>CM046874.1:110965126-112165126 GCA_025667525.1 Glebionis coronaria | reverse complement strand
CTAAGTAACCTTTTAAATCGTATAACCCTACTTATTAGCAGATAATTTATTAAGCAAGCGGAGGGAGAATAGGCTCATAATTAACTCACATAAATTCACAAAAGAATACCGAACTTATAATTGACTCTATCATCTCTCGTTCTCCACAGTTTAAAATCTCAAGGAATGAGACTCGTGGATGCTTAGCCTATTAAATCAAAGTTTTGGGTTTTCGAGTCGCCTATAGGATCTTGCAAATTCTTAGACTTTTTCAAGTTTAGAAATCGCGTTTTAAAATTCCCTTGATAAACGACTCTCTAGGATCAATTATAGGAACTTGCGAAAAGTTCTTGTTCTTAACCCGCGAGAGTTAAGACTTTCGCGTTTTATAGCTCCCTATATAAAAGCCTAGCAAAACTTGACTTAAACACGTTAAGGATACTAGCTAGAGTAAACTTAGGCAAGTAAACTCGGGTTGAGTCAAAATGTTCACGACTAAGAAAAATCTAAAACCACTTTATTAAAAATTTATTCTAGCAAAGGAAACATAACAAAGGCAAATACAACTATACGACTAGGCCAAAATAGATTAAAAAATTTGAAAAATGTCGAAAAATCAAATTTTCCGGTTAAAATGAGGGCAAATTCATGGAAAAGACCACTTACTTCGATAGAAGTCCCCCCTACACTTAAGATAAACATTGTCCTCAATGTTTAAGCATTTGGGAGTAAACTCCCCTACACTTAGGACATTGTGCACGTTGTTTAAATCTTGCTAAGGAAAGGACAACTAAAGTGAATTCAATGTGAACATATAGAATATGAAATATTGAATCACAAGAGTTTAGGATAGAACCGGGAAGATGGGAAACACGGTATCACGGTTCGTCAAAAGTCATCAAGATGCTCTCTGAAGCTTTAATCCCTGCACAGCACAAGAAACAAGACAACAGACATATGCGGGGCTCCCCCTACACGTATTATGAAAGTAGTAAAGGATAGAACACGGGTTGCCTCCCGAGAAGCGCTTGTTTTTGTTCACCGAGTCATGAGCCTGACTCGACCCAATTTTAGTTCATGGGGAACGTGGTGAGGGATGGAATCATCTCCTGAGAGATGTCCTCACCAAAGTACAGCTTCAAACGCTGGCCATTCACCTTGAAATTGGGCCCATTCGGCTGAGAAAGCTCAATGGTCCCATACGGAAAGACTTTGGCGACGGTGAATGGACCAGTCCAGCGGCTCTTCAACTTGCCAGAGAAGATCTTCAACCGAGAGTTAAAGAGTAAGACTTGATCACCAACGTGGAACTCTCGGTTCTTGATTTTAGCATCGTGGATCGTCTTCGTCTTCTCCTTGTAGATCAGCGAGTTCTCATAAGCTTCATTCCTCATTTCATTTAGCTCGTTGAGTTGAACCTTGCGATGATCACCGGCTTTGATGATGTCGAAGTTAGCCCACTTCAAGGCCCAGTGCGCCTTATGTTCCAGCTCGATGGGTAGGTGGCAAGCTTTCCCGTACACAAGACGATAGGGTGTACAACCGATCGGGGTCTTGTAAGCAGTACGGAAAGCCCACAGAGCATCATCTAACTTATCGGCCCACGCGGCACGATGCTCTCCCACAGTACGCTCCAAAATTCTTTTCAAGCCACGATTGGAAATTTCGGCTTGCCCATTGGTTTGGGGATGATAGGCGGTGGAAAGACGGTGATTGACACCATACTTTGCCATGACTCTTGCAAACTGATCATTGCAAAAATGAGTCCCGCGGTCACTGATGATAGCACGAGGAACGCCAAATCGAGCGAAAAGCTGCTTCAAAAAGTTCACAACCACCCTCGCATCATTCGTAGGAAGAGCCTTAGCTTCAACCCATTTAGAGACGTAGTCGACAGCGACGAGGATGTACTTGTTCCCTTTGGATGATGGAAATGGCCCCATAAAGTCGATGCCCCATACATCAAAGATTTCACATTCCTGTATGAAATTTTGAGGCATCTCATCCTTATGTGTGATCTTGCCTTGACGTTGGCAAGCATCACAATGCTTAACCATTTCGTGAGCGTCACGATAAATGGTGGGCCAGTAGAATCCAGAATCAAACACTTTTTTAGCGGTGTAGTTGGGACCAAAGTGACCACCGGTGGGTCCTTTGTGGCAAGCTTGGAGGATGTCAAAAGCTGCCGGTCCGTCAACACATCGACGAATAATCAGATCAGCACATTGTTTGAATAGATAAGGGTCATCCCAAAAGTAAGTCTTAACATCATTCAAGAACTTCTTCTTTTGTTGGGATGTTAACCCTTGGATGAGAATACCACCCGCTAAGTAGTTTGCAATGTCCGCAAACCACGGGGTGCCATCAAGATTGAGATTTATAGACATTAGAGTCTCCAGGGGGAAAGAGTCATTAATCTCTTTGTTTGGATGATCCCCCTGATATGGATCCTCAAGTCGACTCAAATGATCCGCGGCCAGGTTTTCGGCTCCCTTCTTGTCACGAATTTCAATGTTGAATTCTTGAAGGAGCAAAACCCAGCGAAGAAGTCTTGGCTTAGAATCGTTCTTTGTCAGCAAGTACTTCAACGCGGAATGGTCCGTGTATACGATGGTGGTGGATAAAACAAGATAGGGGCGAAATTTCTCAAAAGCATAGACAACAGCTAAAAGCTCTTTTTCGGTTGTCGTATAATGCAGTTGAGCCCCCGTCATTGTTTTGCTAGCGTAGTGGATTGGTTGGAAGTGTTTATTCACACGTTGGCCTAAAACCGCACCAATAGCAAAGTCGCTAGCATCGCACATCAATTCAAAAGGTAGCTCCCAATTAGGGGTAACCAAGACTGGTGCCTTAGTTAGCTTATCCTTGAGAAGATTGAAGGCTTCGAGACACTCTTTAGAAAAGATAAAGGGAGTATCTTTTTCCAAGAGGTGGGTCATCGGGCGAGCGATTTTAGAGAAATCCTGAATGAATCTACGATAGAAGCCCGCATGACCCAGAAAGCTTCTCACACCCTTCACGGTTGAAGGTGGAGGTAATTTGGCTATGACATCAACTTTAGCACGGTCGACTTCAAGACCGGCTTTAGAGATTTTGTGTCCTAGCACAATGCCTTCTTTTACCATAAAATGGCATTTTTCCCAATTCAGAACAAGGCGAGTGTCTTCGCACCGCTTAAGCATACGTTCCAAATTGGCAAGGCAAGCAGAGAAGGAATCCCCGAAGACCGAGAAACCATCCATGAAGACTTCCATGGTTTGCTCAACCATGTCATGGAAGATAGCCAACATGCACCTTTGGAAAGTCCCGGGGGCATTGCATAAGCCAAAAGGCATTCGTTTGTAAGCAAAGGTGCCATAAGGACAAGTGAATGTTGTCTTCTCTTGATCTTGGGGATCGATGGGTATTTGAAAATAACCCGAGAAACCATCCAGAAAGCAGTAATATTCATTACCCGCTAAACGTTCAAGCATTTGGTCCATAAAAGGTAGGGGGAAATGATCCTTTCTCGTGGCATCATTGAGTTTGCGGTAGTCTATACAAACTCTCCACCCAGTAACGAGATGGGTAGGAATTAACTCGTTGTTTGCATTGGGCACAACGGTGATTCCGCCTTTCTTAGGCACACAATGGACTGGACTAACCCATGGTGAATCCGAAATAGGGTAAATCATACCCGCATCAAGAAGTTTGATAACCTCTTTTTTGATGACTTCATGTATTTTAGGATTCACCCTTCTTTGACTTTGAATGGTGGGCTTAAAGTCGTCCTCCATGAGAATTTTATGTGTGCAAAAGTGAGGATCAATTCCACGGATGTCGGAGATTTTCCAAGCGATAGCGCGTTTATGCTTCTTCAACACAGCGACAAGTCGGGCTTTTTCGTCTTCTTTCAGATCCTTTGCGATGATGACCGGTAACTTCTCGTCATCTTCTAGGAAAACGTACTCAAGATGAGGCGGTAGGTCCTTAAGCTCGAGAGTAGGAGGATCCTCAGTAGATGGTGAAACTAACGATGGATCATCATTAGTCACCTCTTTAGGAGTAGGAGGAGACAATGGGTCCTCATTGAGAAGTCTCTCAATAGTACGAATATCTTCATCCCAATTGGTGGACAAATCATCATACTTAATATCGAGAGGACCCAAGCTAGCTTCAAAATCATCCAAGTCACTTTCTCCAAAAGGAGTCAATGCTGGAGCAATTGAGGCAACGGTCTCAACATTGGGTAGAGAATGAGTACTTTTGCAAGCATCATGAAAATGTTCTTCACAAGCCTCATCGAGAACATCAATAGCATTAACGCTCTCATACGAATAAGGTTGCTTAGAAATCTTACCCATGTTGAAGACAATTTGATCGTCACCAACTCTCATGATTATTTCGCCTGCGGCTACATCAATAAGAGTGCGACCGGTCCTCAGAAATGGACGTCCAACGATTAATGGAACACGGGGATCCATCTCGTAATCAACGACAACAAAATCCGCCGGGAAGGTGAATTTGTCGACGCCAACGAAGACATCTTCGGCTATCCCCACTGGATAAGCAACCGTACGGTTGGCTAATTCCAAAGTCATTTTAGTGGGGACAAGCTCGGGGAGAGATAATTGCTTCCAAACACTTAAAGGCATTAAGTTTATACTGGCACCTAGATCGGCTAGGGCCATGCAATTCTCTACTCCCGAGAAATTGCAAGGAATCAAGAAGCGACCCGGATACCAAGTTTGGTGGGCAATTTCCTTAAGAGCACTGCGGAGCAATTCTCATTAAGGTGGGTCTGAGCAATGTCAAGAAGCTTTTCTTTATCACTTAAAAGATCTTTAAACATCTTAGCGTATTTGGGCATGTGAGCGAGAGCCTCGGCAAAGGAGATGTTAAAATTCAATTGTTTGAACATTTTAAGGAAGTTCGAAACCTGAATATCATCCTTGCTCTTTTGCTTCTCTTTCCTCAACCTTGAAGGATAAGGTATATTGGATGAAGAAGAAGGCTTTAAGGGAATAGGATCACTCACAACCACGGGTGGTGGGGAAATGGGGATAGAAGGTGAAGGAGGTGGGGAAATTTGCTCTTTTTCCTTGTTCACAATCACGGGTGGAGGTGTAGGAGGCTCGGGTTCCATATAACCTTTTCCACTACGAGTGGTGATTGCTTTCATCTCCCCTCTCGGATTTGCAACGGTATTACTCGGAAGAGTACCCGAAGAAGAGGGTTGATTACTTTGGATGAGCGAACCAATCATATCACGAAGGTGAAGAGCTTGATTGTTAAAAGAGTTTTGCATGTTGGCATTAATATCATTGATGTGTTTGGCCATATCATTCCTTAGCTCGGCTCGAATATCGCTCCCTTGTTTCACCATGTCATTCTTCAAGTTGACAAATTGACTCTGAAGATTCGTCACCATCTCACGATTGGTCTTCATGAACGTCTCGACGTCTTGGTTAACGGCCATCGGTTGATTGAGAGGTGGAGCTTGAGAATTTCCTTGAGTTGGGTATGGGTTTCTTTGGGATTGATATTGATTTTGAGCATGAGGTTGGGATTGGTTGTTTCGGTTGTAGCTTTGTTGTTGGTTTTGGTTTGCAGGAGGAAAACCGGGAGGAGCAAGATAATTGTTGGAGCGATAACTTAGCAAGTTACGGTCTCCTTGAGGGCGAGCTTGATAGCCTCCCGTGGGATAAGTGTCGTAAGCTGCGTTAACGTCTTCAGAATAATTGCCGTGAGTAGAAGGACACTCATTGTAGGAATGAGGACCACCACATGTGTCACAAGAGATAACAACGGCTTTAGCTTGTTGAGTTTGGTTAGAAGTCAAAATTTGGAGACTTTTGTTGATATCAAGAAGAGCACGTTCCAAAACAGATGAGTTGGTGGTGGAAGAAGTAGATGAAACATTGACTCTCTGATTAGATCTTGAGGATGCGGAAGAATCCCAATTCTTGTGGTGAGTAGTCATGTTTTCAATCAACTCTCGAAACTCCTCCGGTCTCCTTTTCATAAAAGTACCACCGGCGGCGGCATTGATCGTGTCACGATCACGAAAAGTGAGACCATTGTAAAAGGTGTCAATGAGAGTGACGGGGAGCATATTGTGATTAGGACAGCGGTCGATCAAATCATTGTAACGTTCCCAAGCATCGAAAAGCGATTCATCATTCTCTTGCATAAATCCACTGATTTGGTTACGAAGGCTAGTGACCATGGATGGGGGAAAGTAGCGCGATAAAAAGCGTTGAGTCATGTCGTTCCACGTATGAATAGAATTCTTAGGAAGACGGTCAAACCATTTTTCGGCATGGTGAGAAAGCGAGTGTGGAAAAAGTTGAAGGCGAAGGTCATCCATAGAAATACCGGGGCACTTCATGCTTTGGGTAATGGTAATGAATTTGTCTAGGTGTTTGTTGGCATCATCATCCAGAATTCCACGAAATGGGTTCGTTTGCACTTGCTGGATCATGTGATGCTTCAACGAAAACTCCTGAGCCGTGACGTGCATTGGCGCAATCGGGCCTCCGCGTCCGTTCATGGTGGGTTGGCACAATTCCTCCATGGTTCGTAAATCAGGTTGAAGGACATTGTTGTTGTTGTTGTTGTTGGTATTCAAATTATTATGAGGTGGGTGATTATTGTTGTTATTAACACCAGCCATATGTAAATCTTCACGATTCTCGGGCTCATAATAGTTCGTAGATCTAGTACGCATGCACCTGCAGAAGAAAAATATACACAAAGAGAATATCTATATAATATTTTTGGTTTTTATAGGTTTTTTAATGTTTTTGTATTTTTGAAGAGTTTTATATTTTTTATGGATTTTTTTGAAAATTTTTATAGCAATGAAAATAACGTTCAAAGAACGGATCCCAAAATTCAATGCGTCTCTCACTAGAAACCGTTTATCTTAACGAAAAGAGCCGGCAGCGGCGCCATTTAATACAAGGCTTTTGACACCCTATATAAAAGCCCGTTATAGTTCCGAATCTTTTCGAATTGAAAACCGGTCTAAAGTGCGACTCAATCGTCTTTTGGTGAATCAAAGGTTTGGTTGATTTGTTTTAATCTAATAGCAAGTAATTAAAGTGTCGTTGAGTAAAATGGAAGTTAAAAGATTAATTTGAATAACGAGTAAAAACAAATGCATAAAACGTAAAGGTAACAATGGAAAAATACTAACCCACTAAATAAAACTAACACTTGGAAAATTTTTAGAAAAATAAAAAGTACTATAAGAAAGTTATATCGAAAGAAATCAAAACAAGCCAAAAAGAGGACCCGATCGGAATGTATTCCGATCGGATGGTCGGAATGCAGGGAGAAGCGCACAATCGGAATGTGGGAACGAAGGGTCAATCGGAATAAGCGCTAAGGTAACCAATCGGAATGTCTTACTTGCTTACAATCGGAATACGGGATACGACAACCAATCGGAAAATGAACAAGGGCTGCTAATCGGAATATGGGAACAATCCCAATCGGAACATGCACAATTCTTGCCGTCGGAATATGAGCAAGGCCGGATCGGAATGTTTGTGGGGTGCCAATCGGAAAGCCAAAGCCCTCTTCCGATTGGGCTCAATCGGAATGTGGGGAGGGATGCTCGGAAAAAGGGGCCAATCGGAAAAGGGAGTTAAACCTCCTCCTAAAATTGTGGAAATCGGTTAAGCAAGTAAATAAGCTATATTTGAGAGCTTATCACAACACTAACCCGAATCAATGCTTAAACCGGATCAAATAAGCACTAGAATCAACTTATCAACCCGAAATCAAACAACTTTTTGTATCAAACAATAAAAACATCAACTTTTTAATAAACTTTTTAATAAGAAAAATAAGCTAATCATAAAAATAAGCCAATAAGCACAAAAGTCTTAAAGCTTAATCAAATGAAAACTTATAAAATGATCAAAAGATTAACTTTTTAGCATGAAATCAATTAGAACAACACGGATCACATGATAATCACACCAAAATCAATCTTAAATCAAAGAAAAGTAGAATGAGATTAAGAAATAAAAGCTTAAAATAGAACTTTGATTAATGAAATAAACAATACAAAAGTGTTTTATCTTGAAAGATAAAAAGAAAAAGATGAACTAGTGAGAGAAAGTTTAAGACTTTCTCTCTCTAAAAACTAAAAAGTGAAAAATTAACTAAAAACTCTAACCACCCTCCTAATGACTATTAGGAGGGTATTTATAGGGAAGGTGGAAGGAGTACATGTGTTGCATCTTTTTTCTTGCTTTCTTCACGTTTTCTCGACTCGACTTTAATTCTTCGTCTTTGTCGTCTCGGGATTTGAACTTGTCTTTAATTTTCTTCTTCTATTAGACTTAAGTTCTTCGACTTCGTTAAACTTCCGTCTTTTGACTTTTTCTTCGATAAATCTTCAGAATAGGCCTTGGACTTCCGTTCTTTTTGCACTCTTGATCTTTTGACTTCGTCTTTTCCCGTTTTCTTCAATAAAAACCCGTGAAAGACCGTGAAAGCCCGTGTTTTCTTCCTTTTTCACATTTTGTTCCTAAAACACAATAAAAACACAAACCACGCATAATTCCGACTTTTACGACATAAATCACACGTTTTGGTCTTGTTATTATTGGAAATAAGTGGTAAAAGGATAAGTGTTTTCACACTTATTACGATGGAAACATAGAAATTGCGATAGATGTGAGATTGCGATAGGATTGCGATAGGATTGTGATGGTTAAGCATTGCGATGGTTATAAGATTACGATGGATAGTTGGATTGCGATGGACTTAGTATTGTGATGTAGTTATTATTCCGATGACGTGAAGGATTGCGATGAGTAGTCTTGGTAAACTTTGCGATAGCCTAGAGTATTATGTTAACACTATAAGATTGTGATGAGTGATAGGATTGTCATGCTAGTATTACGTTAGGTGGCACCTATAGACATGTGACTAGATCAAGTTATAGTGGTTCAATAAATGTAATGTGCTAATGTTTGTCGTGTGTTACTACAAATGCTACAGCTTCACATGGATTTAAGATATATATATTTGTGTATATCATTTGTGTTTGTAGCAGGAAGATGTCGATCACAGAAGAACAACAGCAACAACTTGATCTCGCACTTGTTTCACTCAGCAACAGGCTACCATATGCTGAGAACAACTCTCGTTTCCAAGAGGATTTTGATCCGTCTTTAGCAGCTTTCAAAGTCGCCATGAATATTCTTGACATCTCACCTATCAAAGATGCATTTAGACTTACTGCCTCTGTTCTCGAATTCTACATGCACGAGTTCTAGACCACTGCAACACTTTCACAAAGTCAACTGTCTAAAAAGACTATCTCAAACTAAACAAAACGCCAATGGTACTTAACTTGAGAATCTTTAGGCAATTGTTTAACTTTCCTAAGTTAGCAAAAGGAGAACACTTTGTGGCTAACCCAGACACCGATGAAATGCTTCGAGTTATTCGTGCTCTGAATTATGAAGGTGAAATCCACAACCTATCCCAGTTCAATACATCACACTTAGGGCAACCCTGGAAAGCACTGATCACCATTATTGTCAAATGTCTTACTTCAAATACTCGGGGCTCCGACGTAATGAGACCACCTCAGTCTCACATATTTTGGGGACATTACACGGGATCTAAAGTGGACTATGCACTACTTATCTGGGAAGAATTTTGTTATCAATTTACTGCAACCAAGAAGAAATCCGTGCATCTTCCATTCCCAAGGTTCACCAAGCTCATTATCAATCACTTTATAAAGAGTGATCCAAACATCAATACTCGCGGGAATTTCTTCTACCACACAAAAGACGATGACTATGTGATTCTACAAATGAATGTGGATAATCAATCCACAAAGTATTCATTACGTCCAACTCTAGTACCTGATGCAATGATCAATGAAGGAATCAAGGAAAGTGATCACTATCAAGAGATGATCCAGGATATTGACACACAGTTTCGACGAGCAAATTCACTTCCCTTAGAGAAGCAAAAAGGTAAACGAAAGAAAAGAGTTTCCAAGCGCCAATCGCCTACTTCCTCCAAAGATAAAGGCACAGGGAAAATGCAAATAGTTGATGAAGATGATGATGAAGATGAGATGATCCACACTGATGTTGAACAGGAAGAAGTATCCCTAAAAAGGACAAAGAGAGCAAAGCAAAACAAAGGTAAAGAAGCACTTGTTGCTTCAGATGAACCAGCACAACAAACCATTTTTGAAGCCAAACAACTGCGTATCACTCTTCAGCAAAGCAGAGAGGAGGCTTTTGCAACATCCAAAGGATCAGGCTCAACACTGTTCGATGACTTAGAGGAATTTAGTGAACCTGATGCCGATATTGCTTTCTTTGAAGATCCTAATGACAAAGATGTTGATAACTTCAATTTTGAAAGTCGTGAGCAGAGTGAAGAAGGTGTTGGCAGTGACAACACAGAAACAAATTTGCTGTATCATGATGCCAATATCACCACATCCTTACTAGAACCAACTAACACTGTGATTACCGACGATGCTCATGAAACTCTCATACCAGGAACTCAATTTCAAAGTAAGTCTACTTACGGCTCTGATGATGTTATGAAATATCTCAATCTTGAAGGCGAGGGCGTCGAGGTCACAAATAATGATCCATCGACAAATGAAAATATGGTGGATATTCCTATAACTTTTGTTACATCAACTACCCTTCCACCACTAGCCACCCCGGTCATCACTAATGTAATCACACCAACTCTCACACCCGCACTTGTTGAACAACCTGTATCAACTACCACCCCAACGACTGAATCTACACTGTCATCTATCCTTGAACAACCTGTATCAACTATCGCCCCAATGACTGAACCTACACCATCACCTATCCTTGAACAACTTGTATCATCCACAACCTCTTTAACACTCATGGTTACACCTCCACCATCAGTACAACAAGTATCATCCACCTCTAACCCATTCCTCACAGCCAGTGATCCACTGATCAGACTCTTCAACAACAGCTAGAGGCTCAAGCTAAACAAATAGAAACACTAAATGAAAGAATCTACAATCCTGACACACAAACCCTCAAGGAACCACACCCTGACGAACCTATACTTAAGAAAATATCTGATAGCGTGTCTAAACTTAAAAGACAACATAAAAAATTTCTTGGAGAGAAAAAACTCGTGACAAAGAGAATGCTGCCTTTCTTGAGGCAATTAATGATAATATGACCAACATCATTCGACGAGAAGTAAAGTCATATGTTGATCAGGAGCTACCAACTCTTTTCAGTACTGGTTCATCTACCCTTCAACTAATGAAATTGTTGCAAACACGACTGAAAGATATAGGGCCTCGTAATCGAAATATAAACGTAAATTTTTGCAATATCTCAACAAAGCAATGATTGAAGATACACCTGCAAATACTGAAGACTCTGAGTCTGAGGATGAAGACGAGCTAGAAGAGGCAGATAACAAGGGTAACGGTGATGAGGATGATGGTGATGATGATGATGATCAAAATGAGGAAGAAGATGAAGAAGAAGAGGATGAGGAATAAGAGGATAAGGATAAGGATGAAGACGAACAAGAGAACGAGGAAGAAGAGGATGAGGATAACAGAGAAGACGAGGACGAGGATACAGATGGGGATGAGGATGATGATGATGATAATGATGATGGGAATGGAACCAAAAAAGGTGATAAGAATGACAAAACGTGTACGAATGGTGACGAGTCAAATAAGGGTGAAGGTGATAAGGAAACTGAGAAAGGTATTGAGGAAGATGAAGAAAGCGTTGCTGAAACTGCAGAAAAGACGGTGGATGCTAATGTACCAGAATCTCAGCATACTAACACAGGTATATCTACTGAACCATTTTCTACTACTGCTTCTCACAACGAATCTGTAGAACCTTTGCAAGAAGACGAAATTCCAATGTTTACGTATAAAGATGAACCCACAGGGTCGATGCTAGAAGACGAAATTCTAGTCTCTGTTCCCAATGATGATATACCGGTGACACAAGAACAACCTTCAACACCATCTGAAGATCAACACAATTCTGATATGGAAGTCGAAGACTTAAATGTACCAGAACCGACGTTTGCTGAATCTCTTATCATCGATGACACGGTACAGGAGCAACTCTGGCTTACAAATGCAGCACCACAACATCCTTTCGCCGTAGCAACAGAAATGGAGCTCACTCAATACCTAAACAATCCAATCGATTTCTCGACCTTTCTAAGGTATCATCATGGGAAACCAACAATGACTCTGGATCTTATCAAAATCGCAGCCGCAGATGTGGACTTCTTTGATACTTTGAAGATCAGCCATAATGAGGCTGAATATCACTTAAATGAGCTTACAAAGGCCATGAGAGCAACGACTACGGGAATTCAGACTCTAGTGTTACGACCTCTTATACCCACAGTCATCGCCGGTTCTGCAACGATTCCAATAGAATACTTTGTATCTCATGATCTCGAGTATCTTGGAAAAGGTGCGAAGAAATATGCCACATCACTTACTATGATCAAGGCTATCAATATAGAGAACGTACCGTGGATTGAAGATAAAGTACTTGATGCGTTATGGAGAAGGAAGTTGCTCAAGTTTTATGATACTTATGCATCACTTGGCATCTCTCACTAGAAAGCAAAGAAAAGGTTATCTTACAATCACTTCCATCATCCAAAGATAGGTTCTTCTATTGTTTCAGATCCTAGAATTAAAAGCATACAAGGAGCAACTACTCAGACTGTATTCGGTTATGATTACTTGAATGTAATTGTGTTCAAACGTACTGACGAAAAAGAATACAGAATTGACGAAAGTGATCTCCAGTACCTTCGCCTTGAAGACATTGAAGATCTTCTGTTGTTATTGGCTCAGGAAAAAGTCGACCATTTACCACCTGAGATAGTCATTGCGTTGAGCTCCAACCTTCGTCAATATGCTAGAAAAATCGTCATCAAACACCGGGTGGAAGATTTTCAACTTGGAGTGGAGAGCTTTCAAAAGCAGATAAACTTGCAACGTCCCCATACAACTCCGCTCAGTAATTTCCACAAGGACAAAAAGCCTTACATGGGAACCACGACACCGGAAGCAGGGATATTTTATCTGAATGAGACTGGTGTCATGCAGTTTATGCGATTCTCTGAACTGCACAAATTCAGCGATGGTACGCTCAAACATGTTCGTGATGATCTAACTGTTCTCAATGCCGACCTACCACTTCCAGTAGTCAAGTACACCTGGACGAGCCAATGCAAAATAGGAGCTAAGTACGCGATCAAAAAGATCGAGGAACTTTTAAGGAAGCGCCGGTTGCTAAGAAGTGTGGAACGATTCGTAGGTGGAAGACCATATGGAGCTCACCATAGGTTCACGGAACGATCTATTTAATTATTGATCGTCTTCTATCAGGTCAACTCCATATGTCTATTACTGTGAATATGTCAATTTATGTATAATCAACTTTTGTGGCATGTTGTAGTGTGAAAGTATGAAATTTTTCAAGAATTTCTCTTGAGATTCTAAATCTTTCAAACATATCGTACTCGAGCACTACAAATAACCCTCATTAATTTGAGGGGGGCATTGATATGTTCTTTGGCCAGCATCTAATTTCATTTTATTACCAAAAGACCGGTTAATCCATTAATATCCAAAATATTGATGGTTAACATTTTGGATAAGGGGAGAAAATGGGATTAAGGAGACTTGATAATATATTTGGCTAAACATGAAAAATACTTCAAGTATAAATCAACTTAATATGTGTATTGCACATGTTAAGGGGGGCATTTTGGATGAAAAAACACTTAAAGATACAAAATTTTGATATCACAAGTATCTTAAGTGAGTTTTCAAGGATTTTTCATGGTGACAAGTACTTATCCAAAACACACTTAATTCACGACGGATGTGGTGACAAAAGGGTGGTAGGATTAGGTGATAGTCCAATGATTTTTCCAGAACCGGAGGAATCTTCCCAAGGACAATTCCATAGTTAGAAATTAGAAGTCCTTAGGAAAGATGGAGAATGGAATGTGAACGTAGTTGAATGCCGACCAAGTACTGATGCTAGCACTGGAACAATCACAACAAGGTGCTAGTAATGATGTATTGGTAAGCATTGAAGGGGTTGAAGAATGAAAAAGAAATGTAAAGATAAAGGGTGTAAAGAAAGAAGACCTCCTTACAACTTAGGCAGAAACCGGGTCAACTCATCTTGAAGACAAAGTATCATAGACCCAGTGATGCGATACACAACCCCTCCCAGCCAACTCAAATATCTCTCAAAAGATATTTGTTTTAATGTCACGGAGTTCAACACGTTATCTATCGGTTTATTCACTCCGAATAAATTGATATTGAAAAGGTGGCAATCCTCTCCAGCCTCTGCTCACCAAAACAAAAATGCACTATTGAGTCTAGAGCCACAAGATCATCAAAAGTCTCATTAGGACACAATTTTAAAAAATAAGAATTATTTTTATGAGTCCTACGCAATATTCTTGTAATATTTCCTGAACATCTGAGTAATACGAAAGTATTACAATGAAGATGGAAATCCTGCTTGAGCCAACATCAAACAAGCTCATGGTAGGTGACACGTGCGGTTCTTTAAGAACCAATCTTGTGATAACTGGAAAGAAACGATGGTTTAACTCTTAATTGAGATTAAACTTATTCCAGGGCCTCTACGCATTATGTAAGTGATCTTGCCAGAACACTCCGGGTGACACTATTTAGTGTTCATAGTGAAGAGTGGAAATCCTTCCAGTGTCAACATAAAACAGCACTGTGGTAGGTGACAAGCAAGATTCTATCAGAATAAAGCTCGTGACAACTGAAAAGCAACGATGGTGAAAATCATAATTGAAATTCACTTGTTCCAGGATTCATGAATTGACGGCTTCAATCATACGGATTTTATAATCCAAATGATTCACTCTTTATGTTCGCAGTCAGCTTTGGACGGTCGAATAAAGAGAACAGGTTTACCCGCGAAATCTTGTCAAGTAGATCTTTAATTAGAACTACCTGTCACAAGTACGATATTTATTATCGTCCATCGATTTTCACCGACCGGAGGTAAAATGCTACCGAATTAGAATAAAATGTCAAAGCCATTTTATTCGTGTCTTATTATCTTGCTGCATTTGAAGACGATGGCGTTGCGGTGTACCATTAGAAGTCGTCCTCACATACTTATTCCTTCTGCATCAAATATTTCTGCAAATTCAAGAAAGTATGACCTAAAAGTCTTCCGCTGGTATCAACTCTGAAACTTTCAAGAATTCAACGAAGGATAGGTATGTGGGACATGAAGTCACGAAGAGGCGAATATCACAAGAAGGCAAAGACTGCACGTGAAAGGTCAAAGAACATGCTCTCAGCCAAAGCTATAAGATTATCAACATATTCACAAAAGAAAAGAAAGAAGAAAAGAGAAAACAACTACGAGCTCAAGACGAAGACTTAGTATAGTATGCTAGGTTTAGGAAATTGTAATTTGGAGTGACCTCCCTTAGGGGGAGATTGATAGAAATACGTTTTTAACATATATTAGAAGTATCGGTCACTCCAACAATATAAGTAAACGTTGTAGGCTCGTAGTTAGGTATGTACTTTGTATTGTGTAAACGCCTAGCCCATGGAAATGTCCATGGGTTGGAAGGCCCAAGCCCACCAAGGCTTCGGTATATAAACACTTTCCTTTGATGGAAAGGGTGTTGGTTGTTTCATTTTATTAATATCACTTTTACATTTTTCTCTCATCTCTCTCTCTACTTTCTCTCACTAGAAACAACAACCCTCTTGATAAATCAAAGATTATCATACTTCTACACTTACCATGTTGAGAAACAATAAATTCTTCTCTTTTAGGATATTAGAAAATACATTCAGAGCTCTTGAGTCTATTTTGTTAATATCATTCTTATTAAAGTTTAACAAATTCAGAACTTCAATTAATGTTTAAGTATATATATATATATATATATATATATATATATATATATATATATATATATATATATATATATATATATATATATATATATATATATATATATATATATATATATATATATATATTCAAATTTGAAACTATGACAAATTTTGGAGGTAAAGTATTTCAAGTTATCAAAATCAAACAATTTTAAAGAATTTGATTTATCGCTCAAGACATACCAAAACTATGTGGTATTCTATGAGTATTAAGATTATGAGACTATATATCAAAATTCCTAACTAATTTAATACTTTTTATGTTACATACTTATCAATTGTGTCAAAACAAAACTGAAAATATATAGTATTTAAAACCTAGTGCATGCTCTTATGTATATATATTTAAATATTCAATAACTCTATATGCATTATTTATTTTTTAAATAATATCTCAGACTTCATGTTCATTAACAAGAAGACATAACAAGTTAACTATTTACTTTATGTTATATGTCTTTTTAACAATTAAAGTACTTTATGCTTAAGGTTTTACAAGAGACATAGACATTCATAACTAAAGTAACTATGAACAACTTCAATAGTTATTTCAAGTTAATTGTTTTTTTTTGTTATTTATTTATGTACATTCTAAGAAAAATTATAAAAAACATTACAAACAAATTAGGCCTTGATGTTCGTTTCGCAAGTCTTAAATTTATAACAAGGTTTGACAAAACAAGGGCCTAGAATACAAACATGGGCAGGTATACCCTTTCGTTCGTAATATAGTTTTATAGTGGTAAGCCAGGATCGTTCGCAAGGACTTAGTTTCGTTTTGTTAATCAATATAATAATTGAAGAAAGAAATTATTTAAATAAGTAACAATAATAACAAGTATGACTAATATGGGATAGTTTGTATAAGTTCGTGATGATGATAATAATGATCGAGATATGTTTATTTAGGTAAGGAGTGATAATCTTTTTTTGTAAAAATGGGATTTACACAATTCACTATGGTATGATTCAAGACAAGTTTCCAACAAGTTCAATATTTTATCAAAGTATCTAAGCGGTTCTCTCCAACCAAAGATTCAAAACCATAGACAAGTTCTTAAAAACTTATTATAACTACTTGAGTCTCTCGACGTGAAATTATCGTAACAAATCAACTTTAGATAAAATATGGCGATAGAACTAAGTGGCTAAATGGTTCTACAAAATTAGCTTGAAATCAATTATAAAGGATCATATCATAGCATCATCACTAGTTATAGTCACATACCCATTTAGTCACAAATATCTTAGCCTAACATAGTAATCAAAGTAACAAATGGAAAAGAGTAAGAGAACATCATACTTAGATTGATCGAATGAACGAGTACATAAGTGTCATGATTGTATCGTCTTTCCAAGAACCAAAGAGTAGAATACTCTCGTTACAAGTATTTCCCAAAAGTGGAATATACTAAAAATATCACTAAGAAGCTAAGAATACTCGGTTTATAGAGAAGTAGTTTGAGATGTGTGTGTAAAATGAGAAGAGAGGGTCCCTATTTATAGTGCAGACTGGGGGTAAATGTGCGCCGCACTTCTCCAAAAGTGCGCCCCACTTTGGAGGTAGGAATTGTGCGCCGCACATTAGAGTTTGTGTGCCGCACTTTTTGTGTGTTCCAGAATCTTCTCATATAAGTCTTTGATATTTTCACTTCAAGGACTCTTCTATTTGTTTCTTCACTTTGTTCCTTCAAACTTTATACCTGCATATAAAACGCAATATATTAAGTATCAAAAGTTCTTATTTATAATACAAAATGGCACAATAGTAACGGGTTGAATATGTATATTTAGGTCGTTATCAGGCCTCGTTTGTTTTTTTTTCCAAATTACCTCTTCTAACCTATTTTCACCTCTTTTGTCTGAAACATGAAGAACCTCTTCAACTTTAAGACATGATTTTTCACTTCTTCCCTTTTCTTCTTACTTTTTCCCTCTTCTTCTCAACTCTTCAACACTTACCTCTCATCACCACCTTCAATATTTTGTTTGCATTTTTATATTTTTATACTTTTTATACGAAAGCGATTCGCTTCGAATTTTTTGCACGTTTTTATATGTTTTATTCATTTTCTTCATTTTTATGTGTTTTTTTACGTTTTTTCTCCATTTGGTACTTTTTGTACGTTTTTATGTTTTCGTGCATTTTTTACGCTTTCGTCCGTTTTTACATGTTCACACGTTTTGTACATTTTTTTAAGTTTTATACGTATTCGTACATTTCATTCATTTTTTACGTGTTTGTACATTTTTATTCGTTTTTAACGTTATTATGCGTTTTCATTACTACAAAAAAACGAACTTAAAAATGCATAAAGAACGTATGAAAACGCACAAAAATGTAAAATTCGGAAAAAAATGTATGAAAACGTAAAAATTGGCGAAACGTAAAAAACACTAGTGAAAAAGATGAAGAGATAAAAAGTAGAAAGAAAGTACTTCAATACTATAAAAAATAGATGACCTTTTTCGTATAAACGAAGACTTTAGCTGCATCTCTTCTTGTGTAGAGATGTTTTGAAGATGAAGAGGTAAAACCTCTGAAAAAGCAAATGAGGCCTTAGTTGAAATAGCTTGTTATTTTTACCTTGACATTTCCTACACAAGGCTACACACATTGACAACCAAATGTATAAGTCTTAAAAGAATATTAGTCTTTTACCTTGCGGTCAAGAGAAACCATTTGTCATTGATGTTCGTTTGCAAGTCTTAAATTTATATTACAAGATTTAGACAAAACAAGGGACTAGAAGACAAACACGGGCAAGTATACCCTTTCGTTCGTAATATAGATTTATAGTGGTAAGCCAGGATTGTTCGCTGAGACTTAGTTTCGTTTTGGTAATCAAGATAACAATTGAAGAAATAAATGGTTGAAGTAATATCAATAATAACAAATATGACTAATATGGGATAGTTCGTATAAGCTCGTGATGATGATAATAATGATCGAGATATGTTTATGTAGGTAAAGTGTGATAATCCTTTTTCGTCAAAACGGCGTTTACACAATTTACTTGGGTTGATTCAAGACTTATGTTTATTTAAGCGACTAAGCTCAAAACAAGTTGCCAGCAAGTTTAATATTTTGTCAAGTTTCTAAGCGGATTTCTCCAACCAAAGATTCATGACCATAGACAAGTTCTAGAAAACTTATTATAACAATTTGCGTTTCTCAACGCCAAACTATCGTAACAAATCAACTTAGATAAAATATGGTTTGTAGAACTAGGAGGTAAAACAGTTCTACAACATTAGCTTGAAATCATTTATAAAGGATCATATCATAGCATCATCACTAATTTATAGTCACATACCCATATAGTCACAAATAGCTTAGCCTAACATAGTAATCAAAGTAACAATTGGAAAAGAGTAAGAGAACATCATACTTAGATTGGATTGAATAAACGAGTGTACGAGTGTCACGATTGTATCGTTCCTCCAATAATCGAAGAGTGGAATACTCTCGTTACAAGTATCTCCCAAAAGTGGATAATACTGAAAATTTACTAAAAGGACTAAAATACTCGAGCTATGGAGTATTGAGAGAGAGAGAGAGAGGTGTGTGTAAAATGAGTGGAAATGGCCTCTATTTATAGTGATGTATGGGGTCAAATGTGTGCCGCACTTCTCCTCAAATGCGCCGTACTTCTCCTCAAGTGCGCCGCACTTTGGAGATGAGAATGTGCGCCGCACTTACAACTTTGTGCGCCGCACTTCTGGGCTATTCAGAATCTTCTTTTAATAACTTTGGCTTTATTGCATATTGAGGCCCCTTCTTTGTATATCTTCACTTTGCTCCTTCAAACTTTATATCTGCATATAAAACACAACTTATTAAGTATCGGAAGCTCTTATTTATACTACAAAGTGGAATTATAATGATAGGTTGAATATGTATAATTAGGTCGTTATCAAATTTCTCCACACTTAGCTATTGCTTGCCATCAAGCAATCAAAGCGAGAAAAAAAATTCAATTTTAAAAATACTTTTAAGTGTTTGTGAAGTATGATAGGAAAATGATTTAATTTTTTTAATAGCAAAAGCAAATGACAAAATAATTTCAGAACCTCACATGGATAGTGTTTGGATTTTAAGTTCACACAAATGTTACTCACAAAAGGGTAAATGTAAGGTAACACTCAATTATCTCGTTTATAAAATAGATAGCTACCATAGGTTTGTACAAGACACACAAACGTAACCGTTGCGGCGTGAGCACCAGATAAATTTTCAAAGAAGCAAAACGTGATAAATGATGTGGGTGTAGGATCAAAAAGTATATACCTTTTTCAAAGTCATAGAACAAACTATACTAGAATACTTGACTCTTTTTTTCTTTCTTTTTCATCTTTTTTTTAAGAGAGAGAGAACATCATAAACTTTATAACTTGACAAGTGGTTAGGCATAACATATATGGATATTGGCACAATGGTTAATGTAACATATGTGTACGAGTGTCACATATTTTAGTAAGCCAGTGTAGCTTAACTAAAATGATATAAGGGAGATTTTATTTTGCTTCCCTTCGAAAATATCTATAAATTAACCTCACTGCGGTTTAGTAAATGATGATCAAGCACAAATTCTGAAGCATACTAGATTGTCGGCTTTCACACAATATAGAGAAATATAAGGCTAAGTTTTTCTCACATATTTGGGTGATGGATTTTGTGCTAAATTATAATGTCAATCAATGAGATTTTTGCTTTGCTAAAAACTTATTTATTTACAAAACATATATATTTTTATTGTTTTTCAAAAAGATTTTCATGTGGAGAAATTTATTATATTTTTTTAATTATTTCATTTTTTCTCTTTGTCACTTCCTCCACACTTAAGTTGAACATTGTCCTCGAGGTAATAACTGATAAAATATTAAAATAGGAAAAATGCAAAGGGAAATGAGAACTTCCCAGGGCTTAGTAGAAAATTGCAGGACTTCGAGAGATGAATCCAGCTTAGAGCTCTAATTTGCTATTTTCCTGCATGCTATAAAACAAAACAAAACAAAACACATGCAATATATACAAGGACGGTTTTATTTATTTACAGGTCCTCCTCCACACTTAAGTTGAAAGGTGGGATTAACATACGGATTGCCTTCCGAATAGCGCTAAGTTTAGAGTTTTCAGCCAGACTCGGCTACTCATGTCTATTTTAAGAAGAAAGGAACTTCTTCTCCTTCGAGTTCATTACAGTGTTCTTCTTCATGGTAGAGCT
Source organism: Glebionis coronaria (assembly GCA_025667525.1). NCBI lineage: Eukaryota > Viridiplantae > Streptophyta > Magnoliopsida > Asterales > Asteraceae > Glebionis > Glebionis coronaria. The sequence goes on along the minus strand of CM046874.1, from coordinate 112,143,907 downwards.
TAAGTCTATGCCCATTGACTATAAAGGTGCTATTGTTTTGACCGTATAATTCAACATATTCGGATGGATATTTGTGTTTCACTAGATAAGGTCCAGTCCATCTTGAAGTAAGCTTAGGCTGCCAGAATTTACATTTCGAGATAAAGAGAAGTACTTTGTCTCCTTTTTTGAATTCTTTTCTTTGTCGTAATTTACGGTCATGCCAAACTTTTGTTCGTTCTTTATATAATCGTGAACTTTCATAAGCGTGATGTCGAAATTCATCTAACTCGTGAAGTTGAAAGTTACGTTTTTCTCCGGCTACAATAAGATCTGGGCTGCAGTTTTTAAGTGCCCAATATGCACGGTGTTCAATTTCTATTGGCAGATGGCATGTTTTTCCATACAACAGTTTGTACGGTGTGGTTCCAGTTGGTGTTTTGAATGCGGTACCAAAGGCCCATAGAGCATCTTCTAATTTTTTAGACCAACAAGCAGGGTTGTTTTGAACGGTCTTTTCAAGTATACGTTTGAGAGCTCTATTAGTGTTTTCAACTTGGCCACTTGTTTGAGGGTGGTAAGATGTGGAAAATCGGTGGTTCACTCCATATCTTTTCATAATATTTTCCATGAGTTTGTTACAGAAATGAGTTCCTCTGTCGCTTATTAGTGCTTTTGGCATTCCAAAACGACTGAATAATTTCTTTAAGAATGCGATAAAAACTCTTGCATCGTTTGTTTGTAAAGCTTGAGCTTCGGCCCATTTCGATACATAGTCGACAGCGACTAAAATGTATTCACATTTGTAAGATTTAGGAAATGGTCCCATGAAGTCGATACCCCACACGTCAAAGATTTCGCAGACTTGGATGTTATTTAGAGGCATTTCATCTCTTTTAGAAATATTTCCAGTCCTTTGACATGATTCGCATAGTCGTGCTAAGGTATGAGCTTCACGAATAATTATTGGCCAATAAAAGCCAGCGTCGAACACTTTTTTAGCGGTGGTGTTCGCGGCGTAATGTCCTCCGGTCGATCCGTAGTGACATTCATCAAGAATTTTTCTAGATTCAAATCCGGAAATACAACGTCGGATTATTCCATCGGAACAGATTCTAAATAAGTAAGGATCGTCCCAAAAGTTTTTTTTTATTCAGAGAAAAATCTTTCCTTTTGTTGGTGCGTCATTCCCTTTCGTAAAATACCTACAGTCAAATAGTTTGCAAAGTCTGCGAACCATGGTGTATTGTTAGTACTTACTTGCATTATATGCTCATCGGGAAAATCGTCGATTTCATCATCGCTAGAATCATCATTCACTATGCGAGATAAATGATCGGCAGCAACATTTTCAGCTCCTTTTTTATCTTTAATTTCCAAATCAAATTCTTGTAAAAGCAATATCCATCGTATTAGACGAGGTTTGGCGTCTTGCTTTTTGAACAAGTATTTTAAAGCTGAATGATCGGTGTAAACTATCGTTTTTGACAATACGAGGTATGATCGAAATTTGTCAAACGCGTAAACTACAGCCATGAGTTATTTTTCCGTAATTGTATAATTTTGTTGGGCTGCGTTAAGAGTTCTACTTGTAAAATAGATGGGATGAAATTTTTTACCATCTTTTTGTCCAAGGACGGCTCCAGTGGCATGTTCACTAGCATCGCACATAAGCACAAATGGAAGGTTCCAACTGGGGCTTGTAATAATGAGTGTGCATGTAAGTTTTTCTTTATGTATTTTGAATTCTGAAGAATAACATTCGTCGTTAAAATCGAACGTTCTTTCTTTCTCTAGAAGTTGAGTTAAAGGTCTTGCGATTCTCGCAAAGTCTTTGATAAACCATCGGTAAAAACCACATGACCTAAGAAACTTCTAATGCCTTTAACATTAGTAGGTGGTAGGAGTTTTGCGATCACGTCTATTTTTGCTTTGTCAAATTCAAGGCCGGCTCCAGACACTTTGTGTCCAAGCACAATTCCTTCTTTAACCATAAAGTGACATTTTTCCCAGTTTAGCACAAGATTCGCTTCTTCGCATCGTGCTAACATTTTATCGAGATTGTTTAGACATGTGCCGAAAGAATTTCCAAAGACGGAGAAATCGTCCATGAAGACTTCGACTGATTCCTCAATCATATCGTGAAAGATTGCAATCATACACCTCTGAAAAGTAGCAGGTGTATTGCATAGGCCAAAAGGCATGCGCCTATAAGCGTAAGTTTGGACAAGTAAACGTAGTTTTCTCTTGATCCATAGGGTCGATTGGGATTTGAAAGTATCCAGAAAAACCATCGAGGAAACAAAATTATTCATTTCCTGCGAGTCTTTCTAACATTTGACCCATAAAGCATAAAGGAAAATGATCTTTCGCGGTTACATCATTTAGTTTTTGATAATCAATACAAACTCTCCATCCGGTGATGGTTCGTGTTGGTACTAATTCGTTGTTTTTGTTAGTTAATACCGTGATACCTCCCTTTTTAGGTACACAATGAATAGGACTAACCCATGGGCTATCGACGATTGGGTAGATTATTCTAGAGTCAAAGAGTTTAAGGATTTCTTTTTTAACAACATCCTTCATGTTAGGATTTAATCTTCGTTATTTTTCAACAATTGGTTTCTTGTTATCCGAAAGTTGAATTTTGTGTTTGCAGAACGATGGACATATGCCAGGAATGTCAGAAGTTTTCCAAGCAAAGGCTTGTTTATGCTTCTTGAGAATGTCAATTAGATCGTCTTTGTGTTCTTTTGAAAGTTGGGATGAAATAATTACAGGGAGTAATTTTTCTTCATGAAGAAACGCATATTCCAGATGTTCGGGAAGAGGTTTAAGTTCTAAATCTGTAGGAGGTTCTTCAACAGATTTCTTAACTTTGAAAACGGTTTCGAAAGTTATGATTTCAAACGGGGTTTCGATTTCTTCTTCGATTTTTTCAATTGGTTCATCATCGGTATGGTCGGCTATGAAGGCATCAAATTCAGCAAAAATATCTTCTTCGAGGATGGTTCCTTCGAGACAATGCAAAATTTTGCTTCCTTCGTCAAGAAGAGCGTCGAAATCGTCTTCAACGATTTCTTCAATGACATCGATACTAAAACAAGTATCGTCATTAGAGTACGAGTGTTTCATAGCTTCGTCAATATAAAAAAGAGATTGTTGGGACTTATAGACGGTGAGTTGATATGACAAAATAGATAAAGGACTTAATAATAAATAGTTAGCTTAGTTAGTAAGCTAGTGTTGAAATGTAACCCTAGTCCCTCTATTATATAAAGAGGGTAGGCACCTTGGTTAGATTAATTCATTCATATACAATGTAAACTAAAGGTGTGTGTGCGTTCTCCTGGTGTCAAGCCTATTAGGCACCAAGAATAGTAGTAGCTTATTAGTATTTTATGAATAAGAAAGCCTTGTTCATAACTTTGATTGTGTTCTTTATTATGTTCTGCTGTGCATTACAATCATTGTTATATATCCCAGATGAGTCTAGATCCTAAGACTCAACAAGTGGTATCAGAGCTTGTTGGCTCTCGATCTGGTTGATCTTCAAGGTTTTCGTTAGTATTTTCTGTTTTTATAAAATAAAGTTGCTGATCTAAGGGTTTTTCCCAACAAACCCTTGATGATGGTCGCTGCTGTTCATTTGATGTGACTGATGTTTCTTGATGTTGTTGTACACATGCTGTTTCTTGGAATGATGATGATTATTCTAGCTTTGGTGAGTTGATTCTTGAATTAATGATGAACCCTAGAATGATCTGGTGGTGAATGATTTCATGGCTGTTGTGACGATCCTTGTTTTAGGGTTTGCATAAACTCTAGATTCATCTTCATTAAAACACAACAAATTCATGGTATATATGGCTGATCAAAAGACAAGGGCTTTGAATATGGTGTTGTGAGATAATATCGTTGGGTGTGGTCCGAACATTTATGTGCTCCACGTCTGGTATGTATTCTCTTACTGCTCAAAAAATTTTCTTTGAGCACACAGTAGCAGTAATCATATAGGTTCACAAGATCTTTTGAGAAACGATTTTGACTGCTTATAATATTCACGTGATGTGCTTATTAAAACATTGATATCAAGATGATGCGTATACTGTACTGTTCGATGCAAATGAAGGGTATGTGATTGGTGTGTTTCTTTATCACGTGATGCTTTATTTTTACATAAAGTCACACAGTGGTTTAAAGATGATTGGTACCCGGATCATGGCTATTTTGGTAAATATAATATTGGCTTGGTATACCTACGAATTATTTATGGAAGGAGGGATGATTGTGAATTTTTGATAGTGTGAACAGCTTCTGATTTCTAAAGTTGCAAAGATATTCACGTATTTTTGTTTTGATATGGGATGTGTGCACGTGATTAAACAAAGCATTTGTTTATTCTCATTTTTATAATGATTTACGAGGGAGTCATTATACATTGTTGAAAGCAGAGTATATGGATATCACGTGGGGTCATGATCAAAAAGTGAGTGATTTTTATGGTTGAAATATTCAAAAGACAAAAGCATGGTATTGATCGTGATTTAATTCGTGATTTATTGGTAAAATATTATGGCTGATTCTAGGGGGTATATTTGATCTTGATATTTAAAACACATGGAGATACATGTCAAACACGCTATTTTTGGAAGCTATTCCTGATGTCAATATCACACGTTATGACTTCCATGATTTATGAAGATATCACTGGTTTCATCATGACTTTACCTTGGGCGTGATTCTTTCCTAAATTAACGATTTGAAAGTCTGTTACATATTACTGAGTTTTAGGAGGTGATCTCGTAAGCTTTTGATTTTATGGGAGGATAATATTCTTTCCTCTATTATGAAATTCTATGTTTACGTGATGAGAATGGGTTTTGAGATTAATAGATATGAGCTATTTATGAAAGCAGACGTGTGTAAGAGTGGATTATGGTTGGACGTGGATAAACGTTAATGGAATTTTTGGTTTCCTAATTTTCAACACTAATATTTGACCTTATAATATCTCATACATTTTTGTAAGAGATATATGCAGATTTTATGGGAGTATATTAGTGTGATGGTTTGGACGTATGGTGGTGACGTTTTGGACGTGGTTTGCTACTTTATGGGCTGGGCTTTTTATAAGTACTGTCCATATCTAATCTTTGTTTGTAACAGCAACAGTTTGGCGACAGTTTGGTGACAGTTGGTTAAAAAAAGTTAAAAAAAAAAGAAAAAAAGAAAAAAGAGAAGGGTTTTTGAGATGCTCCTGGTTGGTTATTTCTTGCTACTGGTCGGTTCCTCCTAGTCGATTCCTCCTGGTCGTTTCCTCCTGGTCGTTCCTACTGGTGATCTTGAACAATGAAGAGGTATATGGTTTATGTCCAAAGTTCAGTTTATGCTATAATTCTTGATTGGAACAGTTACACGCTCTTTTACAAATATTTGGGGGGCATATGATACCATACAGTTCATGATATGATCATCACAAAATTAGCATGATCATAAGCATCGAGTGGTTTCTGGTTGATCCGTCAGAGCTCACTGAGACTATCGGTCATTGCATGTGATCGCCATGCATATATTGATTACAAGAATTATACAAAGACATTTTATTATATGTTATTGTAATAAGCATGTCTTTTTCATACTGAATGAGTGGATGATCTGTACTACTAAGTTTAGGATGCAAGAGATGGTTCGCTTATGGTTCCTACTGGTGAGTTATGGTTTCTTGACAAAGACAGTTGATTATTCTTATTTGATGTTAGGAGTTGATTTTCACAAACTTGTTATCTTCTTATATCTCAACTAGGTGAGCAATACACCTTGTCTTTGGACTAAATATATTGTTATAGCTTACAACTGGCTCATAGTTGTGAAGGTTACCAGTTCCCATGTACCAAAAACTATTGGTGAGCAATACACCTTATCGCTGGATTAAATATATTGTTATAGCTAACAGCTGGCTTATAGTTGTGGGGGTTACCAGTCCCATGTAATAAAAACTGAGATGATATAAGACACAAGTTTGGGAGATTTCACTTCTTCATAAAATTCGTTATACTTGATTTTCTTCATCAGTGATCACTCCAAGGAAGCCTACTGGATTCGCCATGCACTTCTTAAGGGGAAGACGATCCCTTTTGAGTTGATGTGACAAAAAGGGGAAGAATGCATGGATCGAGGGGAAGCTTAGCCTTCATCTATATTAGCTCAAGGGAAGCTCGTGCTTACTGGTTTTGTCAAATCAACTAGGGGAAGATTGTTGGGACTTATAGACGGTGAGTTGATATGACAAAATAGATGAAGGACTTAATAATAAATAGTTAGCTTAGTTAGTAAGATAGTGTTGACATGTAACCCTAGTCCCTCTATTATATAAATAGGGTAGGCACCTTGGTTAGATTAATTCATTCATATACAGTGTAAACTAAAGGTGTGTGTGCGTTCTCCTGGTGTCAAGCCTATTAGGCACCAGGAATAGTAGTAGCTTATTAGTATTTTATGAATAAAAAAGCCTTGTTCATAACTTTGATTTTGTTCTTTATTATGTTCCGCTGTGCATTACAATCATTGTTATATATCCCAGCTGAGTCTAGATCCTAAGACTCAACAGAGATTCTATCTTCTCCAACTCCAAGGTTGAGTTGTTTTTGCTTTACTCTAATTATAGCATCAGCTGTGTGTAAGAAAGGACTACCAAGGATAAGTAGTACCTTGCTACCTTCTTCCATTTCTAAGATTACAAAGTCAACTGAAAAAACAAATTTTCTGAGTTCTATGAGCATGTTTTCAGCTTTCCGCATTGGGTATTGGAAAGAATGATCCGCGAGTCGAACGCTCATTTTTGTGGGTTTCAGAATGTTTTTAGAGAGTTTAGCATACAAAGAGTATGGCATGAGGTTTATACTTACGCCAAGATCGGCCAAGGCGTTGCGAGAGTATGAGTGAGGAAAAGTACATGGGATTAGGAAACTTCTAGGATCTCCCAGTTTTGGTGGTACTTTGTTTTGGATAATGGCATAACATTCATCGTTTAGAAAAGTTGAAGAAACTCTTCAAACTTATGCTTACTCTTGATAAGTTCTTTGATAAATTTTCCATAATTTGGCATTCCAGCCAGAACATCGACTAAAGGCATGTTAATTCGAACTTCTTGTATTGTGTCAAGAAATTTACCATACTTAGCTTGCATCTTTTGCTTGCGTAAGCGTTGTGGATATGGTACTTTTGTTTTATTTGGTTTGGGTGTTGGGTTTTCAGTTGGTTTGGTATGGGTTGGTTGGGCTTCATCCTTATTATCACTATCGAATGGAATGTTGATTGGTGTAACTTGAGTAGGTTTGGTAGGTGATTCGTAAGATAAACCGCTCCGCGTGAATACGGCATTCACTTGCTCGTAACGAGCTTGTGGGGTTGATATTTGTTGTTGTTCTTGGGATTTGGTTTGGTATTGCTTGGTAAAGAACCAGAAGCGCGATTCGATTGTTTATCGGCCAAACGATCAAATTTAGCTTCAAGGTTTTGAATGGAAGCTTGGTGGTGTTTGGTTGTGGTTTCAAACTTGGTTTTGAAGTCAGTGAATGTTTCTCGAACAAAAATGTTGGTTTTCTTTAAGATTCTATAAAGTTGTCGATTTTGGTTTCAAGGTTGTTTTTGTCTTCGGTTTAAGTGGGTTTCTTTTCGTCTCAATCATAACTTGGTTTATCATTTGATCTCTAATTATCGCGGTCGCGATTACGATAATCGTTATAAAATCGAGTTCGGAGAAAGGTATTCATGAAGTTGGCTTCTTATTCCTTCGTCATGGGTGTGTCATCGTCATCACATTCACTAGAAGGATGGTTTCCTCCACAGTGTTTGCAGGTTTTATGTTTAATCTCTTCAATCTTAAGAGACATGGCATCCATTCGAGCCATAATTTTCTCGGTGACGGTTGGGTTGTTGCTTCCTTCGGCAAAAGCTACGGTTTTTCGTGAGTTTTTGTTTTTGTGGTTTTTGGACCAATCAAGCTTGTCATCTAATAATTGGTAAGCTTGGTTAGGGGTTTTGTAAAGGAAAATTCCGCCCCTTGCGGCGTTCAATGCATCTTGGGTAGCATCGTCAAGACCATGATAGAAAATCATGATTATTCCTTCTTTTTTAAGTACACGACCATGGCAGTTTCTGAGTAATTCTTTCATTCTTAACCATGCGTCAGTGAGAGTTTCTCGATCTTGTTGAGAAAAGCTTCGGATTTCTCCGAGGAGTTTTTCAAATAGGGCAGGAGGAAAGAATCGGCTAATGAAAGCAGTTCTAAGACCTTCCCATGTTCGAATGGTTCCCTTAGGTTAAGTTCGTCAAGCTATGATTTGGCTTCTCCAGTCAGGGATGATGGAAACATCATGAGTTGGACAGCTTCGGCTTGTCCTTCTCCATAGTTGAACATTTTACAAATTCCGCTGAATTCGAGGTGTTTGTGAGGATCGGTTTGGATTCGACCATCAAATTGGTTATTTTTTACAAGAGTTAAGTGGTTCCCTTTGATTGCAGAATCGTTTGCAATTTCAGGTAAAACGATTGCAGAGCCAGGAGTTGGTGCGACAACTCTATCGGCTGACCACATTGGTTCATCATCAGTGTCTGACATTGGATCGTAACGGTTGATGACTTTGGTGAGAAATAGGATTTGTGAAAGATTGTCAAAAGGTTGGTTGTTGAGTTTGCTCGTGTCTCCTAGCTAAAGTTACACGGCGATGAAGTCTACGTAGCCTTCGGTTAAGGTACGTTCAGGTTCAGGTAACGGTGATGTTGGTGGTGTTCCGGATGAATGGGTGTGCATACAACAAGGTGTTTGGTGTTTTCAGTAGAAATGTGCGGCGTACTTTTGGTTTTGTGTGGCTCATTTTGGTTCGCTACAGGAAGTGCGGCGCACTTTTTGGTTTGTTCGGCGTACTTTCTGTACTGCATAAAAAAATTTGGTTTAAAATGAGTAGCAATGGTTCAATTTCTTTAAGGATTATACTAATTTGGTTACAAAACAGGATTATAAGTCCCCGGCAACGGCGCCAAAAACTTGATGTTCGTTTGCAAGTCTTAAATTTATATTACAAGGTTTAGACAAAACAAGGGACTAGAAGACAAACACGGGCAAGTATACCCTTTCGTTCGTAATATAGCTTTGTAGTGGTAAGCCAGGATCGTTCGCTGAGACTTAGTTTCATTTTGGTAATCAAGATAACAATTGAAGAAATAAATGGTTGAAGTAATATCAATAATAACAAATATGACTAATATGGGATAGTTCGTATAAGTTCGTGATGATGATAATAATGATCGAGATATGTTTATGTAGGTAAAGTGTGATAATCCTTTTTCGTCAAAATGGCGTTTACACAATTTACTTAGGTTGATTCAAGACTTATGTTTATTTAAGCGACTAAGCTCAAAACAAGTTGCCAACAAGTTCAATATTTTATCAAGTTTCTAAGCGGATTTCTCCAACCAAAGATTCATGACCATAGACAAGTTCTAGAAAACTTATTATAACAATTTGCGTTTCTCAACGCCAAACTATCGTAACAAATCAACTTAGATAAAATATGGTTTATAGAACTAGGAGGTAAAATGGTTCTACAACATTAGCTTGAAATCATTTATAAAGGATCATATCATAGCATCATCACTAATTTATAGTCACATACCCATATAGTCATAAATAGCTTAGCCTAACATAGTGATCAAAGTAACAATTGGAAAAGAGTAAGAGAACATCATACTTAGATTGGATTGAATAAGCGAGTACACAAGTGTCACGATTGTATCGTTCCTCCAAGAATCGAAGTGTGGAATACTCTCGTTACAAGTACCTCCCAAAAGTGGATAATACTAAAAATTTACTAACAGGACTAAAATACTCGAGCAATGGGGTATTGAGAGAGAGAGGTGTGTGTAAAATGAGTGGAAATGGCCTCTATTTGTAGTGCTATCTGGGGTCAAATGTGCGCCGCACTTCTCCTAAAGTGCGCCGCACTTTGGAGATGAGAATGTGCGCCGCACTTACAACTTTGTGCGCCGCACTTCTGTGCGATTCATAATCTTCTTTTAATAACTTTGGCTTTATTGTATATTGAGGCCCCTTCTTTGTATATCTTCACTTTGCTCCTTCAAACTTTATATCTGCATATAAAATACAACATATTAAGTATCGGAAGCTCTTATTTATACTACAAAGTGACATTATAATGATAGGTTGAATACGTATAATTAGGTCATTATCAGTCATATTGTTATTTGGTGTACATGTGTTGTACCTTGCACACAATAAAGATTTCTTTCACGTGTGCATGACACAACATCATGTATGTAGATAAACCACACGGAACGTGTTTGTTTGTATGAATTATATGATAATGTCATTTGATTAACTAGTAAAATGTCAACCATATAGTTTTGTAAGGAATTGTGCACAATTATATGGAAAATACTTCATAAGTGATTTTCATATAAGATAGGATGTAGTTATCTTTAAAACCATGGTTCTTTATATTGTGGAAGTAAGTTATTATTTCAAGTCAAACTATATATAATATGAGTTACTAATAAGGTAAACAATCTTGTAGCTCTCACGGAATTAGATAACCTTACATTAATGTACTGTTAGTAGTAAAACGCAACGTTCTCACTAGATTTGACAACATTACAAAATGTTACTTCACCAATGAAAAGAAAATAACAATTTATTTACTTTCCCACTCATTAAATTCCCATAAATAACAATTACTAATGTATTATATAGAGTGCATGAATTTCTACCATGTAGATGAAGGACTACCCATCATGCTTTCATTAACTTGAAAACTAGCATGCAATTTCCTACACATTAAGCCTATCATTAAATAAGGGTGTGTAGTGCAACTTAAGCTAATTAATACATAATAACTAAGGAAAATTAAGCTAGTTATTATAACCACAATAAGCAAACAAAACACTATACTAATATGTAAAGAAAAAAATGAAGCATTGCTTTCCTAGAGATTGCTAAGAGCTTTATTTTAAAAGATTTCAAAACTTAAATAAGAGTAATGAGATCTACAGAAACAATACTTTGTGAAAACCTACTTAAACATTTAAATTTTGCTTAAAGATTGATAATTACAATAATCAATCATACCTATTATAGTTTTTTCTAACAAGGAAAGAGAATAAGTATGTGTCTTTATCTTTCTTACGAGGAAATGAGACCTTGCTTGTAGAACACACAGAAGTTTATGAAACTTCGTTGGAATAATAATTTTAAAATAATCACAAAATTCAACTTTTATTATTTTCGATAATACATCCTTTAAAGAAAATTCAATATGCGCGTTTATTTAATAGAAAGATAATCAAATTCAAGTCGATGGCATGCATAAACACAGAAATCGTCTATGATTTCATTTATGGCCTTCAAAGGTTGTTAGTATAGTGATTGGTCGGGGTCGAGAGCGGACCTGAGTTCCTAGCTGGAGGGACTCAGATGCCTTGGCTTATATTGGATCTTATACTAATAAGAGATGTAGTTGATGATTTCCTACACAAGTAAAGTATACCGTTACTTCTTACCGTGGGGGTGGACCCTACGATTAGACTCCGACGTGAGAGTAAGTATTTATGTTGACAAAAGTATTTGTATGTATTTGAAAGGGTGACAAAATCATACCTCATTTGGTGTGCAAAGGGGTACTATTTATAAGGGAAAGTACTAGGCTAGGCTTTCCCCTAGTATTTCGGATAGTACTTATGAGTGGTCCTTTATGGTACAAGGGCCCATTTGCCTTTTGAGCGCTAATCGTGACCTACGGACTCATTCTTGAGAACTTATCTGCAGGGGTCCGAGCGTGCTTAAGAAAGTGCCTCTGGTGTTTGCATGACAGATCCCCTCTAAAGGAGTTGATCCGCTTAGAGCTTTGCCACCGTAGTAAGCTTTCGTGTACTTGGGTCTGGGCCCAAGGTTTGGTGTATGGTTTTAAGGCCCAATGGGTCGTATCCATGCTATACACCATCAAGTCCCCCCTCTCCAGTCCAATGGTTTTTGTGTTATGCAGATGGACTGCTGGACTTTTACAAGTAGCCTTTTCCCATTACGGGCTATGTTTCTTAATCCGGGGGTCAATATTTCTAACGGACGTACCGTTACTTTATTGTTAGTGGGTACATTTGAGATTTGGTAGGCGATCCTCTTTTTGTCCATAAATGTGTTTCATTGGTTTTACGTCATCGGATACTATATCTTGTCCGTATTTCACACGATGATATGTAGCTTTTTTGCCCGTGGGTGCTACCGGCTGTTATTCTGTCAATGTTAGCATCCTACTATGTCTTTGTGTCTTTTCCGAGCCATGCTAAGCTTTCATGGACTTTCTGAGCAAGCTCCCTTTGTACCTTGTGCGGGGCCTGTTAGCATACTTTTATGGACCCCCGGTATTTCGGGTGTTGTGTCCGTAGGCTTCTTCTTTTTAAGGTTTCTTATTCGCGATTCTTTTTTATTTGGGATAATATTGCATGTTGTAGTTAGCCATTAATCGTCATTTATTGATTGACATGACTATTGTCAGCCAAGTTGGTCTAAATATCTCATGAATGCGTTTGACTTTCTTTATCTTGGCCTTTGATTTTGTAAATGTGTTACACGTGTCCCTCTCTTGTGTGTTGCACCGATTACACAAGTAGATTGTCTCTTCTCATAAATTTTTACTGCTGCCATCATTGTTATCTCCCAAGGAAAAAAAGTTATATCCCTTTTCCTATTTATATCTTCATCTTTGGGACGTCATCTTTAATTGTCTGTTTCACTCTCTCATTCTTCTCTTTGTAATTTTGTCGATATAAAATTATGGGTCCACTACAAAAAAAATTGTGATTTGTCACACTTTTTTGTACACACTTCTAAATAGTGTGAAAAATATTTTGAGTTTATTAACACATATAAATGTGTAAAAGAATGATTACATAAATAAGTGTGAACAAATTTTAAAACACCACACTTCTATATGTTAAGAAAAAAGTTCACACTTTTTAGTGTGGAATATTCCATATTTTTACACACTTTCAAGTGTGGACCCTATTTTGTTACACCCATATTCTCCACACTTCTTAAAAATGAGGAGTGTGGAAAATATGGGTGTAACAAAATGGAGTCCACACTTGAAAGTGTGTAAAAATATGGAATATTCCACACTAATAAGTGTGAACTTTTATTATTAACACGTATAAGTGTGGTGTTTTAAAATTTGTTTACATTTATTTATGTGATTATTTTTTACACATTTATATGTGTTAATAAACTTAAAATATTTTTCACACTATTTATAAGTGTGTATAAAAAAGTGTGAGAAAAGACAACTTTTTTTGTAGTGGTCATTCCTTACCAAATTTTGCTTGGACGAGTTTTATTCGAAATATTACATTCCCTCTTGTGTTCATCCGACTTTGCCCAATCCCAATAGCAGTATCTTGGATGCTCCTTTCGGGCAAATTGGGGTTTACACTAGGTTATTTAATCATGCGTGCTATCGCATTCCTTTCACTCGCTTTTTCCTTGAAATTCTTGGTAACTTCAATATCCATCTTTCTCAGCTGCATGTTATAGTTTGTGCTATGATTGCTCATTTTGAGGTGTGTTGCCGTATTGGAGGTTTTCCTCCTACTATCAGTCTTTTTCGTGTGTTCTATTATAGCTTCTTTAAGAAAGGTTGGGTGTCATTTGCTCGTCGTTCTTTATCTACACTACCTTGCTATACTGTGGTTCTGTTTTCCGCTCCGTTGTGTGATAAGCTATCAGGGAGTGATCCTTTTTCGCTTGTTGATCGTGATTATCGTGTTGACCAATTCGAGTATCTTATTAATAATCGTGTTTCGATTAATAAGTATTCAGAGCCGTTCTTATGCGTTGTCGGTATTAGTCACAACTACACGCTTGGGAGCGATTTTTATCATGTCTTCATTGACCCTTCCGGAAAAGGTAATGGTATTTGTTATTGTTGCATATATACCTTGTACCCATAATATATATGTTTTTTTACTTTGCTGTTTATATTGTAGCAATGGATTATTTTTAGTATATTGTTTCTGATAGTCCTTGGAAGCTGCCGTTTTCTAGTGAACCGTTGAAGGCTGGCCAGGTCCTTGTTCTTCAAAAGACCTATGGTATTGATGCCCCTTTACGGGGCTTTGTTGATCCGCTAGATGTGTCACCTTTCCTAAGGGTTGGTTTACTTGGGGGTCAAGGTGGGAAATTCGTGGAGATGTAGCTAATGTCTCTTCTCAACTAAGGTTGGGAGGTGTTCCCGTGTCTGAACTTACGGTCAGTGAGAATGGCGGAGGTATAGGATCCACATTTTTTTATTGATGCGTGTATGTCGTGCTTTGTTGGTAGAGTTATTCCTAGGTTTATTTACTGTTTCCTTTGTAGGTACTGTTTCCCTTAATCCTGTTGGTTTATTTCCCACTATCACGGGTGTGGGGATTATCTCTTACGAGGTGGGCAAGTCTTCTCGGCATGTTAGGTCAAGTGATGTTCCTCCGTCTCTTTCTCTTGTTGAGTCCTTAGATGACTTATGTTTGCTTGATTTGGACGTTGGCATGGATTGGGATTCTTTTGTTGACGTTTCTTCTCTGGCTTTGCCCTGTGAAGTCCATGACTTAGCTTTGGGGCGGGTATCATCCTCAGGTTATGTGGCGGTCCTTCGTTATTAGGGCATGATGGGTCAGATATCATTTTTTAAAGGCTCAAGTTTATGGCCTTGAGAAGGAGGTTGTTGCGCTTCCAGCACTCCGTGGTCAGGTTGCTTCCTTGAAGGCCGCGGAGGTTTCCTTGTTCTCAGAACAGTCACGTGAGAGGGGAAAGAATGTTCTGTTGGAGGGTCGTGTGGCGGAACTTACCAGTGCCCTCGTGGCTTCACATGCCTGTATTTGAGACTTAGAAGTGGCAGTGATGAGTTTTGGTAACCAATTATCCGCTTGAGGTCCTTTTGCTTCTTCCTCTTCATACGCGATGGTTTTTTCCCATGGGAGTTTGTTCGATACCGTTGGGAGTATCAATGGTGATGCTGCTTTTTCTGGCGTACCATGGGTTGATTTCTTCTTATTGCACGGGGTGGGGGGCTGCTCGTATTGGTGGTTATCAAACTTCTAGAGTGGCTTCTTGCCCTTCTGTATCCACGGGTCAGCCTTTGGATATTTTAGATTATATCTTTGATTTTCTCGTTGGGAGTCCTTTTTTATGTACACTTCTCTTTTGCTAAAAAGGTTTCTAGTTATGACACCGATGGGTATTTTTTAGGGTACATAGTTGTTTGTCCATTTGTAATTATCTGTGACAGTGTGTGGTCTTTACGTGGATTTTGTTTGTAAGAGGTTTGATTACCTTCTTTTTTTGCTCACAGCTTAGTGGGTGCGACTTGTACATTTTCTTGGTAAATGTATGTATGTTATCTTTTACTACAGTCATTTTACGTTTTCGGGGATAGGCTTATTGTTATGATGGGTGGAGCCCCTAGTAATGGGTTTGTAACGCATCTTATGTACTTCTTTAAGTTTTTCGTTGGGAGTTCTCAATTTTGTTTTTATCGCAGAGATAATGTTATGTGCATGTGTCTTACCATATTATAATTTAGCCAAGTAATTAATAGATAGTGATTGTCGGGAAAAAGGAATGCAGATGTAGCTAAGATCCACATTTTTATTTAAATTTTCGAATGCATAAAGTTAAGTAAATGATGTTAAAGAAAAGATTGCCTCTGCCGACGGTTGAGAGTTCATCCATGGCTTACACACGAGGTCTTATACTTACTAAGAAAACTGAAAGAAAATATGGGGCTAAATGTAGCACTTCTTTAAGTTGCGTATATTCTAGGTTCGGGGCAATATGTTTCCTTCTTTGTCTCTGAGTTTGTATGCTCCGTTTCCAAAGGCTTCTATGACCTCATATGGGTTCTTTTAGCGCATCTTGCTCTCTTTTTTCTTCCAACAAGTCGAGGTTTAGCCGAGTTCTTCTTCATTTGTGGTCTTGTTGACTTCCGCGATGCGGAGTGTGGGCATTCCTATTTTTGTTGGTATTACGTCCTCTGTGTCGTATGTGAGTGGGAATGGAGTCTCTTTGTTGCTCATTTTCAACATTGTCCTATGACATCATAGGACGTGCGGTATTTCTTCAATCCAATTCTTGCTTCCTTCTAGCCTTGCTTTGATTCCTTCCCCTAAACTCATGTTTGCTCTTTCGACAAGTCCATTTGTTTTGGGTGTTTGACGGAAGCAAAGTGTTGTTTAATGCCTTTTTCTTGACACCAATCTTTGAATGGGTTATCCTGGAATTGCTTGCCGTTATCGGATATGATTTCTCCAGGCAGTCCAGATCTACACACGATATTTTTCCATACAAAGTTCTTTATCTGGGATCCTTTTATCATTGCTACTGCTTTTGATTCTATCCATTTTGCGAAGTAGTCAATTGCAATAATTAGGAATTTGACTTCTCCCCGTCCTTCTGGGAAGGGTCCGACTATGTCTATTCCTCATTTGTAGAATGGCCATGGTGATTTTATTGGTGTAAGGCTTTGTTGAGGGTACTTTGGGACTGGCATGTGTACCTAACAATTTTGGCATTTGTCTATTATTTCCTTGGCGTCTTCGTGCATCGTTGGCCAATAGTATCCAGATCGTATTGCATTGGCTATCACGGATCTAGGTCCAGAGTGCATGTTGCATAATCCCTCGTGGATTTCTTGTACGATATATTTAGCCTGGATTGGCCCGACACACCATTGCCATGGTTCAAGGAACGATTTCTTGTACATGATTCCGTTCATGATGGCGTACTGTGTAACACCCTATTTTTGGTAAATGGAATGTCACGCGTGATTATGGCGTGTCATCAAAGCATACAAGTAAAATGTCTTAAAACATTATAAACAAACATCGGTACCCTAAAGTATAAGCTCATCACACACAAACATAAGTACTGTGAAGGAAAAGGACTAAAGAATGTCCATAAGTAGCATAATGTATGATGATATGCATAAAGTAGATAAGGCTAGAAAGCTTCCATTCCATATCCACGTATGCTTAAAATCTACGAGCGCCCTTGAGTACCTGCCGTTTGGGAACATAAAAGGAAAACGGCTGAGCATAACACTCAGTGCACGGATATACAAATATGACATGGAATAACGTAAGCATATAAGACTAATAGCAGCGGAATATCATAAGTTCAAAGTAATCTAGATTCATGTTCATAAAACTGGTTTTATAGTTTGAAAGGACTTATGTTTCTATGAAAATCTGTTTAATTAGCCAAATAGCCTATATAGGTCAAGAGGTTCCACCGTGCATGAATACTTGGAGGGGAGACCTAGTCATGCAATTAGAGGGATTGCGTCTAATTAAATAGTCTGGGTAGGAGGGATCAACTCCGAGTGAAGGATGCAAGGAACACATCGCAATCACTCTAATAATACTTTTAAACATGTAACTAGGATGCACCCATATGCCCCGCATGATAAGATAATATAATGGCCAAAATTAAAAAGGGACGCCACGAGCAATCACTTCGCCATGGGGAAGTCATAACACTGGTGCCTCTAGTGTTATGGTTATGGTACCTCCATAACTAGGTGATACTGGTCATGCATGTATATGGCTTAGGCTCTTAATCTAACATAAGTATCAAACATATAAAACAAATACTGGGAAAACAGTTGGCTGCAGACGGGGAATCCTAATAAGGAAAGAATGTCCATACTGAAAGTACGGGAAATCCGTACCTTAAGTCCAGTGAACGAAGAAGATGAACGGAAGAGAGTCCTACTTCGATCTCACTAAAGATACATAAATAGTATACGTGTATAAGTATTCTGGTTACTGAGTACGTAACTGGTTTTATATCATGTCTTAGCTTGTTTCATATGTTCATGTCTTGTTTTACTGATTTTAATGTTATGTTGTGTTTATCATGTATTCTATATATTCTGATTAAGTATTACTTGTGTTTCTTGTATTATTATACTTGTTGTGTAATAATAAGTAACTTTCTAAAAATAGTAGGTTTCCTAAAATAGAAAGTTTCCAAAAATAGAAAGTTTCCAAAAATCGAAAGTTTTCAAAAATAGATTAACTTCTTAAAATAGATTAGTTTCTAAAAATATAAAGTTTCCAAAAATAGTAAGTTTCCTGAATTAGAAAGTTTCTATATTTAGAATTAAGCTGAACTAATATCATAAGTCATGTGATTTTAGTATATTTTATTAATAATATTATGTTAATTAAATAAACTATAAGTTATACGATTTAATTAAATATAAGCATGATTTAATTAAATTAAAGTGTATAAAAATACTTAAGTTAAAACATGTATTAATACTATATTATAACCTAAGTCATGATTATTAATTAATTATATGTTATGTTTAATAAAAAATTAATACTATAGTGTAAAATAAATAACTAAATACTTAGGTTAAAACATGTATTATTTAATAACAATAATAACCTAAGGTTCATGTTTAATTAAATTAATTATAAGTCATGTATTAATTAATTTAATTATCTTGTAAAAATAAAATACTTGTAAAATTAATTAGACTTGTAAAAATAATCATGAATCGAACCCGTGTGTTATCTAATTAAAACATGTCGTGAACCGGACACGTGAAAACCCTTGAACCGATCTGAACCAAACACCCCTAAAAACAGTGGCAAACCGGCTTGAACCGATTGCCCCTGCTTGCGTCACCTAGCCACCGGCTGCTGCCGGTGGTTCCCTTGCTCTCGGCTAGCCACTGCTAGCAGTGGGGTTCCCACTGGTTGTGTGCCAATGGTTCCTGTTGTTGCGTTGCGTGCTCCGCCTGCTTGACCCACAACTGCCACCGGCTATGTGCCGGTGGTGGTGGTTGCTGTCGCCGACACCCATAAACCACAAGGACACCCCCGACGCATGCCGTGGTGCCTTGTCCCTGTTGTCGACCGAACACCAACACCACCGAGACATATGTCTCGGTTGGTGGTGTAAACTAACCGACGCCGAGAGACCTTGGCTCTCGGTTTGTGTGGCGGCTGAAACAAACAAACCCGAAACACCCTTAATTATTTTACCCACCATGATTTTAACATGTTATTTAATCTTGTTTTTATACCCATGATCATATGTTCATCATAAAAACAAAAGAATTAAAAAGAAAAGGTTTTTACAAATTACCAAAACACGTGGAATAATTGAAGAATGATCACACGAACACACTCTTGAATTCTTGAACAAAAATCAAACCAAACACCTCCTTGTGGTGTTGTAGCCGCCGGCCAAGAGAGAGAGAGAGATTTAGGGTTTTTGATTTTCTATAAAATTTTGTAAAGTGAAAAATAATGTTTCCCTTATTTGTTATTTAGTAAAAATCAAATGGGCTGGGCCCCTCTCCTCTTCTTGTGTCGCGGCATGTAGGGCCCACCAAGGGAAACCCGAAGCCTTTTCTTGTGTCTAATTTATTACGTGTTCGTGTGTTCGTGTTTACGTGTAAGATTTAATTATTCGTGTTATTATAATTACTTTTACGTAACGATATTTATAGTATTAATAATATACGTAAATACATAATTATATGTTTGTGATTCTTACGTTCATGATTTGATGTTCGTGATTATAATTATTATTGATAATAATTATCGTGTATTAACACGTACTTAATGCTTATCGTAATACTAATACGTACATAACTTCTGTAATTACTAATCGTGACACGTGTTCATGCTATAAAAGGAAAGTTTTAATATGTACGTACGTTCAATAAGGGTACTATTCATGGTAAAAGCATGTGGGTTTTACAACTCTTCCCTCCTAAAAAGAATAATTCGTCCCCGAATTATAGATAAAATAAACTGAAAGAGGAACATACCCGAATTCAAAATATGAAATGAGGGTAAGAAGCCCGGATAGACTCCTCTGTTTCCCAAGTGGATTCCCACTCGATATGGTCCCTCCAAAGGATTTTGACGAATGTAATCGTCTTCTTCCTCATGACTCGTTCTTGCCTGTCAAGAACTCGTTCGGGTTCTTCTATGAAGGTAAGATCTTCACGAATCTGTTCTAGTGGATACTGAACCATGTGAAGGGGATGTACTTGTACCCTCTGAGTAAGGACACATGGAAAACGTCGTGAACGTGAGAAAGCTACGGAGGTAACGCTAAACAATAAGATACTTCACCGACTTGCTCGATGACATCAAATGGTCCAATGAATCGAGGACTGAGTTTTCCTTTGATTACAAAACGTCTAACACCACGTGCTGACGATAAATTAAGAAAGACGTGATCTCCTATGTTAAAATGTAAGTCCCTACGATGCTTGTCGGTATAACTCTTCTGACGTGAACGTGCCTCTTGAAATTTCTGCTTAGCTACAGCGACCTTCTCGTTGGTCAACTCTATCATTTCTGGTCCTTCAAGTGTTCACTCACCAACCTGATCCCAGCAGATTGGGGCCCGACACTTTCTGCCATACAACATCTCGAATGGAGCACACTTAATGCTGGCATGCCAACTGTTGTTGTATGCAAACTATACCAAACAGATGTAATCGTCCCAATCTCCTGTCCATTCCAACGCACATTACCTCAACATGTCTTCTAGTGTTTGAATCGTTCGCTCCGATTGCCCGTCTGTTTGAGGATGAAAAGCTATGCTAAGCTTAAGTTTTGTACCCCAAGCTTTCTGCAGAATCCTCCAAAATCGTGAAGTGAAACGAGGATCACTGTCCGAGACGATACTGGATGGAGCACCATGAAGTCTCATGATCTCCTTCTTGTAAGTTTCGGCGAGGTTACTGACCGGATCATCCTTGTGAATCGGTAAGAAATGAGCTGACTTAGTAAGTCGATCAACGATAACCCAAATCGCATCGTGCCTCCTCTTTGTCTACGGAAGACCGGTAAGAAAATCTATGGTGATTTTGTCACATTTCCACTCTGGAATGTCTAACGGTTGTAGTAAACCACTAGACCGCTGATGCTCGATCTTAACCTGCTGGCAGGTATGACATTTGGAGACGTAAGTAGCAACATCTTTTTTCATACCACTCCACCAAAAGTATTGCTTGATGTCGTGGTACATCTGTAACACCCTATTTTGGAAATGGAAATATCACAGCAATTATGGCGTGTCATCAAAGCATACAAGGAAAAATGTCTAAACATTACTTGACCATAAAAGGAAAATACCGGAATCAAACATCGGTAGTCCAAAAGTAAAGCTCATCACACACAAACATAGTATAATAAAGGAAAGGACTAAACAATGTCCAAAGCATAAGTATCATAATAAAGGAAATGCATAAAGTAAAGAAGGCTAGACAGCTTCCAGTCCATATGCACGTACTCTTAGTGTCTACGAGCGTCCCTGAGTACCTTCCGTTTTGGGAACATAGAAAAGGAAAACGGCTGAGCAAATACGCTCAGTGCACGGATGTACAATAAGGCATGAATAGGATAAGCATAACATAATAACAGCGGAAGAAACTAAGTCCCGAGTAACCTGGTTAAGTCTTGATAAAACTGGTTTAATAGTTTGAAAGTCTTATGTTTATCTTATAAAAACTGTTTGTCATATTTTACCATTAGCCAATATAGGTCATGAAAATCCACCGTGCATGAATACTTGGAGGGGTGACCTCATCATGCAAATTAGAGGGGCTGCCTCTCATTTAATATACTGGTTTTGGGGTAGGAGGGATCAGCTCCTTGTGAAGGATGCAAGGCACACACCACATTCACCATGAAATCCTGAATAAAAACATGTAATCTAGGATGCACCCATACGCCCCACATGATAAATATAAATAAATGGCCAAAAGCTGAAGGGACGCCACGAGCATCACTCCGTCGTGGTGAAGTCATAACATCAGTGCCTCTAATGTTATGGTTATGGTACCTCCATAACTAGGTGAAACTGGTCATGCATGTATATGGCTATAGGTAATCTTAATTAAACATAAGCAATCAAACACGTAACTTATACTACGGGAAAACAGTTGGCTGCATACGGGGAATCCTAATAAGGAAAGAATGTCCATACTGAAAGGACGGGAATCCGTACCTTATGTCCAGTGAACGAAGAAGACGAACTGAGAGGAATCCTACTTCCGAATCACTAGTGCTACATAAATACATACATGAATAAGTATCTGCTTACTAAATACGTAGCTGGTTTTATGTCATGTCTTAGCTTATTTTATGTGTTCTTACCATGTTTTACAGTTTTAAATCCTTAAACTGTGTGTATCTTACATTCTGTTTAATCTGATTAAGTATTTCTGGTATTTCATGTATTATTATACTTACTGTGTAATAATAAGTAACTTTCCAAAAATAGCAGGTTTCCTAAAATAGAAAGTATCCAAAAATAGAAAGTTTCCAAAAAATAAAAAGTTTCCAAAAATAGAAAGTTTCCAAAAATAGATTTACTGCTTAAAATAGATAAGTTTCTAAAAATAGAAAGTTTCCATAAATAGATTAGCTGCCTTAATTAAATAAGTTTCCATAAATAGATTAGCTGCCTGAAATAAATAAGTTTCTAAAAATAGAAGGTTTCTATAAATAGATTAGCTGCCTTATTTAATTAAGTTTCTAAAAATAGAAAGTTTCCATAATTAGAAATAAGCTGGTTAAATAAGCCAAGTATATAAGCCTAAGTGTTTTCATGATTATTTTCTAAGTCATATGATATAATGTGTAGTTTAATAATTATTTCATGTAATTAAATTAAACCATAGGTTAAAATATTTAATTAAAGTATAACATGTTTTTAATTAAATAAGTTAAATACTTAGGTTAAAATATGTATTATTATATATTAATAATATAACCTAAATCATGTTAATTAATTAATTATATCCATGGTTTTAAAATAATTAATTAATTATAAATCTTAAATATACCAATACTTAGGTTAATTAATTTCATGATTATTAATAATTAAATAACCTAATTCATGTTATTAAATTAATCATATCATTTTATTAATTTAATTTTTAACATAAGATCATAAACATAAAAAAAACTAAACATACACCATGAACCGGATCTAAGCTAAAAACAATGAACCGGACATGAAATCGACACCGTACCCCGAACCAACTCGGGGTACCCCGTGTTTTACTGCGGCCGTGGGACCCACACGCACCAACCAAGACCGTATGGTCTTGGTGGTGGTCGGCTTGGCCAAACCGAAACCCCTTCGGGTTCGGTGCAGCCTGTGGCCAAAACAAACACCCCTTAAAAACACACTTTTGATTATATTTAACCCCAAATCATGTTAGATCCATGTTTAATTATTAGGTTTTTGTAAAAACATAACATGTTCTTGATTTATAAAAAGATTAAATCAAAAGAAAAGGTTTAAAAAGGATTTACAGAATCCCTGGATCAAAAGGATGAAGAACAAACACGATGAATCACTAAAATTCCAAGATCCAAGATCACAAACAACCTCTTGTGGTGGTTGTAGGGTGGCGGCACAAAGGAGACAAGGGAGAGGGTTTTAGGTTTTTTTTTTCTAAAATCTTCTGTGAATGAAAATGAGTAGTGAAAAAAATAATAACCCCCTTTTATTAAATTTGACAAATGGGCTTGGCCCATTTGTCCTTGTAGCCGCGGGTAGGGGCCCCACTTGGGGTACCCGTACCTTTTTCCGTGTCTCGTTGTTAAGTTAAACGTTTGTGATTATTTGTGTTCGTGTTTTAAGTGTTCTCGTTATGTAAATACCGTGATCTAATATATTTAATTACGCTCGTAATAAATATATATACGTAGTTAATAATAGTTCGTGTTTTAATTACGTTCATGATTTCATGATCGCATGTTCGTGATTAATTATCGTCAAATAAATATTACGTGATCGTGCATAGTAAATACTTATCGTGTTCTAACACGTACGTAATACGTAAACTCCTAACACGTAATCGTAATCATTCTATATTAGGAAAGTTTTAATCTAGTACGTACGATCCTAAGGGTACTATTCATGGTAAAAGCATGCGGGTTTTACAACTCTTCCCCCCTAAAAAGAATAATTCGTCCCCGAATTATAGATAAAGTAAACTGGAAAAGAAGAACATACCCGAATTCAAAATATGAAATGAGGGTAAGAAGCCCGGATAGACTCCTCTGCTTCCCAAGTGGCTTCCCGCTCGGTATGATCCCTCCATAGGATTTTGACGAATGGAATCGTCTTCTTTCTCATGACTCGTTCTTCTCTGTCAAGAACTCGTTCGGGTTCTTCTATAAAAGTGAGATCTTCACGTATCTGTTCTAGTGGATACTGAACCATGTAAAGGGGATGATAATGGTACCCTCTGAGTAAGGACACATGAAACACATTGTGCACATGCGAAAGCTGTGGAGGTAACGCCAATCGGTAAGATACTTCACCGACTCGTTCAATGATATCAAACGGTCCGATGAAACAAGGACTGAGCTTCCCTTTAATCCCGAAGAGTCTAACACCACGTGCCGGCGAAACCTTAAGGAAGACGTGATCTCCTACGTTAAAGTGTATATCCCTACGATGCTTATCGGCATAACTCTTCTGACGTGACCGTGCCTCCTGAATTTTCTGCTTAGCTACTGCGATCTTCTCGTTGGTCATCTCTATGATTTCCGGTCCTTCGAGTGTTCGCTCGCCAACCTGATCCCAGCAGATTGGGGCGCGACACTTTCTGCCATACAACATCTCAAATGGAGCACACTTGATACTTGCGTGCCAACTGTTGTTGTATGCAAACTCCACCAAACAGATGTATTCGTCCCAATCACCCGTCCATTCTAACGCACATGACCTCAACATATCCTCCAATGTCTGAATGGTTCGCTCCGACTGTCCGTCCGTTTGAGGATGAAAAGCCGTGCTAAGCTTAAGTTGTGTACCCCAAGCTTTCTGCAGACTCTTCCAAAAGCGCGAAGTGAATCGAGGATCTCTGTCTGAGACGATGCTGGATGGTGCACCGTGGAGTCTCATGATCTCTCGTCTGTATGTGTCTGCGAGTTTACTTACCGGATCTTCCTTGCGGATCGGTAAGAAATGAGCTGATTTGGTAAGTCGATCTACGATAACCCAAATTGCATCGTGCTTCCCCTTGGTAGGCGGAAGACCAGTAACAAAATCCATGGTGATTTTGTCCCACTTCCACTCTGGGATATCTAACGGTTGAAGGAGACCGCCAGATCGCTGATGCTCGATCTTAACCTGCTGGCAGGTAAGACATTTGGAGACGTAAGTGGCCACATCCTGTTTCATACCACTCCACCAAAAGTACTGCTTGATGTCATGGTACATCTTAGTCGAACCAGGATGTATCGAGAATGGGGAGCTATGAGCTTCAGCTAACAAGGCTTCCTGGAGTTCTTGGTCATTAGGAACACAAAGTCTCGTGCCCTGCCATACGATACCATCTGCATCTACTCTGAATTCTGTCTGCTTCTCCAAATTCTGTACTATCGCCCAGATTTCTCCGTCATCCTTCTGAGCTTCCTTGATCTTAGATAGCAACTCGGGTTCTACTCTAAGATTAGCCCAGTAACCGTGTTATCCACGTACCATGTACTCGATGTCTAGTCGCTCTAAGTCTCTGATGATTTCCTCTTCGATTTTAATGTCGTTGATCATTCCGGACTTCCTGCTAAGAGCATATGCTACTACATTTGCCTTTCCGGGATGATACTGTAGATTAATGTCATAATCCTTCAACAGCTCTAACCATCTCCTCTGCCTCATGTTCAATTCACGTTGAGTGAAGATATACTTCAAGCTCTTGTGGTCCGTGAAAATGTCACATGATTATCTATATAAGTAGTGCCTCCATATCTTTAATGCAAACACGACTGCAGCAAGTTCCAGGTCGTGCGTGGGGTAATTCTCTTCATAAGGCTTAAGCTGTCGTGAAGCGTACGCGATCACTTTCCCATGTTGTATGAGGACACAGCCAAGTCCCTTCCCCGATGCATCGCTATAGATTTGAAATCCACCCGTACCAGATGGTAGAGTAATAATAGGTGCAGATACTAGCTTCTGCTTCAGGTATTCAAAGCTCTTCTCTCGATCTTCAGTCCAGACGAATTTCTCCCCTTTCCGCATCAGTTTGGTCAATGGTAGTGTTAGGCGGGAAAAGTTCTCCACGAACCTACGGTAATAGCCAGCTAAGCCTAAGAAACTGCGGACTTCCGTCGCTGATGTCGGCCTTGGCCACTTAGTAATGGCCTCAACCTTCGCTGGATCCATAGTGATTCCTTCTGCTGATACAATGTGACCTAAGAATGCCACCTTGTCTAACCAGAACTCACACTTGGAGAATTTAGAATACAGCTGCTTCTGGCGAAGAATCTGTAGTATTGTACGAAGATGGTCTTCGTGTTCCTCCTTGGACTTTGAGAAAATCAGGATGTCATCGATGAAGACAATGACGAACTTGTCCAGAAATTCATGGAAGATTCTGTTCATCAAATCCATGAACACTGCTGGAGCATTTGTCAGGCCAAATGGCATAACTACAAACTCGTAGTGGCCATAGTGGGTACGAAAAGCAGTCTTAGCGATGTCCAGCTCCTTGACCCGTAGCTGATGATAGCCTGACCTAAGATCAATCTTGGAGAAGTGTTTGGCTCCTTGGAGTTGGTCAAACAAATCGTCAATGCGTGGCAGCGGATACCTATTCTGAATGGTAATCTTGTTGAGCTCGCGATAGTCTATGCAAAGACGCATACTGTTGTCCTTCTTCTTAACAAACAAGACCGGTGCGCCCCATGGAGATGCGCTCGGTCGAATGAAACCTCGTTCAAGAAGTTCTTGCAGTTGATCCTTCAGCTCCTTCAGCTCTATGGGAGCCATGCGATAAGGAGCCTTGGAGATTGGTTCAGCTCCTGGAACCAGCTCGATACTGAATTCCACTTCTCGTGCAGGTGGTATGCCCGGAAGTTCTGCTGGAAAAACATCCTGGAATTCCGACACTATGGGTTGATCCTGAATTGATGGGGATTCAGCATCCATGTCGTGAACCGTAGCTAGATAACCCTCGCAGCCATGTGACAGTAGTGCACACGCTTGCAGGGTAGATATGATTTGTACAGACCGTCCGGGTATGAACCCATTATGAATGTACTTTGGTGCATTAACATCACCGAAGATAACTCGATGTGAATGGCAGTCTATGGTAGCATGATGCTTGGATAGCCAATCCATGCCCAAAATCATGTCGAAGTCATTCATGTCCAGCGGAAGTGCGTCGACAGGTCGAACCTTATCATCAAATTCTAGGGGAAGACTCTTGTATACATGGGTGATTAATACAGAGTCCCTCAAAGGCGTGGAAATAGTAAGCCTATTTTCTAGTGGCACGGAGGCATCCTAATGTTCTTAGCATAAGCAGTAGAAATAACCGAGTGAGTGGCACCCGTATCGAAAAGAACACATGCAGCTTGACCATACATATACAAGATTCCAGTGATGGTACCTATAGACTTGTTGGCCTGGTCTCGAGATGTCGTGTAGACACGCCCGGTAGTAGGAGGCGGCTTGGTATCAGCATGTCCCGATGTACCCTCCATATCGCCCTTACGGCAATCCTTCATAATATGGCCAGGGAGACCACACTTGAAGCACGCATCAGTATTACGGCGACATGGTCCTGGGTGCCTACGGTGGCAAGTAGAGCAAAGAGGATGAGTGTATCCTCCAGCAGGTGCTCTGGCTGGCTGAGAACCTGATAAAACATTCTACATAAGACATGATAGTTGGGTACAAAGGACAAAGCGGAAGATCGTAAGATTAAATACCAGTGATAGCTAGACGGCTAGGCTGCGAACCTCTCTGGTTCTGGTCCCTACCGTTTTCATGGTTCCTGGTAGAAGTTTGCTAAAGTGTCAGAATATGAGTTATAACATAAAATCATAAGGAATTGCGTAAGTATGAGGACCTGCTGCTGTTGGAGTGCCCAGTGTTATTACGGTAATTATCACTACCGCCACGCCTATCCGTAGCAGAACGGTCGTTAGTCTGACCGTTTCCCTTGGGCTGATGAGGCTGCTGCTGAGTAGCCGGCTGAGACCGGTCCCCAGTTTTCTGCCTGGAAGATACATTTAAGAGATGAATAATTGACATATATGGAAAGTATACGGATTGGTCACCGCTTGAATACGAATGTTTACCTCTTGTCGGGTCTTTCAGCTTCCCCGAACTCATCTCTCTCTTGCAGCATCTCCAGTTTTCGTGCTGCATCGGCCACTTGTGGTACAGTATTGAACGTAGCACACACCAGATTGTTTGCGACCGATGTGCGAAGAGCCCACCTAAAGTGATGTGCCTGCTCTTCAGGAGTACCTGCTGTCGCACCAAGGAAACCAGCTAAGCGAAGAAAGCGCTGCATAAACTCGTCGCTATTCTCCCCAGCTCTCTTTCGGATCTCATTGTACTCTCTCTTGAGCTTGTCCTGCTCAGCCTTGGCAAAGAACTGCTCCATCACCCTGTCCTTGAACTGAGCCAAAGTCAAACCAGCAACCCACTCGTCACCACCTTCAGACTTCATCAATGCTAGCCACCAATTGAGTACATCGCCTTCGAACCGATAGCACGCCAACCTCGCCTTGTATGCGGGGTCACAGCCCATAGCGTTGAAAATTTTCTCGATGTGTGCCAACCAGCTTTCAGCATCGCTGGGGCTATCTGTCTTCTCAAAAGCTCGAGGGCGGAGCTTGTTGAATCTCTCCAGCCATACTGCTAATGTCACTGGAGGAGGGGGAGGAGGAGGTGGTTGATTGTGCTGCTGATTGTTGGCAGCTTGAACTTCAGCCCTGATGTCATTCCTCAGTTGAGGAAGCAAGGCTTGCATGGCAGCCTGAATTGCAGCATTGAGCTGCTCCTGTTCGCGTGTGAGAACCATCTGATAGTATAACATAAAACATATGATTAAACAGATCAAAACATAAAATATATATACATGAAAAAAAATTATACTAAAATTTCACGAGAAAAATTTTATGCAAGAAAATTTTGTGTATGAATGCATGATGCAGTTTTATGAAAACTTTTGTATGCTCGAGAGTGAACGCCTCTGGTCAGTTTACCCAAAACAAAAGACATAGCGAGGGGACGCCTATGGGTCAGTCCCAAATCTAAAAGTTTCGAAAAAACACATGCGACTAAATAGGGCCAGTCCTGTACCAACCATTACTTAGTCAAAAACCCTGCAACAATGACATGTATATGTATGCTTAAAAATGATGAATGCATGAAAAAAACTGTTAGTTCTAGGAAGACCGTAGTGACTACCCACTAATCACAGGTCATATTTGAGAGCCTACAGGTCGAAGCCTTGGCTCTGATACCATAATTGTAACACCCTATTTTGGAAATGTAAATATCACAGCAATTATGGCGTGTCATCAAAGCATACAAGGAAAAATGTCTAAACATTACTTGACCATAAAAGGAAAATACCAGAATCAAACATCGGTAGTCCAAAAGTAAAGCTCATCACACACAAACATAGTATAATAAAGGAAAGGACTAAACAATGTCCAAAGCATAAGTATCATAAGAAAGGAAATGCATAAAGTAAAGAAGGCTAGACAGCTTCCAGTCCATATGTACGTACTCTTAGTGTCTACGAGCGTCCTTGAGTACCTGCCGTTTTGGGAACATAGAAAAGGAAAACGGCTGAGCAAATACGCTCAGTGCACGGATGTACAATAAGGCATGAATAGGATAAGCATATAACATAATAACAGCGGAAGAAACTAAGTCCCGAGTAACCTGGTTAAATCTTGATAAAACTGGTTTAATAGTTTGAAAGTCTTATGTTTATCTTATAAAAACTGTTTGTCATATTTTACCATTAGCCAATATAGGTCATGAAAATCCACCGTGCATGAATACTTGGAGGGGTGACCTCATCATGCAAATTAGAGGGGCTGCCTCTAATTTAATATACTGGTTTTTGGGTAGGAGGGATCAGCTCCTTGTGAAGGATGCAAGGCACACACCACATTCACCATGAAATCCTAAATAAAAACATGTAATCTAGGATGCACCCATACGCCCCACATGATAAATATAAATAAATGGCCAAAAGCTGAAGGGACGCCACGAGAAATCACTCCGCCGTGGTGAAGTTATAACAGCAGTGCCTCTAATGTTATGGTTATGGTACCTCCATAACTAGGTGAAACTGGTCATGCATGTATATGGCTATAGGTAATCTTAATTAAACATAAGCAATCAAACACGTAACTTATACTACGGGAAAACAGTTGGCTGCATACGGGGAATCCTAATAAGGAAAGAATGTCCATACTGAAAGGACGGGAATCCGTACCTTATGTCCAGTGAACGAAGAAAACGAACTGAGAGGAATCCTACTTCCGAATCACTAGTGCTACATAAATACATACATGAATAAGTATATGCTTACTAAATACGTAGCTGGTTTTATGTCATGTCTTAGCTTATTTTAAGTGTTCTTACCATGTTTTATTGTTTTAAAGCCTTAAACTGTGTTTATCTTACATTCTGTTTAATCTGATTAAGTATTTCTGGTATTTCATGTATTATTATACTTACAGTGTAATAATAAGTAACTTTCCAAAAATAGCAGGTTTTCTAAGATAGAAAGTTTCCAAAAATAGAAAGTTTCCAAAAATAGAAAGTTTCCAGAAATAGAAAGTTTCCAAAAATAGAAAGTTTCCAAAAATAGAAAGTTTCCAAAAATAGAAAGTTTTCAAAAATAGATTTACTGCTTAAAATAGATAAGTTTCTAAAAATAGAAAGTTTCCATAAATAGATTAGCTGCCTTAATTAAACAAGTTTCCATAAATAGATTAGCTGCCTGAAATAAATAAGTTTCTAAAAATAGAAGGTTTCCATAAATAGATTAGTTGCCTTATATAATTAAGTTTCTAAAAATAGAAAGTTTCCATAATTAGAAATAAGCTGGTTAAATAAGCCAAGTATATAAGCCTAAGTGTTTTCATGATTATTTTCTAAGTCATATGATATAATGTATAGTTTAATAATTATTTCATGTAATTAAATTAAACTATAGGTTAAAATATTTAATTAAAGTATAACATATTTTTAATTAAATAAGTTAAATACTTAGGTTAAATATGTATTATTATATATTAATAATATAACCTAAGTCATGTTAATTAATTAATTATATCCATGGTTTTAAAATAATTAATTAATTATAAGTCTTAAATATACCAATACTTAGGTTAATTAATTTCATGATTATTAATAATTAAATAACCTAAGTCATGTTATTAAATTAATCATATCAATTTATTAATTTAATTTTTAACATAAGATCATAAACATAAAAAAAAACTAAACATACACCATGAACCGAATCTAAGCTAAAAACAATGAACCGGACATGAAATCGACACCGTACCCCGAACCAACTCGGGGTACCCCGTGTTTTACTGTTGTCGTGGGACCCACACGCACCAACCAAGACCGTATGGTCTTGGTGGTGGTCGGCTTGGCCAAACCGAAACCCCTTCGGGTTCGGTGCAGCCTGCGGCCAAAACAAACACCCCTTAAAAACACACTTTTGATTTTATTTAACCCCGAATCATGTTAGATCCATGTTTAATTATTAGGTTTTTGTAAAAACATAACATGTACTTGATTTATAAAAAGATTAAATCAAAAGAAAAGGTTTAAAAAGGATTTACCGAATTCGTGGATCAAAAGGATGAAGAACAAACACGATCAATCACTAAAATTCCAAGATCCAAGATCAGAAACCACCTCTTGTGGTGGTTGTAGGGTAGCGGCACAAAAGAGACAAGGGAGAGGGTTTTAGGTTTTTTTTTCTAAAATCTTCTGTGAATGAAAATGAGTAGTGAAAAAAAATAATAACCCCCTTTTAGTAAATTTGACAAATGGGCTTGGCCCATTTGTCCTTGTAGCCGCGGGTAGGGCCCCACTTGGGGTACCCGTACCTTTTTTCGTGTCTCGTTGTTAAGTTAAACGTTTGTGATTATTTGTGTTCGTGTTTTAAGTGTTCTCGTTACGTAAATACCGTGATCTAATATATTTAATTACGCTCGTAATAAATATATATACGTAATTAATAATAGTTCGTGTTTTAATTACGTTCATGATTTCATGATCGCATGTTCGTGATTAATTATCGTCAAATAAATATTACGTGATCGTGCATAGTAAATACTTATCATGTTCTAACACTTACGTAATACGTAAACTCCTAACACGTAATCGTAATCATGCTATATTAGGAAAGTTTTAATCTAGTACGTACGATCCTAAGGGTACTATTCATGGTAAAAGCATGCGGGTTTTACAACATCTTAATCGAACTAAGATGAATGGAGAATGGGGAGCTATGAGCTTCAGCTAATAATGCTTCCCTGAGTGTAAGATCATCAAACACAAAGTCTAGTGCCCTGCCATAAGATACCATCGTCATCTAACCGAAACTCCGTCTGCTGTTCTAAGTTCTGAATAATCGCCCAAATTTCACCATCATCTTTCTGAACTCAGGTTCCACTCTAAGATTAGCCCAGTAACCGTGTTGTCCACGTACCATGATCTCGATGTCTAGTCGCTCTAAGTCTCTTATAATTTCCTCCTCAATTTTAATGTCGTTTATCATACCGGACTTTCTACTAAGTGCATCTGCCACTACATTTGCCTTGTCGGGATGATACTGCAGATTAATATCATAATCCTTCAACAACTCTAACCATCTCCTCTGTCTCATATTCATTTCACGTTGAGTGAAGATGTACTTCAGGCTCTTGTGGTCTGTGAAGATGTCACATGATTCTCTATACAAATAGTGCCTCCATATCTTCAATGCAAACACGACTGCTGCAAGTTCCAAGTCATGCGTAGGGTAATTTTCCTCATAAGGCTTAAGTTGTCGTGAAGCGTACGCAATCACTTTCCCATGTTGCATGAGAACACAACCAACTCCCTTCCCTGAAGCATCACTCAGATTTGAAATCCACCTGTACCAGATGGGAGAGTAAGAATCGGTGTAGATACTAACTTCTGCTTTAGGTCTTCAAAGCTCTTCTCTCTTTCTTCAGTCCAGACGAATTTCTCCCCTTTCGGCATCAGTTTGGTCAATGGCAGTGCTAAACGGGAAAAGTTCTCTACGAACCTACGGTAGTAACCAGCTAAGCCTAGGAAACTGCGAACTTCAGTCGCTGATGTCGGTCTTGGCCACTTGGTAATATCCTCAACCTTTGATGGATCCATGGTGATTCGTTTGGCTGATACAATGTGACCTAAGAACGCCACCTTGTCTAACTAGAACTCACACTTGGAGAATTTAGCATACAGCTGCTTCTGGCAAAGAATCTGTAATACTGTACGAAGATGGTCTTCGTGTTCCTCCTTGGACTTAGAGAAAATCAGTATGTCGTCAATGAAGACAATGACGAACTTGTCCAGGAACTCATGGAAGATACGTTTCATCAGATCCATGAAAACAGCTGGAGCATTGGTAAGGCCAAAAGGCATGACTACAAATTTGTAATGCCCATAGCGTGTACGGAAAGCAGTCTTGGCAATGTCCTGCTCTTTAACCCGTAGCTGATGATAGCCCGACCTCAGATAAATCTTGGAGAAATGTTTGGCCCCTTGGAGTTGGTCAAACAAGTCGTCAATGCGTGGCAGCGGATACCTATTCCTGATGGTGATCTTGTTGAGCTCATGATAATCTATGCATAGACGCATGCTGTCGTCCTTCTTCTTTACGAATAGAACAGGTGCGCCCTATGGAGAAGCACTAGGTCGAATGAAACCGCGCTCTAACAGTTCCTGCAATTGTTCCTTTAACTCCTTCATCTCGGTGGGAGCCATGCGATAAGGAGCCTTGGATGTTGGCTCCGCTCCTAGGATGAGCTCAATATTAAACTCCACTTCACGAGCATGTGGTATGCCCGGAGGTTCTTCTGGAAACACGTCTGAGAATTCTGACACGGTCGGCTGATTCTGGGTAGATGGAGCTTCAGCCTCCAAATCATGAACAGTAGCAAGATAGCCCTCACAACCATGTGACAATAATGCACGTGCTTGCAAGGTTGATATGATTTGTATAGACCTTCCAGGTACGAACCCGTTGTGAATGTACTCTGGTGCATTTACATCACCAAAGATGACCTGATATGTATGGCAGTCTATGGTGGCGTGATGTTTGGATAGCCAGTCCATGCCTAATATCATGTCAAAATCGCACATATCTAGAGGAAGTGCGTCAACAAGACAAATCTTTTCGTCAAACTCTAGGGGAAGGCTCATGTACACATGGGTTATGCGTACAGAATCTCTTAAAGGCGTGGAAATGTTTAGTACATTCTCTGATGGCATAGGGGATATCCTAACATTCTTAGCATAAGCAGTAGAAATGACCGAATGAGTAGCACCCGCGTCAAATAAAACACATGTAGCTTGACCATACATATATAAGATTACAGTGATGGTACCTGTAGACTTGTTGGCCTGGTCGCGAGAAGTCGTGTAAACGCGTCCACTAGTAGGAGGCGGTTTGGAATCAGCATGTCCAGATGTGCCCTCCATCTCGCCCTTGCGGAAGTCCTTCATGTGATGACCAGTAAGGCCACACTTGTAGCATGCATCACTGTCGCGACGACATGGCCCTGGGTGCCTACGGTTGCAGGTCATGCAGAGAGGGTGAGTATACCCTCTAGCAGGCGCCCTTGCTGGCTGGGAGTCTGTTTGGAAAAGTACACATGAGACATGATTTATATGTACAAAAGGACAATGCGGAAAAATTGTAAGATGTAATACCAGATATAGCTGGACGGTTAGGTTGTGAACCTCTTTGGTTCTAGTCCCTCCCGTTACCATGATTCCTGGTAGAAGATTGCTAATGTGTCAGAATTATGAAATATCACATGTAACATAAGGAAATGAGTAAGTGTAAGGACCTGCTGCTGTTGGAGTTTCCAGCGTTGTTACGGTAATTATCATTACCGCCACGCCTATCCGTAGCAGAACGGTCTTGAGTCTGACCGTTACCCTTGGGCTGAGTAGGCTGTTGCTGAGTAGCCGGCTGAGACCGGTCCCTAGTCTTCTGCCTGAAAGATGCAGTTTAAAGAGAGAGATAAACATAGATAGTACTGAATGAATCTGAAATGGTCACCGCTGAATAACGAATAAATACCTCTTCTCAGGTCTTTCTACTTCCCGGAACTCCTCTATTTCCTGCAGCATCTCCAGCTTACGTGCTGCATCGACAACTTGTGCCACCGTGTTGAAGGTAGCACACACCAAGTTGTTGGCGACCGATGTACGAAGAGCCCACCGGAAGTGGTATGCTTGCTCTTCGATAGTACCTGTTGCTGCACCAAGAAAACAAGCTAAACGAAGAAAGCGCTGCATGAACTCGTTGATGTTCTCCCCAGCTCTCTGCCTGATTCCATGGTACTCCCTATTCAGCTTGTCTTGCTCAGCCTTGGGGAAGAACTGTCCCATCACTAACTCCCTGCACTGAGCCCAAGTCAAACCAGCCACCCATTTGTCACCTCCCATAGACTGCTTGGCTGCCTTCCACCATCCCAGTACATCACCTTCAAACTTGTAACAAGCCAGCCTCGACTTGAAGACGGGGTCACAGCCCATTGCATCGAACATCTTCTCGATATGAGTCAACCAGCTTTCAGCTACACTAGGGTTATCAGTTCTCTCGAAGGATCGAGGTCGTTGCTTGTTGAATCTCTCCAGCCATGTGACCAATGTTGCTGGAGGAGGAGGAGGAGGTACAGGGTGTTGTTGCTGATTGTTGGCAGCCTGCACCTCAGCCCTGATTTCGTTCCTCAGCTGAGGAAGCAAAGCTTGCATCGCAGCTTGGACTGCTGCATTGAGTTGTTCCTACTCGCGTGTGAGAACCATCTGACAGTATAAAACGAAATACATGATTAAACTGATCAAACATAAAATATATACATGGAAAAAAAATTATACCAATAAATCATGAGAAAAATTTTATGTAGGAAAACTTGTACATGAATGCATGATGCAGTTTTATGAAAGCTTTTATATGCGCGAGAGTGAACTCCTATGGTCAGTTCACTTAAAACAAAAGAAATGGCGAGGGGACGCTAATGGGTCGGTCCCAATGTTAAAAGTTCCGATAAAAGCACATGCGACTAAATAGGGCCAGTCATGTACCAACCATTACTTAGTCATAAACCTGCGACAATGACATATAACATGAATGCATGAAAAACCGACTGTCAGTGCTAGGAAGACCATAGTGACTATCCCCTAATCACAGGTCGTGTTTTGAGAGCCTACAGGTCGAAGCCTTGGCTCTCTGATACCATAATTGTAACACCCCATTTTGTTAAATGGAATGTCACGCGTGATTATGGCGTGTCATCAAAGCATACAAGAAAAATGTCTTAAAACATTACATGACCATAAAAGGAAATACCGGAAACAAACATCGGTACCCCAAAGTATAAGCTCATCACTCACAAACATAAGTACTGTGAAGGAAAAGGACTAAACAATGTCCATAAGTAGCAAAATGTATGATGAAATGCATAAAGTAGATAAGGCTAGAAAGCTTCCAATCCATATGCACGTACGCTTAAAATCTACGAGCGCCCTTGAGTACCTGCCGTTTGGGAACATGAAAGGAAAACGGCTGAGCATAACGCTCAGTGCACGGATATACAAGTATGACATGGAATAACATAAGCATATAAGACTAATAGCAGCGGAATATCATAAGTTCTAAGTAATCTGGATTCGTGTTCATATAACTGGTTTTATAGTTTGAAAGGACTTATGTTTCTATGAAAATCTGTTAAATTAGCCAAATAGCCTATATAGGTCATGAGGTTCCACCGTGCATGAATACTTGGAGGGGAGACCTCGTTATGCAATTAGAGGGGTTGCCTCTAAATAAATAGTCTGGGTAGGAGGGATCAACTCCTAGTGAAGGATGCAAGGCACACATCGCATTCACTCTGATAATACTGCTAAACATGTAACTAGGATGCACCCATACGTCCCACATGATAAGATAATATAATGGCCAAAACTGAAAAGGGAAGCCACGAGCAATCACTTCGCCGTGGGGAAGTCATGACACTGGTGCCTCCAGTGTTATGGTTATGGTACCTCCATAACTAGGTGATATTGGTTATGCATGTATATGGATTAGGCTCTTAATCTAACATAAGTATCAAACATATAAAAAAAATACTAGGAAAACAGTTGGCTGCAGACGGGGAATCCTAATAAGGAAAGAATGTCCATACTGAAAGGACAGGAAATCTGTACCTTAAGTCCAGTGAACGAAGAAGATGAACGGAAGAGAGTCCTACTTCGATCTCACTAACGCTTCATAAATAGTATACGTGTATAAGTTCTAATTACGGAGTGCGTAACTGGTTTTATATCATGTCTTAGCTTGTTTCATATGTTCATGTCTTGTTTTACTGATTTTAACGTTATGTTGTGTTTATCATGTATTCTACATATTCTGATTAAGTATTACTCGTGTTTCTTGTATTACTATACTTGTTGTGTGATAATAAGTAACTTTCTAAAAATAGCAGGTTTCCCAAAATAGAAAGTTTCCAAAAATAGAAAGTTTCCAAAAATAGAAAGTTTTCAATAATAGATTAACTGCTTAAAATAGATTAGTTTCTAAAAATAGAAAGTTTCCAAAAATAGTAAGTTTCTTGAATTAGAAAGTTTCCATATTTTGAATTAAGTTGAATTAATATCATAAGTCATGTGATTTTAGTATAGTTTATTAATAATAAACTATAAGTTATACGATTTAATTAAATATAAGCATGATTTAATTAAATTAAAGTATATAAAAATACTTAGGTTAAGACATGTATTAATACTATATTAATATAACCTAAGTCATGATTATTAATTAATTATATGTCATGTTTAATAATTAATTAATACTATAGTGTAAAATAAATATTTAAATACTTAGGTTAAAACATGTATTATTTAATAACAATAATAACCTAAGTTTCATGTTTAATTAAATTAATTATAAGTCATGTATTAATTAATTTAATTATCTTGTAAAAATAATATACTTGTAAAATTAATTAGACTTGTAAAAATAATCATGAACCGAACCCGTGTGTTATCTAATTGAACCGGACCCGTGAAAACCCTTGAACCGGTCCGAACCAAACACCCCTAAAAACAGTGGCACACCGGCTTGAACCGGTTGCCCCTGCTTGCATCACCTAGTCACCGGCTGCTGCCGGTGGTTCCCTTGCTCTCGGCTAGCCGCTGCTAGCAGTGGGGTTCCCACTGGCTGTGTGCCAGTGGTTCCTTCTGCTGCGCTGCGTGCTCCCCCTGCTTGACCCACAACTGCCACCGGTTGTGTGCTGGTGGTGGTGGCTGCTGCCGCTGAGACCCATAAACCACAAGGACACCCCCGACGCAAGTCGGGGTGCCTTGTCCCTGCTGTCGACCGAACACCAACACCACCGAGACATATGTCTCGGTTGGTGGTGTAAACCAACCGACGCCGAGAGCCCTTGGCTCTCGGTTTGTTTGGCGGTCGAAACAAACAAACCCGAAACACCCTTAATTATTTACCCACCATGATTTTAACATGTTATTTAATCTTGTTTTTATACCCACGATCATATGTTCATCATAAAACAAAGGAATTAAAAAGAAAAGGTTTTTACGGACTACCAAAACACGTGGAATAATTGAAGAATCATCACACGAACACACTCTTTAATTCTTGAACAAAAATCAAACCAAACACCTCCTTGTGGTGTTGTAGCCGCCGGCCAAGAGAGAGAGAGGGATTTAGGGTTTTTGATTTTCTGTAAAATTCTGTAAAGTGAAAAATAATGTTTCCCTTATTTGTTATTTAGTAAAAATCAAATGGGTTGGGCCCCTCTCCTCTTCTTGCGTCGCGGCATGTAGGGCCCACCAAGGGAAACCCGGTGCCTTTTCTCGTGTCTAATTTATTACGTGTTCGTGTGTTCGTGTTTACGTGTTACGTTTAATTATTCGTGTTATTATAATTACTTGTACGTAACGATATTTATCGTATTAATAATATACGTAAGTACATAATTATATGTTCTTGATTCTTACGTTCATGATTTCATGTTCGTGATTATAATTATTATTGATAATAATTATCGTGTATTAACATGTACTTAATGCTTATCGTAATACAAATACGTACATAACTTCTGTAATTACTAATCGTGACACGTGTTCATGCTATAAAAGGAAAGTTTTAATATGTACGTACGTTCACTAAGGGTACTATTCATGGTAAAAGCATGCGGGTTTTACATACTGTCTTGCTTTGACTTTCAGTTTTCTTGCTTTTCGCCTCTCCGCCGGTAGTGTGCCTTCCGATCGGAAGTTGTATATTGGGGTCATACAGTTATGGTCGGTTTCTTCCACTACCGCTCGGACTTCTGCTTCTTCCGTTGAATTTTGAGTTCGCACTTGTTTGGCTAGATGTGGGAAGCTTGTTGAGTCGATCTTTCTAAGCGCATCTACTTTTTTTTCCGCTTCGCGGCACGTGTTTGATTGAAAATTATTTGAAGTTGTCGATCATGGTTTTGGCCTTTTCTAAATATTTCTTCATGCTTTCTTCTTTAGTTGTGTAAGATCCACTAATTTGGTTTGCCACTAGCCTTGAATCCATATTGGCTTGTAATTCTGGATTCCCATCGCTTTTGCTATTCGGAGTCCGGCTATCAGTGCCTCGTATTCTGCCTCATTGTTTGAAGTGTCGAACTCAAATCTTAAGGCTTAGGTGAATAACATTCATTCTGGATCGGTTAGTATGAGTCCTTCTCCTGAACCTTCAGTGCATGAAGAGCCGCCCGTGAAGAGTATCCATGGTTCCGGCTGTTGTCCTTGTGCTTCCTCTATAGGAGTATCTTCATCCGGCACTTCGATTATAAAATCTACGAGGATTTGTCCTTTTATTGCGGTTCGTGGTTTTTAGCGAATATTGTACGCATCTAGGGTGACACTCCACTCTTGCATTCGTCCAGCTGTGTCTAGGTTTGATAGTACTTGTTTGATTGGTTGGTCCGTGATTACCACAACGGGGTGTGCTTGGAAGTATCGTTTCAGTCTCTTAGTAGCGTGAAGCAAGGCTAGGATCAGCTTCTCAATTGGGGAGTAGTTTTTCTCCGGCCATGTTAGGGCTCTACTTATGAAGTAGATTGGTAATTTTTTGAGTTCCTTTCTGTTAGCAGGATTGCGCTTATCGCACCTTTGGAGGTGGATAGGTACATTATTAATTCTTCCATGGAAATTGGGGCAGCCAACGTAGGTAACTTTGCAAATGTTCTTTGATTTCCTTAAAAGCCTTAACGGCTTCCTTTATCCAGAGAAATTCATTTTTTCTTTATACACCCTTTCAATGTTTTGAATAGTGGTAGGGACTTTTCAGCTGACTTTGACATGAATCTGCTTAAGCTTGCGAGCTTTTTGTTTAGTTCTTGGACCTCTTTGAGATTCTTGGGCGGAGGAAAGTTTAAAACTGTCGCCGTCTTTTCTGGGCATGGTTTGATGTGTTTCGTGTTTACTATATGGACCAGAAATTTTTCTTCCTCTACTTCGAATATGCATTTTCTCAGTTTTGAGTTTTATGTTCGTTTTTCTTAAGGTTTGGATGTTTCTTTAAAGTCCCTGGGGACTTCTTTCTCTGTGTGGCTTTGTATGCCTATGTCGTCTATGTAGACCTCTAGGTTGCGGCCTATCTGTTTTTTCGAAGACTTTTTCTGTTAGTCGTTGGTATGTGACTCTGGCATTCTTTAGTTCGAAGGGCACTCTTTTGTAGCAAAAGATGCCTTGGTTTGTTACAAACGTCGTTTTTTCCTCGTCTTCTTCCGTTATTTGTATTTGATGGTATACTTCATAAGCGTCCAGGAAACACTTGAAGGGATATCCGCATAGTGATTCTACTTTCCAATCATCTTCAGGGAGTGGGTAGTTGTCTTGAGAGGATGCTCTGTTGAGGTTTGTGAAGTCTACACACATTTTCTAGCTGTCATCATTCTTTTTTATTATCACGGGGTTGGATAACCAGTTGTGGTAGTATACTTCCCTTATTATTCCGCGGCTTCTTTTAGCATTGTTACTTCTTCATGAATTGCTTTATTTCTTTCCGGGCCTGGCCCCTTCTTATTTGTCTGACTGGGAGATAACCATGTTGATGCGGTGTTCCCCTATGTGTCTTGGGATGCCCGTCATGTCCTTGGGTTCCCATGCAAATATGTCGATGTTTTTTCTTAATAAATTGCACAAATTTTGTTTCTCATCATCTGATAGATTTCCTCCAATTGTGATTGTATTCGGATGGATTGCTATTTTCAGACGTTTTTCATTGAGTGGGTTTTTTTTTTGAATTTATGATCGGCTTGTTCACCGGTGCACTTTCAATTGGTGTGGTTGTTTTGCTGTGAAGTGTAAGCACTCCTCCATCTGCTGGGAATTTGATCATTCCGTGAACAGTTGATGGTATTGCTTTCATTTGGCGGATTTCAGGTCTTCCGATAATGACATTACTGGTAGTATTTCGGATAGTACTTATGAGTGGGCCTTTGTGGTACAAGGGCCCATTTGCCTTTTGAGCGCTAATCGTGACCTACGGATTCATTCCTGAGAACTTCTTAACAGGTCCCGGACGTGCTTTAGGAAAGTGTGTCCGGTGTTTGCATGACGGATCCGCTCTCACGGAGCCGATCCGCTTAGAGCATTGCCACCGTAGTGGGGTTTCGTGTACTTGGGTCTGACCCAAGGTTTAGTGTATGGTTTTAGGCCCAATGGGCCGTATCCATGTTATACGCCATCAAAGGCGGAGCTACCTTAGGATTAGAGGGGATTATGACCCCTTAAAGTGGCCTTTCCATTCAAGCAACCTCCAATGTAATAATCAAATGCAGCAAGACAGATGTTGTCAAGATCTGTAGCATATTATTCGGGTGAATTGAGGATGTAATACCTGTTTATATTGATTTTTAGAGCATACATATATATAAATCATATTCAAATCTTATTCCTGTTAGATTTGACATGTGCACTTTCAAATCTAGATAGTACAGAAACCTAAATCAAGCGTATCACAGAAGTCGGGACATAATTAATGCCTTGTTCACGAGCAGTTGAATGCTAACAGATTCAAATGAAGAAAAAAAACCCATCTTTTTAGACTGGGCATGCGTGTTTGCGTATAAAGCTTCATAAATAACAAGTACTTTTATTTGCCCTTTGAAGAAATTTTCTGATCTGACCTAAAGGTACGGAGAATTTTTCAGAAACATGAGACAACTAAATTCCAAAATGATGGCCAAATTATGGTTTCTGAATTGCTAGTGATCTTCAGCAGTAGACTCCAAAAGTAAGTTCCGTGTATATTATTCTAAACATATACAGAACATATTTTCTTCCACGCAGGAACTTAAAGACAACTATTTTAATTTTACTGTCAACGACAAGCCTTATTCATTCTATATAAATGCAACATCTAGTTAAAGACTGCACTCCAGCTCAAATATATTACCTTGTTTCTTACACCTAGCAGCACTATGTCATCCATAAACCGCACTCTCCTCGCTTGTTTCTTTTTCTCAGCTACTCTGCTTTCACTTACTGCATCCAGGTTACTCCCTGAAACTTCTAGCCATGAGAGCCATGAGCAGTGGATGGCTCGTTATGGTCGCATATACAAGGATGCGTACGAGAAGGAACAACGCTCAAAGATTTTTCAAGAGAATGTCCAGTATATAAACTCATTCAACAATGCCATGAACAAAGGTTACACACTAGCAGTCAATGAATTCGCAGACCTTACAAATGAAGAGTTCAGAACCACAAGGAACCGGTTCTTGGCACATGAATGCTCCCCATCGACCACTGCTTTCAGGTATGAAAATGTGACATCAGTTCCATCATCAATGGATTGGAGAACAAAAGGTGCAGTAACGCCGATTAAAGACCAAGGCCAGTGTGGTAAGCATCAATATTTTTGGAAAAAGTTTCACAAATCAGAAACATAGTCCTGGTACTAAGATAAGATTATTTTATAATGTTATGTAGGGTGTTGCTGGGCCTTTTCGGCTGTGGCAGCTATGGAGGGAATAACTCAACTCAAAACTGGTAAATTGATATCTTTATCTGAACAAGAGCTAGTGGACTGTGACACAAGTGGTGTAGATCAGGGATGTGAGGGTGGTCTTATGGACAACGCCTTTGAATTCATCGTAAGCAATAAAGGACTCACTACAGAGAGAAATTATCCTTACAAAGGAACTGATGGAACCTGTAA
Organism: Glebionis coronaria; assembly: GCA_025667525.1. Classification (NCBI taxonomy): domain Eukaryota; kingdom Viridiplantae; phylum Streptophyta; class Magnoliopsida; order Asterales; family Asteraceae; genus Glebionis; species Glebionis coronaria. The sequence continues at coordinate 112,100,573 of CM046874.1, read as the reverse complement.
CAGCAACGAGGAATCTAACAATGCCGCAACTATTACGGGTCATGAAGATGTTCCTGCTAATAGTGAAAGTGCACTGTTGAAAGCTGTAGCCAGCCAGCCTGTCTCTGTTGCCATTGATGCAAGTGGGTCCGACTTCCAGTTCTACTCAAGCGGTGTGTTTATAGGAGAGTGTGGGACGGAACTTGACCATGGTGTTACTGCAGTTGGTTATGGAACGAGTGATGACGGGACTAAGTATTGGCTAGTGAAGAACTCATGGGGAACAAGTTGGGGTCAAGAGGGATACATAATGATGGAAAGAGATATTGATGCCGAAGAAGGCATTTGTGGCATTGCCATGCAGGCGTCCTACCCTACAGCATAATTTGGGGAAGAGCAAAACTACATATTGTATATTATATGTATTTCTGATTATGTTAATACAAGAAAGGCGTAAAGTGTGGTATATATTTTACTTGTAAAATCATTGTATTGCTGCAGTTATCATACAATCTATTCGTAAATTTGTGACCAAAGAACTTACTAACAAGACCCAGAGAATGATAAGCCAAAACCGTCCACTTGTCTTTTTTCTACTTCGGCTTTGCATATAAGTTCTAGCTATTACCAACTTTATACCTCCAAGAGAGCAGATGGTATCCAAACTTCAAGATCATGAACAGCCTCACTGAAGTAAACTGCACTAAGAAAGAAATAAAAATTTTGGCATCGAGAATTTGAGATAACAATGAAAAAACATAATTCATCTACTTAGCTATAGCATCCTGATTTACGAATTACAAATAAGTAGATTCCAATACGAGATAACTAAACAATGATGTCGTCAGCCAAATTTCTCACAGTAATAACTATAAAAACATCCTACCACCCCTCAAAATGTAAAACCGGTTGTTAAATTCATAACTGGATAATTGATATGAGCCGAATTCATAAGAAACACAACATAAGCACAGCTTTAATCGGATTATGTGTTCGCGAAAAAGTGGATGGCACATGCCGTCGCACAATTCATAGGGACAAATATATTAAAAAATATATCATACAGACTGCCCGTGACAAGCTTGCAAGGGGCAGGACCAAGGCACATTAGCTATATATATGCTGGGTGTGTATTTCAGATCCTAAAGTTGTCCCTGCCACATTAGCTATCCTTTAACTTCCTCCCATATTTAACAAACTACCTAATATGGCCAGTGACACTTCAACTTTTGTACGTTTCCTCGTAACTGACATTAATTCAAGTTCGGGTCAGTTACAGTGTTTAGTTCTGCAGTACATCACCTAGGTTGCATATTGCTCCTGCCTTACATATTATAACATGTGCAAAGAACGGCTAAAGTAGGTATTAAGATACATTCAAAACTAATCGGATATGTGAACACATATCTGCCTTTGGTACATCTAAAAGTCGGCCAAAAAAAGATTTAATGTATTGCTATATACTCCTAAAATTTATTCCTCCTAAATAGATGATTATATACAAATAACATACTATATGTTCCATATGAGCCAACTATTTCTCAGATACATAAGCTAAGTTCCAAAATAAGGGCCAATTTATGTTTTGTAATGCTGTTAAGTTACCATTCAGCGATAGATGTTCTAAGAATAAATTAGTAAACAAAGTACCTTCGATTTATGAATCATCAATCTAAACAACATATACAGTACGTTATCTGCTCATTTTAAAAAATATAGCATACACAGAATATCTTCTCTTCCACGAAGTTAAACAGATTCAGTTTTTCACTTTTTTGTGCATACCAGGACAAAATCATTTAATTCTATATAAACCCAACCTCTGGTGAAAGACTTCACTCCAACTCATTAACCTTTTCTTTCTTGGACCAAGTACCACAATGACAACTACAAACTACACTTGGCTAGTTTGTTTGATTTTATTCTTTTTCTCAGCTACATTGCTTCCAAATACTACATCCAGGTTGCTCTCTGAAACTTCAAGCTATGAGAGCCACGAGCAATGGATGGCTCATTACGGACGTGTCTACAAGGACGCTTCTGAGAAAGAACAGCGTTTTAGAATCTACCAAGAGAATGTCCAGTACATACAGTCATTTAACAATGCCATGAATAAAGGTTACAGACTAGCTGTCAACGAGTTTGCAGACCTTACAAACGAAGAGTTCAGAACCACAAGGAACCGGTTCTTGGCACATGAATGCCCACCAACGTCCTCTGCTTTCAGGTATGAAAATGTACAGCAATTCCATCATCAATTGATTGGAGAGCAAAAGGTGCAGTAACGCCTATCAAAGACCAAGGGCAATGTGGTAAGCATCAAGTATTTTTGAAATTTCACAAATCAGTGTCAAAGTATTAACTAAAATTACAATATTTTATGATCATACGTAGGGTGTTGCTGGGCTTTTTCAGCTGTTGCAGCTATGGAAGGAATAACTCAACTCAAAACAGGTAAATTGATTTCTCTATCTGAACAAGAGCTCGTGGACTGTGACACAAGTGGTGTAGATCAGGGATGTGAGGGTGGTCTTATGGACAACGCCTTTGAATTCATCGTGAGCAATAAAGGACTCACTACAGAGAGCAATTATCCTTACAAAGGAACTGATGGAACATGTAACAGCAACGAGGAATCTAACAACGCTGCAACTATTACGGGTCATGAAGATGTTCCTGCTAATAGTGAAAGTGCACTATTGAAAGCTGTAGCTAGTCAGCCCGTATCTGTTGCTATTGATGCCAGTGGTTCCGATTTCCAGTTCTACTCTAGTGGTGTTTTTACAGGAGAATGTGGCACTGAACTTGACCATGGTGTTACTGCCGTCGGTTATGGAACAAGTGATGATGGGACTAAGTATTGGCTAGTTAAGAACTCGTGGGGAACAAGTTGGGGTCAAGAGGGTTATATAATGATGCAAAGAGATGTTGAAGCCAAAGAAGGCATCTGCGGCATTGCCATGCAGGCCTCCTACCCTACAGCATAATTTTAGGAAGACCAGTAACTAGTTTACATTATATATGTGCTTCTGGTTATGTTCATACAAGGAAACTCGTAAACTATGATATGTATTTAAAAAGTAAAAGCACTGTACAGCTGAAATTATCATATATATGCAACCTTTTGTGACCTATGTTGTATTTTCATATTGCCAAATGTCAGAAGTATGCTAGATTCTTTGTGTATATTTCGGTGAGAGTAATACTTACAACTAGATCCAAGTAAATGGTTAACAAGGGTAAAAGTAAAATGAGTAGACAATAGAATATGCAATTTTAAGAAACACAGCAAATAAGCCTAGACGGCTAAGCATGTTTTAAGAAACATACACAGCAAACTGCAGCTGAAGAGGTGCTGTTTCGGTTATTACCTGTCACTCTATGTTCATCCGTAATGTTGAGTAAATGATATGGTGTCCATACATCTTGCTTTTGAAAAATTCCCCTGCTACATTAGCTATTCATTATACTTCCATTCCCAGCATCCCCATGCGGACTTAATCCCTACTAATCTACTGGCCAGTAATTCAACTGTTGTAATTTTCTCTTTGTAACTTGACACTGGCGCAAGTTCTGGCCATGTGGTATTAGAGTACCTAGCTAGTCAGCATGCAGTAGATGCAGTCCAGAACGCATTGGTGGTTTAGTTTACGGAATGCATCGCCTAACTTATATATTTTACCTTCCATATCACATACGAGAACATCATAATGCATATGAAAACATGAGCAAAACATGTATTCTATGATATGAAGAAACGCGCAGACCTAATCCAAATGTGCATACAATCATGCATGTCCGCAGTTGGAGCATCTATAATCCGTGCAATAAAAGAAGAAAAACAAAAACAAGTATGTTCCCTATGGACCCTCAGGAAACATCTCATATAGAACAACTAACTTCCAATAAAGTAGCCAAATATGTTTCGTAAGTTTGTTACGTAGCCTTTCAGCTTATACATTCCAAAAACAAACAAGTAGGCAACAGTTTGACTCTTCATCACTAGGTCCAACAGGAAAATCCAATTATCTTAGACTGATAGATAATCTAAACAGCGTATGAAGTACGTTATCAGCTCATATTGATTAGTATATCACGATCAGCATATCTTTTCTTCCACAAACTTAGAGAAAACTTAATTAACTTTTCATACACGGACGAAACATTTCATTATAAATAAACCCTAACCTTTAGTTAGACATCATTCCACCCTCACCATTTTCTTTGTTTCTTACACCAAGAAGCACAATGTCATCCACAAACCACACTAGCCTAACTTGTTTGGTTTTACTCCTCTTCTCTGCTACCCTGCTTTCACAAGGTACTTCTCGGTTTCTCCCTGGAGCTTCAAGATACGAAAGCCATGAACATTGGATGGCTCGTTATGGGCGTGTATACAAGGATGCTTATGAGAAGGAACAACGCTCAAAGATCTTTCAAGAGAATGTCCAGTACATAGTCATTCAACAATGCCATGAACAAAGGTTACAAACTAGCAGTCAATGAGTTTGCAGACCTTACAAACGAAGAGTTTAGAACCACAAGGAACCGTTTCTTGGCACATGAATGCTCCCCGTCGACCTCTGCTTTCATGTATGAAAATGTTACAGCAGTTCCATCATCAATGGATTGGAGAACAAAAGGTGCAGTAACGCCTATTAAAGACCAAGGGCAATGTGGTAAGCCTCAAGTATTTTGGGAATTCAAATCAAATCTAGTCAAACACTCAGTATTTAAGAGGATAACGATATTTCATGATTATATGTAGGGTGTTGCTGGGCCTTTTCGGCTGTGGCAGCTATGGAGGGAATAACTCAACTCAAAACAGGTAAATTGATTTCTCTATCTGAACAAGAGCTCGTGGACTGTGACACAAGTGGTGTAGATCAGGGATGTGAGGGTGGTCTTATGGACAACGCCTTTGAATTCATCGTGAGCAATAAAGGACTCACTACAGAGAGAAATTATCCTTACAAAGGAACTGATGGAACATGTAACAGCAACGAGGAATCTAACAACGCTGCAACTATTACGGGTCATGAAGATGTTCCTGCTAATAGTGAAAGTGCACTATTGAAAGCTGTAGCTAGTCAGCCCGTATCTGTTGCTATTGATGCTAGTGGTTCCGACTTCCAGTTCTACTCTAGTGGTGTTTTTACAGGAGAATGTGGCACTGAACTTGACCATGGTGTTACTGCCGTTGGTTATGGAACAAGTGATGATGGGACTAAATATTGGCTTGTGAAGAACTCGTGGGGAACAAGTTGGGGTCAAGAGGGTTATATAATGATGCAAAGAGATGTTGAAGCGAAAGAAGGAATCTGCGGCATTGCCATGCAGGCCTCCTACCCCACTGCCTAATTCGAGGAAGATCAGAAGTACTGATTGTACATTATATGTTGTATATTATGATGCGTATCTGAAAAGTAAAATCAATATATCGCTGCTATTATCATATTAATTTGGAAAGATTTGTTAACTTGATTGTCTTTTCATATTACAAAATGCTTTTGAAGGGTCACACACATATGTTAGCAGGTTCCTAATACTTATATTTTTATAGAAGACTACATCATCTTGGATACAGAACCAAACACCCCTAAAAAAATATTCAATCAGATAATATATGTAAAGCATTCAAAAGAAAGCATCATTACATATAGGAAAATTTTGGTCATTCACACATCTATTCAGATGATCGGAGAACTTTACTAACCTGAGACCGCAAAGGCGCTAATGAAAATATTCACCCTTGGTCGTGGTACTTGTGCTTGTTTAGCTACTAACCTGAAAACTACATTAAGCGCACAAAACCTTCAAAATAAGTGCTTAGCCACATGAATATGATTAGTAAGACAACAATCAAGCCAAAGATTAAAAGCGAATTTACTGTCATACACTTAAAGACTCCACAAGAATCTCCTGGTTTTCAAGTCTCGGTATCAGCTTAATTGCAGCATGACAGTTTACACAAGCACGTAAATTCTTAGTTATCCTAAGGGTTGTTCCAAAAGGAGTACTAATAAGCCCATAAGCAATAGCCAGCCTTTCACTATGATTCCAGAGACTCCTTTGTATCTTCATAACTCAAGTTGTGTAAACCAGACTCTGTATCTGCAACAAATCCAGCTTCTTTCAATCTCGTTTCCAGCCTCTTATGTTCCTTATGTAAGAGCATTAATTAGTTGGGTGGATTCAGGATGTAATACCTGTTTATATTGATTTTTAGAGCATTAATGACTTGTTCACGAGCAGTTGAATGCTGACACATTCAAAAGGAGAAAAACATATTGTAAGCATTAAGAAACAGTCAAAACTAATGGGATACGTGAACACATATCTGCCTTTGGTACATGTATTAGCCGGCCAAAAAAAGATTAATGTATTGCTATATTCTCCTAATACTATTATTACTTCTAGTCCGAAATAGATGATTATAAGTTCAATGAGAAATGTATGGTGGAAAAAAAATATAGTAGATTCCAAAGAAAAGCCTACAAATGACATATGTTTTATACGAACCCTTAAACTAAATTCCAAAATATTGGCCAAATTATGTTCTGTAATGTTGTCGAATTACCATTCAGCATAGATGTTCTAAAAATAAAGTAGTAAACAAAGTACCTTAGATTAATGAACAATCAATCTAAACAACATATACAGTACGCTATCTGCTAATTTTTTTAAAAATACCACCATACACAGAACATCTTGTCTTCCACGAAGTTAAACAGATTCAGTTTTTTGTGCATACCAGGACAAAATCATTTAATTCTATATAAACCCAACATCTGGTGAAAGACTTCACTCAAACTCGATCATTAACCTTCTTTCTTGCACCAAGCACCACAATGACAACTACAAACTACACCTCACTCGTTTTTTTGGTTTTATTCTTATTCTCAGCTACACTGCTTCCAAATACTACATCCAGGTTGCTCTTTGAAACTTCAAGCTATGAGAGCCACGAGCAATGGATGGCTCATTACGGGCGTGTCTACAAGGACGCTTCGGAGAAAGAACAGCGGTTTAGAATTTACCAAGAGAATGTCCAGTACATACAGTCATTTAACAATGCCATGAGCAAAGGTTACAGACTAGCGGTTAATGAGTTTGCAGACCTTACAAACGAAGAGTTCAGAACCACAAGGAACCGGTTCTTGGCACATGAATGCTCCCCAACAACCTCTGCTTTCAGGTATGAAAATTTTACTGAAATTCCATCATCAATGGATTGGAGAACAAAAGGTGCAGTAACGCCTATCAAAGACCAAGGGCAATGTGGTAAGCATCAAGTATTTTGGAAATTTCACAAATCAAACTGTCAAAGTATTAGCTAAAATAACAATATTTCATGATCATACGTAGGGTGTTGCTGGGCTTTTTCAGCTGTCGCAGCTATGGAAGGAATAACTCAACTCAAAACAGGTAAATTGATTTCTCTATCTGAACAAGAGCTCGTGGACTGTGACACAAGCGGTGTAGATCAGGGATGTGAAGGTGGTCTTATGGACAACGCCTTTGAATTCATCGTAAGCAATAAAGGACTCACTACCGAGACCAATTATCCGTACAAAGGAACTGACGGAACCTGTAACAGTAACGAGGAATCTAACAATGCTGCAACTATTACGGGTCATGAAGATGTTCCTGCTAATAGTGAAAGTGCACTATTGAAAGCTGTAGCTAGTCAGCCCGTATCTGTTGCTATTGATGCCAGTGGTTCCGACTTCCAGTTCTACTCTAGTGGTGTTTTTACAGGAGAATGTGGCACTGAACTTGACCATGGTGTTACTGCCGTTGGTTATGGAAGAAGTGATGATGGGACTAAGTATTGGCTAGTTAAGAACTCGTGGGGAACAAGTTGGGGTCAAGAGGGTTATATAATGATGCAAAGAGATGTTGAAGCCAAAGAAGGCATCTGCGGCATTGCCATGCAGGCCTCCTACCCTACAGCATAATTTTAGGAAGACCAGTAACTTTTGTACATTATATATGTGCTACTGGTTATGTTAGTACAAGGAAACTCGTAAACTATGATATGTATTTAAAAAGTAAAAGCACTGTATAGCTGAAATTATCATGTATATGGAACGACCTATGTTGTATTTTCATATTGCCACGTGCTTCTTTGGGTGTGTCAAACGTCAGAAGTATGCTAGATTCTTTGTGTATAATTCGGTGAGAGTAATACTTACAACTAGATCCAAGTAAATGGTTAACAAGGGTAAAATTAAAATGAGTAGATAATAGCATATGCAATTTTAAGAAACACGTGAAATTAGCCTAGACGGCTAAGCATGTTTTATTAGAAGAAAAGAAGTAAATTGCAGCTGAAGAGGTGCTGTCTCGTTTATTACCAGTCACTCTATGTTCATTCGTAATGTTGAGTAAATGATACGGTGTCCATACATCCTGCTTTTGAAAAATGCCCCTGCTACATTAGCTATTCATATACTTCCATTCCCAGCATCCCCATGCAGACTTAATCCCTACTAATCTACTATGGCCACTACCCCTTCAACTGTTGTAATTTTCTCTTTGTAACTTGACACTGGTGCAAGTTCTGGCCATGTGGTATTAGAGTGCCTAGCTAGTCAGTATGTACTAGATGAAGCAGTCCAGTATGCATTGGTGGTTTAGTTTACTGAATGCATCACCTAGGTTATATATTTTACCTTCCATATCACATACGAAAACATCATAAACATGAGCAAAACACATAATATAGGATATAAAGAAACACGCAGACCTAATCGAAATGTGCATACAATCATGCATGTCTGCAGTTGGAACATCTATAATCCGTGCAATAAAAGAAGAAAAAACAAAATGGCTAAAAAAACAGGTACGTTTCCTATGGACCGTTAGGAAACTAAATTCGAATAAAGTAGCCAAATATGTTTCGTAAGTTTGTTACGTAGCGTTTCAGCTTATATGTTCCAAAAACAAACAAGTAGGCAAAAAGTTTACTCTCCAGCGTAGATGTTCTAACATATATGTTTCATATGAATGACCCTTAAACTATTTCTCAGATACAATAGCTAAGTTCCAAAATAATGGCCAAATTATGTTTTGTAATGCTGTCAAATTACCATTCAGCGTAGATGTTCTAAAAATAAATTAGTAAACAAAGTAGCTTAGATTAATGAACCATCGATCTAAACAGCATATACAGTACGTTATCTGCAAATTTTAAAAAAAAATATACCATACACAGAACATCTTGTCTTCCACGAAGTTAAACAGATTCAGTTTTTTGTGCATATACCAGGACAAAATCATATGATTCTATATAAACCCAACCTCTGGTGAAAGACTTCACTCCAACTCATTCATTAACCTTCTTTCTTGCACCAAGCACCACAATGACAACTACAAACTACACCTCACTCGTTTGTTTGGTTTTATTCTTTTTTTCAGCTACACTGCTTCCAAATACTACATCCAGATTGCTCTCTGAAACTCCAAGCTACGAGAGCCACGACCAATGGATCGCTCATTACGGGCGCGTCTACAAGGATGCTACTGAGAAAGAACAACGTTTTAGAATTTACCAAGAGAATGTCCAGTACATACAGTCATTTAACAATGCCATGAACAAAGGATACAAACTAGCAGTCAATGAGTTTGCGGACCTTACAAACGAAGAATTCAGAACCACAAGGAACCGGTTCTTGGCACATGAATGCCCACCAGCGTCCTCTGCTTTCAGGTATGAAAATGTTACAGCAATTCCATCATCAATTGATTGGAGAGCAAAAGGTGCCGTAACACCTATTAAAGACCAAGGGCAATGTGGTAAGCATCAAGTATTTTGGTAATTTCACAAATCATGCTGTCAATGTATTAGCTAACATAACAATATTTTATGATCATGCGTAGGGTGTTGCTGGGCTTTTTCAGCTGTTGCAGCTATGGAAGGAATAACTCAACTCAAAACAGGTAAACTAATTTCTCTATCAGAACAAGAGCTCGTGGACTGTGACACAAGCGGTGTAGATCAGGGATGTGAGGGTGGTCTTATGGACAACTGATACGAACCGGATCGATAATAGAGATAAAATGATAGATAGATTATTTTAATGGGATAACCCGACCCCCCAATGGCTTATATTAGTGAGATAAACCGACTCCCCAATTGATTAATAAAACCAATACCCCATTATCATTAAACATAATAAACATTACAGCATTGATCACCCTATATAGTAATCCTATTCTTGTACAACAAGTCGGATCCTTATCTTTTCCTAATTAAAACATATATATTAAATAAATAAACTATTTTAATACTTATTCCATAAATACTTATTCCAGGGATCATATCATTACTCCGCCCCGCAAAAACACCTTGTCCTCAAGGTGTTGCTTCAAAATGTCCGCCGTGAGTAATTCCAGGATCCCAAATTCTCCTTTGAACTACTCTCGTCGCATGTCCGTCAGCACGAAGCTCAAAAAGTTGGATCACGTTATTTATCAGCCCACTTTTATTCCAATTTCTCCGTGATTGATGGTAAGTGATCCCGGGATTCCATGTTCTTCTTTCTTCTACCCTCACTAGATCAGAATGACGCCCCTTAAAAACCCTTAAATCAATCCTAGCAGTAAGTTTTTCCAGCTCTGCACCAAAAATCTGTCCACCCATTTGTTGTTTCCTTTTCCCATGAGAAGGAACATCCCCTGCCCAATTCGGGTTCCTGTGGTCTTGGCTATTTGCTGATTCCAGAACTCCAATGTGGTTTGAATCCAAATTCTGAAGTAAAACGGCTGTTTGTGGTGTGTTTTCCCCGCCATATCCATCAGCAACATCAGAATCTATGACATGAAGGCCATTAACAACGTTGTCTTTCATCTCTTCTTTCAACTCTTCTTTCACCTCCTCACCACTCGTATAACTTTGCCCGATATTTTCTTCAAAACGTAGGGTATGTTGAATCGGTTTTGCGGGTACATTGGTTGTTACCGGTGGTGATATGGGATTCCGTAAAGACTGAATTAGATTTTTCATCTCTTCAAGCTTTTGAATACATGCTTCACGCCACTTATCCTCTTCAATTTTTTCTTTAATCATTTGATTCCATTCTTCACGCCTCTTATTCTCTTGGTAGGTTCTAATCGCCGAATATTGCTCATACGAACTACCCTCACGAGATTGTTCGAATCTGTTTAATATTCGCCTTTTAAAATCCTCCCAAGATCTAAACGGAGTTCGACAATCACTCCAACATAACCAAGAAAGAGCTTGTCCCTCTAGACATAACTCCGCAGCCGTTAATTGATCCTTAGCCTCAATCCTCTCGATATGAAAATATCGTTCCATACGGTAAATCCACCCAAAAACATCACCTCTTTCAAAGTTAGACATCTTTAAATCTCTTCCGAATGAACGCATGCTGTTAACCATCTTCTTGTGCCCCGGATGAACAGTCGTCGATGAACAGTAGTCGATGAACAGTAGTCGATGAACAGTGATTCGGATGAATAGTGTCCGGGTGAACAGTTTTTTTTTTTTTTTTTTTTTTTTTTTTTTTTTTTGAAACACTAGAATCGAAACAGCTCTGATACCAATTGATACGAACCGGATCGATAATAGAGATAAAATGATAGATAGATTATTTTAATGGGATAACCCGACCCCCCAATGGCTTATATTAGTGAGATAAACCGACTCCCCAATTGATTAATAAAACCAATACCCCATTATCATTAAACATAATAAACATTACAGCATTGATCACCCTATATAGTAATCCTATTCTTGTACAACAAGTCGGATCCTTATCTTTTCCTAATTAAAACATATATATTAAATAAATAAACTATTTTAATACTTATTCCATAAATACTTATTCCAGGGATCATATCAACAACGCCTTTGAATTCATCATAAGCAATAAAGGACTCACCACAGAGAGCAATTATCCGTACAAAGGAACTGACGGAACCTGTAACAGTAACGAGGAATCTAACAATGCTGCAACTATTACGGGTCATGAAGATGTTCCTGCTAATAGTGAAAGTGCACTATTGAAAGCTGTAGCTAGTCAGCCTGTATCTGTTGCTATTGATGCCAGTGGTTCCGCCTTCCAGTTCTACTCTAGTGGTGTTTTTACAGGAGAATGTGGCACTGAACTTGACCACGGTGTTACTGCCGTTGGTTATGGAACAAGTGATGATGGGACTAAGTATTGGCTAGTGAAGAACTCGTGGGGAACAAGTTGGGGTCAAGAGGGTTATATAATGATGCAAAGAGATGTTGAAGCCAAAGAAGGCATCTGCGGCATTGCCATGCAGGCCTCCTACCCCACTGCCTAATTCGAGGAAGATCAAGAGGAATGATTGTACATTATATGTATATTACGATACGTATTTGAAAAGTAAAATCAGTATATCGCTGAAATTATCATATTATGTTTGGAAATATTTGTTAACTTGATTGTCTTTTCATATTGCAAAATGCTTTTGAAGGGTTACACACATATGTTAGCAGGTTCCTAATACTTATATAGTTTTATGTTTATAGAAGACTACATCAACTTAGATACAGAACCAAGCACCCCAAAAAAAAAACATTCCATCAGGTAATTAATGCAAAGTATTTAAAAGAAAGCATCATTTCATGCATATAGGAAAATTTTGATCATTCATACATCTATTCAGATGATTATGTAACTTTACTAACCTGAGACTCCAAAGGCACTAATGAAAATATTCAGCCTTGGTCTCGTTACTTGTGCTTGTTTAGCTATGAGCCTGGAAACTAAATTAAGCGCACACAAGCTTCAAAATAAGGGCTTAGCCACATGAATATGATTAGTAAGACAACAGTCAAGCAAAAGAATAAGCGCGAATTTACTGTCATACCTGATCAAACTTAAAGATAAGCCAAGATGTAGTCAACCTTTTTCTCTCACCAATAATCTCCACAAGAACACTCTCCATCCTTGAAATGATGAAACCGGTTGGCATCCCTAACAACAATCTCCCGGTTTTCAAGTCTCGATATCAGCTTAATTGCAGCATGACAGTTTACACAAGCTCGTAAATTCTTAGTTATCCTAAGGGTTGTTCCAAAAGGAGTACTAATAAGCCCATAAGCAATAGCCAGCCTTTCACTATGATTCCAGAGACTCTCTTCCGTGTCTTCATAACTCAAGTCGTGTAAACCAGACTCTGTATCTGCAACAAATCCAGCTTCTTTCAATCTCGTTTCCAGCCTCTTATGTTTCTTATATATTTCATCTGATTTTGGATGTGATGTGTCTCCCATACGAAAGACATGAAGTTTTCCATTTATCTCTATCATACTACACCCCATGTCCTTAGCCAATCCTTTTTCCTTCATCAATACTCGAACATGTGCTACACCACTCCACATATAAACTGAAGCATATAGATTTGAAAGCTGGACGTAATGCCCCGTATTGTAAGGATCTAATGAGAAAAGCTGTTGTGCGGAATATTCTCCTAGTGCTACATGGCGATAAATCCTGCTCGCGCTCAAAAGTGCTCCCCATATCGACACACCAGCTTTGATTGGCATCTTTGTTATAAAATCATAAGCCCGGTCCAAACACCCTGCACGGCCAAGAAGATCTACCACACAAGCATAATGTTGATGGCGTGGTTCAATACCATAATCCTTCATACTGTAAAATATTCTCCAGCCCTCTTCTACAAGTCCAGCATGATTGCAAGCTGTAAGAAGCCCAATAAAGGTGACGTCGTTTGGACCCACCCCCGCTTGCTTCATCAAGTTGAAAAGGTCTACGGCTTCATGAGCCCTACCATGTAAACCGTAGCCTACAATCATGGCACTCCATACAACAACGTCTTTGGTTTTTGTTTGATCAAAAACTTTCCGGGCTAATTCTACGCTTCCACATTTTGCATACATGTCAATTAGTGCTGTCTTGACGAAAACGTCAGTTTTATACTCACTACTGTCAATATATCCGCCCATGTTTCTTGCTTCTTTGAGCGATCCGAGCTGGGCACAAGCTAATATTGTAGAGCATACTGTCACAGAATCTGGTCTTAAGTTTTTCGACAACATTCTTTGGAAAAGAGCAATAGCTTCATTACAATAACCGTTTTTTGAAAATCCCGAAATCATGGCGTTCCACATAATCACATTTGATATCTCCATTTCATCAAATAACGATTTTGCTATCATCACCTCACCACATTTTGCATACAACGTAGTCAGAGAAATCCTTAAATCGGGCTCAAACTCAAGTCCCATCTTAATCACGCAAGAGTGAAACGATCTCCCTTGTCCCAAATCTTCTATATCAGCATAAGCACTAATAACACTAACCATCGTAATCCAATCCGGCTTCAACCCACACTCCCTCATCTTTCTAAAAACCCTCAACGCTTCAACCGGCTCTCCATTCTGAGCACACCCGGAAATAACACTAGTCCATGACACAATAGTAGCCCGATCACCCAACCCCTCAAACACACTTCTAGCACTACCAACCCTCCCACACTTAGCATAAACCGCCACAACCCCATTCTGCACAAACACATCCCATTCAAACCCACGTCTAAACACCTGCCCGTGAACCGCCCGACCAACTTTTAACGCGCCACTCCCACCACACGCCTTAAGCACATGAGGCAAAGTAAAACAATCCGGGCCCACACCCACATTCTGCATTTGTCTGTACATCCCAATAGCTTCACTAAACATATTTCCCTTTGCATAACCCCTGACAATCGCGTTCCATAAAAACACATACGGGTGAGGAAATTCATCAAACAGCTTACGCGCATAACGTATCTCGCCCAAATTAGACCCAACATGGATAAATTTAGTTACAATAAACCCGTTAGATTGATAGCCATTGACAATTATTTGGGAATGTATTTGATTTAAATGTTTTATATTAGTCGATTTATCAAGAAGCGTCGTGTACAAAGATTCGTGATCAGTAAATTTTTCGGGGTCGAAAAAGTGAATAAATGTAGAAGAATATGTTGGAGAGAAAGATGTTAATGGTTTAAAACTAGCAAGATTTCTAGCCATGTTTGTAAACAAGCATCACCACGTTTTTAAATTTTTGAAGGCGGGCAATAAACGGCTATTTACAAACAGGGGCGGGTGGGCTTGTAATTCGTCAAATAAAATCAAGTTTTACTGTGAAGTTTTTTACCATTATGTTCGCGTATGTCTCCGGCCAATGCCTCCGGACACATACACTTTCCCGCAACGGAACCGAAGCCTCCCAGCATTTAATAGGGTCAATGTGTGGACAGTGAAGCATTTAATGACCAAGCCTAGGGCCAAGGAAAAGTAAAAGCAACCCACAACATTATCCAGGTGACCTTCGTCTACCTAATGGGTAAAGCGAAGCACCGCCGCCCTTGGGGAAACAAATCCATCGATTACAAGATTTGCGTAACCTAGGACTTGGTGCCTAGTCTACTGATGTTACCACACATCCAGGTATGCACTACAAAGTAGTATAAATACCCCTACATTTAACACACACACAACTCAATCTGTATTAAGTACTCACCATTAATACATCTCTATATTCCGGTATTCCACGCCGAACACCAACTTCGTGACAGTTCCTTACTCTCACGCCAGAGCTTGGTCTCGGGGTCAAACCTGGGACGAGGCTAACGTGTGCTACATTGTGTTTCTAGGTTCGAGACCAAGAGACGTGCACACCATCATTTTGACGGAAGTGAATTCGCTAGTAGCAGCCTAGCCGGAGAATTTTGCTTCAACAATTGGCGCCATCCGTGGGACCCTAAACTCGAATCTCCACAAACAGCTATCCATGACAGGAGTCTCGGGAGGGTCACCCACCCTGACATCCCCTGACCGCAATCCGGTGACGGTCGAGAAAGAAACGGAAACACCTATAAACCTACGAGAGAAAATCTTGGAAAGTATGAGCGTGTTACAAAATCTGGTAGAACGCCATAACGCTGTATCCAAAAGGCCCATTTCGCCTACAAGATTGGTCTTCGAGGACGACCCGCAAGATATATCAAGGAACCAAAATGAAGGGCGAAGGGTTCAGAAGGAAGACAACCTACCGGTTGATGACTTGCAAAAACCCTTCAAGGATGTGAGGGCTTCTCCTTTCACCAAAAGAATTATACAATTCTCCTCATCGAAGCACATATTGCCCGAGACCCTCAAACTATACTCGGGAGCCACTGATCCCAATGATCATATCACCCGGTTTGCCGGTGCAGCCAGTTCTGGAGAATGGCCAATGCCAGTGTGGTGCAGGTTCTTTCAGCAAACTTTGGATGGAGCCGCAGGAGGATGGTTCGAAAGGTTGTCGAGAGGTAGCATAGATAACTAGGATGACTTAAAGGACCAATTCTTGGAAAGGTTTTCTCTAAGAAGAAAAAGCCTCAAAACGCCAATGGAAATTACCACCATCACCCGCAAAGCGCACGAAACCTTGGCAGTATTCAAAGAACGCTGGACGGATGAGGCAAGCTATATTCAAGGGGTTCCGGAAGTGATGAAGACATCAGCCTTCGTGAACGGGGATAAATGCCCGGAGTTAGTTCGACGTTTCACATATGATACCCCTATGACGGTGACGTAAATGATGCAAAGGGTGGATGATTTCATAAAATCCGAAGATGCCTTCCGAAATACGGAATTACCGACAGGAGAAATAGGTGATGGAAATGTAAAGTACAACAGGGAAGAAAGGTATACCCCTTCCGGTTCGCGTGGACGCAATAGAGGTCGTCAAAGAAATGATTACCGGTCTAAGCCCTCGTTCTCCCCATATGTACCTCCAGTAAACCAAAATCAAGGAAGGAGGTCCCCATACCAACGTCCCGGTTTGGAATCTCTGACCAAGTTTCCTAAAGAAATCCTAGCCACTGAACTGCAATTGTGCCTTCCCCCACCATTGCCGACCAAGGGAATAGTCCGACCCGAAAACATGGATAAATACTGTGATTATCATCAAGAGAAAGGTCATCTTACTAACGATTGTCATCAGCTGAGAAAACAGTTGGAAGCAGCCTTAGAGTCCGGTAAGCTAAACCATCTCGTAAAAGACTTGCGAGGAAGGGTAAATAAAGGGAATCAGGGAAGAGGAAATGGAGATTTCAAAGGAAAGACAATAAACATGATAGAAGGCAGGTATAGCGGGATGAAGAGGAAAGAGGTGTGTAAGATTGAAGTTGATTAGATGAATACTCCCATCACCTTTCCTCCGGTTTTCGAGGCCGAGGCATCCGACGATCCTTTGATATTTGAGGCGGAGGTAGAAGGATATTGGTGAAAAGGGTATTCGTGGATGAAGAAGCCACAATGCAAGTCATGTTCGAACATTGCTTTCTAAATTAAGATCCCTCGATCCGAAGGAGGTTGACGCCCGATCATGCAAAGGTTTTAAGTTTCTCGGGTGAGGAAACCACACCTCTCGGCAAAATTGATTTGGAAGTAACCTTCGGATCACATGACCTAACAAGACGAACAGTGATGAGCTTCACGGTGATCAGGGTACCATCCCCTTATAATATCATACTTGGAAGAACCAGAATCAGGGAATTAAGAGCCGTCCCCTCTACCGTCCACTCAACCATGAAGTTCCCCACTCCTAACGGAATTGCAACAATGAGAACTAAAGCACGAGCAATTTATGAATGCAGAGTCATAGAGGATGGGCAGAAGATAGAAAAAATGAAGGCAACGGCTGTGGGAAAGGAATTAGACAAATGGATCGCCCATGAAAAGCGCAATCAGCAAGCAAGAGTGGCGGGAGATATGACGGAACAAATCTGTGTTAACCCCCGATAGCCGGAGCAGTTGGTCACCATCGGAAAATTATTTACCAAGAAGTGTTGATTGCAGCTCATAGACTTGCTAAGAAATAACGTTGATGTATTCGCGTGGGAACCTTCGGATATGACGGGAGTACCAAGGAGGATTATCAAACACTCGTTGAATGTCAACATAGAGGCTGCTCCGATTGCACAAAAAAGAATGACGTTGGGAGAAGAAAAAAGTCAAGCAGTCAAAAGAGACGTGACGGAGTTAATGAAGGCCGGTATCATACGACCGGTGAGGTACCCAACATGGATTTCCAACC
The DNA here is from genome assembly GCA_025667525.1 of Glebionis coronaria. Classification (NCBI taxonomy): domain Eukaryota; kingdom Viridiplantae; phylum Streptophyta; class Magnoliopsida; order Asterales; family Asteraceae; genus Glebionis; species Glebionis coronaria. The sequence goes on along the minus strand of CM046874.1, from coordinate 112,082,502 downwards.
CAGTCCTAGTAAAGAAGTCGGATGGTGATTGGCGAATGTGCGTAGATTTCAAGAACCTCAACTCCGCTTGTCCGAAGGATTACTATCCTCTACCGGACATAGACGTGAAGATAGGAGCGGTCATGGGATATAAGTTCAAATGTTTCCTAGACGCCTATAAGGGATATCACCAAGTGCTAATGGACGAAGCAGATGAAGAAAAGACAGCATTTTATACCGACGAGGGCACATACTGTTATACGAAAATGCCTTTCGGTCTAAAGAACACAGGGGCCACCTATCAAAGGTTGGTAGACTCAGCGTTCCGTTCGCAAATTGGCACGAACTTGGAAGCATACGTGGATGATTTGATGATCAAAAGTAAAACAGAGGAAGACATGCTTGCGGATATCCAAGAAACCTTTGACAATCTAAAAAGAATTAACATGAAATTAAACCCAAAGAAGTGTTCGTTCGGGTTCGAGGAAGGAAAGTTCTTGGGATACATGGTAACATCAGAAGGCATAAGAGCACACCCCAAGAAGACAAAAGCAATCACAGAGATGAGATCTCCGAAAACTTTGAAAGAAATGCAGTCTTTGAGTGGTAAGTTAGCAGCACTCAATCGTTTCTTGTCCCGGTCGGCTGAAAGGTCAATGCCATTCTTTGAAACATTGAAGAATATCACCAAAGAAAATAAAGAGGAATTCCGGTGGACAGACAAGGCAGAAGAAGCCTTCCAACAGCTAAAAAAAGCAATACTAGATCTTCCGTTGTTAACATCTCCCGTCAAAGGAGAAGTTTTGTATGTATATCTTGCCGCGTCCAAGGATGCGGTTAGCGGTGTACTTCTGGCGGAACGAAACGGGATGCAAATGCCAGTGAGGTACGTGAGCAAGACGCTACATGACGCCGAGAAAAGATACGCTCTATTGGAAAAATTGGTTCTTGGATTGTTGCACTTATCCCGAAGGTTGAGGAGACATTTCGAAGCTCACGACATCCATGTCATAACGGACCAGCCTTTGAAGCAAATATTAAGCAAGTCCGAAGCCTCAAGAAGGCTAGCAAAGTATGCAGTGGAATTGGGAACATATGAAATTTTTTATGTCTCTCAAAATTCTATCAAGGGTCAAGTGTTAGCGGACTTCCTGAATGAGGCTCCTCTGGATCAACAAGAGGCCGCAACGATATATGAGATCTCCGAGGAAGAAGAGCCGGAAGCTCAGTGGGTTTTATTCACAGATGGAGCAGCCAACAGTAAGGGAGTTGGCGCCTGACTGGTGCTAATCAATCCGGAAGGAGTGGAATTCACATATGCTTTAAGGTTTAATTTCAATTGCTCAAATAATGAAGCTGAATATGAGGCTCTCTTGGCTGGACTTCGGTTGGCCGAAAAGATAGGGGTAAAGGAGTTGCAAGCCAAAGTGGACTCCAAGCTAGTAGCTTGTCAAATTAAAGGAGAGTTCGAAGCAAGTGATGATAGAATGTCTAAGTATCTTGCCAAGGTCAAAGAACGCCTCCTCACCTTCACAAAGTTCAACATTGAACACATCCTCCGGAATAAAAACCAAAAGGCCGATGTCCTAAGCAAACTTGCATCGGTAGCGTTTAACCACCTAACCAAGAAAGTATTGGTAGAAGCTTTGGACGCGAGGTCCATCGACGTGCAATAGGTCAATGATATAGTGGAAGAAGAAGAAGAATGTTGGATGTCGCCTATCAAAAGGTGCCTGGAAGAAGGTATATGGCCGCAAGACCCAGAAAAGGCCAGGAACCTAAGAATGAAAATACCCCAGTATACCATGGAAAGCGGGGTATTATTCAAAAAATCATACATATCTCCAATGCTAAGGTGTGTCGGACCGTTACAAGCAAATTATATCATCCGAGAGGTCCATGAGGGAGCCTGCGGAATGCACGCTGGAGCAAGATCGGTGGTTGCGAAGATAATGCGTCAAGGCTACTTTTGGCCCACAATGCACCAGGACGCATAGGACGAGATCTCTAAGTGCGACTCGTGCAAAATACATGGTCCCATACCAAGGCTTCCCAAGACTAATTTGACTTCGATAACATCACCGTGGCCCTTTTACCAATGGGGGGATGGATATATTGGGACCAATCAGCGGAAATTCTGGTAACATCAAAATCGTGATAGTAGCCATTGACTACTTCACCAAATGGATTGAAGCCAAGCCGGTGGCCAAGATAACCGGGAAGGAGGTCAAGAAGTTCGTCTGGGAAAACATTGTTTGTAGGTTCGGATTACCGGGGGTTATAGTAACTGATAATGGCAAGCAGTTAATAGACGGATCCTTTGGGAAATGGTGCGATAAATGGCATGTTAAGCAGATGACTACCGCGGTAGCACATCCACAGGCCAACGGTCTGGTCGAAAGGGCCAACAAGTCGCTCATGCATGGTTTGAAGGCAAGATTGGGAAGAAGGCTGACCGGATGGGTAGACGAATTGCCTCATGTGCTATGGGCCCACCGGACTATGCTCAAAACCAGCAATGGAGAAACTGCCTTCAGCCTCACCTACGGGAGTGAAGCCGTGATCCCGGCAGAAATAGGCATCCCTTCCGCAAGAACTTTACTTTTTGATGAAAGTACAAATGAAGAAGATCTACGGTTAAACTTGGACCTGCTCCAGGAAAGGAGGGAGACCGCGTCCATACAAGAAGCTAAATACAAAAAGAAGGTCGAGCAATACTACAACAAACGTGTCAGACCTTGTTCCTTCAAGGTCGGAGACTTTGTCTATCGCTGCAACATGGCCAGCCGACAGGAAAAGATCGGAAAGCTTGGCCCCAATTGGGAAGGACCTTACAGGGTCGTGGAAGCCTACCAAACCGGTTCGTACAAGTTGGAAACCATGGACGGAAAGGAGATACCGCGCACTTGGCATGCAACCAACTTGCAGAAATGTTTTATGTAATGAGAATCTTGTTGTATCAACTCCTTTATTACTTTTTAATGAATGAAAACTCTTCCGTTAAGCATATTTAATTGCAGTAGTTATAGACCTCGGCCTAGCTAGCCGAAAGGTATGTAAATACGCTTTAAAGTGTTGGATGCGCCCAAGGGGCAATCCGAAGACAAGTCAAAAGCGGGTCGGTGCCGATGTCTTTCATATAAGCCTAAAAAAGGTATAAGTGTTAATACACACATTTGGATGCGCCCACTGGGCAATCCGGAGACAAATCAAAAGCGGCCCGGTGCCGATGTCTCCAAAAAAACACAAATGTAGACGTACAAGTGTTGGATGCGCTCACAAAGCAATCCGGAGACAAAGCAAAAGCGGCCCGGTGCCGATGTCTCTCACATAAATATGAAACACAAGTGTAAGTACATAAATATCAAGGCATACCTTGTAGATACGCTCCGAGAAGTATTATACACCTCGGCGTATCAAGTCCTCGGACCGGTAGTTAACAAGCATAACAATCATAGCAAAGAAAAAGACGCAATATAAGGAAGAAAGATAACCATTAACGATAGGGATAAAATTGTCATACATGAAGTACGGGATGGAACTTGTTCGGAAAACCAGAAATGATAAGAATTTATTACAAACAACTAATGTTTTAAAAAGATGACAAATTACAAAATGCGCCGGCATACCGGGCCTTCAATTCACGGAGCACCTCCATCATTCATCGGTGTCTTTTGATTATCACCATCAGGACCATTCGCCGAGAGCTTGGAAGCATCAGAAGTTTCGGTTACAGGAGGATTCTCCGGCACAAGAGCAGTGGGTTTTTCCGCTGGAGCTAGATGCATGATGTCAATGACGGAAAGCTTGTTGGCCGTTGATACCTTGGCTACGAAGGGATATTCTGCTGAGAATAAGGCTGTGAAGTCCTCCTTCCAAGATTTAGCCATTTCTATGTTTAGATTATCAGCAGCGGCAATGGCAGCTTCAACCTGCTCTGGTGTGCGTCCAAACTCCACAGCTTTGAGAAACCCTGCATTGTACATTCCTCCGGCACCTAAAGAAAGGGACCTCTTGTACTCATAGCTAGCAAGAAGTTTGCGCACAAGTATGGGAAAGCCGTCCCTCACTAGAACCTGCTTATCCACCTCGGCTTGGGCAAGAAGAGAAGTCAAGTGTTTATTGCTGGCCTCAAGCTCTTTAATCCTGTCGAAATCTTTAATGTGATCTTGAGCACTTGCACCTAAGAGATGTTCCAGTTCCGCAATCTTCTTGTCTTTAGCAGCAATCATAGATCCATAGTCCTCGACCTCTTTCTCCAACTTCTCGATAGTACCAAGGTATTCCTGCTCCCGGGCAAGACAGCCATTGTAGTTATCCTCAAGCTTCTTGTGTGAAAGGGCCATTTGATCAAGCATCGTCTTGCCGGAGGCAAAGTGCCCTTGGGTTCCCTGCTGAGCTGTAGCCAAAAAGGAGTATTCCTGGCTATGAGCTTCATACCTTTTCATCAATTCGGACACAGTGAGTGTGCTTCGAGCAAGGGTCTGATAGGCATGACTCAAAACGTCATAATTCGAAAGGGAAGATAATGCAGCTTGTTCCGCAGGGGTGGGCAGGTGAAACAATAACTCTCGGGCAGAGTAATGAGAATCAATGCGCACATCCTCGTCCAAACGCCATGGAGGCACAAACCGGCGAGAAGGACCCTGCACGTCTCCTGGACAAGGTAAGTACGCAACAACATAAAAAAATATATAATATTTAGAGACAAACTGAGCTATGAGAAACCAAAACGCACCTATAGCATCATCATCATGAACATCATCATTAGAAGGAGACGAATGGTCACTCAAATTGATATGAGGAGGGGTCTTTGCCCCTTTACCACTTGTCTTACTGTGATCACCACCAGACCCCGAAGGATGAGAATGATTAAGAGGTGGCCTCTAGTGAACTTCGGTATCCTCAGTTTCAGACGACACATGCGCTATACCAACCTTCTTCTTCTTCAAGTGGTGCCCGGAAGGCTCACCCCCAGCAGGTCTCTTCTTTGTGACTATCATCGGATTCTTTCGCTCGTGGCGCAACCGAGCTGCTAAGATCTTAGGATCCAGTTTAGTAACAGCCTCTTGTCGTGGAGTCAAATTAGGAATAGGGGTGTTCAGCGGCAGCGGTTGTGTAACCCTCGGCGTGGGTGTAGCCATAGTCGCATTCTCGTCTCGTCCCACTTTGGCATTATCAAATGATGGCAGCTTGATGAACTCATCCATAGTAAGCTCTGCACAAAAAAGGAGGTAGCTGTTAGAGCGAGCAACAAGAGCCCGCGGTAAGTAAAGGAAAATATATATGCAAAATACCCTTTTTGTCAAGATCAACTACAATCCGACGGAAGGGAGGGTTCTCGTAAGGAAACCATAAACCAGCCAGGAACAACAAATGTCTGTGAGGAGAGCGAAGCAAAATAGGGTTATCGACAAGCAATTGCGCATGCTCCGCATTAAAGTTAGTAGGAAAGTCATCACGAACGTCCGTATCTCTATCCCTCCAAGGCATGGCATGAGGAATTGCCCTTCGGTCAATGAGAAACCATTTGTGCTTCCAAAGCTTTAGACTTGAAGTGGTTTCCGTCAAACACTTACCGTACCGTGGAGGCCATCGACTTTCAAATGAAAACCAATGCCTTGCTTAGTCTATAGAAAACACGGAACAAATTCACTGTACAGGATATATTCAAACTTCGACAACAAATCTCGAACATAGTAACACGGTTAACGCTCTTAGGAACCAGTTGAGAAATATGTACGAGGAAATGACGGATCACGAATAGGAAAAAGGTAGAAAAAGGAATTCGAAGCCCTCCATGTTTCAGATAATCCTCATAAATTCCAATAAAGCGGTCTGGGAGGTTACTCATGGTAAGAAGAGGGTCACGCAAGCGGGGACGAAGTTCGTCCGGGATAAGATATTTCCTATGTATCTTCTTGAGGTCATCACCAAACAGGGTAGAAACCCTAATGTGAATATCGCACTTAGGATCACGAAAGGAGGTTTCGCCTTCGGAATCGTCACTAGACATAACAAAATATGTGAAGCAAAAAGATGGAATAAGAAGAAGTGCACACCTGCTGAAAAAGTAATCCTTAAAGGAAGAACAACAATGGCGGAAACAGAAGAGAAGAAAGTAAAATAAAAATGAGAGGAGGTAACTATTTATATTGAGAAAGGGAACATTGAAGAGACGTGCACAATTCCCAATAATCGATCTGCACCGTTGAAAAGAAAGTGGGACACGTGGAAGCAGATCTTGGACAATGAAACGAAAACCGAGGTTTTGGGTGGCCGACAATACAGGAACCCAGAAGACAAAACCAATTAATGTGAAGTCAGAGGGGCGACTCGCATTTATTAGACCCGTTACTGTTCGGGCGGGGCACATTTAGAGTATCATACCGCTAGCTGTCCCTAACGCTACGATACTGGGGGGGGGGGCATGTTCGCGTATGTCTCCGGCCAATGCCTCCGGACACATACACTTCCCCGCAACGGAACCGAAGCCTCCCAACATTTAATAGGGTCAATGTGTGGACAGTGAAGCATTTAATGACCAAGCCTAGGTCCAAGGAAAAGTAAAAGTAACCCACAACATTATCCAGGTGACCTTCGTCTACCTAATGGGTAAAGCGAAGCACCGCCGCCCTTGGGGAAACAAATCCATCGATTACAGGGATTTGTGTAAACTAGGACTTGGTGCCTAGTCTACTGATGTGACCACACATCCAGGTATGCACTACAAAGTAGTATAAATACCCCTATATTTAACACACACACAACTCAATATGTGTTAAGTACTCACCATTAATACATCTCTATATTCCGGTATTCCACTCCGGACACCAACTTCATGACAATTACTTACTCTCACGCCGGAGCTTGGTCTCGGGGTCAAACCTGGAACGAGGCTAACGTGTGCTACATTGTGTTTCTAGGTTCGAGACCAAGAGACGTGCACACCATCATTGTGACCGAAGTGAATCCGCTAGTAGCAGCCTAGCCGGAGAATTTTGCTTCAACACATTACATTGACTTTTTTTAGTACATTGCAAATCAAATTGACTATTTTTCTTTGTACACGAACCTGACACGATTTGAACTCGGGTTACTCGGGTTCAGGTCTATTCGGGTCGGGTCTAGTCGGTTTCGAGTCAACTCGAATTCAGGTAAATTATAAAAACAAACTTTTTTTAATAAAATTTATATTATGTTTAGATTTTATAAATAAAGAAAAATAAAAAATACATTTTTATTCGGATCATCGGGTTGACCCGAATTAGACATAAATATTATACCAGATATCCGACGCGATTTCGAATTCGGGAGTTGAATTGACCCGACTAACCCGAATTGAAATTTCAACTAGAGTAACCTGACTCGAATATGCTCGGGTGACCCGAAACGAAGCCAGAACAAAATATGATCGACGGCACAAAACTTTTTAAACTTTATAGCATAATAGAGTTCAATTTTTATAAATATATTACTAAATAAGACCGGAAACTCATTTCAAAGCATCAGGTGCATTTAAGATAAATTTGGAAAAAATCAATGTTTTTTTCAAAAATTAACACTAAATCGAAAAAATCCATAGGTGCCCTGCGCACCCACAGAACACCTCCTAACTCCGTCCCTACCCAGGTCAGGTTCAGGTCGGGCCGGGTCGGAAATATCGACACGCTAGTTGCAGTGTTGTAAAAAGCGGGCTAGGCGGTCATATTCCGCCTCGATTTATGGCTAGGCGGTCAAGCTAGGCGGAAAAGTCAAAAGGCGGTCAAACATCCGCCTAGGCGGTGCTAGGCGGCGCCTAGGCGGAGCTAGGCGGTCAAAAAGTCAAAGAAAGTCCACAAAAAGTCAATATTTTTAGACAGAAAATTAAGAATTTTCTTTCTAATATATAATTTTCATATTTATTTTAACATAACATCTTAAAATCAAAGATAAACCTATGATTGTTAACATAAAGTAATGAATTTTTTGTGAGAATTAGAACCAACTGAACTGTATGTCACGTTTGAAGTTTTAAGTCCTTAAATTATTATGTTTATTTGTCTATTTTTGCAACTTCATGCGATGTGAATTTTGAATTATTAGAAATTATAAGTATTTTGTCATATTATACGTATTATTTATAATTTTTTATACATACAATACCAATCCGCCTAGGCGCCGCCTAGACGAATTCCGCCTCGAAGGTGGCCAACCGCCTCACCAGGGCCGTCTCTTGGATTATGAGGGCCCTGTGCCATGAATACGAAAGTGGCCCTTTGAAACGATAATTTTAACATGACATTTCTACTCTTCTAATCAGAGTCGTCTTGTAGATTTTAAAGGTTCTATATCTAACATAGACCACCTCTCTAACAAAACAATTTTTGCTACGCTTGGCATGTAAAAAGTATATATAAAAAAAGCAAATAACTGTGTATAGTCTAGATTTTTTTACAATATATCTTTTAACCACCAAACCTTGACCTTTTGAAATAAACAATTGGACCACGTAAACAATTACTAGTACTAAAAGAAACATTGAACCGATTCTAAACTCGGGTTAAAAAATGCATTTTTTGTAAAGCCCCACTTAAGAATGGCAAAAAAGACTAGAACTAAAGTGTAGAATTTGATAACTATAGGGACTAAACTGAATATTACACATATATGTCATCTTCTTCATTCTGACCAGACTGTGTTTTCCATTTTTTTTCTTGCTAAACTCCTTAAATCAATATTGCACTTACATAACGAAATCTTAAGTTATAGACTACATTATCATTTGTAACAAGCTAAACCCATAACAAAATCAGCCTCACAATCATAGAATCGGGGGCCCCAAAAATTTGGGGGCCCTGTGCGGTTGATCACTCTACACACCCTAAGATCCGGCCATGCACCTCACTAATGCCTAGCGATTTCTGCAACCTTGGCTAGTTGTATTACAATGTAATCATATTTGTTTATGCTGATTGACACAAAGTGAGAGGATGTGAACCATTTGATGAAACATTTTGCTTTTACTTCGTTTTTAGAAATGGCAAAATCTCAAAATACCTTTTTTTAAGGACAAATTCTCAAAATACCTCTAAATTTTACATTTTTTGTAAATGCTTCGAGGCATCCGAGGCGTTCGAGGCATCTTCTCACCATATGGTGACACGTGTCCATACAAGTACAGGATGCTTCAGATGCTTCAGATGCCTCGGATGCCTCGGGACACGTGTCAAACTATGATGTCTAGATGTCTCGGATGCCTCGAATGCTTCGGGTAGTTTAGATGCTTCGAATGCCTTAGGGTATTTTCACTTACACTTTATGGCCCGAGGGCATTTGAAGAAATAGCCCTTTTAGAAAATATTTGTTCGAATTAGAGAGGGAAAAGACATTTCTATACATTTTTATAGTCTTAAGAAAACAGGGCTCCAGATTGCATCTAAAAGCACTTTCTTTAGATAGTAGAAAACAATTGTCACCACAATATTCTCATCAAGTTAAAATCCTTGACAACTACACAGTATATGTCTTTTGAAAGACTACAAAATGATCATAATCTTGTGAGTTTTTTGAAAAATAAATACATAACAAAAGATACATGAAAATCAAGATTAATTCCAATAACACATGCTTACAATTCAGAAACTATACAAAAAAATAACTTCTTACCATTCTAAAAAAGTCACCAAAAATCAAAAATAGTAATCATAACTAAAAAAAACTATTTCATTACAATACTTCAAGTTTTAATCAGTAATCATAACTGAAATTCAAGAAAATTACTACTAAAGATTAATGGAAATCAAGATTCCAATTCAAAAAACCATGCATAAAAATCAAGAAACTGAACAAATCCTAACCTTTTTAATCTGTAAAAAACACCAAAAAATCTACAACACATGACCAAAAAATGTTTACTAACTAATTCACAATGAGACTAGTTTAGAAACCCCATCCATAGGAAACGCCTGTGCAATCCCATGCACAACAAAGCTCTTACTCACCAACAAATCCGGCGCAGTAACCGCCACACGATTAATCGACAGCAACTCATCTTCCAAACTCCCAACTACGCTCGAAGTAATCTCCACTTCTTTCCCTGGACACAAACTCTTAATACTCGCACCTTCAGGCAAACTCGCTAAATGCTTAAAAGAATGTTTCTTAGGCACAATATGCGCCCTCATAAACTTATTCACAACATTTGAAGGCATTTGCGTTACTTCAACAACCGGTGGAGCAAATATCGTCATCGTATGCAAATCTGGATGATCTTTAACTATCCCGTCTAGCACGTTATATAAACCGAAAGCAAATGGCGCAAAACCAGACTGTGTTAAGAACTTAACCACCATTTTAAACTCACCTCTTCTTTTAATCTCATCTAGCCTAGAACCAATAGAACCAATCGACCCAACGCTCGAAACAGTACCATTTCCATCACTTTCATTCCTATAACAAATGGGCAACTCATTAATCTCCTGATGAAACTTAAACGAAGCAAACGGACCACTAACGCCATGTATCGCGACGTTCTCATGCAAGAACATGTCCGGATGAGTAACAAGGACATTATTCACGTCCAAAGACCCCGTTTTCGCGTCTTTTCTAGTAATGGACACCTTCTGGCCTTGAAACATGGTGACAAAACAAGTGTTCAAAGGCTTACTAAGCAAATCTTGGACAGTAAACTTATTAGGTAAAGTATGGTAGGTTATAAGCTGGACAGTCATATAAGGCGGGATAGACAAGTTGCTCATCGCGCTATCGGGTATAGCGAAAAGGGTTGATTCGGGTGTCGATAAGAAGAGGTCTGGAGAGATGTGGAGGAGTGTGGCTATGAAGGAGTAGCCGTTGGAACGAAGGTAGAGTGAGGCGTTTAATGGGAAGTCGAGTGGGGTGGTTGGGGTGGTGGGTGTGTGGTAGTTGGTATGGTGGTTGTGGTGGTGGTTGTAGGCGTTGATGGTGATGGTGATCATTCCGGCAAGAATTACGGTGGCCATGATCAAGAGAACGCTTTTCCTAACCATTTTGAGAGACTGTGGGTTGGAGTGATTAACAGAATGTAACGGTTTTTTGTAAAGTGGGTGGTTATATATAGATGGTTTATTTGTTTTTCTGATTAGCCCTTTGTCTTTTTTGTATCGGGTGCATTTAGAAATAAAATTCACGATTGTTTGTGTAAATTAACACTACAAAGCAAATTTTATCGGGGTCTCATGACAGCGCTTTGTATTCATGACACTCAGTATTCGTTTTGCCAGTCAACTTTAAGTTGTACTCTTTCAAGTCTAAAATTATTGTTGTCGCCTAACAAAAAATGTATAATTTAATAAAAATATATTTATTATAATATTTTTTTATTAATAACAGTTTTATTTTTAACTAATTAATTTAAGTCTACTGTATATGTTAAAATCTTCCGATAGAACTTACCGAGAGAAGAGGTCCCTCTGCATAAGTCTGATAACCTTTAGAATACCTACACACAAGAAGAAACACACGTTAGCCTCTCCCCGGGTGTTATCCTAGGACCCAGCTCCGGTGTGGGAGTAAGTGTTCGTCGGAGACGAGGGGTACAATAAGTATTTGTAGTAATTCGACTACAACCTGGTTAACTAGATGCGGATAACTTCGATCTATGAAGCCATCGACAGAAAAGACACGCACAAGGTATGTACCCTAATCGTCCTGATTAGTTTATTGATAAAGAAGCGTTGTGAATCTCGTCCCCCCCTCACCTCCTTTTATAAAGATGAGGGGGAACCGACTAATACATAGTCCGACGGGTCGGGTTGGGCTTAGAACAACCAACCGACCTTTATTCTATTAGCTATTTAGGAAACTCGGAAGTTATCCTCTAGACACGACTTAGGCTAATTAAAGACTATTACATAACAATTTCCACCTTAGGCTTATATTAGCCTATCCCAACACTCAGCAGCTCCAAGCAGTGTTGTATCTTGCGTCTAGGTATCACCTTCGTCAAGGCATCCGCAGCATTGTGTTCAGCACCCACCTTCAGAACTTCAACCGTCTTTGCATCCAAGACTCTTCTGATAAAGTGACAACGCACATTGATGTGCTTAGTCCTATCATGAAAAACATGATTTCGCGATAAATGAATCACGCGCTGATTATCACAATTAAATGCAACAGTGTTAAGCTTCACGGCAAACTCTCGCAAGAATCTCCTTAGCCAAATAGCTCCTTTCATAACCTCCGTAAGTGTCATATACTCCACTTTAGTTGTCCACAAAACCTCTGTGTGCTGCAACTTACCTTCCCAGCTCCTCGCACATGCATGTATCAGCAACCCGTACCTTGTGGTTGATCTGCCCATGACAGTGATCGATCTACCCATGGTGTAGTCAAAATCCACAAAAACCTGTACGTTTGTCTGTAATCCATGATCAAACCCATCCAACATACCCACATCTGCATATGCTATGTCGGGTCTCATGCAGACCACATGATACTCCTGGCTTTCAACTACATATATATATGACCACTTACTATTCTTTTCCACATCACAATCCCCTGATAGACTATCCTCCAACGACAGTATGGAGTGTCCCTTCAACAAAGTCTGTACCAACTTTCTGTTGTAAAACCTGGACTGCGACACCCTCAGAGTATTACCACTTTGATTCCTGATGATCTTAATACCAAGTATATCTCCCTTTGCTTTAACCAGCAAACCCTTGGTAACCGAGATCTCAGCCTTGCATCCACAAGAAAATACCATACAATCTATATAGAGAAATAGATGTATGAACATACCTGGTGTATCCTCCCAGTAATAACCGTATCTGTCGTCACTGTTTTTCCTACAACCGTTGCTGAGCACATGCACATCTAACCGAGTATCCATTTCTTCTTTTAATTCAGCCATCCACTTGGAAAGAACCTCACAAGCAACTGTATCATTGAAAGTCAATGACTCGTGTACATAAATCTTCTCCACTGCAGCAACTGCAAAAGCAGCATCATTACTGTCTTCTCTATACTTGAATAGTTCCCGTGCTAAGTATTGCTCCCTATCACGTGCTTGATGATAGTATATCAAATCTTGAGTTTGTACTTTCTTTGAAACATCTACATGATCAACATTCCCCTTAGGTTCCACCTCAAATGCATGATCCTCCCGATATTCCACCTCAAACTCAACTCCTTGCAACACCTGCAATGAACTTGTACATACACCAGAACCAATGAAAGTTTTCTTGTATTGCCCACTTTCATTGAAACCCATATTCCTGTAAATCACTCCCTTTGAAGTAACGTCATCTAACCTCCAAAGTTGATCAATATTCATACCTTTACGGTATCCCAGGAATATGCACTTGAACTTAACCGGTTCAAGCATCCCTTGCTCAATACTGGCAAGCCAACCAAAAACCCCAAACATATCTATAGTCTTCTTGAATCCAATCGCTGCTGATGGTGACCTATTATCTAGATATGTAGACATGGTTGTATCATCTGTCCAAAAAACCTTGGACAGACCAGACTTAATCAGAAAACAACGTACCTTATCCAAGAGTGTCACGTTTGTCTTCTCAACCAACTCATTCTGCTGCTGTAACCCTGCAACATCCAAATGTTTGGCGACCCCACTATTCATACATTGTTGTGTATACTTCTGATTACAAGAATCAAGAACATCACTTGTCTTGATCTTCCACCCAGTCTGAAATTTTCCTAACTGCTTCCTACCCTTCATTGTCTTCCCGGTCATAGCCTGACCGTTCAGGGTATATACGCAATTAGCCCTTCTGGTTCCTGATAGTACCACCAGTGAACCCTTTATAACCTTGATCTTGCCCGACTGCATCTTCACGGTAAAACCCTCTTTTTCAAGAGTGCCCAGCGATATCAAGTTTCGTCTTAATTCCGGAAAATACCTGACGTTGTCCAACACGAAACTTGACCCATCCCTCATTCGTACTCGAACATTTCATGTCCCTCGTACACGGCATTCTCTACCATCACCTAGTAGTACATTACCACTGTCATACTCCTTAAAATCAACAAAGTAATCTCTCTTGTGTGTCATATAGTATGAGCCTCCTGAATCCATGATCCAATCCAAAAGTTCATCAACACTCATAGCCATCATAACATCAGCATTGCCATACCAATCAGATCCAGAACCGGATACCTGATCTTTATTCATGACAAAACCTTGAGATTTCTTGTGATTATACCTAGGACAATCCCTCTTCAAATGATCCTCAGACTGACATATATAACACCTGAGTTTGTTGCTCCTTCCTTGTGACCTTGACCACGAACTATTTTCACCCTGCTCCATATCTCTCTGATTAGATCTCTCCCTCACATACAACCCTTCACCACCATCACCCTTTGCTTCCGTCATCTTCTGAAGTTCCCTAGAATAAAGTGTCGCGAGCACGTCTTCTAGCTTCAAAGTATCCCGACCATATAGCAAAGTCTCCACGAGATTATCGTAAGACGATGGTAAAGATGTGAGTAATAATAATGCCTGATCCTCATCCGATATAGCAGTATCTATATCCTCTAAGTCACCTATGAGCTTATGAAACTCATCAATATGTTCAGACTGACTCTTACCTTGATGCATTTGAAAATTATATAACTTTTTCTTCAAGTACAAACGATTAGCTAAAGACTTTGTCATGTATAAAGTCTTTAACTTTTTCCAAATCCCCGCTGCAGTCGTCTCCTTGGTGATCTCCCGGAGGACCCGATCATCCAAACACAAGATCAATGCGCTGTAAGCCTTTTTCTGAATGACGTTATCGTAAGCCACTATTGTGATGGCGGGTAATTCTTCTAATGCTGCATCTAATTCAAGATGTTCCAGCAAAGCCTTCATCCTTACCTGCCATAACCCAAAGTCATTCTTCCCATCGAATTTCTCGATGTCAAATTTACTCAGCGTCATCTTATTTTAACCCTTTGCTAACCGCTTAACCTTTTGTGAATTTACCTACACAAAAACACGATCTAGCAAAGTATCCCGTGTGTAAAACACCCTTGCTTTATCGATATAACCCTAAGATAAAAATCTTAGAAATCGATCAAACCAAGTAACCCTTCAAAAGAAAACACTTTCTTACTCAAATATCGACTGAACCTTGGAAATTAACCTATCCAATAAATCGACAATCCTTGAATCAAGAAAGTACCCGGCGCCTTTTGAAGTAACCCTTGTCGTACTTTTAATTTTGCAAAACCGATCTCTAATAACTTAAGAAATCTTGCAACCTCGACAAGTCTTGAACGCTTCTTTATCCCTTTGTTGATTTGCTAAACCTTGTGAAAAACCTCACAATCACAAACCGACAAAGCCCTTCGATAACTCGCTAAACCTTGTGATATATTAAACCTCACAATCACGAATTACGAAGTCACCTTGTGCTAAAACCCTTTCAAAGTAATAAACCTTTTTCTTTGTACACAAACAAAAGAAAAATAATTGTATCCTTTTTGGCCCAATATACTAATCCACCACTTTAGGCCCAAAAAAGAAAATCCCTTTGAAAGTTATTAACAGGAGTTGACTTTGATAAACAAAGTATACAACCTTCGTTCTCTTTCTTCTGTTTTCTTCCCTGCGATGAACACAACCACCACAAAGAACTTCGATCTTTAGTACGATCGAACCTTACCGAAAGAAACCCTTTTTTAAAGTGGATATCTACTGCTGCTCTCCGTCCTTGATGTCCTCGATAACCTAAACATCAAAACCCTTCGATCGATTCCTAGTAACCAGCGAGCCTTTGAACCAAAGCTCTGATACCACTTGTAGTAATTCGACTACAACCTGGTTAACCAGATGCGGATAACTTCGATCTATGAAGCCATCGACAGAAAAGACACGCACAAGGTATGTACCCTAATCGTCCCGATTAGTTTACTGATAAATAAGCGTGGTGAATCTCGTCCCCCCTCACCTCCTTTTATAGAGATGAGGGGGAACCGACTAATGCATAGTCCTACGGGTCGGGTTGGGCTTAGAACAACCAATCGACCTTTATTCTATTAGCTATTTAGGAAACTCGGAAGTTATCCTCTAGACACGACTTAGGCTAATTAAAGACTATTACATAACAGTATTAAAGTGTGTTGTCAGAGCATTCAATGTATCATAGTAATAATTGTGTGTTATTTATAGAGTACTGTGGATATACCTGTGATAGAGATCACTCGTACCTGTATTTTTCCCTAAACGGGTCTGTGTCTAACTCACCTCTGACATTGTCTCTTTTCTTCTTTGAGTATATGTCAAGGTAATAGGTGTGCCATGGTCTATGGTGACGTCGCTTTCAGGCCGTTGTAACTATACGCTCCGGTCAGTCTCCGGATTGACCACGTGTTATGGTCTCTGGCTCTTGACGAAGACCATACACGAGCATGTCCCCCCCAGTATAATGTTATTCGGCTACGGATGATATTATACTTGATCGTTGGGCCTTTGGTAGGTTCGGGTGGACTTTGGGTTTTGGCTTTATTAGGGTTTCTCTATGAACCATTAGGAAGGTTCTCGAATAGCCACATGTACCGCACTAACTTGCTTCTATGGCCCTAAATGTGCCACGCGCCCTTCCCATTAATCTGACATATCTGATTTTCGAGGTGCCCTCTATATATACTTGCCTTTCCTCTTTCATTTTTACTTTTTACTTTTCATCTTGCGTATTTATTCTGAGGCCAGTTTATCTGCATCATTTTCCAAGTAACTTTTCTGTTCTCCAGTTTTATTTCTCTTCCGTTGTTCTCTTCGCATCCTCCGTAATGTCGACAACGACTCTGATGGCGTGAAGTTAAGTGTTGGCCTTACTGATCCGAAGTGTGATATGCACATCCGGTGCTCTATCATGACCAACGAGGAATTAACTTTAGCCATTTCTCAGTATTGTATCCCAGAGGATCTTCGGCCTAGATTTCCGGATCCCAACATGACGATGGATAGGCTCCCAAAAAAGTTAATCGGTATATATTTGGAGTACATCGAGCATGGAGGCTTAAGGGTTCCGTTTTCTTCCTTCTTCTTAACGGTTATAAAGCACTTTAGGGTTCATATATCTCAACTGGTGCCCATTGGCGTGAACCGGGTTGTAATGTTCAAAATACGATGTCGGAGTTTAAACATTGAGTGTTCGGTGGATTTTTTTCGGGTATTTTACAAGTTGTGCAAGCAAGGCCATTGGTTCTCCTTCGTCATTAAGGTCCACGAGAAGGCTATGAAGTTTTGCATTGAGACCACCTCAAGTTTGAAGTTTTGGAAGACCAAATATTTCCTAATAGACTGTCGAGCTATCCCGGATGCGATGTCATAGAGACACCGAGATACTTGTGTTTCGGATGCATTTTCGAGAGGTTATAACGAGGCCAGTGTTGACCGGCTGTCGGATCCTAAGATTTTATTAAGACCACTTCACAAGGGATTATTGTATATATGTTGTTTATCTAGACCACCTTACCATCCAGAGTGTAGACGGGCATTACAAGATGCGAAGGGAAACGGTAACGTTCTTTATATATATTATTTTTTGTGTCTTTACTAACTTGTGGATTTCCTTACCTCTTCTTTCTTTCTTCTTCTATCTCGTTCTTACAGAGTTAACCATGTGTCAATTCTTATGTCTTCCTACATGGAAGGAACCAAGGTGACAACCGAAGATGTAACACCCTATTTTGGAAATGGAAATATCACAGTAATTATGGCGTGTCATCAAAGCATACAAGATAAAATGTCTAAACATTACTTGACCATATAAAGGAAAATACCGGAATCAAACATCGGTAGTCCAAAAGTAAAGCTCATCACACGCAAACATAGTATAGTAAGGAAAAAGGACTAAACAATTGTCCAAAGCATAAGTATCATAAAGAAAAGAAATGCATAATGTAAAGAAGGCTAGACAGCTTCCAGTCCATATGCACGTACTCTTAGTGTCTACGAGCGTCCCTGAGTACCTGCCGTTTTGGGAACATAGAAAAGGAAAACGGCTGAGCAATACGCTCAGTGCACGGATGTACAATAAAGCATGAATAGGATAAGCATATAACATAATAACAGCGAAAGAAACTAAGTCCCGAGTAACCTGGTTAAGTCTTAAATAAAACTGGTTTTATAGTTTGAAAGTCTTATGTTTATCTTATAAAAACTGTTTGTCATATTTTACCATTAGCCAATATAGGTCATGAATATCCACCGTGCATGAATAATTGGAGGGGTGACCTCATCATGCAAATTAGAGGGGCTGCCTCTAATTTAATATACTGGTTTATGGGTAAGAGGGATCAGCTCCTTGTGAAGGATGCAAGGCACACACCACATTCACCATGTAATCCTGAATAAAAACGTGTAACTAGGATGCACCCATACGCGCCACATGATAAATATAAATAAATGGCCAAAAGCTGAAGGGACGCCACGAGCAATCACTCCGCCGTGGTGAAGTCATAACATCAGTGCCTCTAATGTTATGGTTATGGTACCTCCATAACTAGGTGAAACTGGTCATGCATGTATATGGCTATAGGTAATCATATTTAAAACATAAGCAATCAAACTCATACTTATACTACGGGAAAACAGTTGGCTGCATACGGGGAAATCCTAATAAGGAAAGAATGTCCATACAAAAAGGACGAGAATCCGTACCTTATGTCCAGTGAACGAGAACGATGAACTGCGAGAATCCTACTTCCGAAACACTAGTGCTACATAAATACGTACATGAAATAAGTATCTGCTTACTACATACATAGCTGGTTTTATATCATGTCTTAGCTTATTTTATGTATTCTTACTATTTTACACTGTTTAAAGCCTTAAACTGTGTTAAATCTTATATTCTGTTCATTCTGATTAAGTATTTCTGATATTTCATGTGTTATTGTACTTACTGTGTAATAATAAGTAACTTTCCAAAAATAGCAGGTTTCCTAAAATAGAAAGTTTCCAAAAATAGAAAGTTTCCAAAAATAGAAAGTTACCAAAAATAGAAAGTTTCCAAAAATAGAAAGTTTCCAAAAATAGAAAGTTTCCAAAAATAGAAAGTTCCCAAAAATAGATTTACTGCTTAAAATAGATAAGTTTCTAAAAATAGAAAGTTTCCATAAATAGATTAACTGCCTTAATTAAATAAGTTTCCATAAATAGATTAGCTGCCTTAAATAAATAAGTTTCTAAAAATAGCTGGTTTCCATAAATAAAATAGCTGCCTTATTTAATTAAGTTTCTAAAAATAGAAAGTTTCCATAATTAGAAATAAGCTGGTTAAATAAGCCAAGTAAATAAGCCTAAGTGTTTTCATGATTATTTCCTAAGTCATATGATATATTATATAGTTTAATAATTATTTCATGTAATTTAATCAAACTATAGGTTATAATATTTAATTAAAGTATGACATGTTTTTAATTAAATATATTAAATACTTAGGTCAAAATATGTATCATTAAATATTAATAATATAACCTAAGTCATGTTTAATTAATTAATTATATCCATGGTTTTTACATAATTAATTAATTATAAGTCTTAATAATATAAGTACTTAGGTTAAAAATAAATTCATGGTTATTAATAATTAATTAACCTAAGTCATGTTATTAAATTAATCTCATCTTTTTATTAATTTAATTTTTAACATAAGTTTATAACATAAACAACTAACATAATCATGATCCGGATTTAAGCCTAAAAACATGCACCGGATATGAAACAACACCGTACCCCGAACCAAATCGGGGTACCCCCTTGCTGCCGTGGGACCCACACGCACCAACCAAGACCAAAAGGTCTTGGTGGTGGTTGGCTAAAACAAACCGAACCCCCCTTGGGGTCGGTTGTACCTTGCGGCCCAAAAACAAACACCCCTTAATCAACCCTCTAATTTAATTAATGATCAAAACATGTTAGATCTATGTTTAATTAATGTGTTTTTAATAACAACACCACGTGTTCATAATTAAATAAAAGATTAATTAAAAGAAAGGTTTACAAAAGGTTTTACCGTATTCGTGGATCAAGAGGGTGAAGAACAAACACGAACAAACAATAAATCAACAAGATCAAGATCAAGAAATCACCTTGTTGGTGATTTGAAGGTGGCAGCACAAAGAGAGGAGAAAAAGAGATTTTAGGTTTTCTTGAAATCTTCTGTAAAAGTAATTTTGAGTAGTAAAAATCTATTTAACCCCCTCTTAGTAAAATTGGTAATGGGCTTGGCCCATTACCTTGTTTTGGCCGCGGGTAGGAGCATCCTCATGGGGTTCTTGTACCTCGTTTCGTGTCTTGTAATTTAGTACTCGTTTATGTTTAATTATGTTCGTGTTTTAAATGTTCTCGTTACATAAATACCGTACTCTTATATATTTAATTACGCTCGTATTAAATATATATACGTAATTAATCATAGTTCGTGTTTTAATTACGCTCGTGATTTCGTGATCGTATGCTCGTGATTAATTATTGCTAAATAATTATTACGTGATCATGCAAATAAAATACTTATCGTGTTCTAACACGTACGTAATACATAAACTCCTAACACGTAATCGTAATCATGCTATATTAAGAAAGTTTTTAACTAGTATGTACGATCCTAAGGGTACTATGCATGGTAAAAGCATGCGGGTTTTACAACTCTTCCCTCTAAAAAGAATAATTCGTCCCCAAATTATAGATAAAGTAAACTGGAAAAGAAGAATATACCCGAATTCAAAATATGAAATGAGGGTAAGAAGCCCGGATAGACTCCTCTGTTTCCCAAGTGGCTTCCCGCTCGGTATGGTCCCTCCATAAAATTTTGACGAATGGAATCGTCTTCTTTCTCATGACTCGTTCTTGCCAGTCAAGAACTCGTTCGGGTTCTTCTATGAAAGAGAGATCTTCACGTATCTGTTCCAGTGGATACTGAACCATGTGAAGGGGATGATATTGGTACCCTCTGAGTAAGGACACATGAAACATATTGTGCACATGCGAAAGCTGCGGAGGTAACGCCAATCGGTAAGATACTTCACCGACTCGTTCAATGATATAAAACGGTCCGATGAAACGAGGACTGAGCTTCCCTTTAATCCCGAAGCGTCTAACACCACGTGTCGGCGAAACCTTAAGGAAGACGTGATCTCCTACATTAAAGTGTAAATCCCTACGATGCTTGTCGGCGTAACTCTTTTGACGTGACCGTGCCTCCTGAATCTTCTGCCTAGCTACTGCGATCTTCTCGTTTGTCATCTCTATGATTTCTGGTCCTTCGAGTGTTCGCTCGCCAACCTGATCCCAGCAGATTGGGGCGCGACACTTTCTGCCATACAACATCTCAAATGGAGCACACTTGATGCTCGCGTGCCAGCTGTTGTTGTACGCAAACTCCACCAAACAGATGTATTCGTCCCAATCACCCGTCCATTCCAACGCACATGATCTCAACATATCCTCCAATGTTTGAATTGTTCGCTCCGACTGTCCGTCCGTTTGAGGGTGAAAAGCCGTGCTAAGCTTAAGTTGTGTACCCCAAGCTTTCTGCAGACACTTCCAAAAGCGCGAAGTGAATCTAGGATCTCTGTCTGAGACGATGCTGGATGGTGCACCGTAGAGTCTCATGATCTCTCATCTATACGTATCTGCGAGTTTACTTACCGGATCTTCCTTGCGGATCGGTATGAAATGAGCTGATTTGGTAAGTCGATCAACGATTACCCAAATTGCATCGTGCTTCCTTTTGGTAGGCGGAAGACCGGTAACAAAATCTATGGTGATTTTGTCCCACTTCCACTCTGGAATATCTAACAGTTGAAGGAGACCGCCAGATCGCTGATGCTCGATCTTAACCTGCTGGCAGGTAAGACATTTGGAGACGTAAGTGGCCACATCCTGTTTCATACCACTCCACCAAAAGTACTGCTTGATGTCATGGTACATTTTGGTTGAACCAGGATGTATCGAGAATGGGGAGCTCTAAGCTTCTGCTAGCAAAGCTTCCCGGAGTTCTTGGTCGTCAGGAACACAAAGTCTAGTGCCCTGCCATACGATACCGTCTGCATCTACTCTGAATTATGTCTGCTTCTCCAAATTATGTACTATCGCCCATATTTCTCCGTCATCCTTCTGAGCTTCCTTGATCTTAGATAGTAACTCGGGTTCTACTCTAAGATTAGCCCAGTAACTGTGTTGTCCACGTACCATGATCTCGATGTCTAGTCGCTCCAAGTCTCTTATGATTTCCTCTTCGATTCTAATGCTGTTGATCATTCCGGACTTCCTGCTAAGGGCATCTGCTACTACATTTGCCTTTCCGGGATGATACTGTAGATTAATGTCATAATCCTTCAACAGCTCTAACCATCTCCTCTGCCTCATGTTCAATTCACGTTGAGTGAAGATATACTTCAAGCTCTTGTGGTCCGTGAAAATGTCACATGATTCTCCATATAAGTAGTGTCTCCATATCTTCAATGCAAACACGACTGCAGCAAGTTCCAGATCGTGCGTGGGGTAATTTTCTTCATAAGGCTTAAGCTGCCGTGAAGCGTACGCGATCACTTTCCCATGTTGCATGAGAACACAACCAAGTCCCTTCCCCGATGCATCGCTGTAGATTTGAAATCCACCCGTACCAGATGGTAGAGTAAGAATAGGTGCAGATACTAGCTTCTGCTTCAGGTCTTCAAAGCTCTTCTCTCGATCTTTAGTCCAGACGAATTTCTCCCCTTTTCGCATTAGTTTGGTCAATGGTATTGCTAGGCGGGAAAAGTTCTCCATGAACCTACGGTAATAGCCAGCTAAGCTTAAGAAACTACGGACTTCCGTCGCTGATGTCGGCCTCGGCCACTTAGTAATGGCCTCAACCTTCGCTGGATCCATAGTGATTCCTTCTGCTGATACAATGTGACCTAAGAATGCCACCTTGTCTAACCAGAACTCACACTTGGAGAATTTAGCATACATCTGCTTCTAGCGAAGAATCTGTAGTACTGTACGAAGATGGTCTTCATGTTCCTCCTTGGACTTTGAGAAAATCAGAATGTCATCAATGAAAACAATGACGAACTTGTCCAGAAATTCATGGAAGATTCTGTTCATCAGATCCATGAACACTGCTGGAGCGTTTGTCAGGCCAAATGGCATAACTACAAACTCGTAGTGGCCATAACGGGTACGAAAGGCAGTCTTAGCAATATCCTGCTCCTTGACCCGTAGTTGATGATAGCCTGACCTAAGATCGATCTTGGAGAAGTGTTTGGCCCCTTGGAGTTGGTCAAACAGATCGTCAATGCGTGGCAGTGGATACCTATTCCGAATGGTAATCTTGTTGAGCTCGCGATAGTCTATGCAAAGACGCATACTGCCGTCCTTCTTCTTAACGAACAAGACCGGTGCGCCCCATGGAGATGCGCTTGGTCGAATGAAACCTCGTTCAAGAAGTTCTTGCAGTTGATCCTTCAGTTCCTTCAGCTCTATGGGAGCCATGCGATAAGGAGCCTTGGAGATTGGTTCAGCTCCTGGAACCAGTTCGATACTGAATTCCACTTCTCGTGTAGGTGGTATGCCCAGAAGTTTTGCTGGAAACACATCTTGGAATTCCGACACTATTGGTTGATCCTGAATCGATGGAGATTCAACATCCATGTCGTGAACCGTAGCTAGATAACCCTCGCAGCCATGTGACAGTAGTGCACGCGCTTGCAGGGTGGATATGACTTGTACAGACCGTCCGGGTATGAACCCGTTATGAATGTACTCTGGTGCATT
This sequence comes from Glebionis coronaria, assembly GCA_025667525.1. Taxonomy (NCBI): domain Eukaryota; kingdom Viridiplantae; phylum Streptophyta; class Magnoliopsida; order Asterales; family Asteraceae; genus Glebionis; species Glebionis coronaria. The sequence goes on along the minus strand of CM046874.1, from coordinate 112,058,780 downwards.
GACATCACCGAAGATAACTCGATATGAATGGCAGTCTATAGTAGCATGATACTTGGATAGCCAATCCATGCCCAAAATCATGTCGAAGTCATTCATGTCCAGCAGAAGTGCGTCGACAGGTCGAACCTTATCATCAAATTCTAGGGGAAGACTCTTGTATACATGGGTGATTAATACAGAGTCCCTCAGAGGCGTGGAAATAGTAAGCCTATTTTCTAGTGGCAAGGGAGGCATCCTAATGTTCTTAGCATAAGCAGTAGAAATAACCGAGTGAGTAGCACCCGTATCGAAAAGAACACATGCAGCGCGACCATACATATACAAGATTCCAGTGATGGTACCTGTAGACTTGTTGGCCTGGTCTCGAGATGTCGTGTAGACACGCCCGGCAGTAGGAGGCGGCTTGGTATCAGCATGTCCCGATGTACCCTCCATCTCGCCCTTACGGCAATCCTTCATAATATGGCCAGGAAGACCACACTTGAAGCACGCATCAGTATTACGGCGACATGGTCCTGGGTGCCTACGGTGGCAAGTAGAGCAAAGAGGATGAGTGTATCCTTCGGCAGGTGCTCTGGCTGGCTGAGGACCTGATTAAACATTTTACATGAGACATAATAGTTAGGTACAAAGGACAAAGCGGATAATCGCAAGATTGAATACCAGTGATAGTTGGACGGCTAGGCTGCGAACCTCTCTGGTTCTGGTCCCTACCGTTTCTATGGTTCCTGGTAGAAGTTTGTTTAAAGTGTCAGAATATGAGTCATAACATAAAACATAAGAAATTTCGTAAGTATTAGGACCTGCTGTTGCTGGATTGCCCGGCGTTGTTACGGTAATTGTCATTACCGCCACGCCTATCCGTAGCAGATCGGTCATTAGTCTGACCGTTTCCCTTGGGCTGATGAGGCTGCTGCTGAGTAGCCGGCTGAGACCGGTCCCCAGTTTTCTGCCTGGAAGATACATTTAAAGAGATGAATAATTGACATATGGAAAGTATACGGATTGGTCACCGCTTGAATACGAAGGTTTTACCTCTTGTCGGGTCTTTCAGCTTCCCCGAACTCATCCCTCTCCTGCAGCATCTCCAGTTTCCGTGCTGCATCGGCCACTTGTGCTACAGTATTGAACGTAGCACACACCAGATTGTTTGCGACCGATGTGCGAAGAGCCCATCTGAAGTGATGTGCCTGCTCTTCCGGAGTACCTGCTGCCGCACCAAGGAAACCAGCCAACCGAAGAAAGCCCTGCATAAATTCATTGTTATTCTCCCCAGCTCTCTGACGGATCCCATGGTACTCTCTCTTGAGCTTGTCCTGCTCCGCCTTGGGAAAGAACTGCTCCATCACCCTTTCCTTGAACTGAGCCCAAGTCAAACCAGCAACCCACTCATCACCACCTTCAGATTGCATCAAAGCTAACCACCAGTTGAGTACATCGCCTTCGAACCGATAGCATGCCAACCTCGCCTTGTATGCGGGGTCACATCCCATAGCGTTGGAAATCTTCTCGATGTGAGCCAACCAGCTTTCAGCATCGCTGGGGCTATCAGTCTTCTCAAAAGCTCGAGGGCGGAGCTTGTTGAATCTCTCCAGCCATACCGCTAATGTCACTGGAGGAGGAGGAGGAGGTGGCTGATTGTGTTGCTGCTGATTGTTGGCAGCTTGAACTTCAGCCCGGATGTCATTCCTCAGTTGAGGAAGCAAGGATTGCATGGCAGCCTGAATTGCAGCGTTGAGCTGCTCCTGTTTGCGTGTGAGAACCATCTGACAGTATAACATAAAACATATGATTAAACAGTTCAAAACATAAAATATAAAATATATACATAAAAAAAATTTATACTTAAAATTTCACGAGAAAATTTTATGCAAGAAAATTTTTGTATGAATGCATGATGAAGTTTTATGAAAACTTTGGATGCTCGAGAGTGAATGCCTCTGGTCAGTTCACTCAATACAAAAGACATATCGAGGGGACGCCTATGGGTCGGTCCCAAATCTAAAAGTTTCGATAAAACACATGCGACTAAATAGGGCCAGTCCTGTACCAACCATTACTTAGTCAAAAACCCTGTAACAATGACATATATATGTATGCTTAAAAATGATGAATGCATGAAAACAACTGTCAGTTCTAGGAAGACCGTAGTGACTACCCACTAATCACAGGTCATATTTGAGAGCCTACAGGTCGAAGCCTTGGCTCTGATACCATAATTGTAACACCCCATTTTGGAAATGGAAACATCACAGTAATTATGGCGTGTCATCAAAGCATACAAGATAAAATGTCTAAACATTACTTGACCATATAAAGGAAAATACCGGAATCAAACATCGGTAGTCCAAAAGTAAAGCTCATCACACACAAACATAGTATAGTAAGGAAAAAGGACTAAACAATTGTCCAAAGCATAAGTATCATAAAGAAAAGAAATGCATAATGTAAAGAAGGATAGACAGCTTCCAGTCCATATGCACGTACTCTTAGTGTCTACGAGCGTCCATGAGTACCTGTCGTTTTGGGAACATAGAAAAGGAAAACGGCTGAGCAATACGCTCAGTGCACGGATGTACAATAAAGCATGAATAGGATAAGCATATAACATAATAACAACGGAAGAAACTAAGTCCCGAGTAACCTGGTTAAGTCTTAAATAAAACTGGTTTTATAGTTTGAAAGTCTTATGTTTATCTTATAAAAACTGTTTGTCATATTTTACCATTAGCCAATATAGGTCATGAATATCCACCATGCATGAATAATTGGAGGGGTGACCTCATCATGCAAATTAGAGGGGCTGCCTCTAATTTAATATACTAGTTTATGGGTAGGAGGGATCAGCTCCTTGTGAAGGATGCAAGGCACACACCACATTCACCATGTAATCCTGAATAAAAACGTGTAACTAGGATGCACCCATACGCCCCACATGATAAATAAAAATTAATGGCCAAAAGCTGAAGGGACGCCACGAGCAATCACTCCGCCGTGGTGAAGTCATAACATCAGTGCCTCTAATGTTATGGTTATGGTACCTCCATAACTAGGTGAAACTGGTCATGCATGTATATGGCTATAGGTAATCATATTTAAAACATAAGCAATCAAACTCATACTTATACTACGGGAAAACAATTGGCTGTATACGGGGAAATCCTAATAAGGAAAGAATGTCCTTACTGAAAGGACGGGAATCCGTACCTTATGTCCAGTGAACGAGAACGATGAACTGCGAGAATCCTACTTCCGAAACACTAGTGCTACATAAATACGTACATGAAATAAGTATCTGCTTAGTACATACATAGCTGGTTTTATATCATGTCTTAGCTTATTTTATGTATTCTTACTATTTTACACTATTTAAAGCCTTAAACTGTGTTAAATCTTATATTCTGTTCATTCTGATTAAGTATTTCTGATATTTCATGTGTTATTATACTTACTGTGTAATAATAAGTAACTTTCCAAAAATAGCAGGTTTCCTAAAATAGAAAGTTTCCAAAAATAGAAAGTTTCCAAAAATAGAAAGTTACCAAAAATAGAAAGTTTCCAAAAATAGAAAGTTTCCAAAAATAGAAAGTTTGCAAAAATAGAAAGTTCCCAAAAATAGATTTACTGCTTAAAATAGATAAGTTTCTAAAAATAGAAAGTTTCCATAAATAGATTAGCTGCCTTAATTAAATAAGTTTCCATAAATAGATTAGCTGCCTTAAATAAATAAGTTTCTAAAAATAGCTGGTTTCCATAAATAAAATAGCTGCCTTATTTAATTAAGTTTCTAAAAATAGAAAGTTTCTATAATTAGAAATAAGCTGGTTAAATAAGCTAAGTAAATAAGCCTAAGTGTTTTCATGATTATTTCCTAAGTCATATGATATATTATATAGTTTAATAATTATTTCATGTAATTTAATCAAACTATAGGTTATAATATTTAATTAAAGTATGACATGTTTTTAATTAAATATATTAAATACTTAGGTCAAAACATGTATCATTAAATATTAATAATATAACCTAAGTCATGTTTAATTAATTAATTATATCCATGGTTTTTACATAATTAATTAATTATAAGTCTTAATAATATAAGTACTTAGGTTAAAAATAATTTCATGATTATTAATAATTAATTAACCTAAGTCATGTTATTAAATTAATCTCATCTTTTTATTAATTTAATTTTTAACATAAGTTTATAACATAAACAACTAACATAATCATGATCCGGATCTAAGCCTAAAAACATGCACCGGATATGAAACAACACCGTACCCCGAACCAAATCGGGGTACCCCCTTGCTGCCGTGGGACCCACACACACCAACCAAGACCAAAAGGTCTTGGTGGTGGTCGGATAAAACAAACCAAACCCCCCTTGGGGTCGGTTGTACCTTGCGGCCCAAAAACAAACACCCCTTAATCAACCCTCTGATTTAATTAATGATCAAAACATGTTAGATCTATGTTTAATTAATGTGTTTTTAATAACAACATCACGTGTTCATAATTAAATAAAAGATTAATTAAAAGAAAGGTTTACAAAAGGTTTTACCGTATTCGTGGATCAAGAGGGTGAAGAACAAACACGAACAAACAATAAATCAACAAGATCAAGATCAAGAAATCACCTTGTTGGTGATTTGAAGGTGGCGGCACAAAGAGAGGAGAAAAGGAGATTTTAGGTTTTCTTGAAATCTTCTGTAAAAGTAATTTTGAGTAGTAAAAATCTATTTAACCCCCTCTTAGTAAAATTAGTAATGGGCTTGGCCCATTACCTTGTTTTGGCCGCGGGTAGGAGCCCCCTCATGGGGTTCCCGTACCTCGTTTTGTGTCTTGTAATTTAGTACTCGTTTATGTTTAATTATGTTCGTGTTTTAAATGTTCTCGTTACGTAAATACCGTACTCTTATATATTTAATTACGCTCGTATTAAATATATATACGTAATTAATCATAGTTCGTGTTTTAATTACGCTCGTGATTTCGTGATCGTATGCTCGTGATTAATTATTGCTAAATAATTATTACGTTATCGTGCAAATAAAATACTTATCGTGTTCTAACACGTACGTAATACATAAACTCCTAACACGTAATCGTAATCATGCTATATTAAGAAAGTTTTTAACTAGTACGTACGATCGTAAGGGTACTATGCATGGTAATCATGCCCTGTTGACCGAACTACCTAGCCGTTTGATCAAGGCATTGCTATTCTGAAGCTTACAAGGACCAACAAATTGTTGAAATTGTCGACCCTCAGATATCAGAAGCCCTAGAGCGCAGAGAGGCCCTTGCTCATGAGAAAACTAAGACGAAAAGGCAAGACGAAGGTACCTCTTATGGGCCAAAGCGAAAAACGTTTCAGAAAACTACACCAACTAAAACATGTTCTACTTCAAATCAGACACTTTCTGTAACTCCGGTTAACCATGTTGGTCCGGTTAACACTGAGGATAAGCCTACTTCTCCCAAGTATGATGCGGCTCACTCCTTTGTTAACCTTAGTGATCACTCTTGAGGATCTCCCCTGGGGGAAATAATGATGACAACGTTGTTCAGCACTCCGTTCAATCTCCGGGGAATCGTGGGAAGGAAAAGCATATTGGTACGTTGTTGTTTTTTCTTCTTTTATATTTTATACCTGTTGATTTTGATTTGATGTGTTTTTCTCATCTTCCCCCTCTCTTTTTTGTAGATGTTTCCCATCACATCAGCGGTGGTGATGATGATGGTGATAATAATGAGTCCGAACTCCAGACTTTTGTCCCGTCGTGGAGGTTCCAGGACAATGTGCTTATAGATGTATACTACTCTGCTAATGAGCTTCTTACCCATCTTGCTACTCCGGCCGAGCAGAGGGCCATGTCGAAGCTCTCTGATCATGAGATGATCCGCCAAGGCTGCCATGCCCTTGCCCGGACCGCTCTTTCCTAGGTTGAGCTTTTACAGCGGTTTGAGTTGTTGAGCCATGATCACTAGGAACTTGTAAACTTCCATGGCCAGAGTGCTGCTACTTTCAACCAAATGAAGGCTTTGTTGGACCAGCTGTTGGAGAGCCACAAGATACTGCAGGATGAGCATACCCACTGTGTGAGCAAAAGAGATGGAGCTAGAGAGCAAGATCATAATTAAAAAGTAAGTGATCTTAAATCTTCTCTCAAGTTGAAGGATGAGGAGCTGATCCGGGTCGATAACCGGATCGCGGAGCTTGAACGTGAAAATAAGAAGCTGACCTCTCACTTAGCTAAGGCTGCAGTGGACCGGAAGAGATTAATCAAGGACTTCCTTCCCCGCTTCGTCCACCTTCTTCATGATAGCACAGAGTACAAGAAGCATGTGGAGATGTCGCCTCCATTTTCTATTTCGGTGGTTGGTTTGATGGAATCAAGATTAACAGGACTACCGAATCCCATTCTCTTATTCTAGCCGATGCGGAGAACTTTGAAGAAGCAGTGGCCAAGGCTTGGTCGGATAAGTGTTTAGAGTTGTTCACTCCCACTTATCCTTTCATTGAGAAGGTTAGTAGATCTTTCACTCTGCCCTTATCGGATCTGATGAAGCTTACTCCTGAAGTTCCTGTAGTTACTAACAAGGCTCCAGCTATACCTTCCATATCGTCGGCCTCTAAGGGCGCTCTAGTCTGATTTATGCTTCTAATGTGTTCATGTTTGATTTTTATTTGTGTACTTTTTGGAGTTTGTTCCGGATTAACTCTTTGGCTTCGGCATGTGATGTAATAACTTTAAACATGCATTCATATTTTGTTTCGGAGTGTGTTCTGGTTGTTATATTAGAACGTAGTGTAATAACTTTGTTATTTGTTCTTGGGGTGATCCCGGAGTGTGCTCCGTTGATCATGTTTTTCCTTGTTTTAATGTAGTGTTCCGGTTTCTTTTACCCTCCGTATCGCCTTATTGTTTTTAATTTTATAAGTTTTTTGTCAAATCCGATGAGGGTCTTACCCTTTACGAACCACAAATGTTTGATTTCATGTTACTTTCACATTCAATCCGATGAGGGCTTTACCCTTTACGGATTGCTAAGTTCTCGTCCGATGAGGATCTCATCCTTTACGGACGATCCTCTTCAACTTCCCGTAGGAGTGGTTGTTGTTACTCCGGTCTGATGCGGGCTTTACCCTTTACAGCCTTGGTAAGGTGTTCGTCCGATGAGGGTCTCATCCTTTACGGGTGATCATTCTTCAACGTCCATGTAGGAGAGGTTGGTGTTACTTCGGTTGATGAGGACCTCGTCCTTTACAACCGGTGGGTTGGTGAGGACCCCGTCCTTTACAACCGGTAGGTTGCCATTTGATAAGGGTTTTATTCTTTACAAACGGTGCCTCTTCCTCTTGAGTTGATCAGACTCTTCAGAGGATATGATGGTGTTGCTTTCTGATTATACCACTCGATTATACCCATAGATTGTGCCAACATATTGTGAAGTTGTCCTCCCCTCTTGGGGAAGGCTCGTTCTTTATAAATAGTATTTCTACATCGTTCTACCGGTTACATGAAACAATTCCTTAGGTTCATAGCATGCCAAGTTCTTGGAACCTCTTTCTCGACCATTGTCTCTAGCTTGTACGAGCCGTTTTGGAAGGCCTCCACCACTCAGTATGGACCTTCCAAGTTCGGAGCGATTTTGCCCAGCTTTACTACCCTGCTTGCTTCGTTCTCTATGTAGACAAAGTCTCCGGCTTTGAATGACATAGGTCTCACTCTTTTGTTGTAATATTGTTTCATCTTCTTTTTATATTTTGCTCACTACAACAAAATAAGCCTAATGAAACATTTTATAAGCAACACTTTTTAAATGTGTTACATTTTTCATAAAATGAGTAAAAAAGCAACAGTTTCATAATAAGTGTTACATGTTATTATAAAAAACAACACTTTTTGTAAAAGTGTCGCAAGTTTAATACCATAATGCAACACATTAAAAAAGTGCTACATACAACACTTATTTTACAATGTTACACAAAAATTTATGAAATTATAATTACCCGCTTACATTTTTCCATAGTGCCCCGCCATTTTTTTACCCAAAATCAAAACACTTCTGTTTTTCTTTTGTGTCCCAGCCTCCCCCTTTTTGCGCCTCCTTTTTTTTCATTTGGAGATACACACCCAAAAGGGGATCAAACTACTTTTTAATCAATCAGTGAAAAGGTAAGGGCTAATCATCTTATATTAATTTTATTATTATCTAGAATATCTTGTGTCTAATTGCTTATCTATCATATCCCTGTTAACTGCAATTTATTAAAATCTAAAACTAGTATTTGAATAGTGGGGATCTATTTAATTCAAATCGCCTCATTTGCATGTTATATCAGTTTATATATACTTATTCAATGAATTTATTTGCATATTGAATCATCAAATTCAAGATTTTGAGTAGATCGGGTTTCAAGAACTTAAAGGTACTTACTATAGACTGTTGAGACAATTGTTAATAATTGAGATTTGATTTCTTTTCTATAACCATCAAATTTTATTTTAATGATATTTGACCATTTTTCTTGTTACTAGATATTTTTACATCACCTATAAGAGATACAATATCACCCCAATTGACCCATTTGTAGGTAAAAATGACCTTTTTAGTAAGATTTTGACATAAGACTTAACCACGATTGATTCATTCATAAGGAGATATAAAGTAGAAACATCCCCTGAGCTCGCAATTATATATTAAATAAGTTCAAGTTCAACAACTAAGCAGTGATCTTCTATTAGTCGTATAAAAGTGAACTACGTTATATGTATTCTTGTTTAAGCTATTAAAACTGGTTTAAAGGCCGGCCTCTTGACTATATCAGCTTAACCTTCGTATATATATTGAAGTAATATTGATATTGGGTATTTATTACCAGTAACAAGACCTTTTTACTTTCAAGATTTTGATGCCTAATCATTATATTCCAAGAATGTTTGAACCTTGACTCTAGCATAAATATTTTTATTCATTGTCGGGAATGAAAACCAATAGATTTTTAGTGCACTCAGATCATTTTAGTCGGTGTATATTAGAGTTCTTTGAGTATACAGCAAGTGGATTGTGTAAGTACAATAGGTGGTGGGATTCTGAGTGTATATGAACTCTTACATAGAGATCATGTACAAATATCAATTGAGTATTTGTAGATAACCTTAAGTTATTAATATATTTGAAGTGATTTACATTTATAACATTTGTTAGCCTAAAATGGTATTATTTTTTCCTTATACAACTAGCTTATGGCTTTTGTTTTGCCTCATACAATGGGTTTGTGGCTTATTTGGTTTTTGCCTTATGTTTCATAAGCTCACTTTTTATGTTTTTTGTAACTTTCTGGCTTATATAAGTTTATCATGTCATAATATGCTTATATAAGCTAAATCGTTGCAAAATAATCCACAAAAGGTGGGCTTGTGAATCATAAGCTGAAAATGACATTAGTCATAAGCCCGCTATATAAGCCGAAAAAACAGCCACTAAACATTTGGAATCCTAACTCGAAACCTATGAACGTTAGTAATAGTATGATTGGTTTTTTATTGCTCGACTCTAAACTGTTCATATATCCTCTTTCACATCTTCAGAGTATCACACCTTCGTAAATTGGTTGACACTCTATCATCACCTCGTTACTTCTCCATAATTGGTTTTGAATTGCTCGACTCTAACGCCCTAATCAAGGAAACAAATAGAACCACTTCTACCGCGATGGTATGTATATTATCTTGTTTGATTTGTTTTTTTATTATGTTATCTCATTAAGTAGCATGAATTTCAAATTGTTATTCTTTTTAACTAGATAAGCCTACACATATTGTCACTGTTAAGGGTGTTCATTAAACGGCTTTAACCAAAAACAGCCCAATCCAAACAGTTTTTAGTCAATCATTTTGGGTTATTTTGGATTAGGTTGGGTGCTTGGTGCTAACCGAATGTTAAAAATGGTTATCGGTTCAGCTCTGGTTTATTGAAATCATATTTCGAGGCCCAACCAAAAACTGATAGTTTATTGACGTATATGGATATTTTAGAAGTCAACGACACTTAATTGTTGTGCATTAATAGTTTGTATCACTACACAATCAATTGGTAGTTCATTTAAGTTCATGAATAGTTTTCTTCTATTGTGTAAATATTAGACAACTATACTAAAAACCCTTGACCTCATTTGGTATTAATCTCTCTATGGTAAAAGTCAAATTCTATCAGTCTTAGTTCTCTGAGTTGTTCATATATTGCTTACTATACATTTTTAGTTGTGTAAAATGACGGGTCATTTCACGAAAATAACAATGTATACATGTGTATTTTGAGTTCAAACTTGAAACACAATTTTATCTTGTATAATCTCTAAATGCTACTTTTAGTGATTTACAGTGATAAAGCAATTTAAGTACAACTTAAATTTTATTATGACCTTATGATCTTTCTACAATTATATACATAATGTCAATGGGTATTTTATGATTGAAATGAATCAATTCAAGTTATTTGACATTAACATATAGGTTCAATGTCTAAATAATTACGAGTATTTTTTAACCATTTATAGCATTTTCCTTTGGGCCCCGAACGGATTAACCCATAGTCTAATTGGCTGGTTCAGATTGGTTTTGTTAAAGATTGGTTTGGGTATTAGGGGGTTCGAATATATTTTTTGAGACTAAATAAATCAAACAAATTAACGTGGTTAAACCAGTAACCGAGCGCTTGAACACCCCTAGTCACTCCAAGTAGGGTTGAGCATCGGTCCGGGACTGGACCGGCTAAGACCGGACCGGACCGAGGACCAAAATGGTCTGAAACCCCAGACCGAGACCGGACCGAAATGGTCCGGTCCGGTTCGGTCCTCGGTCCAGATTGGTTCTTGGTCCGGTTCGGTCCTCGGTCCGGTCCTATTAGGCATAGTTGACGAGATTTTGGTAAGACCGAACCGGACCGAGGACCGAATTGGTCCAAAATACCAAACCGAGGACCGGATCGAAATCTTTCGCTCCGGTTCAGGTCGGTCCGTTCCGGTCTGGTTTTCGGTCCCGGTCGGTCCTTGGTCCGGTCCGGTTCTATTAGGCATAATTGACGTGATTTTGGTAAGACCAGACCGGATCGGACCGGACCGAGGACCGAATTGGTCCAAAATTGTTCTGTCTGGTCCAGGTCGGTCCGGTGCGGTCTGGTTTCCGGTCTGGTTTTCGGTCCGGGTCGATTTTGGGTATGTCGTTCTCAGCCCTAACTTTAAGTACAATGACTATATGGATGACTAAATGTTGAGAATTTAAAAGAATTTAGGAGGTGAATACTAAATGGTCCAGATCCTGCTCAAAAAATTTCATATATTCCACCTTTAGACTTGCCCATGCTTGAATTCCATTGCCATCTTTGTCATCCATTAAAGTTACCATTGAAATTTAGCTCCAAATACCACTTGCCTAGTAGGGATTACCCCAGCCAAAATCAGCATCATATATAGGGAATGAATATCAGCTTGTATAAATGCAAAACTTGGTTTGCTTTAGTTCTTCATTGACCTCGACGTGAAATGCTATTGTCTTTGTGTATCTTTTGTTCTTCATTGACCTCGACATGAAATGCTATTGTCTGTGTGCATATCTTTATTGCTTCCCTTTAGACGCCACATGATTGTGCTTCTTGCTGTCGCTTCTTCTATCAGGACCACAAGATCAGGAAATCCGAGTCTTGCTGTCGCTTCTTCTATTAGGACCCCAAGATCAGGAAATCTGAGTTTCAATTTTTTTTTTGCAGAAATCAGATAGGTTATGGCCGCATACATTTCTAAACGAGCTTTATGATATTGGTGTGCATGTCTTACCTCAAGACTAAAGTTCATTATCGGGGTCAACAAGAAACCCCTGATGCGCCCACTTTTTACTTGATCAATTGAAATAGGTAAAGGGCTAATATACTTCCAATAATTGATGAAAGTAGAGAGTTAAAGGATATATTTGGGATAATACGATTGCTAATAGGAAAGTTGCCTATCTTGTATTCATGTTGTTTAGGACACGTCCTGAAGTGAAGTCGATAATTTTGTTAATCTGTCTAGTTTTACTTATTGATAGTCGTAGAAATACGTCTTTTAGGAAAAAGAGCGTAAATAGGGCAAGTGAGCACGACGATTTAGGAAAACCGTGTGTGTATGACCCTAAAAGAGTGAGTTCGTTCTCGAGGAGGCACGTGTGTTGTGTAATTGAATGATGATTAATGTTTGTGATTATTAACAAGAAGAAAAGAGAGAAAAGAAAATGACGAAGACGTAAAAATAAAAATTAACGAAAAAAAATCACTACTAGAAAGTTAAGACGTAGAACCTTAAAAACCACAAAAATTAAAATTTTAACCTAAAAAATCCTAAAAATTACTAAAAATCCACAATAATATTCTAAGAGTTTACTAAAAATCCAAACTTGCTAAAACCTTTTAATTAATTAAATAATGACTTTTTAATGCTAATTAAAGCCCTAAAAATCACAATTAATTATTAAAAAGTCCCAAACAAGATTTTCAAGTTTGTAAACCTCAAAAATGACCTAATTAAGCTAAAAACTATTTTTTAAAATTTTAAAACCAAATTAATCTATTTTTAAACACTTAAAAACTATTAAAATCTATTAAATCTTAAGTTAATTATAAAAAATGAATGAAAAGCCTAAAAAATATTTGGAAAGTTACAAAGCTCCTAATTTAATGACTACAATCTAGGAAAAATGAATAAAATAGAAAAAAACCAACTTTCTATTTTTAGCAATAAAATAATATTAAAATAATCCAAAAAATAAAAAGTTTATAAATAAATTCTAAAAAATTACCAAAAACCTAGAATAATCTAACTAAGACAAAAATGAAATTAAAAGTTCTTAAAACCTTTTTATTAATTCTATATTAAATTTTAAAGTTGTCTAAAAACCCTAAAATCAAATAAAATTAAAAATTATACTTTTTGAAAACTTTATGATATGTAAACCTCAAATTACTTAAACAAAGCCTAAAAATTATTGTTCTAAAAATTAAAAAGACTTTTTACTATTTTTAATCTATTTATTAAAATACGGCTAATTAAAAATGGATAAAAAATAAATAAATAACGAGAAAAATCCAAACTTGGTTTATAAAAATCCTAACCTATACTACTGTCCTAGGAAAAATCAAATGAAGCTAAATGGCTAAACCAATAAGCCACAAATGGCTTATTAGGTCATGGCTTTTTATTTTAAGCTAACTTCAAAAAGTGGTTAAGTACAATGCAAACGCACCCTTGGTCAGTAAAAGACCCAAGGGCGCGACGGTAACGTGTGTGTGTTGTGAGGAGGATGGCGCAGGTTTGAGTCCTGGCCAGTCCTTTTTTATGTTTATTTTTTTTTCTTTTTTAAACTTTAAAATCCAAACCTGTAATCTTTTTACTCACTCCAACACAAATCCAATTCCAAATGTTATCAAGATTAAGCAAGCAAAATTGTACAACGTGCCCGGTAGAGCTATCAAGAACACAAAGCAAGTTTATATCTTCACTTGTGCATTTGACCAAGAGGACTTGGACTTTGATGATTTGTGGATGTTTTGTTGGGCAATCAGGCACCCCTACACTCAATTGGAGTGTAGGGAGTCAAATAAACACAAAAAGCACAAGCACTTAGCACAAAAGATCAAAAAAATGAGCAAAAGGAGGCAAAACAAAGTTGCTGATGTAGCTTAGGGGTCTGGTGGCTAACAGATTGCTTATTACTTGCACAATAAAGAGACTCCAAGGCTTAGATCTTGCATACAACTCAACCAATCAACATGCAATCAGTTACCAATCTTAAAACTCCTAATCACTAACAACTCATTAAATTTGATGTACAATTTCCACAAAATCATGCAGAAAAAAAAAGACTTAACAGATTTTTGACCTACAAACCAAACATTTTTTTTTCATTCAAACCTGTTTTAAACCTTACTAAAACTGACACTTAGCCTAGCATACAACCTATTTTACCCTATGGAATGATTCTAACACGTTTTTAAACTCACAATCTTTCAAACTCTTCCCTTAAATCACCAATCCAAACACCCCTTTAAACTGGAAAACCAATTTTTTTCAAACAAAACCTATTCTAATCAACTCCAAACTGAATTTAGATGCTTCTAACAAGCTTAATATCCTAAATTAAACAATATCAAACCACCTAAGCAATACTTTAACACTTTTCACATAAAATCAAGCAAAACCAATATTTTCTGAAAACTAAAAATGGGTTAATGTTTTTACCTTGTTGGACCTACTTCCAGGTCCAACAGTGGCTGCTAGCCACCTCCCACAAACATGGGTTTGTGCTGAACTACTTTGAAAACAAAATCCAAACAACCCTGCACAAATCAATGAAAGATACACAAGCACAATAATATTCCAACTTTCTGATTTTTTTTGAAAACTTATAAACCTTTTTCAAACTCTTTACCAATGTTCTTCATTTCAAATACTGACACAAACAAATAAAACTCCTAAAATTTCAAACCTTGAAACACTTTATTCACCAAGAATCTCCCAAATTTCTGAAACCTTTTCTAAAATTTCCAAACTCACAAAATGTTTTGCAATATTTCAATGGAACCAGATTTTAACTCACAAAAAGACACCAACTTTTAAGTAACAATAAAAGGAATTACAATTGAAAACTCAAATACCAACTTTATTTTAATTAAAAAGGAATTACAACTTTTGAGCAAAATCTGGAACAAGGATAATAGAGACACATACGTCTCTATTTATACAAGCAAATGGAAAATACTAGAAGGCTGAATAAAAAATTACAAATGTGAAAACCCTAGTTGCTAAAAAGCCCTAAATGCCCTTGGACGAACTTTGGATTCTTGGTCAAATTCTTGCCATGTGATGCTTTGTTGGATGCCAGCTCTCAAAACTTGATCTTGGGCGTTGGTTTGGACTTGGGGACAAAGGAATAGCTGTGAATCGTTGATTTGGTCGGGTTTAGGTTTTTGAGGGAAAGTGATGGGTGCAGGGGAGGGTCGGGGTAGGGTCCACAGCCCATGTGAGGGTTTGTTGTGAGGTGGGATAAGGTGACAAAATAGTTAATCAAGGATCTGGAGGGTTTTAGCAATTTTCCCTTTGTTTTCAGTTTAATTGAACCTGGGTAATTTAGGGTTCTAGGGTAATTAGGGGAGGGGGTTTAATCCAAAAAAGGAAAAAGTTTATTTGAATTGGGTGTTAGGAGGGAAAGGATTAGGGTGAGTGGGTTTGACTGTTTGACTTGACCAGTTTAATAAATTAAACCGGGTTGTGGGTTTGGGTATTGGGCTGGGTAAACGGGTTGGGTAATGGTAATGGGTGGGTATTGATGAGGTGTCACAGTCTGGTTGGGTGGGGAGGATTGGATGTTTGGCAGTTTAGGTCCCCAAGTTTTCTTCTTTTGTTCATGTTGTAAGAAAAGCTGTCAACGCCTATTTTCACTTGTAACAACTTTGCCATAGTTGTCATTTATGGCACAACTTGTTTAGAAACTTTTTCCAAGGGCTTCTTTTGTAATTGTGGCATTCTTCAAGGGCTGAATAAGTAATATCTTGAAACTTTAAGGACCCACTTGTAATATTTGAGATTTACAAGGGCCTAAAGTGACAAGTCTTCAATAGTTGAGGGACCATTCTTGCCAATCTTCAATTCTTCAAGGGTCATTTTGCAAAATTCCAAACTTGGGCCCGGTTCATTGTGCGGCTTCGTTTCCCGTGTTTGTTTTTGAATGATTCTTGTGATAATTCGCCATTTCCTCAATATCCGTACCTAAAAATACACAAGTAACAAACACGAGCATATATTTGGCAGTTTTAATGATATTTTATGCATTTAAAGCCCGTTTTGGACGATGAGACCATGTATAAAAGCAGTCTCATCACTCCCCCATACTAAACCATTTTCGTGCCCTCACGCAATGCTAGAATAAAGTATCGTAGCATCTCCAAAATTCAATTTTATTCACTTTATTGAAATGATAAACTAGCTACACTACTACTATTACTACTACTTGCGTTTTAGACATAATGTATGATTTTCATCGCAAAATGGGACGTTTAGGTTCATAGAATAAGAACACGTGAATGCTTCGTTTAGAAATAATTTCATCGTCCTCGATTTTCACCTTAATTCCATGCAAAGCGTGCAACGAGATCATTGTCATTATAAGTTAGTAATGCTAACACTACTCATATGCCCTAATCACGTACTTATTCTCCTATTATTCCTAAGTTGTATCTCTTATATTTTATTATGTCTTAATGATCACGAGGATACATCATTGACATATGCGATAATAGAGATTTAGGTCTAAAAATAGAGTCCTAACGGTGTAACTAAGACTATCAAATCAATAACCCTTCCTAATAGACAACGATGTTAAAAAATTAAGTTGACAAAAAGAATCGATAAACACGGTTTTATAACGGTTTTGAACATGAGACTTATTACCAAGACTTTTATATGCCCCCTAACGGAAGGGCCTTATTATCTTTGGTTTACCTCCATCTTTTATTCAACTTCGCCATGAAGCTTTTATTATGACTTCGGTCTTGCCTTGCCTTTTATTATCCGCCATCATCGGTGGTTTTATTAGCCAAAGACGTATATCCTCACGCTAAAGCGAATTTTGGATCTTTAAAGCTTCGAAGATTAAGGCTTGATTCACTTTCAATTTTGCATAGATTTTAGGCCTTGTGGGGCTTCAAATTGTTTGCTAGATTTAGGTGAGCACTTGAAATCTTATTATTGGGTGAAGCTTTCGATTATTCGGGTGCCAATACTTCAAAACCGTGACGCTGGCGATACCTTAATGTCTTCCCAATTTAATTACACGGAAGCTACTAGAAAAGACTAGAAACCCAACAATCCTAACTAAACCGCTAAGTCAATATTTATTAAACAAAAAATATTTACATGCGAAGGGAGAATAAGCAAACAACGAGAACACATGAGTTTTTGAAAGAATACGAGTACTCTACGTTTAGCATAGTAACTTATAATTAACTCTATCATTTCTCGTCCTCATTTAAGAGACTTAGCCTAATGTGTAGTTAAGGAATCAAAGCTAAGTGCTCAACACGCACGGTCGAGTCAAAAATTACTCTTATTCTCGCCATCGGAAAATCTACATTCGTGTCTTCAAACACTTATAAAACATGAGAAAATTTTTAAAATTTGGCCATTTTTAGCCTTATTTTGCAATAAAACGATAAACAAAACGATAACTTTGGAAAGCGTGAAGGTTTGGCAAGGCAAGTATCTATTCACCCCCCATACTAAAGTTAAACATTGTCCTCAATGTTTCGAGTCTAGGGGTGCAAACACCCCCATACTAGAGACGTAGTCGAATGCCTAATCTAGCATGGAAAGGGTGTAACCAATAAGTAATAGCCGTTTATGAAGTGTGCTAAAAACCTAAGGTTAGAACATCAAAGGATATATCATTTGGATATTGAGAAATGTCTCCCAAGCAAACGATCGAGTGCTCCCATAAAACGAACACGAGAGGCTCCAATCGTGAAGATCATGATCTAAAAACCACAATGCACAAACAACCACGGAACAAAGGTTGGAAGGGCACAAATCCCCTCACATTAACTAATTAGAAAGCAATAATATGTACATGGATAAGCATGGGTCTCCCCCACGAGGCACCTTGTTTTTGATAACCGAGTCAAAAGCTCGACTCGAATCCCCATAAATGTGATCATTTAGGGATAATCATGGTGTGGTCAATTTTTGGTGGGGCTTACATGATAAACAAGGCACAAAAACAACCGGTATTAAGGACTAAGTCCTTTGATGGTGCAAAATACCGGGATCGAAGATGGCGTTCTTGTTTTCATTGGAAAAACAAATCAAAGCCACTTCATCAATGGTCAACAAAAACTCAAAGAGTTTTAAGAAAATAGGAGAGAAGAAATAGAAGGGTGGGACAATGGGTAAGTCTCTAAAAACATGAGCTACTCGAGGTAGACTCGCACCAATCAAATGAAAAGATTTTCCATTTATTGCATCGGTGGAAGACCGAGATTTCCCTTTATAAGCAATTCCAGGATCAAATATCTCGTCCTCGGTGGAGAAAGGGGAAGGAACATAAGGGGATTCCCCCACACTAAGTCCACACAAAGCATCGTCAAAAGGAGAAGACGAGCTTGTAGTACTCAATACACGCGGTGATGACGGAGTTAGAATTGTAGAAAAATATTTTAAATTAAAGTTAAAATCTTTTCCTTTTTCATCTTTTACACTCTCTTTGTGAAAACCCGATTTGATTATGTCAAAAATATTTGGTGTATCTAAAGCTATGTTAGTCACACTAAAAATTCTCACATTTTGAAATATTTTTGGTTTAGGTGGTGGCAAGTTTTCAAATCTTTTGTCAACAAAGAAAACCTCCCCATCGGGATCAACGTATTCATCATCCGAAGAATCACTCGAGATTGGAAACGTAGGCTTAACACTCTTAACCTCCACCGGCGGAGGGGATGGAACTTCATTTTTATCAACAACTCCTAAAACTCTATTTGAAATTCTTTTGCAAATGTTTTTGATGGGATTGACATTGTACAAAGATGTGATAGAATACACATGAGAAAGAGTGGAGTTTTGGGTTGCATTAATGACGAGTTCTTCCTCATTGAAACGAAGAGTGATTTTTCTTGCATGCACATCGATAAGTGCTCTCGAGGTATCCAAAAAAGATCGACCTAAAATTAACGGAACTTTAGGATCGATAGGAATATCAAGAACAATAAAGTCTACAGGATAGTAGAACTTTCCAACTTTCACAAAGACGTCCTCGGAACTCCACAAGCTAGAATCATAGAATGATCGGCCATCTCGATTGACATTCTTGAAGGAATGAGATTGGGAAGATTGAGCGATTTGAAAATCTCAAGAGGCATCAAATTAATACTAGCACCAAGATCGGCCAAGGCGTAGCATTCTTCCATGTCTTGGATAGCACATGGGATTAAAAAATTTCCAGGATCACCGACTTTTTGAGGTATGCGGCTTAGAAAAACCGATGAACAACTAGACGATTTTTGCAATTTTTCTTTGTTATTCAACATACTTTTGAAGTTCGCGGCAAATCGAGGCATCATGACTAAGGCGCCGGCAAAACTTATATTAAAATGCAAGTCACGAAACATTTTCATAAAGAGTTCAAATTGATAATTATTTCGTTCTTGTGCCTTTTCCTTGTCTCGTCTTGAAGGGTAGGGTAAAGGTGGTGTGGGTTGGGGCAAAGTAGGCATAGGCATAGGCCTTGGAATCTCGGGTTCCATGATTGGTGTAGGTTCAACCGTAGGTGTGGTTTGAGCGGTACTTCGTGGGCTTGTAATTTGCTCCTTTTCAACCAACACCTCGGGTTCTTTCTCTTTTTCCTTCTCCATAGAAGTACTTGGACGAGAAATGGGTTCTTTGAAAGTTTTACCACTACGAGTAGTAATAACCTTCAATTCTCCTTTCGGGTTCACGATGGTATCACTAGGAAGACCACCCGAAGAAGAGGGCTTACACATGATAGCTTCAAACATTTTAGCCATACGGTCTTCAAACTTAGATTGCCTAACATCCGCTTTTAACAACTCTTGCTTAATCTCATGTTGACCTTGCTCCATTTTTTGTTGATTTTGTTGGAGTCGTGTGACATTTCCTTCCATTTTATTAGCATGAGTTTTAAGTTCATTAGAAAGTTCGTTTTTAAGCTCGTTTTTCAACTCGGAACTTAAGCTAACCATTTCACGTTGCATATTGTCAAACTTAGCATCATTAGCCTTAGCATAATTCAAAAATTCTCCTTGAAGATTTTTGGTGTGATCGTTTTGAAAACCTTGGGCATTGTTTTGAAAATCACGGTTTTGGTTTTGGTTTGAAATTTGCCCATTTCCACTTTGGTAATTACCTTTGTTATAATTCCTTTGATTTCCTTGGTAATTTCCACCTTGGTTGTTGTTTCGATAATTATTAGCATTTTGATTTGGTGGAGCTTGATTTTGGCGGGAACCTTGGCCGATTTGGTTATAAGTTCCCGTGGCTACAAAAGCATTCGAAGTGTTACCATCCGCGGTAATGCACTCGGAAAGATCATGAGCTCCACCACACGACAAACAACTCTTAGAAACCGCTTTAACCGAAGCGGAATTCGAAGCTTCTTGAGCTTTCCAATGGGACATAAGAGTCGAAAACCTATCGAAAAATCGATTCTCCTCATTTGCTTCATCATGTAAAGCATTGATACTACGAGACGATGATGAGCCCATTTTGGCAACACTCGGTGTGTGACGAGGGCTATAAACCTTAGACCTATTCTCAGTTATGACCAAAGCTTCTTCAACCGTTTTACACAAAAAATTACCACCCGCGGCGGCATTTAGATAATCTCTTTCATGATCGTTAAGTCCATTGTAAAACGTGTCTATTTGGTGTAAGTCGGAAAAACCGTGATGAGGACATTCATGCAACATCTCCTTAAACCTATTCCAAGCCGTAGAAAAACTTTCATTTGATTCTTGTGAAAATTTAGAAATTTCATTTTTCAAATGCGTAGTCTTAGAGGGCGGAAAAAATTGGTTCACAAACTTTGAAACGAGATCCTTCCACGTCAATATAGAATTGGGTGGCTCTTTCTCTAACCAAATTTTAGCGGGCCCCGCTAAGGAATACGGAAAAAGCATCATCTTAATCGAGTCATTCGAGACATCCTTAAATTTGCACGTGGCGGTAAGACGATTAAATTGGCGGATATGGTTGTGGGGATTGTCCTTCTCATCACCACGGAATTTGTTGTTTTGGATCATCGACAACAAACCCGTTTTCACCTCAAAATTCTCCGCAAGGATAGCGGGAATCACAATAGCTTCTCCATAACCCTCGGTGGGTGCTTGAAGTAACTCCATCATAGTTCGATTCGCCATGGTAGGTGCTTCTCGTACAATGGGTTCGTCAATAGGAGACTCCTCACTAGAATGAGTTGGAGTGGGAGTTTTGTTCTTTCGTCTACGTGCACGTTTTGCTTGATTACGAGTGAGCATAAATGTCACGCACAACGTGGAGACGAGCAAAGAAGATTCTTTTTGGTATTTTGTGTTTTTTCAATTTTTTTTGTGGTTTTTGATGGTATTAACTTTTTTGGAAATTGGTGAAATGTATTAGGTAGACAATAATCTACAAATCTCCTCCTTAATCAAATCTCTCGATTAAAGAAGCCTCAAGGAATGAAAACGATCACGTGGAGTGAACGCCTTCGATGACTTTAGAACGATGGTGGAACACCAAATCGTTCAAGAGGGTTTAATCAATAGAAACCAAGAAAATATATATGATATGTAATAATACTTTGGGCGGCAAAACCCTCGATTCACTCTCAAAATCAAATACGCACAAGCAAGCGGAGGAAACAAGGCGGCGCGAAGCACTTAAGAGCCTTTTTCCTTTAGGTCGTGAAATACAACCGCCTTATACCCACCTTATAGTTTGTATTTTCAAGATTAAGCTTCACGAAAGTATTTATCTATTTTTGCCTTTTCTTTGGTTTGAGATTCGAATACAATGATTGGGTAATGACCTCCCAAGTCAAGGTTGTGATTTCTCACGTATTTGGAGTACTTGTAAATTTATTGTTCTACGTATACAATATAGTAATAATATTCACACAAACACCGAAAAACGATAATACGTATTAGTAGAGTGCTACTAATACAAATACTATTTATGGCTAGTATAAAAAACAACAATGGTTCAATCAAAACACAACACGCCTCCCCGGCAGCGGCGCCAAAATGATAGTCGTAGAAATACGTCTTTTAGGAAAAAGAGCGTAAATAGGGCAAGTGAGCACGACGATTTAGGAAAACCGTGTGTGTATGACCCTAAAAGAGTGAGTTCGTTCTCGAGGAGGCACGTGTGTTGTGTAATTGAATGATGATTAATGTTTGTGATTATTAACAAGAAGAAAAGAGAGAAAAGAAAATGACAAAGACGTAAAAATAAAAATTAACGAAAAAAAATCACTACTAGAAAGTTAAGACGTAGAACCTTAAAAACCACAAAAATTAAAATTTTAACCTAAAAATTCCTAAAAATTACTAAAAATCCACAATAATATTCTAAGAGTTTACTAAAAATCCAAACTTGCTAAAACCTTTTAATTAATTAAATAATGACTTTTTAATGCAAATTAAAGCCCTAAAAATCACAATTAATTATTAAAAAGTCCCAAACAAGATTTTCAAGTTTGTAAACCTCAAAAATGACCTAATTAAGCTAAAAACTATTTTTAAAAATTTTAAAACCAAACTAATCTATTTTTAAACACTTAAAAACTATTAAAATCTATTAAATCTTAAATTAATTCTAAAAAATGAATGAAAAACCTAAAAAATATTTGGAAAGTTACAAAGCTCCTAATTTAATGACTACAATCTAGGAAAAATGAAAAAAATAGAAAAAACCAAATTTCTATTTTTAGCAATAAAATAATATTAAAATAATCCAAAAAATAAAAATTTTATAAATAATTTCTAAAATATTACCAAAAACCTAGAATAATCTAACTAAGACAAAAATGAAATTAAAAGTTACTAAAACCTTTTTATTAATTCTATATTAAATTTTAAAGTTGTCTAAAAACCCTAAAATCAAATAAAATTAAAAATTAGACTTTTTGAAAACTTTATGATATGTAAACCTCAAATTACTTAAACAAAGCCTAAAAATTATTTTTCTAAAAATTAAAAAGACTTTTTACTATTTTTAATCTATTTATTAAAATACGGCTAATTAAAAATGGATAAAAAATAAATAAATAACGAGAAAAATCCAAACTTGGTTTATAAAAATCCTAACCTATACTACTGTCCTAGGAAAAATCAAATGAAGCTAAATGGCTAAACCAATAAGCCACAAATGGCTTATTAGGTCACGGCTTTTTATTTTAAGCTAACTTCAAAAAGTGGTTAAGTACAATGCAAACGCACCCTTGGTCAGTAAAAGACCCAAGGGCGCGACGGTAACGTGTGTGTGTTGTGAGGAGGATGGCGCAGGTTCGAGTCCTGGCCAGTCCTTTTTGATGTTTATTTTTTTTTTCTTTTTTAAACTTTAAAATCCAAACCTGTAATCTTTTTACTCACTCCAACACAAATCCAATTCCAAATGTTATCAAGATTAAGCAAGCAAAATTGTACAACGTACCCAGTAGAGCTATCAAGAACACAAAGCAAGTTTATATCTTCACTTGTGCATTTGACCAAGAGGACTTGGACTTTGATGATTTGTGGATGTTTTGTTGGGCAATCAGGCACCCCTACACTCAATTGGAGTGTAAGGAGTCAAATAAACACAAAAAGCACAAGCACTTAACACAAAAGATCAAAAAAATGAGCAAAAGGAGGCAAAACAAAGTTGCTGATGTAGCTTAGGGGTCTGGTGGCTAACAGATTGCTTATTACTTGCACAATAAAGAGACTCCAAGGCTTAGATCTTGCATACAACTCAACCAATCAACATGCAATCAGTTACCAATCCTTAAAACTCCTAATCACTAACAACTCATTAAATTTGATGTACAATTTCCACAAAATCATGCAGAAAAAAAAGACTTAACAGATTTTTGACCTACAAACCAAACATTTTTTTTTCACTCAAACCTGTTTTAAACCTTACTAAAACTGACACTTAGCCTAGCATACAACCTATTTTACCCTATGGAATGATTCTAACACGTTTTTAAACTCACAATCTTTCAAACTCTTCCCTTAAATCACCAATCCAAACACCCCTTTAAACTGGAAAACCAATTTTTTTCAAACAAAACCTATTCTAATCAACTCCAAACTGAATTTAGATGCTTCTAACAAGCTTAATATCCTAAATTAAACAATATCAAACCACCTAAGAAATACTTTAACACTTTTCACATAAAATCAAGCAAAACCAATATTTTCTGAAAACTAAAAATGGGTTAATGTTTTTACCTTGTTGGACCTACTTCCAGGTCCAATAGTGGCTGCTAGCCACCTCCCACAAACACGGGTTTGTGCTGAACTACTTTGAAAACAAAATCCAAACAACCCTGCACAAATCAATGAAAGATACACAAGCACAATAATATTCCAACTTTCTGATTTTTTTTGAAAACTTATAAACCTTTTTCAAACTCTTCACCAATGTTCTTCCTTTCAAATACTGACACAAACAACTAAAACTCCTAAAATTTCAAACCTTGAAACACTTTATTCACCAAGAATCTCCCAAATTTCAGAAACCTTTTCTGAAATTTCCAAACTCACAAAATGTTTTGCAATATTTCAATGGAACCAGATTTTAACTCACAAAAAGACACCAACTTTTAAGTAACAATAAAAGGAATTACAATTGAAAACTCAAATACCAACTTTATTTTAATTAAAAAGAAATTACAACTTTTGAGCAAAATCTGGAACAAGGATAATAGAGACACATACGTCTCTATTTATACAAGCAAATGGAAAATACTAGAAGGCTGAATTAAAAATTACAAATGTGAAAAACCTAGTTGCTAAAAAGCCCTAAATGCCCTTGGACGAACTTTGGATTCTTGGTCAAATTCTTGCCATGTGATGCTTTGTTGGATGCCAGCTCTCAAAACTTGATCTTGGGCGTTGGTTTGGACTTGGGGACAAAGGAATAGCTGTGAATCGTTGATTTGGTCGGGTTTAGGTTTTTGAGGGAAAGTGATGGGTGCAGGGGAGGGTCGGGGTAGGGTCCACAGCCCATGTGAGGGTTTGTTGTGAGGTGGGATAAGGTGACAAAATAGTTAATCAAGGATCTGGAGGGTTTTAGCAATTTTCCCTTTGTTTTCAGTTTAATTGAACCTGGGTAATTTAGGGTTCTAGGGTAATTAGGGGAGGGGGTTTAATCCAAAAAAGGAAAAAGTTTATTTGAATTGGGTGTTAGGAGGGAAAGGATTAGGGTGAGTGGGTTTGACTGTTTGACTTGACCAGTTTAATAAATTAAACCGGGTTGTGGGTTTGGGTATTGGGCTGGGTAAATGGGTTGGGTAATGGTAATGGGTAGGTATTGATGAGGTGTCACAGTCTGGTTGGGTGGGGAGGTTTGGATGTTTGGCAGTTTAGGTCCCCAAGTTTTCTTCTTTTGTTCATGTTGTAAGAAAAGCTGTCAACGCCTATTTTCACTTGTAACAACTTTGCCATAGTTGTCATTTATGGCACAACTTGTTTAGAAACTTTTTCCAAGGGCTTCTTTTGTAATTGTGGCATTCTTCAAGGGCTGAATAAGTAATATCTTGAAACTTTAAGGACCCACTTGTAATATTTGAGATTTACAAGCGCCTAAAGTGACAAGTCTTCAATAGTTGAGGGACCATTCTTGCCAATCTTCAATTCTTCAAGGGTCATTTTGCAAAATTCCAAACTTGGGCCCGGTTCATTGTGCGGCTTCGTTTCCCGTGTTCGTTTTTGAATGATTCTTGTGATAATTTGCCATTTCCTCAATATCCGTACCTACAAATACACAAGTAACAAACACGAGCATATATTTGGCAGTTTTAATGATATTTTATGCATTTAAAGCCCGTTTTGGACGATGAGACCATGTATAAAAGCAGTCTCATCACTAATACAGATTTTGCCATGACGAGTACGATGAGCAACACAGATTCACCTAAAGGTAAATTATGTTTGTTTTAGTTTCTGGATCCAAAAAAGATGTTGACTTTAAAGAGTAAAAAAGGTAAATTATAGTATATATTTTAGCTTCTGCAGGTGGTTGATGTGGGAACATGTACCAGGATGGGAAAAGTTAATACTTGTTATGTATCTTTCAAATTCTCAACTATAAAGACACATTGGGGGCAACATTAACTTCATCAAACCCATAATGACCCAAAACTTCATGTATGTCATTAACTTCAAGAATTTAGAGGACTTGTTTTTTTAGTTAAATATATAGGATAACTATCTTACTAATGGTATGCATCTTTCTAGTTTCAAGATATATAGAAAAACTAATCTAATATGGTTTTTGTGTATAACAGGCTACATTGTTTTGACGTATTTTATCAACAAAAAAGAATTACACGTGGAGAGCTTTGAAGATGTCAAAATTTATAGAAATTTTACTTTTCTATTCAATTATGTATGTTAGCTATTTTATATTAAATAACTTGATCAAAATAAAATATCATAAATTCTTCTTGTATTTAGTAATTTCTTTTATGAAATGATAATATCAATTTGTATTTTAGATTTGCTGAATAAATTGTGTACTATAAATCCGACATTTGTGTTACACGAAATAAAATGCTATCAATCATTAGAATACGTGTTGTACTAATATGATAAAACAAGAAAAAGTGTTGCATTTGTACATCAAAGTGTTGTGTTTTTACTAATTTGAAATGAAGAAGTGTTGTACATCAATATGAAAAGTGTTGTTATTAAATTCAAAAATGTCGCACCACTGTATATAAGTGTTGCAGTTGACTGTCAAAAGTGTGGCTTTTTATTATGAAAGTGTTGAAAGTTGAAGTATTGCAATTGCTAGACTTGAGGCAACACTTTCCGAAAGTGTTGCATAATCCAATATAAGTGTTGCATATACCTAAGGCAACGTTTCATAACGCAACACTTGGAAAAGTGTCACTTTATACATAATACAACATTTTAAAGTCATAATACAACACTTTACTAGTGTTGCCTAAACTTAATTTTGTTGTAGTGGCTTCTCGGATGGCATCCATCTCCCTTCTTTCTTGCACCAGATCAAAATTCATTCGGAGCTCGTCTTTGTTGGTTCTCTCATTGAATATCAACGTTGGATATGTCCGCATCCCGATCTCAGCTGGAATGACCGCTTTGCTTCTGTAAGTTAGGTTGAAGGGAGTTTATCCATTGCTAGTTTTCATCATTGTTCGATGCGCCCAAAGCACACTAGGTAGCTCGTCTACCCATCCGGTCATCTCGCGCCCCATCCTTGCCTTCAAACAGTGCATGAGTTGTTTTTTTAGAACGACAAATGTTAGTGGTTAGTGGGTGAGCGACTTGTTTTCTCTTTCAATGAGACCATTGGCTTGAGGGTGAGCGACATAGGTGTTCATTTGCTAATGTGACATTTAACGCACAATCTTTTGAAGGGGTCATTGACCAGCTGTGTTCCGTCCTCGGTGAAAATTATCCTCGGAACCCCGAACTTGCATACTATATTCTCCATACGAATTTTTTAACATCCTTACCCCTCACTTTGGCTAGCGGTTTCGCCTCGATCCACTTGGTGAAATAGTCTATCGTTACTATCACGAACTTGACACTACCTGGACCTTCTGGCAGCAGCCTAAGTATGTCCAATCCCCATTGGTAAAACGGCCATGGAGACATGATTGAGGTTATGAGTGTCTTTGGGATTTTGGGAACCGAAGCGTGGATCTGACAAGAGTCACACTTTACCACCACCTCATACGTATCTTGGTACATTGTTGGCCAATAGTACCCTTGCCTCATGATTTTAGATACCACGGATCTGTATCCAGGGTGCATCCCGCACCTCCTTCATGCACCTAGAGGATGATGTAATTCGCTTGAAAGGGACCAACACATCTTAGCATGGTACACACGTATGATTTTTTGAAGAGCACTCCTCCTTCGATGACATACTACGGTATTTTGATCCGAAGTTTCTTTGCTTCATCTAGGTCTGTTGGCCATATTCCTTCTTTAAGACACTTTAGGATTGGGGTCATCCAATTATCCTCTTCTTACTCTACGACGTCGTTGACTTCTTCCTGCTCTATCGACCAGGCTTTAAGCACCTTGACCAATACCTCCTTTGTGAGATGGTTGAAGGCCACGTACCCTAGCTTGCTGAGTACATCAGCCTTTTGGTTGTGGTTTCTTGGCATGTTTTTGATTGTACTCTTGTTGAATTTCGTTATGTGTTCTTTTGCCTTTTCCATATACTTCTTCATCCTTTCATTGCTGGCGACAAATTCACCGTTGATCTAGCACGCCACAAGTTTTGAATCCACTTTTGTTTGGAGTGTTTGGACACCCATTTTCTCCGCTAATCTTAGTCCTGCTAGCAGTGCCTCATATTCTGTTTTATTGTTGGAGCTTTCGAAGTTCAGACGAAGAGAGTATGTGTATTCCGTCCAAGATGATCTATCAATACTAAGCCCGCTCTAACTCCCTTAGCATTAGAAGCTTCGTCTGTGAACACGGTCCATTCCCCTTCTTTCTGCTATGTCGCCTCTACGGTTCATATTGGCTCGGTTTCCCCAGGGGTCTCTACTAAGAAGTCTGCTAGGACTTGCCCTTTTATCGCATTCCTCGGTATATAGTTTATCGTATATGCTCCCAGCTCGATTGCATATTTCGCTAGCTTGCCAGAGGCCTTTGCTTTTGACATAATCCACCTAATTGGTTGGTCCGTGATCACTTTGATCGGGTGAGCCTCGAAATACCTTCTCAATCTTCTTGATGGATGTAACAGACATAGATCAAGCTTTTCTAAGGGGGCATACTGGCATTCGGCGTCATGCAATATCCTGCTGACGTACCGGATATGAGCTTGCCCGAAGCCCCTTTCTGCCATTAGCAGACCGCTAACTTCCTCCTTTGCTACGACAGATAAATGTACAGGGTTTTGCCCTTCTTGGGTGTGGTTAACAGCGGTAGCTCCATCACCACCCTTTTCACCTCCTAGAAATCGGCTTCCGCTTCCAGCGTCCAACGGTATTCGTCCTTATTTTCCTTAGTGATGTTTTTAAGTGTCTCGAAGAACGATATGGAACGTTCTCCTGACTTGGATATGAACCTGCTTAATGCCACTAGCTTCCCGCTCAGACTGCATCTCCTTCAGCGTCTTGGGCGACCTCATGTGAGTTATTGCTTTTTTTTCTTCGGGTTGGCCCGGACACACTCCAAGGTTACGACATGCCCTAAGAACTTCCTTTCCTCAACTCCGAATGAGCACTTCTTCGGATTTAGTTTCATGTTTATCCTCCTAAGTTTGTCGAATGTTTCAGCGATGTCTGCTAAGAGGTCCGTCTCTGAATTAATCTTGATGACCATGTCGTCGACATAGGCTTCTAGATTCTGACCTAACTGCTCCTTGAAGGTGGTATCGACCAATCTTTGGTATGTGGCCCTTACGTTCTTGAGACCGAATGACATCTTGGTAGAACAATAGGTGCCTTGATCCGTGTAGAACGCTATTTTTTGTTCATCTTCCTCGTCCATATGTACTTGATGATAGACTTTGTACGAGTCCAGACTGCATTTGTAATTGAACCCCATTACCGATTCAACTTTTAGATCAATTTCTGGCAGCGGGTAGTAATCTTTTGGACAAGCGGATTTTAGGTTTTTGAAATCTATACACATTCATCACGAAGCATCTAGTTTCTTTACTAGTACCGCGTTGGATATCCATGTAGGGTATCTTATCGGTCTGAGTATACCAACTTTTGCCCACTCCTCTACTTCTCGAGCTACTATCTGGCTCTTCTCTTCTCCCAACATGTGTCACTTCTGGGCGACGGGAGTCATCGATGGGTTCACGTTCATTGAGTGTTTGATAAGTCGTTTTGGCACGCCCGTCATGTCGGATGGTTTCCATGCGAACACATCTTGAATTCTTCTCAACAGATCGATTAATCTTGCTCGACCTTCTTTGGTGAAGTTTTATTGCGACCAGCTGTTCCCGGAACGCCGGATTAACTAGGATCTCCTCGGTCTGAGGACTCTCGAGCTCATCTTCCCTACTCATTGGTTCCTCCACCGACTCTTGCACCACTGCCTTGTTGGTTTTCTCATTTTTGATTCTCGGCTTGTTTCCAACAACCAACACTCGACAATTATGGATGCTCGAAGAACCAGTGTTGCGATCCCGTTGGGAGTGAGGAACTTGAACGCATGAGCGGTTGACGAGACAGCTCTTAGGGCCCTAATTCTAGTCCTCCCTGAGATTATGTTATATGGAGACGATGCTCGGACAACTGTGAATTTCATATGAACATTCTGGACCAGACCTTGTGATCCGAACGAGACTTTCAGCTCAATCTTCCCAAGGGGAATTAATTCCTCTCCCACGAAACCGATGAGAATTGACTGAGTTCCCTCTAAACTATTCTTGATTGACGGACATAGTTGGTTGAAGTAGTGCTCGAACATGATCTGGACCGAAGCTTCGTTGTCAACTAATATTTGTCGGATCAGATATCCTTCCACGTCAGCCTCGACAATCAGTGGTTCGTCTGAGGCTTCGTCATTGCTCACCGGGGGGAAGCTGATCAAAGTTTTCATCCAAGCGGGGTCTTCCAAAGTGGGTTCTTTCCTTTTGACGTCGGAACGTCGCGCTTGGACCATGTTGATCATTCTTCCTCTACCTTGGTTCTCTTCTTGAGGCCTTAGAGGGTTTCCCTTATTTCCACCTCTCGGCTGGTTGTCTCGCACGAGGTGATTCGGTTTTCCTAACTCTAACGCTGCCTCCAGTTGTCTTCTTAGTTGAAAGCAATCGTTGGTGAGATGCCCTTTCTGGCCATGATAATCGCAGTATTTTCCATCGTCTCTTCACAATCCGTTTGGTTAGTGTAGGTTGTGGCAGTTGTAAATGAGTTTCAAAGGCCAGTATCTCCTTCGGAGTTTTTGTGAGCGATTCGAGAACCGACACTCAAAACTGTCCCCGTACTTCATATGGACGAGGAGGTTGGTATGGTGAGTACACCTCCTTCCTCTTATCAACTCTTTTGTCGGACCGACCGTGATTTTGATAATTTTCTCCCTGAGATCTTTATGGCCTGCCGAAGGGCCTATGCCCTTTGTCAGCGTACTCCCCTCTTAATAACTACGTGGTTCTGAATGCCTCTTCGGACTTCACGAAATCATCTACCCTCTTCATCATCTACGTGATGGTCCGGGGTGTCCTATCTGCGAAGCGCCGAGCTAAATACGGGAATTTGAAATTGCTCATAAATGCCGAGATAAGCATTACTTTTGACGCTCCTTTGATGTAGCTTGTTTCTTCGGTCCATCGTTCCTTGAAATCCGGGAGTGTTTCGTGCGCCCTCTACACTATCTTAGATACGTCGGTAGGGTCTTTGGTACATTTATTTTCTTAACGTAAACCTTTCCACAAACTGTTCCATTAAGTTTTCCCAATTGTCGATGCTCCCGTTTGGTAATCGGTCGAACCATCCTCTAGTTGATTCGTCTAATGTTTGCTAGAACATTCGGCAACAAACAGGCATTAGCGTTAGCGGCTCTAAAGAATCGGTTAATGTGGTTGTTCGGGTCAGTAGTTCTGTCATATAGCTTGAGAGTAGCCGGATGTATGTGTTTCAGAGATGAGAATTAGATGATCCGTTGAGTAAACGGTGACCTCGACAACTCCTTGTACGGGTTCTACAAGTCTTCGTCCATTATGCGGGCGATCGTTGTTTCTATGACAGGAGCACCTCCTTCCTTTCTCTGTCCCATTTCTTCAAACGTGAGCCGGATAGGTGTGATCCCCGCTCCCGTCCTGGAGTTGTGTTGACTTATGAGAGCTTTCAGACTTGTTATTTGTTCCAATATGTTGTTGTTTAGTGAGTTGTTGTTTCCGTTATCTTCTCCGGTCCCCGAAGGACCGGATGGAGTAACCAGAGATTCAGAAGGACCCGTCATCAAAGACTTTTGGTAGTTTGAAGTTTGAGTCCCACGGATGACGCTAAAATGTAGATGCTAAAATCCTTCGGTAGGACTTACTGAGAGAAGAGATCCCTCTACGTAAATCTGATAACCTTTGTAATGCCTACACACAAAAAGAAACACACGTTACCCTCGCCCTGGGTGTTATCCCAGGATCCAGCTCCGATGTGAGAGTTAGTATTTTCAGAGACGAAGGATACAATAAGTATTAAAGTGTATTGTCGGAGCATTCAATGTGTCATGGTAATACATATGTGTGTTATTTATAGAGTATTGTGGACATACCCGTGATGGGGACCACTCGTACCTATATCTTTCCCTTAACGGGTATGTGTCTAACTCACCTCTGACATTGTCTCATTTCTTCTTTGAGTATATGCCAAGGTAATAGGTGGACCATGGTCTATGGTGACGTCGCTTTTAGGCCGTTGTAACTATATACTCCGGTCGGTCTCCGGATTGGCCATGTGGCATGGTCTCCGACTCTTGACCGGGACCATATACGAACATCTTCTTTAATTTTTGTAACTATAATTTTAAGAAAATGTGATACTGTAAATTTGATTTTTACTTTTTTTCATTTTTAGTAGTGGAGAATTAAATTGAAACATTCCAAAAACAAAACTTGAACAATAATACTGAGACGGAGGGAGTAGTTTTTATATGTAAAGAAAATATACTTGAAATGTACAAATATATGAATTTGCTAATAATTTTGATGATTGAGTTAATTTTGACGATTGACTAACAAATTAGGATAAGAGCACAAGGAGTGGTACGTTTAAGAAGTGATAGGTTCGTATCATAGCCAAAAAATGATGTCAGCGTGTTGGGTATGGTAACGCCTGACTGGTGTTGACACCAACGTGGCACGACATTTGTCGATGTTACCGCACCGCCCGTCCGCGTTGAACCCTCATGTTGCCTTCGGTGTTGTTTAAGCAACGCCCTATTGGGTTGTTATGTAAAAAAAACTATCGTTACCTCCTTCATGTTTTGTGTTTACCATTCTTTGCATTGTTTTAGTGTGTATTTTTCGTTTTTCAACCAAGTTGTAGGTTTTTAGAGCTGGGAGGTTGGAGGCGAGTATATTAGTGAAGAAGAAAACAGGTTGGAGGCGAGTATATTAGGCTTTGTTTAGAGGTTGGGTTAAGTTATAAAAATAACTTAATTAACTAAAAATTAAAAATAGATAAATTAGTTTTTATATGAGGTCCAAGTGCTTTTATTATCATATTTGTAGTACACATTTTATAAACTCAAAACTAAAAAACCTTATATTTTAATTTTTTTTATTATTTTTTAATTGTTTTTGTGTTAAATATTTGTAATGTGTATTTTATTTAATCAATGAAATATTTAATTTGTATAGTGGAATTTATAAAAAAATAAAGGAATATGGTGTTATTTGATGTTATGATAAAAAGATTGGTGTTAGTGTTTGGCATCAGTTTTTTGGTGTTATGGTGTTACGTGACCTAACACTCTTATAGTCAAAAAGTGTTGTCATGTAGGCTATGGCACAAAAATGCATATGACAACACTTTTTGTGAGGAGTGGTAAGCCATGAAAAATATGGTATCAATTGACTAAAAAGTAATATCATGAATCCACATATACTTCACTTTAATAATTAAAAAAAATCATAACACAAACTTTTTTGGACTAGTATATATGGCATCGCAACCATGACACCATATTAGAGAGTGGTGCATTATATATGTTTTGGGTTGGTAAACCAAGTCATGATGTCACCGTTTCGTATACTCTAACGGTTTTTAGGTTGGTCCCTTATACGTTTGTTTATTTTACTTTTGGAGTAAATTTAACTTGTTATTCTAATGCTATTAAAGGATGTTTTCGTTTACAAAATAAGCAAGGCTAAGAAACAAGTTATGTTCATAAAATATTTGTTAGGTTTTTGCTTTTTTCACAATTCTTTTGATTCTACAAATGATGTTAACCTATTGTCGCGTGAAAGTTTTTAAAAATATTTTGTGAACATATTATCTCTATAATAAATAAAATGAGGGTATTTTAGGCTACCACACTCTGTTGATAGTGTCACCTTCCGTTCTTCCACTAGGCTGGATTCGCCAATGCCAGTTAGGCCACCACACACCGTTGAGAAAAACCCATCAATCTTAGATAAAATAGATCTTATTTGATTCTAAAGCAAATATTTGAGGGGGGAGCTCAAGAACTGGCTTTGCAAGTGTTAGACGCCCCCTAAAAATAAACTATAGACTTCTAAGAAGAAATTTAAGAGTTGACTCTATTAATCACTTCGTCCCAAGCATCAAAATAACTTATTGATTTATCCACCGGGACCCAAATAAATAAATGGTAGGGACCCAACTTTACAACTTTTTATGTGAGCAAACATCTCAACTTCCATATGAGGAACCTCACACCATATACAACTCTTAGAAAGATTTATGCCAAGACCCCACGCATCATGAAAGTACTTCATGATACGTATCAAGGTTTTAACGTTACTTAAAGATCACTCGTCGAATAAAAGTGCGTTATCGGCATATTGAAGGAGAAAAATATTTGTTTCGCCACCATTTAACACACCTTTGAAAACACCTTTATCTCAACCTATAAGATGGTGACTTGAATAGCTTATGAAAAAATGTTGAATACAAGAGGAAAAAGGAGGTCATCTTGCTTGAGTCCTCGTTCTATATGAAATTCCGAAGGAGGGGAGCCAATTACTAAAATAGAAATCGAATCTAGTTTTTGAAGAAAATCCCAAGGCACACTACCAAAAGCTTTTACAACTTATACGTTTAAAATACGTTTAAAACAAGGAGGTTAGTGTCTAAGTTTAGACCATAATTAATAACTTCATTTTCTACGAGAGTACCGTCTATAACTTTCCTTCTTTTAATAAAACAGTTTGATTTGGACTAACGGTTTTATGAATGACTTTTGCTAGCCTAGATGCCAGGAGCTTCGCAGTTATCCTAATAAGACTAATAGGTCGAAAATCTGATATTTCCATAAGGCTTATCATTTATGGGATTAGTGACATGAATGAGAGGTTACAACTAGATGGGAACCATATCCACATAACAAATCAAATTTAACATAAGAACACAAAACATATAAAATCAATGAAATACGTAACGACATAGTTATCGCTAGGCGCTAGTCAGGGCGGTTGTCCACCTTCGAGGCGGAATTCATCTAGGTGCCGCCTAGGCGGATTAGAATTTTATGCATATAAATATTATAAATAATATGTATGACATAACAAAATACTTCTAATTTCAAATAACTTAATATTCACATAGTTTGGAGTTATAAACAGCGTACCTTGTCCATGAGAGTTTCGTTCATCCATTCTGCTAACCCATTCTACCGCGGCGTCCTGGTAACTGTCAAATGTCTAGCAATCCCACTCTCAGTATATAGCTGATCAAATTCCTAGTTACAGAACTCCATACCATTATACGTCCTAAGCATCTTAACCTTCCTCCTAGTATGATTCTCTAATAACTGCTTCCACTCTTTGAACTTTCCAAATGCTTGTGTTTGAACCTCAGAACATAAACCCATACCCTCCTAGAATAATCATTAACTATAGATAAGAAATACATTTTACCTCTCAATGATTCCACTTGAGACGGACCCCATAAGTCTGAATGAACATAGCCTATCACTCCTTGAGTAATGTGCCTTCCTACACCGAAACTAACTCGATGTGACTTTCCCATAACATAATTCTCACAAAAATCGAGCTATCCTAGACCCTTCTTGCCAAACAAACCCTATTTTTCCAGCACCTATAGTCCCGCCTCACTGATATGTCCCAGCCTTTTATGCCAAACCTGCACAAGAATGTTTTTTTCTTCAACACTAGCATTAAGCTCACTGGCCACTACATGGCCATCCAAAGAGTACACGCATTTCTCTTTTTGGGTTCTAGATAAAATAACCCTAGAACCATTAATCACCTTGACTTACCCTACTGCAATTTTACGGTATATCCATCTTTTTCAAGAGTTCTCAGTGATATCAAGTTTTATTTCTATTCAGGAATATACCTGACATTGTCTAACACAAAACTTGACCTATCTTTCAGTTGTACCCTTACCTTGCCAATACATTGATCTTGCACTCCTTGCTGTCTCCCAACAATACATTGCCCCCATTGCATTCCAGAAAATCAAAAATTACATCTAACCTGAGTGTCATGTGATATGAACCTCCTGAAGCTATGATCCAATCTAGCAGTCTTTCTACATTCATCACCATCATCACCTCAGAACGATCATAAATCAAACCACTAGATCTTGGTTGATCATCTTTCTTGACGTAACCTATTGACTTCTTGTGATTATTCATCAGATAGTCTCTCTTCAAGTGCTCCTCGGATTGGCAAATAAAGCATTTGTGTCTTCCACCTCGAGACTTCGATCTTGACTTTCCCCCTGACAGATGTGAATCCGTGTGATCATTTCTTCCCCCCAAGTATAACCCTTCACCATTATCCCCCTTCGCCTTGGATCTTTCTTTGATTTCCTTTGATTTCAGTGTGGCCATCACATCCTCCAAAGCAAAGCTTCTCATCCATAAAGAAAGGTATCCACAAAGTGTTCGTATGATTCTGGTAAAGAAGTGAGTAATAATAAAGCAAGATCTTCATCCTCGAATTTTACCTTAATATTTGCTAAATTAACAAATGATTTTGTTGAACTCGTCTATATGCTCGAAAATCTTACGTCCAGACGGCATGCAGGATGTATACAACTTCTTCTTCAGGTACAACTTGTTGGCCAATGAATTTTTCATGTACTGAGTCTCGAGCTTTGACCAAACCCCTGCTGCAGTCGTTTCCCCGGTAACCTCTCTCAAAACCTTGTTACCTAAACACAAAATCACGGTACTTTGAGCTTTTTTGTTAAGCTCAGCTTTCGTTGTAGCTTCCATCTCCAAGGGTAAAACCTATAGAGCCGTTTCACATCCATGTTGAATTAATAAAGCACGCATCTTGATTCTTCATAACCCAAAATCATCAGTTCCGTTGAATCTCTCGATGTAAAACTTGGCTCCCGTCATTCTTTAATTCCTTTATTAATTTGTTAAACCTTATGATAAAACCTCACAATCACAAAATAACAAAGCCCCTTCGATAATTCGTTAAACCTTGTGATATATTAAGCTCACAAATCACGAATTACGATGTCCCTTTGTGTAAAACCCTTCAAAATAATACTATTTTTAGAAAAAACAAAAGTTAATATATTAAAGCCCATAAACATTTACCAAAAAAATATTGGCCCAATATAAATCTAAATGAGATATCCTAAGCCCAATAACAAAAGAGCTAATTTGCACTTTGAAGTATATGTCGACTTTTACATAAGCCAACAAACCCTTTCTCCTTCCTCCTTTCTCTGTAACTCAGCTAACAGAAACAAGGAACACAACAATGGTAGATCCACTCAAATCCCTTTTCAAGTCGATAACTTTTGTTGTTGCTTGATGTCCTATAAACCTAAATGCCAAGAACCCCTTCGGTCGATCCTAGCACCAGCGAAACCTTCAAACCCGAGCTTTGAACCACTTGTAGTAATTCGACGACCACAATCCTGGATTTCTAGATGCGGATAACGATCGTAAAGCAAAGAGTCGACAGACTAGAAACCCACAAGGTATATCTCAATCGATTACTTGATTGGTATAATTAAAAGAATTATGTGATAATCCCCTCCCCCTCACCTCCTTTTATAGGGATGAGGGGGAGGTACAACCAGCTCTTACAAGAGTCAATAAGTCGGCTATGAACATAGATGGGTTGGGTTTGGGACACAAGCAAACCCACTGACACATAATATATTAGGTAATAACAATGATAAAAG
This sequence comes from Glebionis coronaria, assembly GCA_025667525.1. Taxonomy (NCBI): domain Eukaryota; kingdom Viridiplantae; phylum Streptophyta; class Magnoliopsida; order Asterales; family Asteraceae; genus Glebionis; species Glebionis coronaria. The sequence goes on along the minus strand of CM046874.1, from coordinate 112,021,179 downwards.
AACTCGACACTTTAATCCCTATTGTTAGTATATTCTATATATATTAACTTTATATTGTGGCCTTAATATATCTACACATAATATCATTGTACTTAACATGAGTTTAGTTGCATGTATATCTTTAGAATGTAACAGTATGTGTAAATAATCATGTTAGATGCTCAACCGTTAAATCTGTTTTATAAATATGTTGTGACTTTACTCTTGTCTTACATATGTCTCTTATTTAAACTTTATTGTTGCTCGAAAGAAAGAAACGTATATTTTATACATAACGAAATTATTCTTTCAAAATGCTTGTATTTGAAACATGTTTTCTTTTATTTTGTAAACATGGGTTATGACTACTTGATTGTTAAGGTTGGTTTGTATGCCCAGAGGATGCAATTAATCAAAACACTCAAGTGAATAAAAGTTGTAACAAGTTACGTTTCATGACTCGGTATTTGCAAATTATATACTTCGTTAACTAAAATTTTTGCCCAAAGGTGATTTTTTTTGTTAATCAATTTTGCATTATTTCAATGGAGAAGATATTAGTGTGTTGTTAATGAAACCAACAAGAAGTTGACAGTTACACCAAACTTCTTATATGAATCTAATTTTGTGTTGTGGTTAGATTTTTATGACTAGCTTTTACCCTATAGTTGGTTATTATTTTATGATACTAATATAGTTTTTATATGATTTGTACTGTGGATATAACTTTATAACTTTGACACCTAATGTTATTACGAATTGTGTATCTGGAATTAAACCCCTAAACAGAACAAATTTTTCATCATGGAGAGATCAAGTGAAAATTTCCCTCGGTATAACAGATTTAGACTATGCATTAAGATTCGACAAACCTAACCCTCTAACGGCAACTAGCACGGCTGATCAAAAGAGGACTTATGAAATATGCGAAAGGTCGAATCGCATGTCCCTAATGATAATGAAGAATTCTATTTCAGTTGCTATTCGAATATCCATTCCGGGCTGTGAGGATGCTAAAGAGTTCTCAAAATTAGTTGAGGAATAATTTAAGGGCTCATCTAAAGCTAATGCGAGTACTCTTATTTTTAAAATGCTCACCACGAAATATGATGGTCTTAGTGGGGTTCGTGAGCATATAATGATGATGAATGACATGGCCTATAAATTAAATGGCATGGACATGGCAATATCTGAAGGTTTTCTCGTTCATTTAATAATGACATCTCTCCCTGCTCGGTTTGGTACTTTTATGATCAACTATAACACGCAAAAGGAGAAATGGAAAATGAGTGAGTTAATAGCCATGTGCATCCAAGAGGAGGAAAGGCTTAAAATTGAAAAGCCGGATACTACTTACCTTACTACCACTAAGGGCTACAAAAAGAAAAATTTTAAAGTTAACAAAGGTTCTAAATGGGAAAAAGGAAACTCTGACAAGGCAAGTTCAAGTAATGGCAAGGAATCAAGCCTTAAATTTCGATTCTGTAAGAATCCTGGCCATTTCTAAAAGGAATGCTCAAAGTTTCGAGAATGGTTAGATAAGAAAGGTTTGTCTTTTTCCTATGTCTCTTATGAAAGTTTTTTCGTTGATGTCCCTTCAAACACTTATTGGATTGATAGTGGTTCCATGGTACATATAACAAATTCATTGCAAGGATTCCTTTCAAAGAGGAAGCTACAAAAGGGGGAAAGAACCATTAAAGTTGGTGACGGGTATGAGAGACATGTTGAAGCTGTAGGAACTCCTATATTAATTTTAAAGAGTGGTTTCAATATGTACTTAAATGATACACTTTATGTTTAATCCATTACTAGGAACCTTATTTATTTTCCTAAGTTTCTTATTCATGATTATGAATTTATGTTTAGTATTATGGTTTGAAAGTGTATTTTGATTTTCGTCTTGTTGGCATTGGTTCGTTAGAAAATAACCTCATTAAATTGCAATTATATAGCAACTTTGAAAAATCCTTTATTATCAATGGATGTAAATGTCATTAGTAATAGAAAAATAAAACATTTAGATGAAGACAATTCCTCAATATTATGGCATAAGCGTCTTGGTCACATATCTAAAGATAGAATGCAACATCTTATAAAAGAAGGAATTCTTCACCATATAGATTTTTCAGATTTTAATCAATGTGTTGAATGTATCAAAGGGAAATTTGTTAAAACTATTAAGAAAGGATCCACGAGAAGTAATCATCTTCTTGAAATTGTCCATATAGATATTTGTGGACCTTTTATAAATGGCATAGGTGGACATAAGTACTTTATTACCTTTATTGATGATTATTCTCGTTACACTTATGTTTACTTGATAAAAGAAAATTCTGAATCTCTTGATGTATTTAAAATCTTTAAAGTAGAAGTTGAAACCAACTAAACCGTAAGATCAAAATAGTGAGATCAGATAGGGGCAGGGAGTATTATGGTAAACACTCTGATCTTGGTCAAAGCCCTGGGACATTTGCCTTATTTTGTCAGGAAAATAGAATTATTAATCAGTTTACTATGCCGTATACACCACAACAAAATGGTGTTGTAGAAAGACAAAACCGCACCCTTATGGATATGGTGCGAAGTATGATTTGAAACTCTATTTTCCCCAAGTTTTTGTGGACCGAGGAATTGAAAACCGCAACGCATATACTTAATAGAGTACCTTCTAAGTCTGTCCCAAAAACGCCGTTTGAGCTATGGACAAGTAGGGCGCTTAGCTTACATTATTTTAAGATATGGGGTTGTCCGGCTGAAGCAAAAATTTTAAATTATAAAACAAAGAAACTCGATTCAAGAACCATTAGTTGTTATTTTATTAGGCATCCAGAAAGATCTAAAGGGTATCGGTTCTAATGCCCTAATCATACCACTCGAATTGTCGAAACACGAGATGTTGAATTTCTTGAAAATGGTGAAATTAGTGGGAGTGGTGAAATAAGCATTGACTTAAATGAAAAATAATAGATGCTCCTAATCAAGAGTCATCAATACCATTATATACGGAAAACACAACAATCACTCCTTTAGATGAGGTTGTTGATGTTCCTATAGTTGATGCACCACCACATGATCAAATCCCAAATTCACCAACTATTCATCAACCATTACGAAGGTCTGAAAGGACCAGAAGACTTGTTGCTCATGATGACTTCATAACATATTTACTTAAGGATGATGATGACTTAGGTAAATTTGAAGATTCCATATTCTATAAAGAACCATGAATAGTGACCAATCAACTCAATGGTTTGAAGCCATGAAAGATGAGTTGAAATCAATGCAAATTAATGATGTTTGGGTACTTACAGAATTACCAAATGGCAAAAGCCTGTTGGTTGTAAGTAGGTCTATAAAATCAAATTAGACTCAAAAGGAAACATTGAAAGATATAAAGCATGATTGGTTGCTAAAGGTTACACTCAAAAGGAAGGGATTGACAATAATGAGACCTTTTCTCCCGTTTCAGGAAAGGAATCCTTAAGAATAGTCATGGCCTTAGTAGCTCATTATGGTTTAGAGCTACATCAAATGGATGTTAAAACTCCATTCCTTAATGGTGATTTGCACTAAGATGTCTATATGACACAATCTGAAGGTTTTTTTGGTTGAAGGCAAAGAACATATGGTACGCAAGTTAAAGAGATTCATATATGGGTAAAGTAGGCTTGTCGACAATGGTATTTGAAATTTCATGAAGTTATGAGTAAATTTTAATTCAAGAAAAATACAGTGGATCAATGTATATACCTTAAGATCAGTGGGAGTAAATTTTTCATACTTGTATTATATGTCGATGACATTATTCTAGAAAGTAATGACCTCAATATGTTGTATGAGACTAAAAGGTTTCTTTCAAAAAAAATTTGAAATGAAAGATCTCGGGGAAGCCTCTTATGTAATTGGTATTTAAATATACCGAGATAGGTCTCGTGGGATTTAGGCTTGTCACACCGAGCTTATATCGACAAAATCCTTAAGAAATACAACATGCATAATTGCTCTCAAACTGTTGCCCCTATTGTTAAGGGTGACAAATTTGGTGCATATCAGTGTCCTCAGAATAAGTTGGAACAAGAATAGATGAGACTTAAACATTATTGTTAATCCTAAATCAATCTATAACACAAATCATATGATAGAAATAGAGATAAGTTAGAGAGAAAGTAGAGAGATGGTGGAAGGTTTATACTTTTACTATGTGAAAAGAAAATGAACCAACACCCTCTTCTACACATGGAAGAGGGTTTATATACCTACGAGCTTGGTGGGCTCGTGGGCTTGTTTCCTTGGGCCGGGCGCGGCTTGACTTGGGCTTAGAGCCCCTAACTTATACAATATTAGCTTAAAGTCCAAGCCCGGTTATCCCGACTAACCTATTAGAATAAAAGACCTTTAATGACTAAGATGACCTATTAAATTCTTGTTCGACTATATTATATATAGGGCTAACAATCTCCCCCAATGTATCGGTCATCATTAAATACATTAGATGATTGAGTGAATACATTCTTGTGGAGGTGATCTTCCTTCTTCGGTCTTGTATCTTGGTCTTGATCTTGTTTGTAACGGCTTCGTTCCTTCATGCTTTTGTGATCTTTATCTTGAGCCTTTTTCATTTGACTTTGAGTGCTTGAGATCTTCAATCTATCTTTGATAGTCTTCATCTTGTGCTCTTGTGACAAAGATGACCTATTACATTCTTGACTATCTTGTTTATCGCCATCTTGTGCTCTTGTGACTTCTGAATCGACATGTTTATTCTTTGTTGATTTCGAAAGGCTAACAATCTCCCATACATATATCGTTATTTTTATACCTTGAGGTATCCATTGATTATCAGAGTAACAGAAGTCTTTAACTTTTAGTATGAACATGTGGAGACGACTTTGGTTAGTACACAGCTACGCCACCTTTTTAATATGCAGCAACATATATGGACACGAACGAAATGGCTTTGAACATTTCATCATAACTCGGTAGCGTTTTACCTCCGGTCGGTGAAGACCGTTAGACGGTATTAGATACCGTACCTGTGATCGGGTAGATTCAATTAAGAACCTCCTTGACAGGGATTCCCGACGGTAGTAGCCAGTTCTCTTTACTCGACCGTCTCAAAGCAGACTGCGATCGTAAAGAGTGAATCATAAGGATAAGTTATCCGTGTGATTAGAGTCGTCAATTCAGATTCCCGGAACAAGTTTGATTCAAATACGATTCGCACCATTGTTTCTTTCCAGTTTGTCACAGGCTCGTTCATAAAGAATCTTGCGAGTCACCTACTACAGTGCTGTTTGATGTTGACACTAGAAGGATTTCCATTTGTCACTGTGAACACAAAAGAGTGTCACTCTGAATGTTCTAGCAAGATCACACATATTTTGCGAAGAGACTTGGAATCAAGTTTTAATCACTTAAGAATTTACAATTAGTTGCATTCGAGTTATCAAAAGTTTGATTCGTGTAGAATCGCACAAGTTACCTACCATGAGCTTATTTAATGTTCACTCAAGCAGGATTGCCATCTTCATTGTGAATCGTATCACTCATATGTTCTGGAAATATCACAAGGATAATGTGTAGGACTCGATTGTATCCTAATGAGATGATAGGTTGATCTCTTTTGGCTCTAGACTCGATAAGTGCATTTTAGTAATCAGAGGCTAGAGCAGACGGCCACCTTTTCAAGACTAACTAACTCGGAGTAAGAAATTTAATAGATAACGTGTTGATCTTCATGACTACGAGACAATTTTATTTTGAGAGAAACCCGAATGGCTAAGAAGGGTTGTGCATTGCATCACTGGGTTCATGACACTTGTCTTCAATAGATGTGTTAACCCAGTTTCTGCCTAAGTTGCATAGAATATTCAACTCCTTCAATGCTTATTAATACGTCATCACTAGCACCTTGTTGAGATTGTTTCAGTGCTAACTTATGTAATTAGTCTGCATTTAGCTTCATTCAACTCCATCTTTCCTAAGGACAACTATTTCTAGCTATGGAATGTCCTTGGGTAGATCCCTCCGGTTCTGGTTGGATCATAGGACTTAGTTTGCTATCCTAAATCACCTTTTGACTACATCGTTTCGTCGTGGATAGTAGGTTGTTTAGGTATAGACCGTAACTATAAAACCATTGAAAAATCAATCAAATTGTTTGAAAAAAATCAAAACTTTTAACACTTTGAGAGTTTTACATTTCCTAAATACTCCCCCTACACATATGCATCGATATTCGAAATAGTTTAGCATGTGAAGGAAAGAGTTGCACTTGAGTCTTTTAGATCACATGTTTTGATATATGACATTTTAATCACATTTTCTCCCCTATCTCTAATATAAAACTTAATATTAGAGATACCAATAGATTAAAATATGATAATTTTCTAAATACCAATAGGAGAGAAAGATGTGAGCACGCATGAATTATGGAACATTATCGGGTAGCTCCCCCTCAATAATATATGTGGGTCCTAATTGATCAAAATTTGACAATATATAGGAAAAATAACACAACAAAATATGTTAAGGTACGGAGATGAGATGCCTTTTCTGATATAATATAGTACGTTTGACAATTTTATACTATTTTTGGAATGTGTTGGATACATAAAATTTGACAATTTTTCAGATGTACCCAACAACATTAAAGGCTTGATTTTAAAACGCCCCCCCTAAAAAATTGATTCAAATAACATATGACATTTTTGAGATATAAAAACCATATTATTAGGAAGGGAGTGTCGAGCACACAATTTTGAAAGATTTAGAAAAAAACCTTTTGAGAAATTCTTGAAAAATTTTGTTCAGCGATTTTAAAATAATCATAATAGAAGACTTATCTTTTATTACTTAGGGAAAGCGTACTGAAATGTACACTTCCCTCTGGTGTCCGTTTTTCATGAGCTCAAAACTTTGATTATTTTGTGACTAGATCATGACCGAGAAAAACTAATTTCCTGTTGTGAAGGATAAGCTATCATCCGTGATAGAGTTTCCTGAAGGTGAAGTCCGAGTTCTAAGCTGACATTTACTTAAAAGTTGTTTTTCATGAACTTAAAAACTTAGAATGTTTTTATAGGAAGCTCATAACCAAGAAATATTAATTTCTCGTTGAGAAGGGTAAGTTATCGGCCGGGATAAACTTTCCTTATTTGAGGTCCGAATCCTAAGCTGTGATGCGCTTAGAAGTCATTGAGAGAAATTATCAAGCAAATTCATTTGCAAGAACCTCCAAGTCTTCTGGAATCATATACTTCATACCAATATGACCAACGAGATACTTAAACCTATCTTGCGATAGAGCTTTTGTAAACAAGTCTGCTATTTGGTACTCAGTTCTAACAAAGTATAATTCCACGATACCGCGCACCACTTGTTCCTTGATGAAGTGATATCTGACGTCGATGTGCTTGATGCGGAAGTGTTGAACCGGATTGCAAGAGATGGTTATGGCCGACTTTAAGTCACAATACATAGGTATTAATTCAAAGTGGAAGCCATAATCCGTTAGTTGAGTTCTCATCCAAAGGACTTTAGCACAACACGCGGATAGAGACACATACTCTGCTTCTGCTGATGAAAGTGAAGTGCAATCCTGGTTCTTTGACGACCAACTTACAAGCTTGTCTTCCCCTAGAAATTGTACGCCACCAAAAGTGCTTTTTCGAGTATCAAGGAAACCTGCGTGATCAGAATCAGAAAAAGCTGTTAGATGAAAATCGGTTTCCCTTGGATACCAGAGTCCCATGTGAATGGTATTCTTAAGGTACCGAAAGATCCGTTTAAACTCCTTGAGGTGCTCTTAAGTAGGTCTGGCTTGATATCATACACAATACCATGTGGCATGATGAATATCAGGCCTGCTGGCTGTAAAGTAAATGAGAGACCCGATCATACTACGATATCGCGTTTGATCTACGGGTAGTGAGTACAAGTCAACATTTAGGGATGAGGTCGACAATGGTGTACCAACACGAGCACATGAGGTCATACCATGCTTTTTAAGTATCTCTTGAACATAGTTTGCTTGGTTAATAAAGATACCACGTGGGGATTGATGAATCTGGAAGCCTGAAAAGATTTTTTGCTCCCCTATCATTGACATTTCAAATTTTTTATGCATTAATTTTTCAAAAGGTTTTGAAAGTTTTGGGTTCGTAGAACCAAAAATGATGTCATCAACGTAAACTTGTACAAGCAATATGTCATCCCCATATTTATTAATAAAGAGAGTAGGACCAATGGAACCTTGGGAATATCCTTTGGATACCAAGAAGTTTGATAGTTCATCGTACCACGCCCTTGGAGCTTGTTTGAGTCCATATTCGGCCTTCTTGAGACGATAGACTTTGTCAGGATGATGAGGATCAATGAATCCTTCCGGTTGATTCACGTATACTTCTTCCTTCAAATGACCGTTGAGAAAAGCAGTTTTAACGTCCATCTAATAAACCGTAAAGTCCTTATGTGCAGCATAAGCAATGAATATCCTGACTGCTTCCAAATGAGCGACTGGAGCAAATGATTCAACGAAATCTATTCCTTCTTGTTTATGATATTCTTTAACCACAAGACGAGATTTGTTTTTGATGATTTTGTTCTTCATCCAATTTGTTTTTCCAGATCCATTTAAAATCGAGTATAGATGTTCCATAGGGTCTGTCAACAAGTTCCCAAATTTTGAGGCGTTCAAACTGATGAATTTTTTCTTGCATTGATTCGATCCATGCATGATCAGTCATGGCTTGCTTGATGTTTGTAGGTACAGTTGAACTCACGGTGAGTGCATACATATACACATCACCATCAGTTTCGAGTTGTCTGCGTGTCCGAACCAGTTGAGAAGGATTTCCAATTACTTGAACCAATGGATGATCACGTGTCCAATGGTGAGTGGATGGATATCTTTGATAGAAAGTATGCATGTTTGACGGATCAACATGTTGAGTTGAAGACTCTCCGATTTCGCATACCGGTGCACCGAATGGGTTGATAAATTCTTCTTCGCCAAATTGTGCATCAACTGCGTGATTGGTGTTTTCTCCTTCAGCAATGACGGTTGATGATGGTTGTATGACAGTTTCATGAGTTTGTTGATTATCCACAGGAATTGTCTCTTGAGCAACGGTTGCTGAGTAGATGTAGTTGTGTCTTGTTGACTTTGTTCGGGTGCATCAGTAGTATTGACAGCGGAAGGCTTTGATACAACTTGATTGTTTCCATAGTAATATTCATCAAACATCGGATTATATAAGTCATCCAACTCATACATTTGTGTCGTATACGTCGAGTCTGATGTAGGTATTTTTTCTTAACATTCTTGCATGGGACGTACACTGTTTTGTGTAGGTGCCATTACTGGACATTGAAGAGAGAGACTTGAGTTGTTGTGTTCAAGTACCATTTGTGGCAATTCGTCAAAGTTCGCATGAATTGTTTCAATAATAATCCTTGTTCTCTTGTTGTAGACTCGATATCCTTTCGACAATGTAGCATACCCCACAAAAATAAATGTATCACCTTTTTCTTTCATCTTGTCGAGATTCTCATCGTCTTTAAGTATGTAGCATAAAGATCCAAATATGTGAAAGAATTAAACAGTAGGTTTCCTGTCATTGATGATGTGGTATGGTGTATGTTCATGCCTTGGGATTATGAGAGAACAATTCTGAGTACAATAGGCAGTTGCAAATGCTTCAGTCCAAAAGAATAGTGGTAATTTTGATGCATAAAGCATTGTTCGAGCTGCCTCAACCAAAGTACGGTTTCGTCTATCGACAACGCCGTTTTGTTCAGGAGTTCGAGCATTTGAAGTTTGGTGTTCGATGCCTTCTTCTTGAAAGTAGGCTTGCAGAGTCTTGTTCAAATATTCAGTACCCCTATCTTTTTTGACAGTTAAGACTTGAGCTTGAAGATTGCGTTGTATCATCTTAAGAAAGTTTTGAGAACCTCCGGTGTTTCACCTTTGGACCTTAAGAAGTAAGTCCATGTATATCTGGAGTAGTCATCAACAATCACTAGAATATACTTTTTCCCATTAATACTATCTACACACATGGGGCCACATAAATCCATGTGTAGAAGTTCTAATCGTCCTTTTAAGCTTGGGGTAGTCTTCGTTCTGAAAGACTTTCTTTTTGCTTTCCCTAACTCACAAGAAGAACAAATATGGTCTTTGACGAATTTCAGTTTAGGAAGACCAGTCACAATATCATTCTTCGAGAGTAAGTTGATGGTGTCAAAGTTGAGATGTGATAAACGTTGATGCCATAACCATGCTTGAGATGAAGAAGTTTTAGCCATTAAGCAAATGGGATTTGATGAAGATGTGTCTTGAAGAGTTACTGTGTAGAGATCAGAACCACGAGAACCTGTAAGAAGGTCATTCCCATCGTAGTCTTTAACATAGCAAGTAGTATTCCGAAAAGCCACTTCCAAATCCGCATCACAAAATTGACCAACCGAGAATAAATTATGATTCAGTCACTCGACGTAATAAACCCGTTTGATAGTAATATTTCATTGAACCAAATCTCCATATCTGAGTATCGGTGCAAACTGATCATTTCCAAACTGTACCGTACCCATAAACTTCTCCACGAAGTTAATTAGAAGCTTGAGATTGCCCGCCATGTGCTTGGTGCACCCAAAGTCCATTATGAAGAGAATGATCTTGACGAGCTGCATAAGAATTAGGAGACAATGTAGAGTTTGACAAATGGTAGCCCGTGATAGAATTGGGTTCCAAAATATTAGTAGGCCTAGATGCAAATCCTAGAGGCAAGCTAACATTCATAGACCCAATTACTATAGTGGTTATCTTAGGTACCCATTTATAGCCTGGAGGTGTGAATCTCATGTACCCCATTTTACATGTCCTAACCATGTTCTCATAAAGCTTCCTTAACCTATTTTGTTTTCGCTGAGTGGTGGAGTCTAACGCACTTAGTTTCTTAAGTGGATGAACAGTGGATTGGGTCAAGGTTCTTGTGGGTTTTCTAGTACTAGTGGGCACAAGAATAGGCTTCCTAGTTCTCGCATTCACGCCATTATGATAAAAAGAATAAGCATCATGATTGAAAGTACGAACACATTTTCCACATTTAACACAAGCAAATTCAACATTCAAAGTCTTAACATTCAAACTGTCATTACATGCAGTTACAGAGGTTTTATTCTTATAAAATTTAAAATTCCTACGGTGGTCTTCTACTTCCATCTTCTTCCCTTGACTATTGTTAGGCATGACTCTATCTTGCATTCTAGTGCTCTTAAGCTGTGGTTCGCTAATGCTAGTAGTGGTAATTACTCTTGTACAAGAAGACACGCGTTGATTAGTTTTCCTAATATTTTGAGGTAACCGCGATGTTCCAGTTTGAGTGAGCGTAGTTTCATCTTATACATTCCTGGTGCTATCACATTTGTGCTCTTATCATTTCCTAGCTTAGGCAAAGTCTGTGGGGGTTTTCCCAAAACATATGATTTAGGACATTTAACCGCATTCGGTTGACGAACAGCGGATGGTTTACCCAAAACAGACTTTCCTTTCATTTTCTCAATGAGTTTTTGTAACTCACTGATGTCTATTTCCCTTTCTTGTAGCTGAGCTTTCAAATCATTTATTTTGAAACCTTTTTCATTCAATTGACGAAATGAACAAGCTGCAAGTTCTTGACACTTTTAATGATTATGAGATTTATCACCACTTTGTAAAGAAAGTTCAAGAGAAATGGAGTGTTTATCAAGTTGGGAAAAACTTTTCGAAAGTTTGTTATATGACTAAATTTGTTTTGAAAGCTCAACTGCAAGATTTTGACATTTCGCGTCCATTTCTGACACAAGACATGCTACATGATAAAATTGATCAAGATCGGTATACACACCAAGTATAGCATTCATATGGTCAGCATAATAGTATTCCTTAGAAATTCGATCAATTTCGTTAGAAAGTTAGTGTTCTTGTGTCTTTAATTTAGTTTAAAGAAATTCAACTTCGTCTTCAAGAGAGTTAACATATCTTAAATCAGTTATCATTTCCTCAATGAGAGCTTTATAAAACATTTCCACATTATTCAAAAGATCATCGATGGTTGGAACGATACATTATTGAATGACGACGTCTACTTGTGGGTTAGGTTTAATATACTAAACGGTATCTCTAGAAACTTTTTCATAATCGACACACCTTTGTATAAATTTAAAACCCCTAGTTTTATAAACTCAAATTGCTAAACACTTTTACTTTTCTCATCCCATTTATTCTTTTCATCCGAAATTCGTTTTTCTAACAAAATTGATTGCTTTTTGAAACCCCTTTTTGAAGAAACTTTCTTTTCTGTGTTATGACTCGTTGGTGGAACATTTGTAAAGAAAATCTTGTTCTTTTGAAAGTTCTTTTTGAGGAACAAACTTAATATGATGAATAGAATCATAAGGGTTTATCAAATAACTTAAGTTAGATCGACTTTCTTTATGATGATGAATGATTTTGTCGCAGTCAGGGAAAGCATAAGAGCAAGATTATCATTATAGAACCCGATATCATAAAGCGCAGGCTTGATACTTTGAACATTCTTGAGATATTCAGGCTTAACAAAACTCGTTTTCATATTTCTATTGAGCATGTTCATAGTTTGAATAGACTTGCCCGTTTTGTAAACAATGTTGTTTAACGTTTCGACTCTCTTTTCCAAAGCAAGAACTTTTTCAATATCCTTTTCTTCACGAGTTTTATAAAGCTTAGTTTGATCTTTGTTAACCGACTCTATTTCAGAAATCTGGAGTTTATGTAACAACAGTTGTTCTTCAAGTTCCGATATCTTTTGTTTTGCCATATGAATTTCATGTGTTACTTCAGAACAATATTGTTCGTTGAGCACCTTACATTCATATACCAAACATTAGCTATAGCAACTCGTCGATCAGCTTCTTTTACATAATCACACTATTTAAGCATGTCTATCTCCTCAGCTAAGGATGTGTTTGCTTGCTTCAAACGTTTATTAGCCTCTTTGTTTTCATCAATTCATGTTTCAAAGTATAAATAATAGACGTAAGCAAATCACGGTCCTCATCTGATTTAGTATCCTGAGCAGCATTACCGTCATCATTACACATATGCTGTGAATCCGTAGAGATATTGATATCCTCCGTGTGCATTACACATGTGTCATTGACGCTTTCAGGTTGCAAAGGATGTCGTCATTCATTAGCAAACACATTATAGTTATCGTATGATGGTACCTTTTCAATTGGCTCAGTATCAAAGATAGGTCCAGAATTGTCAGCAGTCTCTGGAATCACTTCTTGAATCTTTTCCATGTACACATAATGTGCCTCCAACTCTTGATCATCGGCTTCATCATCAGTTTCGTCACGCCAATCAACTTCCTCTGCTGTGGGCGGATTTCTTGATTATTCTTTCTTACACATCAACATGTTTTCCTTGTGATATGCAGAATCCTTAGCCCGTTTTGGTTTCTTGCATTCTCTAGCCATATGCCCAAATTTCTGGTAGTTAAATTATTGAATCTTGGTCTTCTACACAACCGGAGTGCCTACATTTTCTTTAGCCCCAACTTGATTCGACACCCTCTGGTTATCATACCTTGCATTACGATCATACCTTGGAGTATTGTCGGCTTCTTTATATCTAGCATTGGATGATGATCTGAGGTTGTTGTTGGTAGGTTTGTAGATCTTCTTATATGGTGTGGTGAGTAAATACATGAGTTCCTCAATCTTCTTGTCCCTTGAAGTTTGTTCATCATCACTGTCTCCATCTGACTCGGTGTCATACTTTGGAGGTGGAGTGGGGACAATTTCTTTTGCTTTGTTTCGCGTAGCTAGAGGTTTGTCGGATGATCTTGATGGCCTTGAGGAATGAGAAGGTGCTTGTTGATGGTGAACGGTCGATCAAAAGAGGACTTATGATATATGGGAAAGGTCGAATCGCATGTCCCTAATGATAATGAAGAACTCTATTTCAGTTGCTATTCGGAGAGCCATTCCGGACTTTGAGGATGCTAAAGAGTTCTCAAAGTTAGTTCAGGAACAATTTAAGGGCTCGTCTAAAGCTAATACGAGTACTCTTATTCTTAAAATGCTCACCACGAAATATGATGGTCTTAGTGGGGTTCTTGAGCATATAATGATGATGAATGACATCGCCTCTAAATTAATTGGCATTGACATGGCAATATCTAAAGATTTTCTCGTTCATTTCATAATGACATCTCTCCCTGCTCAGTTTGGTCCTTTTAAGATCAACTATAACACGCAAAAGGAGAAATGGAAAATGATCGAGTTAATAGCCATGTGCTTCCAAGAGGAGGAAAGGCTTAAAATTGAAAAGCCGGATACTGCTTACCTTACTACCACTAAGGGATACAAAAAGAAAAATTTTAAAGTTAACAAAGGTTCTAAATGGGAAAAAGGAAACTCTGACAAGGCAAGTTCAAGTAATGGCAAGGAATCAAGCCTTAAATGTAGATTTTGTAAGAATCCTGGCCATTTCTAAAAGGAATGCTCAAAGTTTTGAGATAGGTTAGATAAGAAAGGTTTGTCTTTTTCCTATATCTCTTATGAAAGTTTTTCATTGATGTCCCTTCAACACTTATTGGATTGATAGCGGTTCAATAGTACATAGAACAAATTCATTGTAGGGATTCCTTTCAAAGAGGATGCTACAAAAGGGGGAAAGAACCATTAAAGTTGGCGACAGGTACGAGAGACATGTTGAAGCTGTAGGAACTCTTCGATTAATTTTAAAGAGTGGTTTCAATATGTACTTAAATGATACACTTTATGTTCCAACCATTACTAGGAACCTTATTTATTTTCCTAAGTTGCTTATTCATGATTATGAATTTATGTTTAGATATTATGGTTTGAAAGTGTATTTTGATTCTCGTCTTGTTGGCATTGGTTTGTTAGAAAATAACCTCATTAAATTGCAATTAAATAGCAACTTTGAAAAATCCTCTATTATCAATGGATGTAAATGTCATTAATAATGGAAAAAGAAAACACTTAGATGAAGAAAATTCCTCAAGATTGTGGCATAAGCGTCTTGGTCACATATCTAAAGATAGAATGCAACATCTTATAAAAGAAGGAATTCTTCAACTTATAGATTTTTCAGATTTTAATCAATGTGCTGAATGTATCAAAGGGAAATTTGTTAAAACTATTAAGAAAGGATCCACGAGAAGTAAAATCATCTTCTTGAAATTATCCATACAGATATTTGTGGACCTTTTATAAATGACATAGGTGGACATAAGTACTTTATTACCTTTATTGATGATTATTCTCGTTACACTTATGTTTACTTGATAAAAGAAAAATCTGAATCTCTTGATGTATTTAAAATCTTAAAAATGGAAGTTGAAACCAACTAAACCGTAAGATCAAAATAGTGAGATTAGATAGGGGCGGAGAGTATTATGGTAAACACTCTGATCTTGGACAAAGCCCCGGGCCATTTTCCTTACTTTATCAAGAAAATAGAATTGTTAATCAGTTTACTATGACGTATACACCACAACAAAATGGTGTTGCAAAAAGGAAAAACCGCACCCTTATGGATATGGTGTGAAGTATGATTTGCAATTCTATTTTCCCTAAGTTTTTGTGGACCGAGGCATTGAAAACTGAAACTCATATACTTAATAGGGTCCCTTCTAAGTCTGTCCCAAAAACACCGTTTGAGCTATGGACAAGTAGGGCGCCTAGCTTACGTTATTTTAAGATATGGGGTTGTCCGGCTGAAGCAAAAATTTTCAATCCTCAAGCAAAGAAACTCGATTCAAGAACCATTAGTTGTTATTTTATTGGGTTTCCAGAAAGAACTAAAGGGTATTGGTTCTACTACCCTAATCATAACACTCGAATTATCGAAACACGAGATGCTGAATTTCTTGAAAATGGTGAAATCAGTTGGAGTGGGGAAATAAGTATTGACTTGAATGAAAAATTAATAGATGATCCTAATCAAGAGTCATCAATACCATTATATACGGAAAACACAACAATCACACCTTTAGATGAGGTTGTTGATGTTCCTATAGTTGATGTACCACCACACGATCAAATCACAAATTCACCTACTGTTCATCAACCATTACGAAGGTCTGAAAGGACCAGAAGACTTGTTGCTCATGATGAATTCATAACATATTTACTTGATTATGATGATGACTTAGGTAAATTTGAAGATCCCATATTCTATAAAGAAGCCATGAATAGTGACCAATCAACTCAATGGTTTGAAGCCATAAAAGATGAGTTGAAATCAATGCAAATTAATGATGTTTGGGTACTTATAGAATTACCAAATGGCGTAAAGCCTGTTGGTTGTAAGTGGGTCTATATCAAATTAGACTAAAAAGGAAACATCGAAAGATATAAAGCATGATTGGTTGTTAAAGGTTACACTCAAAAGGAAGGGATTGAATATAATGAGACCTTTTCTCCCGTTTCGAGAAAGGAATCCTTAAGAATAATCATGGCCTTAGCAGCTCATTATGATTTAGAGTTACATCAAATGGATGTTAAAACTGCATAATAGTGATTTGCACGAAGCTGTCTATATGACACAACCATAAGGTTTTGTGGTTGAGGCCAAAGAACATATGGTTTTTAAGTTAAAGAGATCCATATATGGGTAAAGTAGGCTTATCGACAATGGTATTTGAAATTTCATTTAGTTATGAGTAAATTTCAATTCAAGAAAACTACATTGGATAGATGTATATACCTTAAGATTAGTGGGAGTAAATTTTTCATACTTGTATTATATGTCGATTACATTATTCTAGCAAGTAATGACCTCAATATGTTGTATGAGACTAAAAGGTTTCTTTCAAAAAAATTTGAAACGAAAGATCTCGGGGAAGCCTCTTATGTAATTGGCATTGAAATATACCGAGACAGGTCTCGTGGGATTTAGGCTTGTCACAACGGGCTTATATAGATAAAATCCTTAAGAAATACAACATGCATAATTGCTCTCCAACTGTTTCCCCTGTTGTTAAGGGTGACAAATTTGGTGTAGACCAGTGTCCTCAGAATAAGTTAGAACAAGAAGAGATAGGACTTAAACATTATTTTTAATCCCAAATCAATCCATAACACAAATCATATGATAGAAATAGAGAGAAGTTAGAGAGAGAAAGTAGAGAGATGGTGGAAGGTTTACACTTTTACTATGTGAAAAGAAAATGAACCAACACCCTCTTCCACACATGGAAGAGGGTTTATTTACCCACGAGCTTGGTGGGCTCGTGGTCTTGTTTCCTTAGGTCGGGCTTGGATTGACTTGGGCTTAGAGCTCCTAACTTATACAATATTAGCTTATAGTCCAAGCCCTGTTATCCCGACTAACCTATTACAATACAAGACCTTTAGTGACTAAGATGACCTATTAACCTTTACCGACTAAGATGACCTATTACATTCTTGTTCGACTATATTAAATATAGCGCTAATAATCTCCCCCAATGTATCGGTCATCATTAAATACATAAGATGATTGAGTGAATACATTCTTGTGGAGGTGATCTTCCTTCTTCAGTCTTGTATCTTGGTCTTCATCTTGTTTGTAACGGCTTCGTTCCTTCATGCTTTTGTGATCTTTATCTTGAGCCTTTGTCATTTGACTTTGAGTGGTTGAGATCTTCAATCTATCCTTGATAGTCTTCATCTTGTGCTCTTGTAACAAAGATGACCTATTACATTCTTGACTATCTTGTTTATCGCCATGTTGTGCTCTTGTGACTTCTGAATCGACATGTTTATAGTTTGTTGACTTCGAAAGAATAATAATCTCTCATACATATATCGTTATTGTTAGACCTTGATGTATCCATTGATTATCAAAGTAGCGAAAGTCTTTAACTTTTATTATGAACATGTGGAGACGACTTTGGTTAGTACACAGCTACACCACCTTCTTGATATGCAGCAACATATATGGACACGAACGAAATGGATTTGAACATTTCATCATAACTCGGTAGAGTTTTACCTCCGGTCGGTGAAGACCGTTAGACGGCATTAGATAACGTACCTGTGATTGGGTAGAATCAATTAAGAACCTCCTTGACAGGGTTTCCCGATGGTAGTAGCCAGTTCTCTTTACTCGACCGTCTTAAAGCAGACTGCGATTGTAAAGAGTGAATCATAAGGATAAGTTATCTGTCTGGTTAGAGTCGTCAATTCAGATTCCTGGAACAAGTTTGATTCAAATACGAATCGCACCATTGTTGCTTTCCAGTTTGTCACAAGCTCGTTTCATAAAGAATCTTGCGAGTCACCTACCACAGTGTTGTTTGATGTTGACACTGGAAGGATTTCCATTTGTCACTATGAACACTAAAGAGTGTCACTCTAAATGTTCTGGCAAGATCACACAGATTTTGCGAAAAGACTTGGAATATAGTTTTAATCACATAAGAGTTTAAACTTAGTTGCATTCCAGTTATCACAAGTTTGATTCGTGTAAAATCGTACAAGTTACCTACCATGAGCTTGTTTAATGTTGACTCAAGCAGGATTTCAATCTTCATTTTGAATCGTATCACTGATATGTTCTAGCAATATCACAATGATAATGCGTAGGACTCGATTGTGTCCTAATGAGATGATAAATTGATCTCTTTTGGCTCTAGACTCGATAAGTGAATTTTAGTAATCAGAGGCTAGAGCAGACTACTACCTTTTCAAGACCAACTAACTCGAAGTGAGAAAGTTAGCAGATAACGTGTTAATCTTCGTGACAATGAGACAAGTTTATTTTGAGAGAAACCCGAATGGCTAGGAAGGGTTGTGCGTTGCATCACTGGGTTCATGACACTTATCTTCAATAGATGTGTTAACCCGGTTTCTGCCTAAGTTGCATAGAATATTCAACTCCTTCAATGCTTATTAATACGTCATCACTAGCACCTTGTTGAGATTGTTTCAGTGCTAACTTACGTAATTAGTCTGCATTCAGCTTCATTCAACTCCATCTTTCCTAAGGACAACTATTTCTAGCTATGGAATGTCCTTGGGTAGATCCCTCCGGTTCTGGTTGGATCATAGGACTTAGTTTGCTATCCTAAATCACCTTTTGACTACATCGTTTCGTCGTGGATAGTAGGTTGTTTAGGTATAGATCGTAACTATAAAACCATTGATAAACCAATCAAATTGTTTGAAAAAAATCAAAACTTTTAACACTTTGAGAGTTTTACATTTCCTAAATACTCCCCTACACATATGCATCGATATTCGAAATAGTTTAGCATGTGAAGGAAAGAGTTGCACTTGAGTCTTTTAGATCACATATTTCGATATATTACATTTTAATCACATTTTCTTCTCTATATCTAATATAAAACTTAATATTAGAGATACCAACTGATTAAAATATGATAATTTTCTGAAAACCGATGGGAGAGAAAGATGTGAGCACGCATGAATCATGGAACATTAGTCGGGTAGCTCCCCCTCAACAATATATGTGGGTCCTAATTGATCAAAAATTGACAATATATAGGAAAAATGACACCACAAAATATGTTAAGGTACAGAGATGAGATGCCTTTTCTGATATAATATAGTACGTTTGACAATTTTATATCATTTTTCGGAATGTGTTGGATACATAAAATTTGACAATTTTTTAGATGTACCCAACAACATTAAAGGCTTGATTTTAAAATGCTCCCCCTCAAAAATTGATTCAAATAACATATGACATTTTTAGATATAAAAACCATATTATGAGGAAGGAAGTGTTGAACACACAATTTTGAAAGATTTAGAAAAACCTTTTGAGAAATTCTTGAAAAATTTTGTTCAACGGTTTTAAAATAATCATATTAGAATACTTCTCTTCTATTGCTTTGGGAAAGCGCACACTTCCCTTTGGTGTCCGTTTTTCATGAGCTCAAAACTTTGATTATTTTGTGACTAGCTCATGACCGAGAAAAACTAATTTCCCGTTGTGAAGGTAATAAGTGTGAAAACACCTATCCTTTTACCACTTATTTCCAATAATAACAAGACCAAAACGGGTATTTTATGTCGTAAAAGTCAGAATTATGCGTGGTTTGTGTTTTTATTGTGTTTCAGGATAAAAATATGAAAAAGGGCGAAAACACGGGCTATCACGGGCTTTTATCGAAGAAAAAGACAAAAGACGAAGTCAAAAGGTCAAAAGTGCAAGAAGAACGGAAGTCAAAGTCCTATTCTGAAGATTTATCGAAGAAAACGTCTAAAGACGGAAGTTTAACAAAGTCGAAGAACCAAGTCTACTGAAAGAAGAAAATTAGAAGACAAGTTCAAGTCATTATTCGACTAATCCCGAGACAAAGTCGAGAAAGCAATTTATTTAAAAGACGAGAAAGACAAGAAGAAAAGAGGAAGAAACAAGCACCTACTCCTTCCCCTATATATAGTTTAGAAAATAGTCATTAAGGAGTTAGTCATTTTTAGTCTTTAATTTTAGTAGGTAATTAAGTGTGTTTTATTTTTCTTCTCTCTAGTTTTTCTTTCAAGCTTATCAAACCTTCTTCTTAATCTTGTAATCTTTGATCTTAATGTTTAATATAATCAAGCTTTTTAATAAATTTTCATTCTACCTTTCTTAATTGTTAGAAATACGTTTTTACGTATATTAGAAGTATCGGTCACTCCACAATATTATTAATGATTGTAATAGCTCGTAGTTATTGTGTGCTTATTAAGTTAAGTAAGAAACCGACCCATGGGCTTGTCATGGGTCGGCCCAAGCCCAATATAGTCCTTGGATATAAATACCCCTTTCCACCATGGAAAGGGGTTGGTTGTTGATCATTCCACTTATTCATTTGAATAAAATACACATAGTTTCTCTCTCACTTTCTCTCACTAGTTTCTCTCTCTAGGAATCTTCAACCCACTTCATAGATTCATAGGTTATCAAGATTCTACATTTGGTATCAAGAGCTATGGGGTGATTTAAGGTAATGATTTGTGTTGTTATTTAGTTTTTGATTGTATTAGTGTTCTTCAAGAAGATCCATCTTGATTCTTGGAGTTTTTGGTGATTTTGTGATTGGGATTAATAGATAAGTATTAGTTTTTACTTATTTTAGTTGAAATCACAAAACTTTTTGGGTAACTTGGTAAAAATCTGGGTTTTTTCTTCATACTTTTGATCGACTGTTACTCGAACAAGGTTTCTGTTTCCCAGTAAAAGTTCCGAACCAAAAAGTTTCGGATCAAAAAGTTCCGGATCAACCAAAGTTCCGGATCAAAAAGTTCCGAACCAAAAGTTTCGGATCAACCAAAGTTTCGGATCAAAAAGTTCCGAACCAAAAGTTCCGGATCAAGGAAAGTTCCGAATCAAAAAGTTCTGAATCAAAAAGTTCCGAACCAAAAGTTCCGGATCAAGGAAAGTTCCGAATCAAAAAGTTCCGAACCAAAAGTTCCGGATCAAGGGAAAGTTCCGGATCAAGGGAAAGTTCCGGATCAAAGGAAAGTTCCGGATCAAGGTAAAGTTCCGGATCAAGGGAAAGTTCCGGATCAAGGTAAAGTTCCGGATCAAGGGAAAGTTCCGGATCAAGGAAAGTTCCGGATCAAATCTTCCGGATCAACACTTCCGAATCAACAAAAGTTCCGGATCAAGGGATATTTTACTTGTTTTTTCGACGATTTTTTAGAGGATTTAATCTTGGTTTCTTACAACAAAAACTCAACACAATTCACAAGCTTTACTTCACTGCTCGATCAACCGATAATCCTTGTTTCTTTGAAGTGAACAAAATGAATCCGAATTCGTTAATGCCTCAGATGACATCACTTACGGACATTTCCGTCATTACGGGAACATATAATCGACCTCCAATGCTCATTAAAGAAGTCTTTGAAGCATGGCAAGGCTGTATGATGTCATACCTTAAGGGAAAACCGACATATGGGAGGCTTATGGTTAAGTCAATTCTAAATGGTCCACTTGACTATGGTACCATCGTGGTTAACAATGTGACTCGACCAAGAGAGTTTGAAGAACTTACGCCAGCTCAACAACTGGTTGCCGATGCAGACCAAAAGGCTCTTCAAACCATTCTCCAAGCTCTTCCACATGATATCTATCGAATGGTCAGTCAATATACGGTTGCAAAGGATTTATGGGAACGGCTAAAGGTGTTGCTACAAGGTACGTCTCTTACCAAACACGAAAGGGAATGTCAGTTGTATGATCTGTTTGATAGATTCACGTACAGCCCAATGGAAACGCTTCACGACTATTACTTCAGATTCACTACTCTCATGAATGATCTGAATGTATACAATCTCGTGAATGCTCCATTCCAGTTTAACACCAAATTTTTGAATACTTTACCTCAAGCTGAATGGGGTGAGTATATTACCGAGTTTAAGTTAACCAGGGATTTGCATAAGTGCAATTTGGATCAACTCTATGCTTTTCTTCATCAGCATGAGAAACACGTGATCATGCACCGTTCGCCTCGAGGTATGTACCCTGATTCTTTAGCTTTGATGGCGAATCAACCAAGCTTGTCACACAACAACACTCCTTATATCATGGGACACCAAGCCTATCATCCATCACCTTACATGACACCAAGCTTCCCCCAATATTCGATTCTACCGCAACCACCCACCTCACATCAGCAACAATATCGGTTTAATGCACCTTCATCACAATATGCTTCACAACCTCACCCAGCAAGCATTGCACCTTATGCTCAGTCTTCATATTCTTCTTATCAAGAGAATGCAGCATATCCATCAAGCTACTCTGATCACATGAGTGTTCCTTCTAGTGCTTATGCAGCTCAACAAGACCAAGCATTGTATTGTGATGATGATGAAGTCCCCATTCCTGAATTCAAACAAGGAACTGACCCAGTTGAAGTGTTAGCCACTATGTCTGCTTATCTCACAAGGACTTTAAGCAAACGAGGATTTAGAGGACCAACTCCTACTAACAATCAGCTGAGGAATTCATCCAATTCTCGCCAACAAGCTACTATTGAGAATGGCAGGGTAATGGTTCAACCTATTCAACCTTATCAGGGGAGACCTACTACATCAACTACCAATGCACGCACGGTCAATCCTGCTCCAATGGTCAACACTCCTCCACGGGCTAATTCCACAGGCAAGTTGAGAATGATTACATGCTATAACTGTAAGGAAGAAGGTCACATGTCCAGGGATTTCAAAAAACCCAAGAGGAGAAGGGATGGTCAATGGTTTGCAGAGAAAATTTATCTGGTGAACGCTCAGGCACAAGGAAGGGAACTTGATGAAGAGGAGCTTGCATTTCTTGCTGATCCAGGGATTGCTGAACAAGACGTTGTCACCACACAGAATGCAGTATATCAAGCAGATGATCTTGATGCTTATGATTCCGACTGTGATGAACTTCAATCTGCACAGGCAGCTCTTATGGCAACCATCTCTAGCCTAGGGCCAGAAAAAAGATCTGAGGTACTTATTAATACCACTAATAATACCACTGATACTAGTATTCAACCACATCAAGTTGTGCAAGAGAGTACTGATTCGAATGAGTCTTCGGTGGTGAGTCTTTCAAATGAGGAGACAATCAATGATAGTAATATCAATGTGAGTCCCCAGACTTTGAGTGAATCACAACCGGGAGCCATTTCGCATACGCATACTCCTGCTCAACAAGATTTGGTCATGGTTCCTACTACATTACTTAGCCAAATGAATGTTGCACTCTTAGAAACCCTAGCTAAGAATAAGAATTTGTCTGATGAGCTTGCCTTATGCAACGAGAAAGTTCAAACTTTGGAATTAGTTACTTCGTCTAGTGTTCTAACAAATCCCGAATATGATCATTTTCGAAACAAACAAATGGGTCATTTGCAAGAAATTGAAACCTTAAGAGCAAATCTTTCTAACGAACTTAAAGAAAAAGAGTTAGTGGTCACTAATTTTCAAAAACTTCAAACGGATTTTGAATTACTCGAGTCTAAGAAGAATGAAATGGAAATTAATGCGGCTAATAAGATTAGAAGTCTAGATTATTTGCTTTTAAGACAATACGCTGCCTCTCAACTAGTGCACTTATTTGATGCTTCGTTTAGAGAATTTAACTTATCACGTCAAAAAGGCCTTCCCCCTAACCCACGGTATGCAAAACAAGCTTTAAATCATAGTCCAAGACTTTATAATGCAACCCAATTAGGATTGGTCTTAGACCCGATTGTTATTTTCGATGATCGCACAAGTAAGGATCTAGTTGATGAGGATCGGTCATACAACTTTGTAAAATATCCCGAGTGTGATTATTATAAAATGAATCAGGAGCTTGCAAAAACGGATTTTAGAATTCGCTTCCATATGGACAAAGATCTCATTACAGCACCAACCTACATGTTAAATGAAGAAAACCCTAGTACACTTCCTACACTTGTCAAAATGGAAGGCCCTAAGGAAATTCCAAAGGATCTTCCACCTGTTAGCACTGTATGGTTAAACTTGCAAGAGATTAATCAATACTTTACTAATTTTGACAAGGTCATTTTGGAATGTACGACTTCAAATGGCCTAAACGCCGGAGAATGGGCTTTCGAACACATGAACGAGGTGTTTAAGAATGAGATCAATCCGTTTGTCGAAAGTCTAAAAGGAAGTTTTGCATCTCTTAAGGAAAATCTTGAGTTTGAAATTGGAGAAGTTCAAAAAGTGTTTTATGAAATGGACACCGCTTACGAACTACAATTAATTGAAAAGGAAAAGATTTTATCCGAATATGACCGATTCTTGTCCCAAGTAATTTCGTGTGATGTGCTTACTACTGTAAATGTCAATTATTCGAATGAGCTTACATCCACTATGATTAAATGTGATGATGTGAATATTTGTGATGATGTGTGTGATCTCTCTGTAAATTTTGCTGATACTGTAAATGAGGTAGATAATCATTCTTGTCACGAATCTAACGCTGAATTTTTAAAGCTACAAGATTCTTACAATTTACTTTCAAAACGCTTTAATCAACTTGAACAACAATGTATATCTTTAGAATTAAAACAACAAACTCAAAATGAGGATCTTTTGATAACAAATGGTTGTGAAAACGGTGTTGGGACGAGTGACAAGATGATTGCAATAGTTAAGGCATTAGAGGAAGAGATTATGAGATTAAAGAGAGATGTGTCATCAAATGAAACACTAAAATTGGAACTAGAGGCTACAGAGTCTAAAAACCAGGACTTAGAAATTAGACTTTCGTCTATTCTAGGGGAGATGGATCGGGCAAGACAGGGACTATCCGCTCTTTATGGTTCAATAGAAGAACGCTTAGCTTTTAATGCAGCACAACAACAATCTTATGTTGAACAACTGAACCAAAAGTGTGAGGAAATCTCTGACTTAAACATCCAGCTCATTGACAAAAACATGGTTTTGGCCGAGTTAAAGGAGACACTTCTTCTCACCCGACAAGAAGTTGTTGATAACTTAGCTACCGACTCTGCACCGTCCTCTAGTGCTCCAACAACCAAGTCAGTAGTGCTCTATAAGAACCCGCTCCATAAGAAAAACCCGGTTACCTACGATGATTATATGAGGAACGCAATTAAGCATGTAGATCTTGTTAGGGATATTTTAGACGATCTTTATGCCTTAGATCCCTCAAGTAGCTACTATTATTCAGCCCATGAATATATTAAGCGTGTTCAATATTGCTTAGCCTACTTGCAATACATAGGTAAACCAGGTTCTGCACTACTCACTAATCGACCCATTGCTGTACTCCATTCAATAAGACCCCAGGAGCAAAACCGTCATTGGCACCATCAAGTAAGGCACCTTTAAAATCTGTTGCTAATGTTCCCACTTTGCCTTCTACAGGATTAAAAGAGACTACTAAGGCTAAAGGATCGCCATTCAAGAAAGATAAGATCAAGCCCTCCACTAGTAGTACCAAAAAGAAGAAAGTAGAAGCTCACCATAGGAATGTTATGTCAGATTTAAATAAAAAGAATCATGTTGCTAAGACTAAAAGCTCTACGCTTGTGCAGAAGCTTAAACCATTTGTGAATTCTAATTTGAATTGTTGGAATTGTAATGAGTGCATGTTTTCCCAAAGTCATGATTTGTGTCTTATTGATCATGTGAATGAAATGAATGCCATTAGGAATAATCTTGAATGGAAGCCAACTGGGCGAACTCGTACCCAAGTTGGATGGAAATGGCGTCCCACTGGTAGGACCTTTACATTAGATGGAACAATGTGCCCTTTAACTAGGAATGCATCCATTGAGGTTAGGTCTCAGCGTCCTTTAGTTAGGAACACTATCACTACAGTATGGAAACAGCGCCCTTTAATTAGGTCAGCCCCCACTATAGTGCCTATCAGTGAAGAAATACCTCAGGATTTAAGCCAACTAGAATCTACACCACCAACTAGGAAGAAGAAGGCTAGGAAATCTAAGAAACCTAAAGTTAGCAAATCTAAGATTATTAAATTTG
Source organism: Glebionis coronaria (assembly GCA_025667525.1). NCBI lineage: Eukaryota > Viridiplantae > Streptophyta > Magnoliopsida > Asterales > Asteraceae > Glebionis > Glebionis coronaria. The sequence goes on along the minus strand of CM046874.1, from coordinate 111,994,683 downwards.
TACCTGCTAATAACAAGGAACATTCAGATTCCGATACCTCTACAATGTCCTCGTCTGGTGATATTTTCAGGTGGTCCAAATCATCCTCTGGTATTTGGACTCCGGTTGTTCAAAGCATATGACCGGAGATCGCTCGATGCTCCGAAATTTCGTCAGCAAGTTTCTTGGAACGGTTAAATTCGGTAATGATCATATTGCAAAGATAATGGGGTATGGTGAATATCAGATTGGAAACGTTACGATTTCAAGGGTATACTATGTAGAAGGTCTTGGTCATAATTTATTTTCAGTAGGACAGTTTTGTGATTCCAACCTAGAGGTTGCTTTTCGACAACATACTTGTTTCATCCGCAACTTGGAAGGAAAAGACTTGTTGAAGGGATCTCGTGGTGCAAATCTTTATACGTTGTCCCTACAAGACATGATGGCCGCCTCTCCAGTATGTCTTCTCTCTAAAGCATCTAAGACCAAGTCATGGTTATGGCATCGCATATTATCTCATCTCAACTTTGATGCTATTAATCATCTGGCTAAAAACGAATTAGTTCGTGGTCTTCCAAAGCTCAAATTTCACAAGGACCATTTATGTTCCGCGTGTTCAAGGGGGAAAAGTACCAAGAAATCATACAAGCCCAAAGCTGAAGACACCAATCAAGAAAAACTTCATCTTTTGCATATGGATCTTTGTGGGCCAATGAGAACTGAAAGTGTGAGCGGTAAGAAATTCATTCTTGTTATTGTGGATGATTTCTCCAGGTTTACATGGGTTAGATTTCTACGTACAAAGGATGAAGCACCGAAGGCTATCATCACTTTTCTGAAATTCATTCAGGTACGTTTAAATACTACTGTCCGCCGTATTCGTACAGATAATGGAACAGAGTTCGTCAACCAGACTCTTCGTGATTACTATGAAGGAGTTGGTATCTCACATGAAACATCCGCTGCACGCACTCCACAACAAAACGGTGTCGTTGAAAGACGAAATCGTACGCTTATGGAAGCTGCTAGGACTATGCTGATTTATGCGAACGCTCCATTGTTCTTGTGGGCAGAAGCTATATCTACTACATGTTTCACCCAAAACCGCTTTATCATTCGGAAACGCCATGGAAAAACACCTTACGAGCTTCTACATGATCGTAAACCCGATGTTTCATTTTTTCATGTGTTTGGGGCTCTTTGTTATCCAAACATTAATAGTGAGAACTTGGGCAAGCTTCAACCGAAAGCCGATATAGGTATTTTCATTGGTTACTCACCCTCCAAGAAAGCATACCGAATTTACAACCGTCGTCTTGGTAAGATAGTAGAAACTATGGACGCAGATTTCGATGAGCTGACAGCGATGGCTTCTGAGCAACGCAGCTCTGAACCCGCACTTCATGAGATGGGAACCGGTGCTATTAGTTCCGGATTAGTTCCCAATAATCCTACTTCTACATCATTTTTACCACCTACAAGGCCCGAGTGGGATAAACTGTTTCAACCGTTGTTTGATGAATTCTTTGATCCCCCAAATGATGAAGTTCCAGCACCTGTAGTGATAGCTCCAATCCCTGAAGTTGTTGCTCAAGCAAATGAAGCTTTATCTAATGCATCTTCAATTAACATTGAACCGGATGCACCTTTACCAAGTGATTCACAAACTACACCTGAATCGTCACCCTTACTTGTGCCTAATGATGTTGAAGAGGATTCTATTGATCACGATTTGGAATATGCTCACCTACAAGAGCTTCCTTTCTTTGGTGTACCGATACCTGAAAACCCTTCAGCCGCGTCTACCTCAGAAGAAGCTCCTTCAATTGTTCATTCCAGACCACCACGGATTGAAAATCATAGCACAAAATAGACAAAAGATCACCCAATTAGGAATGTCATTGGAGATCTAGATTGATCAGTCTCTACACGCCATCAATTACAAGAGAGTGCACTCTATTGCTATTTTGATACATTTCTCTCCGAAGTTGAACCTAAAAATTGGCAACAGGCTATGACTCAATCATCTTGGATTGAAGCCATGCAGGAGGAACTAAATGAATTCCAAAGACTTGAAGTATGGGAATTAGTTCCTCTCCCTGACAAGGTTAACATCCTTACTTTGTTGTGGGTTTATAAGGTTAAACTCGATGAGATGGGTGCAGTATTGAAGAATAAGGCTAGATTGGTCGCTAGAGGATACAAACAAGCCTTGGGTATAGACTTTGAAGAATCTTTTGCTCCTGTTGCAAGATTGGAGGCTATTAGACTATTCCTTGCGTATGCTGCTCATATGAACATGATCGTCTATCAAATGGATGTGAAGACGGAATTTTTGAACGGTGAATTAAGGGAAGAAGTCTATGTTAGTCAGCCTGATGGGTTCGTTCGCACGGAGTTTCCTAATCATGTGTACAAGCTTAAGAAGGCTCTCTATGGGTTGAAACAAGCTCCACGCGCGTGGTATGATCTCCTTTCAACATATCTCATTTCGGAAGGCTTCTCCAAAGGCAAGGTGGACCCCACTCTATTCACTCTCAAGGAGGACAACGACATGATTCTGGTACAAATTTATGTTGATGATATAATACTTGCTGCCTCTAACATAGAATTGTCCAAACGCTTTGAGAAGATAATGTCCACACGCTTTCAAATGTCAATGATGGGAAAAATTTCATTTTTCTTAGGATTACAAATTTCTCAGAATCCCAGAGGCATCTTTATTAATCAATCCAAATATGCTCTAGAATCTTTAAAGAAATATAACTTTGAAAATTGTGACCCCGTGGACACTCCAATGGTGGAGAAATCCAAGTTAGATGAAGATAGGAATGGGACTATTGTTGATCCAAAAGTTTACCGTGGGATGATCGGCACCCTTCTCTATCTGACTGCTAGCAGGCCTGATTTGCAATTTGCTGTATGCATGTGTGCCCGGTATTAGGCTCGGCCTACCGAAAAGCACCTACATGTTGTTAAAAGGATCTTTCGGTATCTCAAAGTAACACTTCATCGTGGTCTATGGTATCCGAAAGATTCCTCTATTGCTTTAATATCATACGCAGATGCCGATCATGCTGGGTGTCAAGACACGAGGCGTAGCACTTCTGGATCTGTGCAACTCCATGGAGACAGATTGATTAGTTGGTCCTTAAAAAGGCAGAAAAGCGCTGCAATTTCTAGCACGAAGGCTGAATACATCGCCATGTCCGGTTGTTGTGCTCAAGTCCTTTGGATGAGATCACAATTAACTGACTACGGTTTGGGTTTCAACAAAATCCCGATGTATTGTGACAACAAGAGCGCCATTGCCCTTTGCTGCAACTACGTTCAACACTCCCGGGCCAAGCACATAGACATTCGCTACCATTTCATTAAAGAGCAGGTGGAGAACGGAGTGATCGAGCTGTATTTTGTCACCACTGAGTATCAGCTGGCAGATATGTTCACCAAAGCCTTAGATCGAGGACGAATCGAGTTTTTGATCGACAAGCTTGGCATGAAATCATTCACTCCAGCGACTCTCAAAGAATTGGCAGAAGAATCAGCTGAATAGTGGTGGTAAACTATTCAGGCGTATCCTTTGTTCGTGATCATGTATATTATAGTATATATATAAACCACAAAAAGAAAAATACAAAAATATAAAACCAAGAAAAACCATAAAGAATATAAAACCTAGAAAAACCATAAAAATTATAAAATCAAGAAAACCAAAAATATTTTTCGTTTTTTTTAAATCGGGCATGTCTTTTAGTACGGTAATATTTACGGCTTTAGAAATGTCGATCATTATTGACACGGCGCCATAAATAGAGTCCGTATAAAAGTTGTACATTTTTAAAACATGCCCATTATGGCTTGTAGTTATTTCAGACTGCAACCCGGTTTTCATATTAAAGTCACGTATTTCCTTGGAAAACGTTGGCTCACAACGGGAATTAATTTTCTCGGGCATGATTTACAAGCCAAATCATGCAAAGGGATCAAGTTTACTTTACAACTTGGTCTAACACGAGTTAGTGTACGTCTCAGTGCATTAATTTGTCAAAATAAGAGAAATCTTATTGCCACCACGAATCAATCTTTTCAAGACATTAATTGGAAATGCTTTCATCAATATTTGACTCTTTAAACAATGACTACAGTTGTTTAAATAGAAAACGGGTCATCGTTTAAGGGGGAGAAAATATTAAATCATCTTCGTCATCAAAACGATTTTCAAAAGTGTTTGTGGAAAATTAATTGGCTAAATGGTTTATGAGTGGTATTGCTTTAGAATACGACTTGTGCTCGTTCAATGTGATAGGAATTGCTTTAAGATCTGGGAGATTTGCTAATAGGTTGCGATGCTTAAGTTGTGTGTAGGTTAAGTTGGCGAAATTTAACAATGGTTAAGAAAAATGAAAAGATATGTTATAAACCAAAAAGGAAAAGAATAGAAAACTGTAGGGTTAAAGGTGACAATTTGTGAAAGTTGTAAACAATTATTGACCTAGTCAAAACCAAACCCCCCATGCTTTTTTATTCTTTCTTCTTCACTGTTTTGGTTTTACTTCTTTGCCGTCATTCACATACACAGAAACACACACAAGCTTTCACAAAACTCGCTTTCTAATCAACTCAATCCGTTTCATTCGATCAAACAAGGTACAAACATCAATCTTTGATTTTTAATTCGCCTAATTCATTGAAATCCACTTAATTAATTCGTTTGAATTAAGATTATCAAATTATGGTTCGTTTGCCTTATTAGGGATTAATTAATTAGGGGTTTTAGTTGGGTTTTATGCGGATTAGCCTTAGAAAGATGTTGTGTTGCCTTAGCATGCCTTAAAACTCACAATCGCGCTTAGAATAATCATCAATAGGCTGCGTTTAGAACTTTCGGATGAACAAGGGTTATGAACTTCCGAATGAAGGAAGTTTCGGATGAAGAAGTTCCGGATGAACTTCCGAATGAAGAAGTTCCGGATGAACTTCCGAATGAAGAAGTTCCGAATGAACTTCCGAATGAAGAAGTTCCGAATGAACTTCCGAATGAAGAAGTTCCGGATGAACTTCTGAATGAAGAAGTTCCGAACGAACTTCCGAATGAAGAAGTTCCGGACGAACTTCCGAATGAAGAAGTTCCGAGTGAACTTCCGAATGAAGAAGTTCCGAGTGAACTTCCGAATGAAGAAGTTCCGAGTGAACTTCCGAATGAAGAAGTTCCGAGTGAACTTCCGAATGAAGAAGTTCCGAATGAACTTCCGAATGAAGAAGTTCCGGATGAACTTCCGAATGAAGAAGTTCCGAATGAACTTCCGAATGAAAAGTTCCAAATGAAGGACTTTCGAATGAAGGAGTTCCGAATGAAGGACTTCCGAATGAAGAGTTCCGAATGAAGGAGTTCCGAATGAAGAGTTCCGAATGAAGGAGTTCCGAATGAAGAGTTCCGAATGAAGGACTTCCGAATGAAGAGTTCCGAATTAAGAGTTCCGAATGAAGAGTTGTTGGATTGATAGTTGTTTGCCTGTTATAAGTACTTGTTAAAATGTATTATGCTTAGAAGTCATAATAATATATATCTATATATTGTTTGTGCATCAACCTTTTATGTCTTATCTTAAGCAGATACGATGACTAATCCAACAGTACAAGCACTCCAAGATGCTAGAATAGCCGCAATTGCCGAAGCAAGAGCTCTCAAGTTCATACCAAACAATTACCGGCTGAAGCAAGTTTCAAAATCCACTCACCATGGATTTAAAGTCACCATAGCAATTCTTGATCACTCTCATTTCAAGAATGCTTTAAGGAGTACTGCCTCGGTGCCTTATGATTACATGTATGAGTTCTGGGCTACCAAGGAAAGCACTTCAAACAAGATCACCTTCACTCTCGACAACAAGCAGCAGACACTTACTGTTTCAGACTTCCGTAAGATATTTGGCATTCGGGATACACCCAAAGGTATGTCATTTTCCAGGGATCCTACTAAAGACGAACTCATGGAGATGTTCGATATCCCAAATATTAATGGTTAACATTTTGGATAAGGGGAGAATAATGGGATTAAGGAGACTTAAATGATACTTGGCTAAAAGATGAAAAAGACTTAACGATTATCCAACTTAATATGTGTAAAGAACGTGTTAAGGGGGAGCGTTTTTGATGAACAAAACACCTAAGGTACAAAACCTTTGATTTCAATATCACAAATACCTTAAGTGATTTTCAAGGATTTTTCATGGTGGCTATACTTTCCCAAAACACGCTTAATTCACGACGGATGTGGTGACAAAAGGGTGGTAGGAATAGGTTTTAGTCCAATGATTCATCAGAGCCGATGGAATCTTCCCAAGGACAATTCCCTAGATAGAATTAGAAGTCCTAGGAAAGATGGAGAAAGATTGTGAACGTAGCTGACTACCGACTAATTACTGATGCTAGCACTAGAACAATCACAACAAGGTGCTAGTGATGATGTATTGGTAAGTACTGAAGGGGTTGAAGAATGAAAAAGAAATGTAAAGATAAAGGGTGTAAAGAAAGGAGCCCTCCTTACAACTTTAGGCAGAAACCGGGTCAATACATATGCTATTGAGATCATTTTTGTTAATGATTCTCGATATTGAAGAAAGACATCATGGACCCAGTGATGCAATGCACAACTCTTCCCAGCTAACTCAAATATCTCTCAAAAGGTATTTGTTTTAATCACACGGAGATCAACACGTTATCTATTGGTTTATTCACTCCGAATAGACTTATATTGAAAAGGTGGCACTCCTCTCCAGCCATCGCTCACTAAATCAAAACGCACTATCGAGTCTAGAGCCACGAGATCATCAAAAGTCTCATTAGGACACTTTCCATTTATTCCTTGCTTTCTCACACACTGTGAAAAGTAAGAGATTTTCATGAGTCCTACGTAGTATTCCTGTAATATTGCCAGAACATCCGAGTAATACGTAAGTATTACAATGAAGATGGAAATCCTGCTTGAGCCAACATCAAACAAGCTCATGGTAGGTTACATGTGCGGTTCTTTTAGAATCAATCTTGTGAAAAACTGGAAAGAAACAGTAGTTTAATTCTTAATTGAACTTAAACTCGTTCCAGGCCTCTACGCATTATCATATGATCTTGCCAGAACACTCAGAGTGACTCTTTATTGATCACAGTGACGAGTGGAAATCCTTCTAGTGTTAACATCAAACAGCACTTGGTAGGTGACGTGCAAGATTCTTTATGAATTAAGCTCGTGATAACTGGAAAGCAACGATGGTGAAAATCTTAATTGAAATTCACTTGTTCCAGGTTTCATGAATTGACGGCTTCAATCATAAGGATTTTTAATCTAAATGATTCACTCTTTATGTTCGCAGTCAGCTTTGGACGGTCGAATAAAGAGAACGGGTTTACCCGCGAAATCCTGTCAGGAAGTTACTTAATTGAAACTATCCGTCACGGGTACGATATCTAATATCGTCCAACGGTCTTCACCGACCAGAGGTAAAATGCTACCGAATTAGATTAAAATGTCAAAGCCATTTTATTCGTGTCGTTGCGGTGTACCTGTTAAAGACGGTGGCGTTGCTGTGTACCTGTTGAAGACGGTGGCGTTGCTGTGTACCAGTTGAAGACGGTGGCATTGCGGTGTACCTGTTGAAGTCGTTCCCACATGCTTATGTTTTTCTGCATCAAAGTTCAGCAAAATTCAAGAAAGTGCAAAATGAAGTCTTCCGCTGTACCAAACTCTGAAGCTTTCGAGAATTCAACAAAAAGACATTAGTGTGTGGAACATGGAGTCACGAGGAGGCAAGTTTCACAAGAAGGCAAAGATCGCACGTGATTGGTCAAAAGAACAATGCTCTCAAGCCAAAGCCTAAAAGATCAAATAAACATATTCACAACAAAAAGAAAGAAGAAAAGACTACGAGCTGAAGAACGAAGACTTAGTATAGTATGCTAGGTTTAGAACTTTGTAAACGTGGAGTGACCTCCCTTAGGGGGAGATTGTTAGAAATACGTTTTTACGTATATTAGAAGTATCGGTCACTCCACAATATTATTAATGATTGTAATAGCTCATAGTTATTGTGTGCTTATTAAGTTAAGTAAGAAACCGACCCATGGGCTTGTCATGGGTCGGCCCAAGCCCAATATAGGCCTTGGATATAAATACCCCTTTCCACCATGGAAAGGGGTTGGTTGTTGATCATTCCACTTATTCATTTGAATAAAATACACATAGTTTCTCTCTCACTTTCTCTCACTAGTTTCTCTCTCTAGAAATCTTCAACCCACTTCATAGATTCATAGGTTATCAAGATTCTACATTAATCATAATCTATTGTTTTTGCTTAATTAATCATGTAGTTGGTTTAATTTTGTTGATTGTGTGATTGGTTGGCTTATTGGATTGTGCTTATTGAGTTGGTGTGTTTTGAGGTTTTTAGATTAAGGTGCTTATTGCTTAATTTTTATATTTGTTAGTTTTTAAATAAGTTATTGTTGGAAACTCACTTTATGTGACGACATTTAAGAATTCTCATTAGTTATCATAGTCACACAAGCTTAGACTAGACTAGGTACAATGTATAGTTTAAGGGTTTTTAGATTAAGGGGTGTTGTTTGTGTTTCTTTTTTATTTTCTATTACATTTTCTTTCTTTCTCTTTACACACACAACCACTCTCTCTCTCTCTCTAAGCTCAACAATGGCTACCACCACCATCTACCACCATGTTAGACCACCGGATTAGCAAATAGCAAATCCACAATTGGTATCAGAGCCTCGGTTCCATCCTTGGATCGTTCTTATTTTCGATTTAGGTGGTCTATAAAAAAAAAAATTTGGTCCGTCTTGTTATTTCTTTGTCACGTCTTGTTACTTATAAGATTTGTCACGTCTTATTACTTTTTGTCCAATCAGTTTCCATGTTTCTCATCCTATGTTCCAAGATTCATAATTTTTGTCCTAGTCATCAGTCAAAGATGGTTCTTTTTGTTTCCCTGGTTTCATCAAAAAGTTGTCTTCATGTCAAAAGTGGTCAAAAGTTGTCTTAGATATATTCATATCGTCTACTGTTTCTGGTCTAATTTTTTTGTATCTGGTATCATTTTTTCTGGGTTAATCTTGTTGTTTATGATGACAAAAGTTACCCAGAAAAATATTCAGTTTACCATACCCGGATTTTCAAAACAAGGACATCTCATGGATAAGATTCCTGCATCATGGTACATCGCATTGAGTGCGATGGTACCACTGCGATGGTGACCATCAAGATGATGTTTAGACTGCGATGGACTCAAAAGTTTAGACTGCGATGGGTCAAAGTTTTAGACTGCGATGGACTCAAAAGTTTAGACTACGATGGGTCAAAGTTTTAGACTGCGATGGACTCAAAAGATAGGCTACGATGGCAATTTCTTTTGACTGCGATGGGTTAAATGTTAGACTGCGATGGGTTAAAAAATGTTTGACTGCGATGGCCATATTATTTTTGACTGCGATGGTTTAAAAGTATGACTCCGATGCAGTTTAAAACGTGACCATGTAGTTTAAATTTACACTTGACCGAAACCAACACAACCGAGTCAGCTCGGTAATTACCGAGTTGACTCAGTTTACTCACTGAGTCATATCTCACAAAACTCTCAACCTTATAACACCTCAACAAATACTCATCTAATCCTAATCCCTTCGTCTCCTAATCCCATCTAGACTCAAACCAAAACAGTAAACCAAATCAATCTCAGATTATGTTTCAGTTGCATCTTTTAAAGATGATTTGTGATTTTTTATCTATCCAACCAGAAACAAACATCATCATAGATTTTGTGTAAAGGTCTATACCTTCGTTTATATTCGAAATCAGATTAAACGAATCAGAACAAGAGTGTTCAATTCATGTTTTTGTTTCGATTCAGTGAACAAGAACGCAATAGTAAAACATGAAGTAAACCAATCACAAATCTGTATGGTACTTACAATCACTTAATATACGAATATTAAGAACAAATCTTAACAAATCTGTTAGATTCGATCTTGGATTCGTTTTATTTTAACAGTAACCAACATGCAATCAAGTAAAAAACCTACCCGAGATCCCTTCAAGGATCTTGAAGAAAAATTCGTTTCATGTCTTCTTTGGTATGATGGGACTGCGATTGATGTTGATTTTGGTTCGATGTGTACCTGGGATTAGGGTAAAGATTAGTGTTGGGTTTGATTGTGGAGATGTATTTGATCTGGTGATGGGGGCGGAGAGAAAAGGATGAGACGGAGTTCTCTATGTGGAGTTTAGGGTTAAAATAATGTGAGTGAAATTAGGGATTGTGGATGTTATATCCCATTTGATGGATCGGGTATAATATTTGTGATGGGCTTACATGGACTCAACAAAGCAATGGCCCGTGTGATTTATTAATATACACACAATTTGTTTAACACAAATTTTTATTTTTGTATAAATTTTGTGTGTATTAAGTTTACTTCGGTCGTTATCGGGACGAGACAACAAGTGTCGTGACAAACTAACGAGACATTGTGACGAGATTTATTTTGACAAGACCAAAAAGAAAATTTGGCGATTTTTTAGTGGCTACGGATTTGTTTGACCGGGTATAAATTATGGGAAGTTGAAGACGAAATTTTTGAAGGCGTGTATTTATTTTATCTTCAAAGATAACTTGCTCGTGCTTAATCTTAGAATGAAGACTTGTTTATCTAGTTTCCGGGTTCGGGGTGGATAGTTGATGACTCGGATAACTATCACTTAAAGGGGTTACATTGTTGTACTCAGTGTCACGCGCTTAGTCGACGTGGATAATTTCAAGAGGTGTTGTGCTTATAGACCTCTTCAGTGATGCATTGAGTACTTAGAGATTTCTCCACCGTTCTTCATTCAACAATAGTGCAAGCTTAAGTAACAAGATCGAAGGATTCTTATTCAGTTTCACGTTTGATGTATCTGGTTCATTCTTTCAGTGGTCACTTCAAATTGCTTTCACGTGGGTTGGTAAAGGTGGCCATGGAGAGTTTATGAGTAGAGATTTTCGATCAACAGCTGATTCTCACAAACTATATAATTCAGCTTATTTATTATTCTCTCGAGACTTTCAGGTTCATGTGCGTACGATTTATTGATAGTTCCGAGGTTTCGAAACCATCAAGGGGGAAGAAGAAGACACATTGAACCACAACGAGTACACGTGATGAACTTCATACCTTCTTTTGATTTGAAGACATTCCGGGATGACATTTGTCATAGCCGCAGAGAAAATCAGTGTTTTAACTCGTGGCGTTATCAATCTCTAAACGGTACACTACTGATTCGATGTTTAATTGTTTGGTTGTTGCAATTATTCATCATCATTATCCTATATGCACTCCCGGGACTTAATTGACTCTGGTGCATCTCCGAAAGAAGATATGTGCATTTCCGGGACTTAATTGACTCTGGTGTTACGATGTCAACTTCATGAATGGGATAAAGTGTCCACTTCAGTATTTGAGCTTCATAATTGGGATTGATTTACTTTCTTCAGCTATGTGGGGGAAGAAATGTCTTGATTCTTTCTGGTATGCATAACTTGAACTCTCAGGAGGAAGAAAAATTCTAAAGAATTATTCAAGCGTGAGAAGAAAAGTTGTTGATCTACTTGGTGTACCCTTACTTTCAATCCCTCTTAGCAACGTTATCATGTTATATGATGGGATTTGCTTGTTAGATTCCGCTGTGCGCTTAATCATTCTAAGCTTTATTGAAAGCTTTGAAGTTGCTTAGGAGGATTGTCGGATTAGGGGGAAGCTATTTAAAAGCTTCTACATCAAGTTTATGTGGCATGAATTAGGGGGAAGTTAATTCAGAAGCTTCTCCTTAACCAGAAGTGTATGGGTTACTTAGCTCGTGCCGTTACAGTATTTATTCCACAAGTTACTTTAAAGATGAGTCGTTTTGAAGTCAAAGGCCTCAGAAGACATCATCAGCATTGGACGCTTCATGAAAGCTCTTGTTCTTAATCATTATGTACTTGTTAGGAAAAATATTGTAAGGAATTCTACATGTCGTCCCATGGGGGAAGATTGTTGGAAACTCACTTTATGTGACGACATTTAAGAATTCCCATTAGTTATCATAGTCACACACGCTTAGACTAGACTAGGTACAATGTATAGTTTAAGGGTCGTGTGTGACTATATATACCCCTTCTAGGCTTCCAAGGAGGGGTGTTGCTTGTGTTTCTTTTTCATTTTCTATTACATTTTCTTTCTTTCTCTTACACACACAACCACTCTCTCTCTCTCTCTCTAAGCTCAACAATGGCTACCACCACCATCTACCACCATGTTAGACCACCGGATTAGCAAATAGCAAATCCACAGTTGATTTTGGTAGTTTAACATTTTTTTTTATAAAAAGTGAATTTAATTTTTGCTTATTTAGTGTTTTTAAAAGTTTTTAAATTGTGTCTTATTAGCTTTTTTCTAAAAATTGATTTGGATTAAGTTTTGGTAAGTGCTTATTGTGATTGTGCTTATTTGGTATTAATCCGGGTTGTAGAAACCCTCTTTTCCCGAACTGTGTCAAAACTAATTTTTCCCGACTTGTGTGTGAACATATTTCCCGAATTAGATGCAATTTGAGTTTATCGAATTATGTGTGTGATGTTAATTCCGAATTAGGTGGTGGGTAGCTGATTCCAAATTAGACATTCAATCAAGTTTCCCGAATTACATTCAAGACCACTATTCCCGAACTTCTTGTGAATCACATATTCCGAACTAGATTCGGAACCCACATTCCGAATTACATCAAGCTTTTGGATTCCGGATTAGGTTCAAGACAGAAGATTCCGAACTAGGTGGAGGACACAACATTCCAAATTAGAGAGGGAATTTGGATTCCGAACTACATGCAACATTTATATTCCGAATTAAGTGAGAATTTTGAATTTCGAATTACAAGCAAATCTCTAATTCCGAATTAGGTTGAGAATTTGGATTCCGAACTAGGTAGGGGATTAGTATTCCGAACTAGGTTCAAGATTTGTATTCCGAATTAAGTCAAGATCACGGATTCAGGATTAGGACTAGTACTTCGTTTTCCGAATTGCATCAAGGACACACATTCCGAATTATGTTCAGTTTTTGGTTTCCCGACTTATTTTTAAACCTTAATTTTTCCCGCCAATTTTTACCTATTTTAATTTTCAAACATTTTCACTTAGTTTAATTTTCAAATTACTTTTATTAAAGTTTTCATTTTTACAAAGTTTTAAATTTCAAATTTACTTTCAAAGTTTTGATTTTTCGTCATTTATTTTTAAAATCTTCCTTTTTAGTTTAACTTTAAAGGCTTTCATTTTTATTAAACGACATTTACAATTTCACTTTATTTTAAATTAGATAATTACCTTTAGCTATTTTCACCAAGTCCTACTGTGCAACATTCATTCTGGAAGAGCAATCGAGGTTAGAAATTCTGCTTTATTTTTAATAGATTTTACATTTATGTTATTTGTAGATTTAGATAATCAAGCTCCCCCTTTTTAGTGACCAACACCAATAATTTCACCAAAAACTGTGATCAATTCGATAAGATACCGAGACGATTGAGTACACATATGCTAGCATTTAACACAATATTAAATGGCGACGCTGCCGGCTCTTTTCATAAAGATTAACGGTTTTTAGTGAGAAAAATTGGATTTTGGGATCCGTTCTTTTGGGAACGTTATTTTCAAGCATAAAAATTTCTAAAAAATCCTAAAAAATATAAATTTTCAAAAATCCAAAAAAATAAAAAAAAGATAAAAAACCAAAAATATTTTATTTCATTTTAGTGTATGCGTACTCGATCTACGTCTTATTCTGAGCCCGAGACTCTTAGAGACTTAGATATGACCGGTGTGCATAATAATAATAACAACCCACCCCACCTCAACATGAAGAATAATAACAACCATGGCCCACAACCCGACCTTCGCACGATGTAGGAGCTTTGTTAGCCAACAATGAACGGACGTAGAGGACCGATTGCGCCGATGCAAATCACGGCTCCTGAATTTTCGTTGAAGCATCACATGATCCAGCAAGTTCAAAACGCTTGTCCTTTTCGCGGATTACCGGATGATGATGCCAACAAACACCTCGATAAATTCATAACCGTCACTCAAAGCATGAAATTGCCCGATGTTTCCATGGATTTTCTTCGCCTTCACCTTTTTCCACACAATTTATCCCACCATGCCGAAAAATGGTTTGATCGTCTACCCAAAAACTCAATTCATACATGGAATGACATGACTCAAAATATTTTGTCGTGCTACTTTCCACCATCCATGGTCACTAGTCTTTGCAACCAAATCAGTGGTTTCACTCAAGAACCTGATGAGTCGCTTTTTGATGCTTGGGAACGCTATAATGTCTTGATCGACCGTTGTCCGAACCATAACATGATCCCCGTTACTTTGATTGATACTTTCTACAATGGTTTAACTTTTCGTGATCATGATACGATTAATGCTGCCGCCGGTGGTACATTCATGAAGAGAAGACCTGAGGAGTGTAGAGAGCTTATAGAGAACATGACCACTCACCACAAAAATTGGGATTCATCCGCTTCTTCAAGGAATAACCCGAGGGACAATGTTTCTTCTACTTCATCAAGCCCAGAGATGACCGAACTTACCCGCCAAATAGCCGAGATGAACAAAAACTTCTTAACCATGGCTACAAACCAATTTCAACAAGCTAAAGCTGTAGCAACTTCTTGTAATATTTGTGGGGGTTCTCATTCATACACCGATTGTCCTTCTACTCATGACAATCCAGAAAACGTGTATGCTGCTAACAGTAACTTTTCTACGGGAGGCTATCAAGCACGTCCTCAAGGTGACCGCAATTTTCTTAGTTATCGTTCAAACAACTTCCTTTCACCACCCGGTTTTCCTCCTCAAAACCAAAACAACTTTAATCGCAACAATCAAAACCAAACTCGAGCTCCTACTCAATATCAAACCCAAAAAAACCCATATCCACCTCAAGGAAATAATCAAGTTTACCAACAACCCACTTATCAACCACCTGCCTACCATGCTCCTCCTTCCAACCAACCCACATCATTTAATCACGAGGTTGAAACTTACATGAGGACTATTGACGTGCTAGTGAAGAATCTTCAGAGTCAAATCATCAACTTGAAAGGGGATATGGAGAAACAATGGAATGATCTTCGAGCCGATATGCGAAACTCTTTAAGCAGTTAAACGAATGACTTAAGGGATATGATGGCTAGTTTCTTCCCAAGTAGTCAACCCTCTGCTTCGGGTTCTCTTCCGAGTAACACCGTTGCTAATCCAAGAGGGGAGATGAAAGCAATCACCACCCGAAGTGTAAAAGGTTTAAAGGAACCCGAGATTCCTACACCTACACCGGTGATTATGACAAAGGAAAACGAGCCCCTTTCACCAATTTCTCCACCTTCTACTTCTACCCCTCCACCACCCAAATATGTGAGTGAGAATTCCATTCCAAAGCCTTCATCTCAACCCGCTATACCTTATCCCTCAAGGTTGAGGAAAGAGAAGTTGAAGAACAAGGATGATATTCAAGTTTCAAACTTTCTTAAAATGTTTAAACAATTGAATTTCAACATCTCCTTTGCCGAGGCTCTCGCTCACATGCTGAAATATGCCAAAATGTTTAAGGATCTTCTTAGTGATAAGTTAAAGCTTCTTGATATTGCTCAGACCCAACTTAATGAGAATTTCTCCGCGGTTCTCTTAAGGAAATTACCAACCAAACTTGGTGATCCGGGTCGCTTTCTCATTCCTTGCAACTTCCCCGGGGTAGAGAATTGTATGGCCCTAGCCGATCTAGGTGATAGTATAAACTTAATGCCATTAAGTGTTTGGAAACAATTATCTCTACCCGAGCTAGTCCCCACACGAATGACATTGGAATTAGCTAACCGTACGGTTGCTTATCCGGTGGGGATAGCCGAAGATGTCTTCGTCGGTGTCGACAATTTCACCTTTTCGGTGGATTTTTGTTGTTGTTGACTACGAGATGGACCCCCGTGTTTCATTAATCGTTGGATGTCCATTCTTGAGGACCGGTCGCACTCTCATTGATGTAGCTGTGGGCGAATTAATCATGAGAGTTGGTGACGATAAAATCGTTTTCAACATGGGTAAACTTTCTAAGCAACCTTCTGAATACGAGAGCGTTAATTTCATTGACGTACTTGATGAGGCTTGTGAAGAGCATTTAAAAGACGCTTGTAAAAGTGGTTCTTCTTCTCTGCCCATTGTTGAGACCGTTGCCTCTATTGCTCCATCATTGACTCCATTTGGAGAAAGTGATTTCCTTTTGAAAGAATTTGAAGCAACTTTAGGGGATGTGGACTTACAATATGAAGATTCTCCCACCGATTGGGAAGAAGACATTCGTACCATTGAGAAACTTCTCAATGAGGACCATATTTATCCACTTTCTCCTAAGGAAGTTACAATCGATGATCCGAATTTGACTAAACCTTCCATCGATAATTCTCCGGATTTAGAGCTTAAGGATTTACCGTCTCATCTCGAATACGTTTGTTGATCCCAAACTCAGATCTTAAACCTTAATAGCTTGTTTAAGGGTTGTGATAGAAAGAAAGTATTCAATCTAACACTAGAGAAACTTTGCGAAGCAAAGTAACTAAACAAGATGCGGAATATAATGTTTAGCACAAGAACAATGTGATTGAAGCAAACGTTGAACTTTAATATATCAATGATATACGAATACCCTAAAATAGTATTAGGGTTTACAAAACCTTATAGGATGATAATGAAAGACAATAGAAAAGACACACATTGCATGCTAACCTAGTGAGTCCTTTTATAGGCATAAGGACTCACGTACAAGATCACTGCTAACAAACTTGGAAAGTATTAAGGAGTAGTAATAGAAACGCGTAAAAATCTTTTCCAAGTTTATCTCTGACGGCAGGGCCTTTGACTTCAGCAGGGGAACCAATCCCCCTGCCTTTGTTATTTGGCAGGGGGAACTTACTCTAGCTAGGGTACGAATAATCAACTAGCAGGGGTAACAAGTATACATAGATTTATTCCCAACAATCCTCCCCTAAACTTGTGCTTTCCCCTAAAGACAAGTTTATGAATAAATCCTAGTTGATGAGGATGCTTACAAACTTTCTGGCCAAATCTGACTATGCATCATCCTTACCAGATCATAAGCAACAGGCGTTTTAGCATCTACAATCAAGTTAGCATGTGCTAGTTTCTTCAAGGTCTCCTGAGTGAAGGGATAATAACGATGATTGATCAAGTACACACTCACTCCCTCCATTACTACCTCATAGACCCCAGAATTAGTAAACAGCTTCCAATACAACAAATCTCCTTTATTCACTACATCAAATATAGGATCAAATAACTCATGCTCATACATCCTATGCATGCACTCCCAGATTACCCAATCCTTCTCCACACCATCCATGGTAGGAGGTTTTGCAGCAAAAGTCTTTTTCAAAATTTTCCACAGATCTTCTAAGTCCTCACTATCCAAGGTTTGAAACATGACATCTAGACTTAGAAATGTCTGTGATGTATTGTCAGCTCTTGTAAGCTTCCACCAAGTCCTCCCTTTGTGTTCATAAACAACATACTCTATGATACCAAACTTCTTTCCAAGTTCACTAGGTGAGATATCATCATTTTCCTGCAGAATTAGCTGTGTATCAATTTCTTCATTTGAAGGACGTTGAGATTCCTTAGTAACTGTGCCAACTTTCTCCATTCTCTTGAGTCTTTTGGCTGCTCTTTGTACATTAAGTACAGACTTCTCAATCTCTGGAAAACTTTCACCTGCTTGATGTAATGCCCCTGCTTGTGATGGTGCACCTGCTTGGGATGATGCACCTGCTTGTGTAGTTTCGAAAGTTGTTCCTTCAGCCTTTCTTTTCTTGGATTCCCTAGCTTTCTGTAACACTTCACTTTGTCTCCTAAGATACTCAGCTTCCTCAGGAGAGTTCATAGTCATCCAATCTTCCACATCATATTCTCTTAAGACTGGTTTGACTGCTCTTTTTATAGCTTCAAAACTCATGTCTGTGAAGTCCCCATCCTTCTACTTCTTATGTCTCTTGAGCAAAACTTTGTAGTGTTCAAGTCTCCCTTTCTCAGAACTCAAATACTTCTCTCTCTAAATTTGATTTGCCCTCCTTTCCAGATATTCAGTTTGATATTTGTAAACAAGGCAAGTCAATTCATACCTGTCTTCCAAATGAGCATTTATTAACTCCTTCTCCCATTGATCTAGAAATTCTCCAACATGAGGCACCCTGTCATCCAACTCTCTATGCATAATTTCAACCTGCTTAAGCATATCTTTAGGCCTCATCTTTTGCATTCTCTGATCCTGCATATCCATCTCCTCTTTTTGTAGTCTGAGAGCTACTTGTGCATCATGTGCTTCTTGAGCCCTTTGCTGTTCAGGAGTTCTATGCTTGTATTTTCTCTTGGGTTGTTCAATCAATATTCCTTTTCCTTTGTCTTTTGGATCCACTGCTGGTACTGATTTAACTCTAGATGCAGGTTCTTTGATAGTAATTCCCTTCTGAGCTGGTGGCTTTCTGTTCTTTCTAACAAAAGTTTGAGTAATAGGCTTAGCAGGGGAACGACTTATAGCAGTGGGATCAGCAACAGCAGGGGAAACTTTTGAAGCAGGGGCTTCTTCTTGATTGCCCATAGTTAGCAATGTTTGAGCAATCTCTTTAGCGGCACTCCCCTTATCACTTCCCTTATCAGCACTTCCTTTCTCAATCCCTTTCTCAGCACTTGCTATTTTTCCTTGTACACCACCAGGATATGAATAGTACTGAGTAGACTCTTATGTATTGGGAACTTCCTCCCCTTTGGAAGCATCCTCATTTGTGGATATGATAAGCCTGGGCTTTCTCCTCCCCTCAAGTGTGGCAAGTCTGGTTGCCAAGTTATTGATAACCAGACCTTGCTTTTTGACATTTTGTACAAGTTGTGCATTCTGCCTTTTCAGACTCATGCACATTTTCGTCAATTCCAAAATGGTCATAGGTTTCATGTTGCTCTCAACCCTAGAAGGGGATTTCTCCCCTTTTTAGATATCATGGAGTGAGGGAGAGGACTTACTGATGGTGTCACTATCCTGATCACCCCTTGAGGATGAGACAGTAGTGGCAGCCAAACCCTCAGTTTGCTCCAAACCCTTGGAGACTCTCCTCTCTGCTACTTGTGAAGATTCACCAGGCAAGGGAGACCTGGCAAACCTAGATTTAGATCGCCTTTCATGTTGTGGATCAGCAGGGGGTAGAGTACTGGCAGGGTGTAGGTTCTTGGCAAGGGAATCAGAAGGTTTGTGTTTAGCTGTTTTTGTCTTGGCTTCTTCCTGTCTGATTTGTTTCATCATAATGGAGGTGAGTGGAATGGACCTGCCAGAAAATTGTGGGGATGGTGCAAGAAGTGTGGTGAATAGTTTGGTAGTGTGCTTGGTTGCTGAAAAGTAGTTTTTGTGCTTGATTGGACCATGTTCACTCATATTCAGCAGAAGTTCTATAAACCTTGGGTACATACAAAACTTTGAATTGCTTGAAACATTTTTAACCATTCCTTTGAAAATCATTTGAGAAAAACAATACTTCCTCCCCGTTGCTAAACAAATCAGGGCAGAAGCCATCTCACTACCAAATTCATTGAAAGCAGGGGTTTTTGGTGACAAGCATTGCAAAATTGTATGAATCAAATACTTCCAATGTGGGGCAAACTAAGCTTTAGCAAACTTACATTTTTGGTCTTTAGAAAGAGTGTACCCCAATTTAACAAGACCCTCAAAGATTTCAGCCTCAGATAGGTTGGTTATCCTATCCTCATCATCAAGAAGAAGATTCTCCCTGATGGAGGCAAGTGTAATCACCTTGGGATGACCATCTACAGTGATTTGAATTGTGACCTCTCCATTCACTGTCTTGGTCATGGATTTAGACCAGAACTGCTGAATGTGTGAGGTGTAAATTCTAGGGTTGATGAGAAGGGCCACTCTAAAATACGAGGACTTTAGAAAGGCCACAGCATCAACAAACTCTACTGGTTCATCATGTAATAAAGTGATTTGATTATGATTAGCAGCAAATTTGAGAGACATGATAAAGTTTGAAAATATTTTGAAGGTTTATAAAGGTGAGAGGTAAGTGGGATTTAGTCGAAGGAGAGAGATGGACCTGCTTGTGAAGGGAATTAAGTTTTTATAGGCGATTTGAAGAGCTGTGATTGGACCAAATTTTCAAATTGCAAAAATATCAAAGATAAATCTTGATAAAAAAGTAATTTATTTGAAATAATAAAGTAAAGATTACCAATCAACGAAGAAAGCGCCTTAAATATCTTTTAAAAACAATAAAATATTCCCTAACCAAAATTTGTGCAAGCAGGCCCAACGGCTATGAACAGGGTAACGGTATTGTCGATCAACAGTCAAACAGGGGAATGATGTTAAAGCAGGGGAAGCAAAAAGTGAAAGAAGGGGAAACTTTCCTAGGGGTATTAGACTAGTCATAGAGAGACCAATGCTAACTAGCTCTGCTCTAATGCACACACTTGTATACACAAGATAGATACATAGAAACTCAAGAGTCCTCTATTCAGCAAAGGTCTAAGCACAAAAAGTCAACACATAAGTCACCCTGCACCTGGTCAGCCCAAGAAAATATGCATACCCTAGTCACCATCCCTACCTTTTCCCTTACCTATGGTCAGTTAGTCTTGGCAATATGTACCACACATATGTACCTGAACAGCAAGCTGTTTTGATAGAGAAGTGCAAGTACCCATTACAGTGCCTCAAGGTTTCAGAATTCTAACAAGCTTTGCAGCAAGCCCTCATCACCCTGAACCCTTACTCACCAATGGATATGATCTAGGATCATATATGAGCATCCTAAGGATACCCTGAGTCCTAAAGGTGTGACCTAACCTCCCCTTAAACATAGAGCATATACCTGATCCACCAATGAGAATAGTATGCACCATATGGAACTCTGCATTGTTAGTCTAAAACCACATATAACCACTTTTAAAAAGAACAAACCCATTTTAAAGAGAAAAACTCTCTTAGCAGGGGAATGAACCCCCAGCAGGGGGATCTATGTTCAAAAGCAGTAGAATGAAAAGTGATGGAAAAATTGACTAACAGTTATACAACAACAGCAATAAAGCAACCCTGAATATACATGACATAATAGACATCAATTTTTAGGGAGTAACCATTCCAATACCTGCAACCAGGTACTGAAACCTCCCCACTTCAAAAGCTTTTGTTAAAAGATCAGAAACATTAAGTTCTGTATCAATTTTCTCAGGGACAATTAGTCCTTTTTCAAAACAATCTCTGATAAAGTGATGTCTTATTTCAATATGTTTAGTCTTGTGAAGGTCTACGAGATTAATGGCCTATTCTATATCATGGATTTGGTGGATTTTGATTTAGTTGATAAACATAAAGAAATGAAGGAATGAGATGAGGGATTAGAGAGAGAAAGAGGAGAAGGGAGAGAATTGTAGAGAGAGAAAGTGAAATGGAAAAATGATTAATTGACAAATGGAATCAACAACCCCCTCCTAACATGCTAGGAGGGGTTATATATAGCCCACCCTACATGTGGGCTATATGGACCATACATAAAGTAAATAGATCACGAGCCCATTACATAATTATCGTTGGAGCGACCGATCCTTCATAAATACGTAAAACGTATTTCCAACAATCTCCCCCTAAGGGAGGTCGCTCCAAGTTACAAAGTTCTAAATAGTCTATAACTCGTGATCTATGCTAACTAAGATGTGACCGAGACTTTATTGGGAAATACGTATTTCCAACAATCTCCCCCTAAGGGAGGTCACATCTTTTTACAAAATCTTAAACCTAGCATCTATGCTTGAGTCTTCGATCTTGTTCTTGTGAATATGCTTGATGTGATCTTTGACTTTAGTCTTGAGCATGTTTCCTTGCCTTGACCTTGTGCATTCTTCACTTGTGATATTTGCCTCTTTGTGACTTCATGTTCCACATACTTATACTTTTAAATTCTTGAAAGCTTCAGAGTTTGATACAGCGGAAGACTTGACCTTCAGGCTTTCTTGAATTTGTTGAAGTACTAATTGTATGTAGTATAAGCATGTGGTGACGACTTCTTCTGGATTGTACACCGCAATGCCACCTTCTTGTTACGCTGCATAAGACAGTTAGCAACAAAACAATATACACGGATGAAATGGCCTTGAACATTTCATTCTAATTCGGTAGCAATTTACCTCCGGTCGGTGAAGACCGTTGGACGATATTAAATATCGTACTTGTGGCAGGTAGTTTCAATAAAGAACCTCCTTGACAAGATTTCGCGGGTAAACCCGTTCTCTTTACTCGACCGTCCAAAGCTGACTGCGAACGTAAAGAGTGGATCATTTGGATAATATTATCCGCATGATTTGAAGCCGTCAATTCATGTTCCTGGAACAAGTGAAGTTCAATTAAGAACCGCACCATCGTTGCTTTCCAGTTGTCACTAGCTTGATTCATATAGAATCTTGCAAGTTACCTACCAAGTGCTGTTTGATGTTAACACTAGAAGGATTTCCACTCGTCACTGTGATCAATAAAGAGTCACTCTGAGTGTTCTGGCAAGATCATATGATAATGCGAAGAGGCCTGGAACGAGTTTAAGTTCATTTAAGAATTAAACCACTGTTGCTTTCCAGTTATCACAAGTTTGATTCATAAAGAATCGCACAAGTCACCTACCATGAGCTTTTTGATGTTCGCTCAAGAAGGATTTCCATCTTCATTGTAGATACTTTCGTATTACTCGGATGTTCAGGCAAGATCATGAAGATTTTGCGTAGGACTCTTAAGATCTTTCTTACTTTTCACAGTGTGTGAAGAAGCAAGGAATATGAAAGTGTGTCCTAATGAGATATATGATGATCTCAAATGGCTCTAGACTCGATCGTGCATTTTGGATTTTTAGTGATCGGAGGCTGGAGAGGAGTGCCACCTTTTCAATACCAATTTATTCGGAGTGAATAAATCAATAGATAATGTGTTGATCTCCGTGTGATTAAAACAAATACCTTTTGAGAGATATTTGAGTTAGCTGGGAAGGGTTGTGCATTGCATCACTGGGTCCATGACGTCTTTCTTCAATATCGAGAATCATTAGCAAAAATGACCTCAATAGCATATGTATTGACCCGGTTTCTGCCTAAAGTTGTAAGGAGGGCTTCTTTCTTTACACCCTTTATCTTTACAGTTCTTTTTCATTCTTCAACCCCTTCAATGCTTACCAATACGTCATCACTAGCACCTTGTTGTGATTGTTCCAGTGCTAACTTAAGTACTTGGTCGGCATTCAGCTACATTCACAATCTTTCTCCATCTTTCCTAAGGACTACTATTTCTAGCTATGGAATGTCCTTGGGAAGATTCCTCCGGTTCTAGAGAAATCATTGGACTTTAACCTATCCTACCATCCTTATGTCACCACAATCTTCACCGTCGTGAATAGAGATGTTTTGGGTAAGTGTATGTCACCATGAAATCCATTTTGAAGTGCAAATCCATTTTGCTCCCCCTTAACATATGCTACGATATTCGAAAACATTTCGCACATGTCGGGATGAGCTAACACGTTAAGTCAAACCATTTATGATTGATCATATCCCATATTAAATCACATTTTCTCCCCCATATTAAAAATATTAACCCAATCGATGTTTTTAATATCAATTGATTTAATAGCATTTTAAGAAAATTTGGGAAGAAAAATGCAAATCCAATTATCTTCATGAGTTACACAAGCTCCCCCTCAAATTAATGAGGGTGTGCTGAAACGTAAATTAAATACCTTTTAAACACAAGTGTAAGGTATTTATTACGTGCAAAGATCATATATGATAATGAATTCACAAGATTAGCAATATACGAGGTTGGACCTGAATGATGGAGAACATCATATGAGAGATTCACATGGTTCTTGTTCACGAATGTTGGTCTCCTCGTCACGTTCCTGAGAAAATTAATTCCCGTTGTTGAGTCAAAGCTTTCCGGTGAAATGCTTGACTTGATTATGAAAAGCGGGTTGCTATCTGAAATAATAGCAAACCATTTTGAGCATGTTTTAAAAGTTTGAACTTCTGCTCGAACTTTATTTACAACCCCGTGTCATTATTGAATGACATTTCTAGGTTCGTAAATATTATCGATTCCAGAAGACATGCTCGTTTTATCAAAACGTTTTTGAACACACAATTTTGAAAGATTTAGAAAAACCTTTTGAGAAATTCTCGAAAAATTGTGTTTAAAGTTTTGAAAAACAATTACTTGAGCTTAAGATGTTGAATATCTTAAAAGCAAGCTCAAGTCCGAGAAGTTGTGAACTTCCCGTTGTTAAGGATAAGTTACCATCGGCGATAAACTTTCCTTTTATCTGAAGGACGAGTCCTAAGCTGACATTTACTTAGAAGTCGTTTTCATGAGCTTGAAAACTTTGACTGTTTTAACGGAAAGCTCATGACCGAGAAAGGTTAATTTCTCGTTATGAGGAAAAGTTCATCATTAATGATAAACTTTCCTTTATTTGAAGTTCGAGTTACAGTCTGACATTTAACTGTAAGTCATGTACACGAGCCTAAAACCTTTGAATGGTTTAAATGTAAGCTCGTGTCCGAGAAAATTTAATTTCTCGTTGTAAGGATAATTTTATCATCGGCGATAAACTTTCCTTTATTTGAAGCACGGGTTACCATCTGATATTTAATGATAAACCATATACACGAGCTTAAAACCTTTGAATGGTTTTAGGGTAAGCTCGTGTCCAAGAAAACTTAATTTCTTGTTAAGAGGGTAAGTTATCGTTGCGTGGATAAACTTCCCTGTCTCTGAAGTCCGGGTCGTCGTCTGTCATTTAACGAGGAGCCATAATGCATGAGCTTAAAAACTTGGAATGTTTTTGATATAAGCTCATGCCCGAGAAAAATGAATTTCTCGTTTTTAGGATAAGTCATCATCGGGATGAACTTTCCTTTCTTTGAGGATCGAGTTACAGTCTGTTATGTGACTGTAAGTCCTTGTTTGCAGCTTAACCATGAATCCCCTGAGACATTTGTTTCTCTGATATCTGCTTCTTCAGCAACCAAACTCTAAGAGTGTCCTTAGTTGAACGGTACACAACGATTGGACCGCTTCGTTCTTTTGGAACATCAACTTTGGTACCTGCAATCTCATTAGGAATTTGCATGCTTTGACGTGGGTTAGCAATATCAATTATAGAAGCACATGGGGGTTCACAGTTGGCTTTACTTGTTACAGAGGCGACCTGAGTAGATGATTCACTAGTCTTGGCTGGCAAACGTTTCCTTTTATAGAAAACCTTAAGTTTAGGCGTAAGTGAAGTATCATCTTTATCAGTTTCCTCCCTAGTAGACTTAGTAGAATCGGAGACTATCCTAGTTAAAGGGCACTCGTTTCCTACAATAGTGAAAGTTCTACCAGTGGGACGCCACATTTTACCAAAGGGTTTGATTTTAGCGACCCACTGGGATTTAAGTCTAGCACGGGAGTTCACCTCATTAAGCAATTTTTTGATACAAGCATCATGATTTGCCGTAAAGACACATTTTCTACATGTTTTACAAGTAGCATATTTAATGTCCGAGTAAGATCTAGAATCCCTAGACGATTGATTGATGCTCCTAGGATTGGACATGCTACAGTTAGCAGTGTTGGGTAAACTAGAAGGCATCTGACTAGGTTTGAAATTCCTATCTCTTACATGTGTCTTTTGCTTAGCTTCCCTAAGATCAGATTCATGGCAAACGTCATTTGAACTAGTTCTAGATGTGGTCTTGGTATTTTTAGGGAAACTAGAGGCAATCATATGATTTGGTCTTGCTAAAGCTGGAGTGATCACATTGGGCCTAGTTGCTGGAGTGACTGGTCTAATGAGATGAACCAAATCAACTTGGGAGGCAAACCGCGGTCTCGAGGATTGTGGTCGCTCGGATCTAAATGCAGTAGGTTGTCTGACAATCGGTTGTCTGACGAACTGATTTGTAGGCGGTTTCCCCAAGATTGATGGTTTTTCAAGCTTAGTGTCCACACTAGGTCCTTTACTTTTCCTTAACTCGTTTTTCAACGCAGCTATAGCAAAAACCTTTTCCTGTACTTGGGCCTTCAAAGTCTCATTCTCTTTGAGCAAGTTATCTTGGGATGCCAACTTAGATTCAAGCAGTTGAATTTGTTTCAAAAGATTATCCTTTTCAGCTTTCGAATCTAAAACAGTTTGATCCAATTTTCTTTCAAGAACAACGTTTGATTTTTCAAGTTTTTCAAAATATGTTTCAAATTTGTCCGTTTTCTTAGAAAATTCAAGTTTGGAATCCTCAAGGTCTTTAGATTGCCGAGCTACGATTGTTTCGAGCTCTTTAATCTTGGAATCAGAAGCAGTCAATGAATCAGTTATAGGATAATTATCATGATGTTTAGCATTCTGAACAATCTCTCCCCCATTATGACTTACATCGGATGAATCAGAAGTGGTATTGCTATCACTCGTTTCCATCCCATGTTTGTCATAATTAGGTTCAGAATCCTCAATATGCGGCATATCATCAGCATATACATCATAAACCACATTACATTGTACCATGTTTGCAGGCTCTGCGTCATAAATGGGTAAGGTGTCATCAAGAGAAATCTCGTGAACATTCCCTGACGTGCCACTGGCATCATGTTGTCCTCCTGATTCTGTGCTCGTGCCATCGTTAGGCTCCAAGTTGTCAACCGTATTGGTACCATAGTCGAGTGGACCATTCAAAATCGATTTGACCATAAGCCTTCCGTATGTCGGTTTCCCCTTTAGATATTGCATCATTCGACCTTGCCATGCCTCAAACACCTCTTTAATAAGCATCGGTGGACGGCTATCAGTTCCCGTTATGATTGATATATCCGTAAGAGATGTCATCTGAGGCATTACTGAATTTGGATTCATTTTGTTTTTCTTCAAAGAAACAGAGATTATCGGTTGATCGAGCAGTGAAGTAAAGCTTGTGAATTGTGTTGTGTTTTTGTTGTAAGAAACCAAGATTAAATCCTCTAAAAAATCGTCGAAAAAACAAGCAAAATAACCCTTGATTCGGAACTTTTTGTTGATTCGGAAGTTTGATTCGGAAGATTACCTTGATTCGGAACTTTTTGTTGATTCGGAAGATTACCTTGATTCGGAACTTTTGGGTTGATCCGGAACTTCTTGGTTCGGAAGTTCTTGATCCGGAACTTTGGCTTGATCCGGAACTTCTTGACTCGGAAGTTCTTGGTTCGGAACTTTGGCTTGATCCGGAACTTCTTGACTCGGAAGTTCTTGGTTCGGAAGTTTTGCTTGATCCGGAACTTCTTGACTCGGAAGTTTCTTGATCCGGAACTTCTTGGTTCGGAAGTTTCTTGATTCGGAACTTCTTGACTCGGAACTCCTTGATCCGGAACTCCTTGATCCGGAACTTCTTGATCCGGAACTCCTTGATCCGGAACTTCTTGATCCGGAAGTTTTGCTGAATAAACAGAAACCCCCTCCGATGAACAGTCGAACAGTAAAAGTTAAGATTAAGCCCAGATTTTGACCAAATAACCCAAAAAGTTTTGTGCTTTCGACTAAAATAAGTAACAACTAATACTTATCCACTAATCCCAATCACAAAAACACCAAAAACACCAAGAATCAAGATGATTTTTCTTAAAGAACACTAATACAATCAAAAACTAAAAAACCACACAAATCACCACCTTAAATCACCCCATAGCTCTTGATACCAAATGTAGGTCTACGAGATTAATGGCCTATTCTATATCATGGATTTGGTGGATTTAGATGGTTGATTTAGTTGATAAACATAAAGAAATGAAGGAATGAGATGAGGGATTAGAGAGAGAAAGGAGAGAAGGGAGAGAATTGTAGAGAGAGAAAGTGAAATGGAAAAATGATTAATTGACAAATGGAATCAACAACCCCCTCCTAACATGCTAGGAGGGGTTATATATAGCCCACCCTACATGTGGGCTATATGGACCATACATAAAGTAAATAGATCACGAGCCCATTACATAATTATCGTTGGAGCGACCGATCCTTCATAAATACGTAAAACGTATTTCCAACATCTTGCTATGAAAAACAGGGTTCTTAATAATGCAAATGGTGTTGTTGTTATCGATAAATATCATGGTTTTAAGAAAGTTATACCCATAATCAAGCAGTTGATTTTGAACCCAAAGTACTTGACCACAGCATGCAGCAGCTGCTACATACTCAGCTTCAGTTGTTGATGTGGCCATAATAGTCTGCTTCTTACATTACCAAGATATAAGTATGCTTCCCAAAAATTGGCATCCCCCTGTTGTAGACTTCCTATCATTGTTGTCACCAGCATAGTCACTATCTGAGTAAGATATCAACTCAAATGGTGACTCTTTGGGATACCAAAGTCCTAAGGTTGGATGGCACTTTAGATACCTAAAGATTCATTTTACAGCAAATAAATGACACTCTGTTGGTGCCACCTGGTATCTTGCACATAAGCAGACTGCAAACATGATGTCAGGTCTTGAAGCTGTGACATACATGAGAGACCCAATCATAGACCTGTAGTTCCTGATATCTATAAGCTTTCCAGGACCATCTCTGCCTCATGGATGATCCTTGTCCATTGGTGTGGACACCTTCTTTCCCTCAGACATGCCAAACTTCTTCACATTCTCAACCACATATTTGTCTTGTGAGATAAATATCCCATCTTTCCGCTGCTGAACTTGTAACCCCAAAAAGAAGTTTAGCTCTCCCATGGCACTCATTTGAAATTTATCCTGCATCAATTTTGTGAACTCTTTGCTGAGAATAAAGTTAGTGGATCCAAAGATGATGTCATCAACATAGACCTGTACTAGCAGAAGGTCACCCTTTTGTTTCTTAATGAACAGGGTCTGATCAGTCTTTCCCCTGCTAAAGCCATTATCCAAGAGATACTTAGAGAGAGTTCCATACCAGGCACTGGGAGCTTGGTGAAGTCCATACATAGCCTTTTTCACCTTGTATACCTTGTCTGGATGTTCTGGGTCTTCAAACCCTGGAGGTTGCATAACATAGACCTCTTCATCAATGGTGTCGTACAAGAAGGTACTTTTTACATCCATTTGGAAAATAGTGAAGTCCATAAATTAAGCATAAGCAAGGAATAATCTAATGGCTTCAATCCTAGAAACTGGAGCAAATACTTCCTCATAGTCAATTCCTTCTTCATGTGTATATCCTTGTGCCACTAGTCTTGCTTTATTCCTGACAACTATCCCCCTTTCATCCTTTTTGTTCCTGAGTACCCACTTTGTCCCAATGGGCCTTGCCCATTTTGGACAATATACTAGAATCCAAACCTCTTGAATGTCAAACTGTAAGAGCTCCTCTTGCATGGCTTCAACCCAGCTTGGGTCATTTAAAGCCTGAAAAATCTTCTTTGGCTCTTCTTGTGACAAAAATGCAGTAAACAGACAACACTGCATGTTGTCACGATTAAACTTCATGGTGATGTTAGCAATGAAGCTGTGCTCCTTTGCTGTATACCTTGTATGTCTAGGGGATTCAGGATCACCAATGATTTGAGAGATATGGTGATCCTTATTGATTCTGTAGGTAGGCTGCATGATTACTTCTGTTTCATCTTCTTCCAAATCAGAATTGATGGGGATATTTTGATTGGAAAAGAAGTCCTCAAAAGAACTTCCAAAAGATACAGCATAACCTAGAGATAGGTGTTGATGAGCTGAATGTAGCTCTGAGTAACTTGGACCTCCACTCTTAATTATTCTGCTTCCACTGCTGGATATAATAGGACCATCAGATATGGGTGTAGATGAGGAAATGAGTGGGGATTCTCTTTCTTCATCATTAGTATCATTAGCGGCAGGATCCTTTATGGCAGGGGAAGCAATTGATCTAGCAGGAGAATCTTGGATTCCACTGCCTTCAGCCATTCCGTTGCTTTCAGAAAGTGACATAGCAGGGGATGAGGTTGGCTGTTCTTTTCCTAGAGAAGGATCATCTTCTTCACCAGCAGCTTCAATAGGAAATAGTGAGGGTACATTCATGTACCTCAATGGTGACTTCTCTATACCAGTTGGTTCTTGTGTACCTGAAATGTTAGTATTCTGCAATGCAACAGGTACATAATTCATAGATTTTGAAAGAACCACTATATCAAATAACCAATCAGGACCTGTTTGAACGTCTTCAGGCTTGTCTTCAAGAAAATCCACATGAAGATTTTCAGTGATTTTGCTTGTCTTCTTGTTGAAGACCATGTATCCCTTGCTGTTTAATGAATAACCCACAAAATATCCATCATCTCCCTTTTCACTGAATTTGCCTAGATTGTCAATAGTGTTCAAGATGATCACATGACATCCAAAAGGTCGAAAGAAGTCAATTAAAGGAGGTCTTCCATTGAACAGCTGATAAGGGGTCTTGTTGTGTGCCTTAACCACCAAGGACCTATTTTGTACATAACAAGCAGTGGATACAGCTTCAGCCCAAAAGATAACTGG
Source organism: Glebionis coronaria (assembly GCA_025667525.1). NCBI lineage: Eukaryota > Viridiplantae > Streptophyta > Magnoliopsida > Asterales > Asteraceae > Glebionis > Glebionis coronaria. Next base: position 111,964,020 of record CM046874.1, on the reverse strand, counting down.
AAGTTTGGAATCAGACAGCATAGTTCTTGCAGCTTCAATGAGTGTCCTATTTCTTCTTTCTGCAACTCCATTCTATTGAGGTGTTCTTGCAATGCTGAATTCCCTCTTGATTCCTTTGTTTATGTAGAAAGAATCCAGTTTCTGATTTCTGAACTCACCACCATTATCTGATCTCATGGTCACTACCTTCATGCTTTTTGATAGTTCAATCTGATTGATGAACCCAATGAGTACATCAGCTGTGTCACTCTTTTCAAATAGAAAGAATGTCCATGTGAACCTTAAAAAATCATCAGTAATCACTAGGCAGTACCATTTCTTCTTTATGCTTGCCACAGAAGTAGGACCAAAAAGATCCATATGCAGTAGTTCCAATGGCTTGGTAGTGGACATACTTGTTTTTGATTTGCAAGATGCTCTGTGTTGCTTCCCTTTCAGACAGGCAACACAAGTATGATCATTGACAAAGGACTTGGAAGGAATACCATGAACCAGATTATATTTCACCAGTTTGTTCATGTTCTTGAAATTAAGATGACCAAGTCTTCTATGCTATTTCTTACACTCATCAACTGAGGCTTTGGCAATGAAACAGGTTTCATTGTCTTGAAGAGAGATGTCTTTGAGATCAATTGTGTACATGTTCTTTTGTCTTGGTGTTCTGAGTACAATAGGAGTGTCTGGTGGTAAGACAAACTCCTTTCCTAACACCAGGCATTCAGTGTCAGTAAACAATACAAAATTCTTGTTATCAATCATCTGTGACACACTGAAGAGATTGTACTTGAGTTCTTTCACCAAGTAGACATTATCAAAGGTCATCCCATTGGTGACAATAGTTCCTTTTCCTGTTATTGTTCCATGCCCATCTCCAAAAGAAACACCATCATTGTCATGCAGGGGCACAAAGTTAGACAGATAATATTTTTGTCCAGTCATGCTTCTTGAGCATCCACTATCCCAATATGCTCTATCATCCTTTGTCTTCTTTGTCACCTGCAAAAAGAAAACCAAATTAGTTTTTCTTGGGGACCCAAGCCATTACAGACTTGGATCTACCTCGTGTATCAATGTAGGATATCTTATCAAAAACTAGAGATACACCATTAGACTGAGCACCCCTTTTGGTACCCAAACCCAACGAGTTGAGGCTTTCACAACTTTTCCCCATCTACCCATGTTCCTAGAAGGCAAAACTTTGCAAGCAGGGGATACCCCAGGTTTAGCAGGGGAATTCCTATGCTTAGCAGAGGGAACCCATCTTTTGTTTTACCTCTATTTATGTGTTGGTTAGGTCTAGGGCCAGATCTATATGCATTATGAGATGTTGGGTTGGTCATGGAAGTGTTGGGCTTGGCATGGACATCATTCACCTTTCTAAGAGCAGGAACAACATATTTGTCAGTAACCCTGTTTCTCAAGGCAGGGGCAACATACTTGGCAGGGGAAAAGGATTTTTCCCCTGCATTTAGAAGAATGGCTTTAGGTTGCATATCCTTTAAAGGATTTGCAGCCATAACTTCCATTGGTGCCTTACATTCTTGATAAGTGTGATCAAAACTGTCACATGTGAAGCAGGGCTTTGTGTTTATCACAAAGTCTTCTCCTAATTGATGAGACTTTTGATCATTCCAATTTCTTTGATTACCTCTGACAGGCCTGTACGTACCAGCATATTTAATGGTGGACTTATGGGACTGTGATCTGGTTTTAGATTTGGGTGAACTACTCTTAGAACTAGAATCACTAGCAAAAAGTCCTCCTCTTGAAAATAGAACAGTGTTATCAATTTTCCATTGTTTTAAACCAATTTATTCCTTTTCAAATTCTCTAATAATACTAGTTTTCACTAGTGGCTCTTCAGTATCAAGACTATTAGGTATGTAAGCACTCAAGTCAAACTCAATATCATCCTGTTTTTGAAAACAAGGGAGACCAGTCCAAGACAAGTCTTTTCTAGAAAAAGGTGCATGAATATTGGCAGGAGGTGGTGGTATGGTAGCATGTTTATTTTTAATCCCAAACCATGTTTTGTCCCTAGGAGATTGACCAATTTCAACTGCTTTAGTTAAATATTTTGAAGCTTTTCTAAATTTTTCAACAGTTTCATCATCAATATTTTTGTTAGTTTTAAAAACATCAAGTTCAGCAGTCAACTCCTTAATGGAGTTATTATTCTCCTTAGCATCTCTTTCTAGAATCACAATGTGATCCCTATAATCACTTTCTCTTTGTTTAAACTCTCTTATGGTGGACTCTAACTGTTCTAAAGCACGTCTATAATTATCAAGGTCATTGTCACAATTGATATAGTCAGCTTTTACCTTTCTGATTTGATCATTCAATGACTCAGTATTTTTCCTACAAGCTTTAGTGCAATATGAATCAGATTGGTCAATAAGAAGTTACCTGTCATCATTGCAAAGGACTTGAAAGAGGATGAAAAGTCTCGACTTATCGACGTGCTGAAGAATCATAAGAAAGCAATTGCTTAGAAAATTTCCGATATCCGCGGAATTGATCCGAACTTTTGTACTCATAAAATTATCATGGAAGATGACTTTAAACCCGCAATCCAAAGCCAAAGAAGGGTTAATCCAAAAATTCATGACGTCATCAAGAAAGAAGTTATCAAACTTCTAGATGCCAGAATGATTTACCCTATTTCAGATTCGCCATCGGTTAGTCCCGTCCATTGTGTGCCTAAGAAAGGCGGAATAACTGTTCTTCCCAATGAAAACAACGATTTGATTCCTACTCGACTTGTCACGGGTTGGCGAGTTTGCATAGACTATCGCAAGCTCAGTGATGCCACTCGCAAGGATCATTTTCCTCTTCCTTTCATGGATCAAATGCTCGAGCGTTTAGCGGGTAATGACTACTATTTCTTCTTAAACGGTTTCTCCGGGTATTTTCAAATTCCCATCGATCCAAAAGACCAAGAGAAAACCACATTCACTTGTCCTTATGGAACATTTGCTTACAAAAGAATGCCTTTCGGCTTATGCAATGCTCCCGGGACTTTCCAAAGGTGTACGATGGCTATATGCCATGACATGGTTGAAGAAACTATGGAAGTCTTTATGGATGATTTCTCGGTCTATGGTGATTCTTTCTCTACTTGCCTTGCCAATTTAGAACGTATGCTCAAACGGTGTGAAGACACTTGTCTTGTTCTTAATTGGGAAAAATGTCATTTCATGGTAAAAGAAGGTATTGTTCTTGGTCATAAAATTTCCAAAGCCGGTATTGAAGTTGACCGTGCTAAAGTTGATGTAATTGCTAATTACCTCCACCTTCAACCGTGAAGGGTGTGAGAAGTTTTCTTGGTCATTCGGGCTTCTAGCGTCGATTCATTCAAGATTTTTCTAAGATCGCTCGCCCGATGACCCACCTCTTGGAAAAAGATACTCCTTTTATCTTTTCTAAAGAGTGTCTCGAATCTTTCAATCTTCTTAAGGATAAATTAACTAAGGCACCGGTCTTGGTTACCCCTAATTGGGAGGTACCTTTTGAATTGATGTGTGATGCTAGCAACTTTGCTATTGGAGCGGTTTTGGGACAAAGAGTGAACAAACACTTCCAACCAATCCATTATTCTAGCAAGACAATGAAAGGGGCTCAATTGCATTATACCACTACCGAAAAAGAGCTTTAAGCTGTAGTGTATGCTTTTGAGAAGTTCCGCCCCTATCTTTTTCTTTCCACCACCATTGTCTATACCGACCATTCCGCGTTGACGTACTTGTTAAATAAACAAGACTCTAAGCCAAGACTTCTTCGTTGGGTTTTGCTCCTACAAGAATTTAAAATCAAAATTTTTGATAAAAAGGGAGCGAAAAACCTAGCCGTGGATCATCTTAGTAGACTCGAGGATCCTTATCAAGGGGAGCTCCCAAATCAAGAGATTAATGACTCTTTTCCCCTTGAGGCCTTGATGTCTATTAACTCCAATCTTGATGAAACCCCATGGTTTGCAGACATTGAACTATTTGGCGGATGGAATTCTCATGGAAAAAGTTCTTTAAGGACATTAAGCACTATTTTTGGGACGACCCTTACCTTTTCAAACAATGTGCAGATCTTGTCATTCTTCGATGTGTTGATGGGTCGGCACCTTTATTAATCCTAGAAGCTTGCCATAAAGGACCCACCGGTGGTCATTTTGGTCCCAATTACACTGCGAAAAAAGTTTTCGATTCTGGATTTTATTGGCCCACCATTTATCATGACGCTCATGAAATGGTTACACATTGTGATGCTTGCCAAAGACAAGACAAGATCACACATAAAGATGAGATGCCTCAAAGTTTCATCCAAGAGTGTGAAATCTTTGACGTATGGGGCATCGACTTTATGGGCCATTTCCATCATCCAAAGGGAACAAGTACATCCTCGTAGTTGTTGACTACGTATCTAAATGGGTGGAGGACAAGGCTTTACCTACTAAAGATGCGAGGGTGGTTGTGAACTTTTTGAAACAAGTATTTGCTCGATTCGGTGTTCCTCGTGCTATCATCAGTGACCGCGAGACTCATTTTTGCAACGATCAATTTGCTCGAGTCATGGCTAATTATGGTGTCAATCACCGTCTTTCCACCGCTTATCATCCACAAACAAATGGTCAAGCTGAGATTTCTAACGTGGATTGAAGAGAATATTAGAGCGAACTGTGGGAGAGCATCGTACCTCGTGGGCCGATAAGTTAGACGATGCTTTGTGGGCTTTCCGTACCGCATATAAGAAACCTATTGGTTGCACTCCATATCGTCTTGTGTACGGGAAAGCATGCCACCTCCCTATTGAGTTGGAACATAAGGCTTATTGGGCCTTGAAATGGGGTAATTTTGACATCAACAAAGTCAGGAAGATCCAACTCAATGAACTAAATGAATTGAGGAATGAAGCTTATGAGAATTCATTGATCTACAAGGAGAAAACCAAGCTCATTCATGATTCTAGGATTAAGAACCGAGAGTTTCACGTAGGTGATCAAGTTTTACTCTTTAACTCTCGGTTGAAAACCTTTTCGGCAAACTTAAGAGCCATTGGTCTGGTCCATTCACCGTCACTAAAGTCTTCCCTTATGGCACTATTGAGCTTTCTCAACCAAATGGGCCTAATTTTAAAGTGAATGGCCAGCGTATGAAGTTGTACTTTGGTGAGGACATCTCTCATGAGATGATTCCATCCCTCACCACGTTTCCCTTGAATTAATTCTGGGCCAAGTCAGGCTCGTGACTCGGTTAACAAAAACAAGGGCTTCTCGGGAGGCAACCCGATGATCTATCCTTTACCCGTTTTCATAATAAGCGTTGGGGGAGCTACATAGGGTTTGTTGTCTTGTTTCTTATGATGTGCAGGGATTAAAAGCTTCAAAGAGCACTTTTGATGACATTTGACGACCCGTGATCCCGTGTACCCGTCTTCCCGTATCTATCCTAAACTGTCGTGATTCAATATTTCATATCTTATATGTTTACACTGAAATCACTATAGTTGTCCTTTCCTTAGCAAGATTTAAACAACGTGCACAATGTCCTAAAGGTAGGGGAGTTTACTCACACATGCTTAAACATTGAGGACAATGTTTATATCAAGTGTACGGGGACTTCTATCGAAGTTAAGTGGTCTTTTCCATGAATTTGTCCTCATTTTAACCGGAAAATTTGATTTTTCAACATTTTTCAAAATTTTTAATCTATTTTGGCCTAGTAGTATAGTAGTATTTTCCTTCGTTATCGTTATTTACTTTCTTTGCTAGAATAAATTTTGAATAAAGTGGTTTTAATTTTTCAAAGTCATGAATCTTTTGACTCAACCCGAGTTTACTTATCCAAGTTTATTCTAGCTAGTATCCTTAACATGTTTAAGTCAAGTTTTGCTAGGCTTTTATATAGGGAACTTTAAAACGCGAAAGTCTTAACTCTTACGGGTTAAGAACAAGAACTTTTCACAAGTTCCTATAATTGATCCTAGAAATTCGTTTATCAAGGAAACTTTAAAATGCAAATTCTAAACTTGAAAAAGTCTAAGAAGATGCAAGATCCTATAGATGACTTGAAACCCCAAAACTTTGATTTAATTGGCTAAGCATTCACGAGTCTCATTCCTTGAGATTTTAAATTGTGGAGAACGAGAGATGATAGAGTCAATTATAAGTTTGGTATTCTTTCATGAATTTATGTGAGTTAATTATGAGCTTTTTCTCCCATCGCTTGCTAATAAATTTAATTGCAATAAATAAAGTTGTACGATTTGAAAAGTTACTTAGCTTCTAGCCCAAGATCGTTTAAAAGTTGCTCGGTATTAATTAGAGTTCATAGCCAAGGCTTAACTTATTGAAGCGGGATGCGAAGATTGGCGAGTCCGAAAAGGCCCTAACAAGGCATGAGTGCTACATTTTGTTGCTAAAGATCCAAAGTGATGTGAAGAATCATTTATCAAAAATCAATATGAAGGATCGAGACACATGACGAAAAGCAAATACCCACCAAAAGATCATGGTGAAGTCTATCTGAAAAGACCCTAGCAAGGTATGAGGATAAATAGATCCAAGTCCTAAAAGGAGGCGGATCGTTGTATATCAAAATCCAAAATAAAGATTGAAGAAAAATGAAGAAGTCGTGGTCCAAGTATGAAGAATCTCTCAAAAACTTCAAGTGAAGAAATTCCTATTATGAAGAGAAGATCATTATTTCAAGAACGTCTCTCAAGATTCGAAGTATGAAGTCACTGCCAAATATCGGTCCGAGAAAGGTCTCAAATCGTGAAGCGAGTTATGCCAAGATATGAACTTTATGAGGTTTCGAGAAGCAGTTTTAAAAGATTTTGTCCTTTAGCTAACTATTTATTAAATCATCCTACTTTATTTTCAGCCTAAATAAACTATCAAAATAAGTCAAACAATGCATCCTCGTGATCATTCAAGACAATAATAAAATATAAGAGATACACCTAGGAATAAGGGAGTCTAAGTGAATAATTGGGCCACATGAGTTTGTGTTAGTTTACTAACTTATAATAGCAATGATCTCGTTTATAAGCTTGGTGTGGGAAACGTGAAACTTGAGGGTGATAAATATTCATGACATGTCAAAACCCTAATGTAAGTCTTTGATTTCTTTGCTTGTTTTGTATATATTTCTATCTTTTTAGGTTCCTTAGTGTTTAGTATTTAATAAAGTCCAAGGTAGGTTATTTATGATGAAAAATGTAAACCGTGCTTTGAAATTAATGCATTGCATGAGGGTATTGCAATGGTCAAGTGTAGGGGATTTAATAAGTGTGAAAACACTTATCCTTTTACCACTTATTTCCAATAATAACAAGATCAAAACGTGTATTTTATGTCATAAAAGTCAGAATTATGCGTGGTTTGTGTTTTTATTGTGTTTCAGGATAAAAATATGAAAAAGGGAGAAAACACGGGCTATCACGGGCTTTTATCGAAGAAAAAGACAAAAGACGAAGTCAAAAGGTCAAAAGTGCAAGAAGAACGGAATCAAAGGCCTATTCTGAAGATTTATCGAAGAAAAAGTCTAAAGACGGAAGTTTAACAAAGTCGAAGAACCAAGTCTACTAAAAGAAGAAAACTAGAAGACAAGTTCAAGTTATTATTCGACTAATCCCGAGACAAAGTCGAGAAAGCAAGTTATTTAAAAGACGAGAAAGACAAGAAAAAAAGAGGAAGAAACAAGCACCTACTCCTTCCCCTATATATAGTTTAGAAAATAGTCATTAAGGAGTTAGTCATTTTTTAGTCTTTAATTTTTAGTAGGTAATTAAGTGTGTTTTATTTTTCTTCTCTCTAGTTTTTCTTTCAAGCTTATCAAACCTTCATCTTATTCTTGTAATCTTTGATCTTAATCTTTAATATAATCAAGCTTTTTAATAAATTCTCATTCTACCTTTCTTAATCATAATCTATTGTTTTTGCTTAATTAATCATGTAGTTGGTTTAATTTTGTTGATTGTGTGATTGGTTGGCTTATTGGATTGTGCTTACTGAGTTGGTGTGTTTTGAGGTTTTTAGATTAAGGTGCTTATTGCTTAATTTTTATATTTGTTAGTTTTTAAATAAGTTGATTTTGGTAGTTTAATATTTTCTTTATAAAAAGTGAATTTAATTTTTACTTATTTAGTGTTTTTAAAAGTTTTTAAATTGTGTCTTATTAGCTTTTTCTAAAAATTGATTTGGTTTAAGTTTTGGTAACTGCTTATTGTGATTGTGCTTATTTGGTATTAATCCGAGTTGTAGAAACCCTCTTTTCCCGAACTGTGTCAAAACTACTTTTTCTCGACTTATGTGTGAACATATTTCACGAATTAGATGCAATTTGAGTTTACCGAATTATGTGTGTGATGCTAATTCCAAATTAGGTGGTGGGTAGCTGATTCCGAATTAGACATTGGATCAAGTTTCCCGAATTACATTCAAGACCACTATTCCCGAACTACTTGTGAATCACATATTCCGAACTAGATTCGGAACTCACATTCCGAATTACATCAAGCTTTTGGATTCGGGATTAGGTTCAAGACAGAAGATTCCGAACTAGATGTAGGACACAACATTCCGAATTAGATAGGGAATTTGGATTCCGAACTACATGCATCATTTATATTCCTAATTAAGTGAGAATTTTGAATTCCGAATTACAAGCAAATCTCTGATTCCGAATTAGGTTGAGAATTTGGATTCCGAACTAGGTAGGTGATTAGTATTCCGAACTAGGTTGAAGATTTGTATTCCGAATTAAGTCAAGATCACGGATTCCGGATTAGGACTAGTACTTCGTTTTTCGAATTGCATCAAGGACACACATTCCGACTTATGTTCAGTTTTTGGTTTCCCGACTTATTTTCAAACTTAATTTTCAAACCTTAATTTTTCCCGCCAATTTTTACATGTTTTAATTTTCAAACATTTTCACTTAGTTTAATTTTCAAATTACTTTTATTAAAGTTTTCATTTTTACAAAGTTTTAAAATTTCAAATTTACTTTCAAAGTTTTAATTTTTCGTCATTTATTTTTAAAATCTTCCTTTTTAGTTTAACTTTTAAAGCTTTCATTTTTACTAAACGACATTTACAATTTCACTTTATTTTAAATTAGATAATTACCTTTAGCTATTTTCACCAAGCCCTACTGTGCAGCATTCATTCTGGAATAGCAATCGAGGTTAGACATTCTGCTTTATTTTTAATAGATTTTACATTTATGTTATTTGTAGATTTAGATAATCAAGCTCCCCCTTTTTAGTGACCAACACCAATAATTCCACCAAAAACTGTGATCAATTCGATAAGATACCGAGACGATTGAGTACACATATGCTAGCATTTAACACAATATTAGAAGGATAAGCTATCATCCGTGATAGACTTTCCTGAAGGTGAAGTCCGAGTTCTATGCTGACATTTACTTAGAAGTCATTTTTCATGAACTTAAAAACTTGGAATGTTTTTATAGGAAGCTCGTGACCTAGAAATATTAATTTCTCGTTGAGAAGGATAAGTTATCAGCCGAGATAAACTTTCCTTATTTGAGGTTCGAGTCCTAAGCTGTGATGCGCTTATAAGTCATTGAAAGAAATTATCAAGCAAATTCATTTGCAAGAACCTCCAAGTCTTCTGGAATCATATACTTCATACCAAGACGGCCAACGAGATACTCAAACCTATCTTGCGAAAGAGCTTTTGTAAACAAGGCTGCTATCTGGTACTCAGTTCTGACAAAGTATAATTCCACGATATTGCGCTCCACTTGTTCCTTGATGAAGTGATATCTGACGTCGATATGCTTGGTGCGGAAGTTTTGAACCGGATTGCAAGAGATGGCGATAGTCGACTTTAAGTCACAATACATAGGTATTTTATCAAAGTGGAAGCCATAATCCGTTAGTTGATTTCTCATCCAAAGGACTTGAGCACAACACGCGGATAGAGACACATACTCTGCTTCTGCTGATGAAAGTGAAGTGAAATCCTGGTTCTTTGACAACCAACTTACAAGCTTGTCTTCCCCTAGAAATTTTACGCCACCAGTTCTTTTTCGAGTGTCAAGGTAACCTGCGTGATCAGAATCTGAAAAAGCTGTTAGATGAAAACCGATTTCCCTCGGATACCAGAGTCACATGTGAATGGTATTCTTAAGGTACCGAAAGATCCGTTTAACCTCCTTGAGGTGCTTTTCAGTAGGTCTGGCTTGATATCGTGCACAATAGCATGTGGCATGATGAATATCAGGCCTGCTGGCTGTAAGGTACATGAGAGACCCGATCATACTACGATATCACGTTTGATCTACGGGTAGTGAGTACAAGTCAGCGTCTAGGGATGAGGTCAACAACGGTGTACCAACACGAGAACATGAGGTCATACCACTTTTTAAGTATCTCTTGAACATACTTAGCTTGGTTAATAAAGATTACACGTGGGGATTGATGAATCTGGAGGCTTGAAAAGATTTTTAGCTCCCCAATCATTGACATCAAATTTTTTATGCATTAATTTTTCAAAACGTTTTGAAAGTTTTGGGTTCGTAGAACCAAAAATGATGTCATCAACGTAAACTTGCACAAGCAATATGTCTTCCTCATATTTATTAATAAAAAGAGTAGGATCAATGGAACCTTTGGAATATCCTTTGGATACCAAGAAGTTTGATAGTTCATCGTACCACGCCCTTGGAGCTTGTTTGAGTCCATATACGGCCTTCTTAAGACGGTAGACTTTGTCAGGATGATGAGGATCAATGAATCGTTCCGGCAGATTCACGTATACTTCTTCCTTCAAATGGTCGTTGAGAAAAACAGTTTTAACGTCCATCTAATTAACCATAAAGTCCTTATGTACAGCATAAGCAAGGAATATCCTGACTGCTTCCAAACGAGCGACTGGAGCAAATGATTCATCGAAATCTATTCCTTCTTGTTGATGATATCCTTTAACCACAAGACGAGATTTGTTTTTGATGATTGTTTGTTTTTCATCCAATTTGTTTTTCCAGATCCATTTAAAATCGAGTATAGATGTTCCATAGGGTCTGTCAACAAGTTCCTAAACTTTGAGGCGTTCAAACTAATGAATTTCGTATTGCATTGATTCGATCCTCGCATGATTAGTCATGGCTTGCTTGATGTTTGTAGGTACAGTTGAACTCACAGTGAGTGCATACATACACACATCACCATCAGTTTCGAGTTGTTTGTGTGTTCGAACCGGTTCAGAAGGATTTCCAATGACTTGAACCAATGGATGATCACGTTTCTAATGGTGAGTGGATGGATATCTTTGATAGAAAATATGCATGTTTGACGTATCAACATGTTGAGTAGAAGACTCTCCCATTTCGCGTACCGGTGTAACGAATGGGTTGATAAATTCGTCTTCGCCAAACTGTGCATCAACTGCTTGATTGGTGTTTTCTCCTGCAGCAGTGACGGTTGATGATGGTTGTATGACAGTTTCATGAGTTTGTTGATTATCCACAGGAATTGTCTCTTCAGCAACGGTTGCTGAGTAGATGTAGTTGTGTCTTGTTGAATTTGTTCGGGTGTATCAGTAGTATTGACAGCGAAAGGCTTTGACAAACCTTGATTGTTTCCATAGTAATATTCATCAAACATCGGATTATATAAGTCATCCAACTCATACATTTGTGTTGTATCCGTCGAGTCTGCTATAGGGATATTTTCTTAACATTCTTGCATGGGACGTACACTGTTTTGTGTAGGTGCCATTGCTGGACATTGAGGAGTGAGACTTGAGCTGATGTGTTCAAGTACCATTTGTGGCAATTAATGTTCACATGAATTGTTTCGACAATAATCCTTGTTATCTTGTTGTAGACTCGATATCCTTTCGACAATGTAGAATACCCCACAAAAATACATGTATCACCTTTTTCTTTCATCTTGTCGAGATTTTCATCGTCTTTAAGAATGTAGCATAAAGATCCAAATATGTGAAAGAATTTAACAGTAGGTTTCCTGCCATTGATGATGTGGTATGGTGTCTTTTCATTCCTTGGGATTACGAGAGAATGATTCTGATTATAACAGGCAGTTGCAATTGCTTCAGCCCAAAAGAATAGTGGTAATTTTGATGCAGAAAGCATTGTTCGAGCTACCTCAACCAAAGTACGGTTTCGTCTTTCGACAACGCCGTTTTGTTCAGGAGTTCGAGCAATTGAAGTTTGGTGTTCGATGCCTTCTTCTTGAAAGTAGGCTTGCAGAGTCTTGTTCAAAAATTCAATACGCCTATCCTTTCTGACTGTTAAGACTTGAGCTTGAAGATTGCGTTGTATCATCTTGAGAAAGTTTTTTAGAACCTCTGGTGTTTCATCTTTGGACCTTAAGAAGTAAGTCCATGTATATCAGGAGTAGTCATCAACAATCACTAGAATATACTTTTTCCCATTAATACTATCTACACGCATGGGGCCACATAAATCCATGTGTAGAAGTTCCAATCGTCCTTTTGAGCTTGGGGTAGTCTTCGTTTTGAAAGACTTTCGTTTTTCTTTCCCCAACTCACAAGAAGAAAAATATGGTCTTTGACGTATTTCAATTTAGGAAGATAGGTCACAATATCATTCTTCGAGAGTAAGTTGATGGTGTCAAAGTTGAGATGTGATAAACGTTGATACCATAACCATGCTTGAGATGAAGAAGTTTAAGCCATTAAGCAAATTGGATTTGATGAAGATGTGTCTTGAAGAGTTACTGTGTAGAGATCAGAACCACGAGAAACTGTAAGAAGGTCATTCCCATCGGAGTCTCTAACATAACAAGTAGTTTTCCGAAAAGCCACTTCCAAATCCGCATCACAAAATTGACCAACCGAGAATAAATTATAATTCAGTCCCTCGACGTAATAAACCCGTTTGATAGTAATATTCCCTTGAACCAAATCTCCATATTCGAGTATCGGTGCAAACTGATCATTTCCAAACCGTACCGTACTCAGAAACTTCTCAACGAAGTTAATTAGAAGCTTGAGATTGCCCGTCATGTGCTTGGTGCACCCAAATTCCATTATGAGGAGAATGATCTCGACGAGCTGCATAAGAATTAGGAGACAATGTAGAGTTTTACAAATGGGAGCCGTGATAGAAGTGGGTTCCAAAATATTATTAGGCCTAGATGCAAATCCTAGAGGCAAGCTAACATTCATAGACCTGATTACTATAGTGGTTATCTTAGGTACCCATTTATAGCCTGGAGGTGTGAATCTCATGTACCCCCTTTTACATGTCCTAATCATGTTCTCATAAAGCTTCCATAACCTGTTTTGTTTTCGCTGAGTGGTGGAGTCTACCGCACTTAGTTTCTTAAGTGGTTGAACAGTGGATTGCGTCAAGGTTCTTGTGGGTTTTCTAGTACTAGTGAGCACAAGAATAGGCTTCCTAGTTCTAGCATTCACGCCATTATGATTAAAAGCACAAGCATCATGATTGAAAGTACGAACACATTTTCCACATTTAACACAAGCAAATTCAACATTCGAAGTCTTAACATTCAAACTATCATTACATGCAGTTAGAGACGTTTTATTCTTAAAAAATTTAAAATTCCTACGGTGGTCTTCTACTTCCATCTTCTTCCCTTGACTATTGTTAGGCATGACTCTCTTTTGCATTCTAGTGCTCTTAAGTTGTGGTCCGCTAACGCTAGTAGTGGGAATTACTCCTGTAGAAGAAGACACACGTTGATTAGTTTTCCTAATATTTTGAGGTAACCGCGATGTTCCAGTTTGAGTGGGCCTAGTGTTCATCTTATATATTCCAGGTGCTATCACATTTGTGCTCTTATCATTTCCTAGCTTAGGCAAAGTCTGTGGGAGTTTTCCCAAAACAGATGATTTAGGACATTTAACCGCATTCGGTTGACGAACAGCGGATGGTTTACCCAAAACAGACTTTCCTTTCATTTTCTCAATGAGTTTTTGTAACTCACTGATGTCTATGTCCCTTTCTTGTAGCTGAGCTTTCAAATCATTTATTTTGAAACCTTTTTCATTCAATTGATGAAATGAAGAAGCTGCAAGTTCTTGACACTTTTTTGATTATGAGATTTATCACCAATTTGTAAAGAAAGTTCAGATAAATGGAGTGTTTATCAAGTTGGGAAAGACTTTTCGAAAGTTTGTTATATGACTAAATTTTTTTTGAAAGCTCAACTTCAAGATTTTGACATTTCGCGTCCATTTTTGACACAAGACATGCTACATAACAATATTGATCAAGATCGGTATACACACCAAGTATAGCATTCATATGGTCAGCATAATAGTATTCCTTAGAAAGTCGATCAATTTCGTAAGAAAGTTGGTGTTCTTGTGTCTTTAATTTAGTTTAAAGAAAATCAACTTCGTCTTCAAGAGAGTTAACATATCTTAAATCAGTTATCATTTCCTTAGTGAGAGCTTTATAAAAAATTTCCACATTATTTGAAAGATCATCGATGGTTTGAATGATACATTATTGAATGACGACGTCTACTTGTGGGTTAGGTTTAATATTCTAAACGGTATCTCTAGAAACTTTTTCATAATCGACGACACCTTTGTATAAATTTAAACCCCTTTTTTTATAAACTCAAATTGCTAAACACTTTCACTTTTCTCATCCCATTTATGTTTTTCATCCGAAATTCGTTTTTCTAACAGAATTGTTGCTTTTTGAAACCCCTTTTTGAAGAAACTTTCTTTTCCGTGTTATGACTCGTTGGTGGAACATTTGTAAATAACTCTTATTCTTTTGAAAGTTCTTTTTGAGGAACAAACTTAATATGATGATTAGAATCAGAAGGGTTTATCAAATAACTTAAGTTAGATCGACTTTCTTTGTGATGATGAATGATTTCGTCGCAGTCAGGGAAAGCATAGGAGCAAGATTATCATTATAGCAACCGATATCATATAGCGTAGGCTTGATACTTTGAACATTCTTGAGATATTCAGGCTTAACAAAACTCGTTTTCATATTTCTATTGAGCATGTTCATAGTTTGAATAGACTGGCCCATTTTGTAAACAATGTTGTTTAACATTTCGACTCTCTTTTCCAAAGCAAGAACTTATTCAATATCCTTTTCTTCATGAGTTTTATAAAGCTCAGTTTGATCTTTGTTTACCGACTCTAATTCAGAAATCTGGAGTTTATGTAACAGCAGTTGTTCTTCAAGTTCCGATATCTTTTGTTTTGCCATATGAATTTCATGTGTTACTTCAGAACAATATTGTTCGTTGAGCACCTTACGTTCATATACCAAACATTATCTATAGCAACTCGTCGATCAGCTTCTTTTACATAATCACACTCTTTAAGCATGTCTATCTCCTCGGCTAAGGATGTGTTTGCTTGCTTCAAACTTTTATTAGCCTCTTTGTTTTCATCAATTCATGTTTCAAAGTATAAATAATAGACGTAAGCAAATCACGGTCCTCATCCGATTCAGTATCCTGAGCAGCATTACCGTCATCATTACACATATGTCGTGAATCCGTAGAGATATTAATATCCTCTGTGTCCATTACATATGCGTCATTGATGCTTTCGGGTTGCTCAGGATGTCGTCATTCACTAGCAAACACATTATAGTTATCGTATGATGGTACCTTTTTAATTGGCTTAGTATCAAAGATAGGTCCAGAATTGTCAGCAGTCTCTGGAGTCACTTCTTGAATCTTTGCCATGTACACATAATGTGCCTCAAACTCTTGATCATCGGCTTCATCATTAGTGTCGTCACACCAATCAACTTCATCTGCTGTGAGCGGAATCCCTGCTTCTTCTTTCTTACACATCAACATATTTTCCTTGTGATATGCAGAATCCTTAGCCCGTTTTGGCTTCTTGCATTCTCTAGCCATATACCCAAATTCCTTGCAGTTAAAGCATTGAATCTCAGTCTTCTGCACAACCGGAGTGCCTACATTTTCTCTAGCCCCAACTTGATTCGACACCCTCTGGTTATCATACCTTGGAGTATTGTCGGCTTCGTTATATCTAGCATTGGATGATGATCTGAGGTTGTTGTTGGTAGGTTTGTAGATCTTTTTATATGTTGTGGTGAGTAAAGACATGAGTTCCTCAATCTTCTTGTCCCTTGAAGTTTGTTCATCATCACTGTCTCCATCTGATTCGGTGTCATACTTTGGAGGTGGAGTGGGGATAATTTCTTTTGCTTTGTTTTGAGTAGCTAGAGGTTTTTCGGATGATCTTGATGGCCTTGAGGAATGAGAAGGTGCTTGTTGATGGTGAACGGGTTTTGGTGAAGTAGCAGCAATAAATGCAATTGAGTTAGCAGACCGTTCTGCCTTTTCAGCCCTAAGTTTATTCACTTCATTCTGATGTTGTTTCAAGATATTATTAAGTTTGTGATATGAGATAGTCTTGATATCTTCCCTTTGCTTATCCAAAGTCGCAAACCTTTGTCATTCCGGCTTGCGTTGAAGTAAAAACTAAACATTTGCATGATGATAGGAGATGGTACACTGATTTCTAACAAGCTCATTCATCATTTTGTAGAATCTCGAGTAGTATGACTCAATTAATTCACCATCTTGGGATGTGAATTTTCCAAACTCCTAAAGTAGATTAGTCTCGAGATCTTGAACATTTATCGATTCACCTTGCTTCAATCGATGAATTGCATTCCAAATTTCCATAGCACTAGGACATGCATCAACCGTGGAATAGATATCGTTATAAATCCCAGTGAGTATGTAGTTCACAACATGAGCTTCAGCTTGAAGAAGTTTCCTTTTCTCAGGAGGACATGTGTCGAAGTTCTCCATGGCTCTTGTAGTTGATGTAGTACCATCTGCATTCGTTGTGGTGATGGGTTTGAATTCAAAGACATGATGTGCATTTTCAAGGCAATGACGAAGAGCGTTTCGGTTCTCTTTTTGTCTCTAGAAATCTGAGGAAACAAGATCTCCACTGAATGTAGCAACCGGCTGTCAGCACTGGTGGATTAGTGTTGCCACCTTGTTCTAAACGAACTTGATTATAAGCAGCATTGTTGTTGTTCGACATGGCCAATGATTGTGAATGGATTAAATATCTTAGTAGATTTGTTGTGATGAGGTGTGGTTTAAATTTCGAAAAGTTTGAGATACTTCAGTCTGACAATAAGTTTGTCAGTCCGACATTACGGTAAAGTGAAAAATTTTGTATCCCCAAATTTTGAAATCGAGTTAGAAATATCCAAAAACTAGTATAGAAAAAATTTGATTTTACTTGACCTAAAAATTTTTACTCCTTTTGTTTTTGGTAAACTATGCAACGAAACTAGTCTAGATAGTGGCTAAGTTTAGAAATTACTCGAACAAAAAGCTGAGTTCGCAATACTAACTTTGGAATAATCCGAGTTCGCAATATTCAAGTTCGGAATACCCAAGTTCGGAATAATCTCCTAGTTCGGAACAATACCTAACTTCGGAATAAACTCCAAGTTCGGAATATTTGCTAACTTCGGAATAATAACTAACTTCGGAATAAACTCCAAGTTCGGAGTAGTTGCTAACTTCGGAATAATACCTGACTTCGGAATAAACTCCAAGTTCGGAATAATTTTTCTTCACCAGTTCGCAATAACTTTTCTTCACCAGTTCGGAATACTTTTTCTTCACCAATTCGCAATAAGTTTCCTTCACCAGTTCGGAATAATTTTAAATCATGAGTTCGGAATACTTAGGGTTTACTCAGTTCGCAATATTCCAACAAAACCGGATCTTGGATGACAAAAAGAAATTACGAGTTTTTTCACCAAAAATCGATCCAAACATCAAAAAGTTTTGTGTTTTTAGCCAAAACGAATATACCAAATCACTACCACAACTATGTAGATGATATTGGGAAAGATTAAACCACAAAAGGCACAAAAAATGGATCGTTTGGTTTTTTGATAAAAACACACGAAATCAATAAAAACAAACCACGAATCTTCAATCACCTATCCACTATAAGCTCTTGATACCAAATGTTAATTCTAAATTAATCCATAATACGATATCTAGAGAAAGAAAGAGAAGAAAGTAGAGAGAATGGTGCAAGGTTCAGAAACTTAGAGAGAGAAAGTAAATGAACCAACACCCTCTTCTACACATGGAAGAGGGTTTATATACCCACGAGCTTGGTGGGCTCGTAGGCTTGTTTCTTTGGGTCGGGCTTGGCTTGACTTGGGCTTAGAGCCCCTAACTTATACAATATTAGCTTAAAGTCCAAGCCCGGTTATCCCGACTAACCTATTACAATACAAGACCTTTAATGACTAAGATGACCTATTACATTCTTGTTTGACTATATAAAATATAGGGCTAACAATTATGCTTCTGTAGTTGGAAGCCTTACCTATGCTCAAGTATGTACACGCACTGATATTGCATACATTACGAGTATGCTTGGACGTTATTAGTCTAATCCAGGAAATGAACATTCGAAAGCAGCTAAAAAGGTTTTACGATATCTTCAAGGGACTAAGAACTCGATGTTGACTTACCGAAAAACGGATAACCTAGAAGTTATAGGTTACTCAGATTCCGATTTCGCTAAGTGCAAGGACTCTTTCAGATCCACATTAGGGTACATCTTTATGCTTTCAGGGGGACCTATATCATGGAGGATTCATAAGCAATAACTCACTACAAATTCTACTATGATGGCTAAATATGTTGCGTGTTATCACGCTTCTAGTCATGCAATATTATTGAGAAATCTAATTTATGGACTCAAGGTAGTTGACTCTATTTCAAGACCCCTCAGACTGTATTGTGATAATAGTTAGGCTGTTAGTTTTTCAAACAACACTAGTTCTACTGGAGATGGTTTATATCTCGAGACTAAGTATTTGTACGTTCGAGAGAAGGTTGAAGACAATAGCATTGTCATAGAGCATATTAGCACTCATTACATGTTGGCGGATACACTTACTAAAGGTTTACCACCCAAGCTCTTTTTAGAGCATGTTGCCGGCATGGGTTTATGTGATAACCAAATTTAAGGATTTTATTGTTTTTTTTCACATTATGATGAAGTTTGTTATTCTCTATTTTGCGCGCGCGTTATATTGAGATCTTATGAACAAGCGATTATTTTGGATCATTTTGAATGGATTTATTTTATTACCGTTTATTTATTTTCCATTCATATACATTATGGATAATGATCATGATCATGTAAAAATGCTAATAGTATAATTAGTAGGGGTCCCGTGTCAATAGAGATGCTAATGACTATGTTAGTTTACGTTAGTTATTTTTTATGATTGTGATAAAGTTATGAAATCAACTTGGCCAATCTAACTTTGTACAAAGAGTAAATATAAATACGGCCAAATGGGAGATTGTTAGTATATTCAATATATATTAACTTTATATTGTGGCCTTAATATATTTACACATAATATCATTGTACTTAACATGAGTTGATTTATTTAGGTAATACTTAATGAGTTACCATAATGTGGCTCCTAATCTTGATGGAAGATTATACTAAATTGATTATATATAAACATTATAATCTATACCTAAGATAAGAGTTGATCCGTGCCTAATCTCTCACTATAATTAGGGGATTAGTCTCACCCCGTAAAACACATAGAAGTTCCATCATCTTGTGAAAGGATTAGGAAGAAGATTAAAGTTTCATCGTGTCATTCTCTACCCTTAATTCAAGTAAGTCTTCATTTATTCTTTCATATTTATAGTATTGTTTCTTCACTTCATGTTAACATGATCATGGGTTAAAACTTAATACATATACATCAACTTAGGCTAATATAACGATTAAATATAACAGAGTTCATCATTGATGGTAGTTGTATAATAATATAACTACATTTAACCTCCTTCTTACCTCGTTTAGGCGGGAGTTAGGTTAGTTGTTGCTTCTAGAAGGAAAAAAAAAGAGAGAAGTGCAAAAATCATTCATGTGGTATGTCGAAAAATCGAATTACATCCTTCGTTAATTTTTTGGACAACAGTCATCCTTCCGTTAGTGCGCGGGGCACAATACATCCCTCATGGACTAACGGTGTAAATGTTTTCTCGTTAAAAATTAAGAAAATCTAAAAGAGAGGGTATTCTTGTCTTTTTCCTTTCCCAGGGATGTATAGTGAACCTTATCATAAATAGTTTTAAAAAAAAATTATTTTTGAAAAAAAAAATTATTTTCAGAAAAAATAAGTTTTATTTCTTGAAAAAAAATTATTTTCGGAAAAAAAAGTTTTATTTTCTAAAAAAAAATTATTTTCGAAAAAAAAATTTATTTTCGAAAAAAATATTATTTTCGGAAAAAAAGTTTTATTTTCTAAAAAAAGTTATTTCCGAAAAAAAAAAATTATTTCCCGAAAATAAAACATTTTTTTCCGAAAATAAAACATATTTTTTCGAAAATAAAACTTTTTTTTTCCAAAATAAAACTTATTTTTTAAAAAATAAAACTTTTTTTTCCGAAAATAATTTTTTTTTTCGAAAATAATTTTTTTTTCGAGAAAATAAAACCTATTTTTTCTGAAAATAATTTTTTTTTTCAAAAATAATTTTTTTTTTGAAACTATTTATGATAAGGTTCACAATACATCCCTGAGAAAGGAAAAAGACAAGAATACCCTCTCTTTTAAATTTTGTTAATTTTTAACGAGAAAACATTTGCACCGTTAGTCCATGAGGGATGTATTGTGCCCCGCGCACTAATGGAGGGATGGCTGTTGTACAAAAAGTTAACGAAAGATGTAATTCGATTTTTCGACATACCACAGGGATGATTTTTGCACTTTTCTCAAAAAAAAAAATACAAACTTCCATTATGAAAAGAAAAGAAAGATGAACGAAAAAAGAAAAATCTAAGGTACAATATTTATGAATTTGTTCATAGTTTTGACTTTTGTAAGTCTTTGAGAACGACTTTAGAAAGTGTAAACATCTAACTTCTGACGGTGGCAATTACTTTTTATATCTGAAAGAATCAAAGGTGGTGTTATAAACATCGACTTTTTTTCAACTATTTTCTAGTACAGTAACGCTTTATACCAGTGTAATTAAATGCTTCATAACTACATTTGGACCCATTTATTGTTGGAAGCTTAACGAATTACTATATGTATGTCTCAAATCAGGAAATCGTAAGGAAAAAGTGACACGAATTTGGCCCAATCTGGGAGCATCGTATCAGTGTGAATACTTGACCATTAAATAAGAAACATACGAAAAAAAAATACAATAGTTCCTAACTTACGCGTCGTTAAAAAAAAACAGGTTGTATGACAAACGACCATGGACGGTCCGGTGTACATGTGATAACGGACGACGATGAATCCTAGTTTGGTAACTTCATCCTCAACACGATATCCATACGTACATGTTATAGAGTTCAAGTGGCCGGGAATTACTTGGAATGAAAAATATTCTTAGCAGCTCTTGTAGGAAGTTTAGTTATGCCAATTGACTCCATTTCATTAGCCAATAATATTACTGTAGTACTGTACTATATTCTTTTTTTAGGACTTTTCTCTTTGCTATATGTTAAAATACATTAGGCCAAAATACAATGGATTCGTGTATTAAACCTATCAATGGCGATGATTGCGTTGGTACTGCAAATGAGGTCTAGGATCATGCACATGAGCACATCCTTGGTCACATGCTTCCAAACGAGCATCTCAATTTCATAGTTGAATAATCACAAGAAAAATACTGCTCCTAAAAAAAATAAGAAATTATACTTGTTCAAAAAATAATAAAAAATTCTAAACTCTTAATCTATACATAAGTTGACTAGTCAGTATCGCGATGCATTTTGTAGTTTTTTACCTTTTTATTTTTATATTCGATGGTCATGAATCCGGCGTCAACTTATGGCTCCCTTTGAGGGTTTTTTTTCCTTTAATGCATACAACAAACCTTCTGTCTTCTTGCAAAATTAATATACTGAAATTTATTCCAACTAATTTTAAGTAAGCAGGTATTAAAGTTAGCTGAAAAATTAATTGTATCAAACTCAATTTACTCACACACCACACAAGACTTACTTCAAGACAAACTGATTGTAAGATTGTTAATCAAAATACAAGTTTTGTATAAATTAAACAGAATACAATTATTTTTCTCCATAAATAGTTTCAATGTTCGAGAGGTAGTGAAAACATACATAAAAGTTAAGTAGTAACTTATAACCTATGATCATATAAATTTTGTATCCATGCTAACTAATCCACCATATTCACACCTAATATTCATCATCACTAGTAGTAATAAACTAAAGAAAATGAAGAGTGTAGAAACTACTAAATCAAAGTTTATCAGCATCTCTTCTACGAGTAACCCTTATATAGCAACAAACAGCAGCAAAAGAAACCGTAACAAGACCTCCGATAATAATACCACCACCAGCAACACTCGAAGAATGATGATGACTACGCTTCTCATGCACGTCCATCACTTCATGACCACCTTCTAAGCCCTCAGGTGACTCTGCAGGTGCTAACTCATCAAACCCTTTTGACTCAACTTCTTCTTTAACTGTTGCATGAAGTGTTCTGCTAGTTGTTGTTGGTACTAAAATGAAGGTAATTAAGGTGAACATGAATAATATGAACATAAGTTTGGAGTGACCCATGTCAAGAAAACGAGTGAATATTTGTTGTTTGTGTTTGGTTTTGAACTTTTTAATGTCGTGTAACGTTGTATATATAGAGTGGCAAGTGGGACCAACTATAAATTATATGTGGTTACCAAATACTCCAGTAGTGTTCAAGCTGTAATTCTTTAATGTCAATTCATCAAATCTACTCGTTTTTTAGTTTGGTATTTTTACTTTGGAGTGTCTTAAAAATATTAGTTTACGCGTTTCTGCAATGAAAAGGCTTTATAGTTTGGTAATTTTCTAGCTCTTTAATGGATTATAAATGAAATGATAACAATTAGGTTTCGTTTCATAACTTTCTTCAACTGTTTTATCAAACTTTCATTAAATGTTTAGTTATGCAGTTTGTGACCTTATTTAGGGGGACAAATTAAGGGTCCGTTTAGTTTGAAATTGGGTTTTACTTTAAGTGTATGTTTATAAAGTAGAGTGTTTAGGATTGAGTAAGATTTAAATTAAATATAAGAAAAATAAATTAATATATTATTTTAAGAATAAAATATATTACGATTATAGCTTAACTTTATAATTAAATTACTCGGTACCGGATAGTATTTGACTCGTTGTTGTCTTATGGCGCGACACAATGACACTAAAATCAGTACCTTCCCTCGCTTTATAAGGCTGATGACAACGGACCAATCGATGAATCGGTTGACCGGCTACTAATTCGGTTGATCCCGTAGCGGTGACCGAGGTCGACTACCGAAGTCATTTCCGACCCACGACCTATTCAAAATATAAGAAATACATTATTGTTTTATTTTTCACGTTTTCATATAAAAAAAGGTTTTTTTTTATCTTAAAGTTACTAGTTGTGAGAAAGTTACTGCCACGATATATCTTATTTTTTCTTCTTAATTATTTAAATTTGTAAATTAAAAAACATAAACATAAACAATTTTTATTCGAAAATTAAAACATATATTCCATACGTAAAACATTAAAATACTTGAATTCAAATAAAATACGAAAGGAAATAATACTACTAGATAGATAAAATACAAATACGTAATACGATTAGTCTGTTCCCGGATCCGAATCTGATAGCTGCTCATAAAAGCCTCTGACAGAAATTGTGCTTGTTCAGCTTCTTCGGTCCAAACTTTCTCCCCTCACTCCCTTTGTGTCCTAACTTCTTCTTCCAATATTTCTCTCAATACTTGCTCATCTAGGTATAATTGATGCAACTCAATGTCAGTAAGTTATTTGAGTTGTTTAGAGCTTTAGGTACAGTCGAGGCATCAAGCTCGTGTCGTGGGCAAAAAGTGATGCCACATCACCTTTTTCTCTCACGACACTAAAACTCCCCATGATGGCACAACCCTCTCCCTAATTAACAACATCATTCTCGTGTCATCATGACCCCACTATTATTATTATTTTTTACTATTAATTAACTTAAAACATAGTTTTCTTAAACATTACTTCCTATTTAAACAACTCCTTACCCCTCTATCCTATTTATTCCATCCTCGTCTCTCCTCTGCCTTCCATGCTACCACTACTACCCATATTTCTCCTTTATTTCTCACCCTATTTTTCTTGTTATTATCTTTTCACCAAAATAACCATGTTCATGAAGAAGAAGAAGCTGACAGGATTGTAGATGGCTGAGAAAAAAAAAAAAAAAAAAACCCATAACGACACCCCATGGTGCGAGCCACGGTGTGGTTGGCTGCGCCATGGGCTCGCGCCGTCGCCCACGGCGTCGGCTGGTTGTAGCCAGCCCAAACACGACGACGCCACCCAGGGTACGGTTGGCGCCGCCGTCGCCTCGCGCCGTCGTGGCCAGCCGAGCGGCCGGCCACCGTCCCTCTTACAATTAGATAGGATGGCTCGGGAGAAACACATCGGCGTTAGTGTTGTTGTGATGAATAACCGATATGAGTCTGGAGAATGATGTTATTCAGTCATTCAATTTATTTTGAATTTGAGTACTTATTTTCGCTGTCTTTCTAAACAAGGCTTTTTGCATGTCGTAATCATTTTCAGCTTTTTTTTTTAGAAACGTATCGATTAAAACACGTTTCTATGAGAAAATATCACGACAGTTCTCATTGTTCTGCGTAGTTTCGTTTTATCATCACTCGGATTATCGAGTTAAAAGGCTAACATTGTGAATCGATTTGTTTTTGCATCATGAATTTGATTTCGTCAACGATGTGTTTAAAGGAACACGTCATTTAATTTTTGAGGTTCTACTTAATGTTAAGAAGTATTTAACTACTCCGTATAACATATTAAAATTGGTAATATGTAAATGAAACGGTCAAAAAGGGAGGGCTGTGGCCGGGTTCTCCAAATTTAATGGAGATACGGAGATGCATCTAATGGGTGACGTGTGAAAAACCTTTCCACGTGTCACTTATGTACATAAAAAGCTCATAACTTAAACATATACTATGGCTTGTCTCCATTTTATTTTCTACTTTCTAGTTTCCAGAACTCTCACTATTATGCACTGAATTTTCTTGTTTTCTTAATTTTTTTTATATATACAATATCAAATGACTTCATTTCAAAGCAATACGTAGTATATGAAGTTGACTTGGTAAAATTGTTTGGTAGGATTTAATGAAAATGCTGGATGACAGCCAGCAAACCACCCCTCCCTCTAGACTCTACAAGCCTATCTTCATCAGTCCCTCTCTAAAGTTGGACCACCAAAAGCTATTTGGTTGACTTTCATCTATAAGAGAGGAAGCTATAGCGAAGAGTTAACCCTTCAAAATTTTGCCCAATCACCTGCCAATTCAGCGCCACATCATATCAACACAACTAACCAAAATAGCCCTTCACTCACAACACACCCAACCCCTCTTCATTTGATCCCCATCACTATCTTTTATTTTTCTTTTTTTCATTTTCACACAAATTAAAATTTATTTCACTTACATAAAACATTACAAATACGGAATAAAATTAAAAACGATACGATACGGTACGGTTCGACGGAATTTAATCGGTTTCGGGATCCGAATCAGATTCCGATGAAATACCCCACGATCTCTTGATGAATTCGCGTGTATTTACCCACTTGATCTGCTTCGCCAACTCTTGTTTCTCCCGTTCTTCTTCTGCTAATGCTTCACGTAATGCTTCTTCTGCTAATGCTTCACGTAATGCTTCTTCATCATTAAGCAGTTGATATTCTTGTTCCTCAGTAAGACGGAACTCAGCAGGTACCTGGTATTCTTCAACAGGGTTCTCTGGTTGATGAATAGTAGGAACGGACGATTCACCCATCGTGTTTGGGTAAGGTTGTGGAGGGTAAGGTTGTAGAGCGATTTTCTCTGGTACCTTTTCCGATGTCGATGGGTTACTTCGAGTACCTTTTCGTTTGTTTTGTTTCTTGTTTGCAGAAGTGTTTCCTTGAGACATGTTTTAGATTATGGTTGCTATGTGTGAGAAAAAAAACCTAAATGGAAGTAGTATTTATAGTGAAAATATAGCCGTTGGAACCCATGTTGAATACAGCCGTTGGAAAATTTAAATTTAAACATAGCCGTTGGAAAATTCATTTCTGAAATTAAAATTACAACATAAAATATTATCTATTTTAATATAAATGGGCTAAATGAACGCACATTTAAGAAATTAAATAGGATAGGTATTGTTTGCTAATTCTTTATTATAAATGAGCTAAATGAACGCACATTTAATATAATTAGAGGTGTCAAATATTATCTATTTTAATAAATATGAACATTTTTTATACTTTTTAAAAATGGATAGGTACTTTTTGCTAATTCTTTATTATAAATGAGTTAAATGAACGCACATTTAAGAAATTAAATAGGCTTAATAGACGCACATGTAAAATATTAATTAGCCTACTCGAGGATATTTTATTCAAACAAGTATATTTATTTTTTAATTCAACATTTTTATATGTTTTTTTTTCCTGTTATAGCTTGCGCCCGTGCCCGTGCCCGTTTCGCCCGTCGCTCGTTTGGCCCGTAGCTCGTTTGGCCCGTTTAGCCTGCCGCCCGCCCATTTATTATTTTGTGTAAATCTCCATGTCGTATCTTCAATAATCACATAATATAAATACAGTGTTCTGCCAAAACCCTAATGGGTCGTAGGCCATAACAACTGAATATACATGGGCCTAACTGAGTAATGAATACTGTTAATACTCCCCTGCAGTTATAACAGGAGGTCTTCGAACGTTCAAACTCGAGCGAAACTCAATAAATAATGCACTTACAAGGCCTTTGGTGAAAATATCGGCATACTGAAAACGGGATGGAACATGAAGCACACGAACCTGACCGGAAGCAACATAATCGCGGACAAAATGAATATCGATCTCAATGTGTTTAGTCCGTTGATGCTGAACAGGATTAGTGGACAAATACACGACACTAACATTATCATAGTAGACCAGGGTAGCCGTAGTAAGTGAAGCATGTAACTCGAGCAACAAATTACGAATCTAGACGGTCTCGGCAACAACATTCACAACCCCACGATATTCCGCCTCAAAGCTAGATCGAGATAGCGTGACCTGTCGCTTGGCAGACCAAGACAAAAGATTATCACCAAGAAACACACAATACCCAGAAGTAGACCGACGGGTAACCGGGCAGCCAGCCCAATCAGCATCAATATAGGCAATAAGCTGAGTAGTAGTAGAAACATAAAGCTGAAGGCCATAATCGCCACGAACATAGTGCAAAATGCGCTTCAAAGCTGTAAAATGTAGCTCACGAGGGTCATGCATATACAGACATACCTGTTGAACAGCGTAAGATATATCCGGACGAGTGAAAGTCAGATACTGAAGGGCTCCTGCCAGGCTTCGATACAATGTGGGGTCACGGACAGGGTCACCATCAGAACCAAGCTTGGACTCAGTGTCCACAGGACTCCGACAGGGGTTATAATAGTGCATGTCGGCCCGCTTTAAAAACTCCTCGGCAAATTTGGATTGAGACAAGAACAAACCTGAGGTCGAACGCTGTACCGAGATACCAAGGAAATAGTTGAGAGAGCCAAGATCAGTCATAGCAAACTCACTGTGTAGTAGGGTAATAATGCGTTGTACGAGAGCCGTAGAAGAAGCTGTAAGAACAATGTCATCCATATATAATAAAATATAAACAACATTAGAACCCTGATGATAAACAAATAAGGACGCATCGGTTTTGCTGTGTTGAAAACCTGTGCGTGTAATAAAGCTAGCGAAGCGCTGAAACCAAGCTCGTGGAGCCTGTTTAAGCCCATATAACGAACGCTGCATGAGACAAACATAATCAGGGTGAGTAGAATCAACAAATCCTGGTGGCTGATGCATGTAAACTGTCTCAGATCATTGGCCATGAAGAAAAATATTTTTCACATCCAGCTGATGAATAGGCCAATCCAGAGAGACTGCAAGACTCAAGACACTGTGTTTCGTGTCCGATTTAACAACCAGGCTAAAAGTCTCATCACAATGAACCCCCTGTTGTTGACTCCGACCGTTCGCAACCAACCTAGCCTTATATCTGCTTAAAGAACCATCTGTATGAAATTTATGCCTGAAAAGCCACATAGATCGAACAACATTAACATTAGTTGGATGAGGCACAAGAGCCCACGTTCCGTTAGAAATCAAAGCATTATATTCATCTACCATAGCGTTATGCTAATTAGGGTCACGAAGGGCATGTATATGTGATCGGGGAAGAGGTGAAGTAGTGGCGATATGACAATTCATAGGTGATAAAGGTTTAGATATTCCAGAATTTGCACGTGTGACCATCGGGTGTAGATTAGTTTTTGGTGCAGTGATAGGGGTTGTTGGCGTAATAGGTTGCGGGCTCGCGACAGATGGCGAGTCTGGTGAGCTAGGTGAAGCGGGCTGGAGAGGCGAGTCCAAGGAGGTGGAAGATGGAGGTTGCTGAATAATGGATAAGTGTTGTGCTGTTAGTGATGTGGGGATGGGTGTAGGGATGGGTGTTTGGGCCGCTAGAGGGGAGGGAATCGGTTGTAGCAAATGAGATTGGGCTGAAGTGGAGCTGGTGGGTTGGGCTAGGGTTCTAACCGTGGAGGGTGGAATGACAGTAGAGGTGGTGGTAAAGGGGAGCAAGAAATCATAGGTGGGAGGTGTATCAGGTGTCATTGATCCAAATGGGAATTGATCCTCATCAAAAACTACGTGCCTAGAAATGATTATTTTATTAGTCGAAAGGTCAACGCAACGGTACCCGCGATGTAGAGCCGGATAACCAAAAAATACACACGCGGTGGACCGGGGTTGAAGTTTATGATAAAAAAATATGCGTGTATAGCAAAGATATCCAAACACACGTAAGTGATCATAAGTGGGCGGTTTGTTGTAAAGCTTGGTGAACGATATCTCATTATTGATGGCGGTGGATGGAAGAATATTTAAAAGGTGAGCGACCATATGTAGAGCTTCCGCCCAATATGAGGGAGGTATGTGTGCTTAAAACAACAAGGTGCGGGTAATATTGTTAAGGGTGCGTAACATACGTTCTGATTTTCCATTTTGTTTAGATGTTTTGGGACATGAAAAACGAAACTGAATGCCATTTTGATGGAAGAGAGTGTGGAAAGTGTATTGTCGAACTCGCCTCCATGGTCACATTGCAAAGCCTTTATATCAACATTAAACTGTTTATTAACATATGCACGAAAGGTAACAAATGTATCAAACAAATCAGATTTACGAAGCAAAGGATAAACCCAAACATAATGAGAAAAATGATCCAAAAAATAGCATAATATTTATTACCGCTTTCACTAGATATTGGTGATGTCCATAAATTAGAGTGAATAATGTCAAAAGAAGATGCAACATTTGACTCAGAGCTGTAAAAGGGAAGCTTAATATGTTTTCATAATTGACAAGCATGACATAAAGCAGACAACTTTGATTTATTACATGAAGTAAAATGAGAAGACTCTAAACGACGAAGCACATCTTCACTTGGATGTCCAAGGCGCCTGTGCCACGTTGTGGGACTCAAAGTAAGCAAAGCAAATGTATATATTGTTGAAGGTTGGTGAGTGACGGGGTAAAGATCGTTGGTACTATCACAATGGATAAGGAGCCGTCGTGTCTGGTAATCCTTCACAGAAAAACCATAAGCATCCAAATCAAGAGATACATCATAATCACGGGTAAATTGGCGTACATAGATCAAATTTTTAAGTATATTAGGTGTGACAAATATATTATGAAGATGAAGTGGTTTGTGTAGCGTATGCAAGAGGCTATGGCTCGTGTGAGTCACGTGTATAGATTGATCATTGCCAACAAATACATACTTATATAAGCTTGGATTGCTAAAAGAGGTGAGCATACCTGTGTTGTCAGCAAGATGAGATGAAGGGTCGGTGTCCATATTCCAAGTAGTTTCCTGAAGAGACATCGTTTGGAAAGCTTGAGGGAGCATAGTGGCCTGTGGTAAATATGGAGATTGTACGGTTTGATTCACGGCAGCAGGGGCAGGACTGCAGGAGGTTGGGCCGGTTGTATATGATGGGGCGTGGGAAGCTGTTGGGCCGGCGAAACCTGTTGGGCTGGTTGAAACCAAACACTAGGTGGACCAATAGTAGTAGAGGCTAAATGGGCTTGAGGTGGCTGTGGGTTATAAGCATAGGCCCCGGGCCCAGTGTGAAAATACACATATCTCATATTAGTGGGTTGACCCATATACTTAGACATAGGAGCAACAGCTGCAAACGTTTGATGATTCCCTTTATTCGGAGTTGGCCCACTAAGTTTAGAAGTACCACTATTGTTACTGGGAGAGTTCTGAATGGTATAAGAAGCACCACTGTTATTATTATATTTAACATGAGAAGCCTGCGTAGCAGGTGGTATAGGCCGCATATCATTCGCCCCATGCTCAAATTTACAACATGCTTCGTAAGTGCAAGAACCGCGTTGAAAATTTCGACACACATCGAAACCCGAAGTACTCATCTTATTACTTTTATCGGTATTTGAAGTAGATGCAACAAGAACCATAGGAGAAGATGTAGTATGATGATAAAGTGAACTAACCTGTGATTGAGGGTTCATGTCGGTTTCTTACAATAGCATCATCAAATGCAACTCATCGAATGTTGGTGCTTTTTCGCGAAGCCGAATAACACGGGCAGCGTCCGGGTATTTGCTACGAATCCCATTAATAGCATAGGTTATAAGACTAGAATCTTTAACCGGGGATTCAAGATTGGCAAGGCGACCCGCTTTAGATTTTAGTTGTTGAAAAAAATCGGTGATTGATAGATTTCCAATCACCATGTTTCTGATCTCGTTGTCAAGTTGAGTGATCCGAGCGTCCTTTTTGTTGTGAAAAAGGTCCTTTAGGCGTGTCCAAACACCATGCGCAGTAGAATCCACGTCGACAACCATCTCCACAAGTTTTGAAGAGATGGTGGAGTACATCCACATGACCACCAGCGAGTCATTTGTTTCATAAAGCGGATATGTGGCAGATGTGGACGTAGAGGATGGGGCGTTGAGATGGTGGTGTACCTCATACGTTTTGCAGAAGCGTTGAAACAAAGAACGCTATGGGTTATAGTTTAACTTGTCAAGATCAAGGGGTGTGGGGTTACACGTCTTGATGCTTACAATTGAGTAAGCTTTATCTATGGGTTGTTTTGGTTGCGTGGGTGGTGGTGTTGCCCCTGTCATGTTGCTATGACAGTGATGATTGATCAAGCGATTATTGGCAGCAGAAAAAAATAAAAAAAAAATCGACTTATGCATAGTCGAATTAGGGTTTATGTTGTAGGGTAGGAAAGAGGATGTGATACCATATTATTTTGTGTAAATCCTTGTGCCGTATCTTCAATAATCACATAATATAAATACAGTGTTCTGCCAAAATTATAATGAGCCGTAAGTCATAATAACTAAATATACATAGGCCTAACTGAGTAATGAATAATGCTAATATTTGCCACCTCTAAATACAACTACTAATTAATACTGTACGAGTTTTGAGTGTCAAGTTGCCGACTAATCTTCTTGATAACATCATGACGAAACTCTCTTTTAGACGTAGGTTTTACTTGGACACAAGATATATGTGTGGTTATACTTATTTACCACACTTCACGTTTTACAATTATTTTTCATTTGATCATAGCTCACTTAAAACATATATAAGTTGATAATAATATATAGACATTAGAGGGAAAGGTATCACGGCTAGTTAAACACCTCTTCACTGCGCCACATCAACGCCACGTCATACCAACTAATCTCTCTCCTCTTCTCCAAAAACACCCCCTTTATCACAACTAGTCTCTCTCCTCTTCACTTGGGTCCCACCACTCACCATTTTATTTAATTTTTCAATTTTCACACAAAATAAAAATTCATTTCATAAAATTAAAAATTACAAAATACTAAAAAATAAAATACAAATACGAGAAATAAAATTACGCTACGAATATAAAAATACGGAAAAAAAAGACAATACGAAAAAAAAAACAATACAAAAAAAAAACATCCTAGATTTGATATTTTGCCGCGATTTGTAGTTGTTTCCTCATGATAACCGACTTTTGAGGTTCTGGCAAATCGTCGGTCCGAATGGAGAGAAACTCCAGCTCTTTAAACTCCATATCGGCATCCACTTTAGCCTTCTCGGCATCGGCTTTAGCTTTCCTCGAATCGTACAGCTCTTTACCCGCGTTTAATTTGCGGAGTAAAGCATCGTTGATGTCTTCCTTCGAAGTGGTCGATCCACTACCCGTGCTGCTCTCAGTTGTTTCTGATCGTGTCTTCTTGGCGGGTCTCTGTTTGCCGGGTGGTCGACGCTTAGCATCTGGAGCAAATACGTTGCTATGATCAATTTGGTCAAGACCCTCGGGTGCGTTCCATTTTGAGAAGTTTCTAAGCACCCTCCACATATGTTCAAGCGTAAATTTTTGGCGTTCGTTACAAGCCGCGAATTCACGTCGTGCAGCTTCAAGCACGTCGTCGTCGTTTTCACCGCTAGCCTTTTTAAGGCTTTTGAAGATAGCGTGAAACTTTTGAACATCAGGGTGCGACGACTCCATTTCCCGGTCAGCATATTCTTCGTACGCTTGATTGAGTTACGCCGGTTGAAATCTTCCAAAATCGTGTTCCAAAAAAACTCTTCAGTTTGATCATTCCCGCGTTCTTTGTCTTCGGAAGCGGCGACCCAAACCTCGGCCAGTATTTTCTCCTCATCAGGTGACCACCGTAGGGGTGCCGAAAATTCAACTTCCTCTACATCATCGATGTCGTCCTCGTCTGCGGACAAATCAACCGCAACATTTTTTTTGGCCGGCCGTTTCCCTCTGCCACGACCGGTATTTTTTTGCTTTCGTTGTGGCGGTTGAGATTGTGTACTTTGAATTGAGTTTCGGGGACATTTTGAGATGGTGGATATTGAGATGGTGGATATGAATATTGAGATGGTGGATATGGATATTGAGGTGGTGAATATTGATTTTGGTGAAACGCTAGTTGTTGTTGATAAATTTGGTGGGGTGTTAATGGTGGAAAGTATTGTTGCGAATAGTTTTGACCGGAACCTTGGCCGGATTGTGTCACGGGAGAAGAAGACGACGATTGATTCGGATCCGTGCCGTGGTTGAGGATGTTAGCGTAGTTGAGGTAATCGTTTGGGAGGTTTGACATTTTTTTTGTGATTTTTGGAGTGTTTTTTTTATTGTAGAATGTATTTTGTGTGTTTAAAAATGTATAAGGTAATGAGTTTATATAAGGTTTAAAAATAATTAAAAAAATTTTTTTTTTTTTTTTTTTAAATATAGCCGTTTGTAACGGTTAAAAAAAATTGTGGGCCCCACCTACTGCATCCAACGAGCAATGTCACTTTGTGACATTTGACAACCGGCGAGAGGGGGGTCGGTGTAACGGCGAAGGGCGGCGAGCGGCGGCGAGCCTGCCACCTAGGCACGGCGAGCCACCCTCGCCACCACACCGTTCCCTCTTAGTTCCAAAACTATTAAAATTTTGAGAAGTTATGAAAAACAAAATTTGAAGCCTTAATTCATGTTTTTTTACGATTCTTCACGTAAAATTGTCTATTTGTTTGATTAGAAATAAGCTTGTGATTCAAAGCTTTGAAAACGTAACAAATGATTCATATTATTTGCAAAAATATCACATATTTTAAGTGTATTGAATTAACAAATGATATTTTTCTACACATAAAAAATTAAAAAAATCAACGTGACTAAATTCATTTCTTATATTTATTTGAGAGAATTGCATAAATATTTATTTTAGTTTGGTTAAATTGCACGTTTGGTCCGTCGAGTTATAATATTGCAAAAACAGTCTGTTTGAAAAATTTAGAGTTCATTTTGTTTTTTTTAAATTAAAATGACCAAAATACCTTCGTTCGTAAAAAAATTAAAATATAAAGACAAAAGTATTTTATTAATTTCAATTGACCAAAATGATTAAAATGAACTTCAAAGTTCATCAAACAAAATGTTTTTATAATTTCAAAACTTGACAGACAAACATACAATTTAGCCACACCACAAAAACCCCACTTTTGCAATTCTCATTGGTGTCGTTTGGTTGGAGGGTATGTGAGGATATTGGAGGATATTTAAAATATTTACATTTTAATATCCTTCAAATATTGTGTTTGGTACTACCAAAAAAGGAATTTAAAATTTCTCGAATTCCCAAAATGAAAGATATTAGAATCACTCCAAAAAGTGAAGAATTTTAATATCCTTAAAAATTATTTTTTATAAAAAAATTTTCTAGTCGTTATTATTCGGGTTTTTATGTTTATGTAAAAACTTATAAAATTTTAAAAACTTATATAAAATTATTATTTATAAAATTTATATAAATTTTAAATAAAAATTTATATCAATTTTAATAAATTAAAATATTTATTTAAAAATATATATAAATTGTTTATAAAATTTATATAAATTTTTTATAAATTTAAATGAACTTTTTTAATAAAATTTATATAAATTTTTTATTAAATTACTATTTTTTAAAAAATTTACATAATATTTTTATAAGAATTATATAAATATTTTTATAAAACTTATTAAAAAAAATTTATAAAAATTTCTATAAATTTTTTATAAAATTTAATGAATTTTTTTATAATAATTATATAATTTTTTTAATAAAATTTATTATTTTTTTAATTTATATAAACTTTTTAGAAGATTTATATAAATATTTTTATAAAATTTATATAAATTTTTTATAAATTTTTATATAAATTTTGTAGAAAATTTATATAAATTTTATATAATTTTTTTATAAAATTATAATAAAACTTTTATAAAATTTATATAAACTTTTTATAAAATTAATATAAATTTTTTATAAAATTTATATAAGTTTTTATAAAATTTATATAAAAAGTGAAACTTCGATTTTTTTTCTCTTTTAAATAGAAAATTTATATAAAATATACTTATTCGTAATTGGTTCAACCCAAAATCAAAATTTTAAAATATTATAAATTTCTGCCAACCAAACAGGCGTAGGCATTTTAAATTTTAGAATTTTAAATTCTAAGGAATTTTAAACATGTGGTTGCCTTCCATTACAACCACCGTCATGCCGTCAAAATGTCTATTTATTGATTTTTTTAAACATAAAAAAAGTCTGAAAATTATGGAAAATAGGGCTCTTATACAAAACTATGTAAAATTTTAATTAAACATCCTTTCTGAATCATCAAACCTCCCCCCTCATCAACTACATAGCCCGATTCTTTTTTTTAACGACGAGTTAAGACAGTTACGAAGTTAATTATTTGATTTCACAGTATTCATTTAGAAGGTAGTCTCTGCCAGCCTCGAATAATAATTAGTGATTCGATTCCACAGTGATTACCCAGAAGGTAGTCCCTGTCAGCCTCGAATCGACGCATCTATAGGCCAGAACCCCATATATTCCCACCTTGAAGAAAAACCCTCACGGAGAGACTCGAACTTAAGACCTCTCGCATCTGATAACAACCTCCCAAAATCACCTTTGATGGCCAACTGAGCTAACCCAGCTGATTCATAGTCCAATTCTTTTACTCTTTACTTTGAAGACTCTTTGTATTAAGCTTTGATTTTGAAGACTCTTTGTATTAAGCTCTGATTACATGATAGTACTATTAGAATTGGTAAAATCTTGATTCAGTATAAATATATCTCTAAGTCTTGCATATAGGATAACTAAGATGAGCTAAGCCCGATAATAAAAACAAATGCATGGTAATTATAATTCGTCTAATACTCCTTCGCAGTTAGAACATGAGGTTTTCGGACGTTCAAATTGGAACGAAACATTAGAAATAAAGCACTCGAGAGACCCTTGGTGAAGATATCCGCATATTGAAACCGAGACGGAACATGTAAAACACGCACTTGCCCAGAATCCACATAATCACAAACAAAATGTATATCTATCTCGATATGCTTAGTATGCTGACATTGTACCGGATTATTAGAAAGGTAAACGGCACTGAAGTTTTCACAATAAACAAGTGTAACAGTATGCAAAGGAGCATGCAATTTCAAAAAAAGATTACGAAGTCAAGTAGTTTCAACAACAACATTGGCAACACCCGATATTCAGCCTCTACACTAGATCGAGATACAGTAACCTGACATTTAGCAGACCATGATAGTAGATTATTCACAAGAAAAACACAATACCCAGAAGTAGATCTTCGGGTGACTTGGCAACCTGTCCAATCAGCATCAGTGTATGCAGTGAGCTGAGTGGTAGTAGAAACTGTTGGTCCCTTGTAATTCGTTATTACTTATTATCTTAAGTAATAACTCTTTACTTCGACTCAAGTGTGTTGTTTTAACAATAGATAAGAACTATGAAAGATTAAAACAACAATACCAATATACTTTTCAATGTATAGACTTTTATTAGAATCAAATAAAGAATCTATAACCCACTTTGTTTGCGGAATAACAAAGTGGTTGAATAACAATGGGTTTTGATCTCCTCTACTTAAACGTCTAACCAAAGTTAAAGTCTAAGCTCCAATCTAAACGTTCATATGCATCTTGGCTATATGGTTTAGTTGGTATCGAGAGAGAAAGGTTTTCTAGAGTTTAAGCTCTTGTATTTGTTAACCCTTTCTCTCCC
The DNA here is from genome assembly GCA_025667525.1 of Glebionis coronaria. Lineage (NCBI taxonomy): Eukaryota > Viridiplantae > Streptophyta > Magnoliopsida > Asterales > Asteraceae > Glebionis > Glebionis coronaria. The sequence goes on along the minus strand of CM046874.1, from coordinate 111,927,244 downwards.
AATGTACACTCCTTATATAGGCAGTGTAAATTAGGGTTTGCATTTTGCATGTTCCAATGCATGGGTTTATCCATTTGGTGGTTGATGTCCATGCTGGATAAACAGTACAAAGTACATATTAAACTATTCTAGAAAAGATAAAGGTTGTACTTATATCTAAGTATACAAGCAACCTACTTTGACTTAAAGTTATATTTTCCCGCCTAATGCAAACCATCAGAATACTGAAGAGTCTTCAGTATCCTAGAGGAAATCGACATCATTCAGTTTGGTATTGTCAAACCAAACTGAACTGAAAGCCCTTCTTCAGTCCTTGTTCTTCAGCAACTAGACCGCCTAGTATTTGAAGCGAAGACTCTTTTATCTTCTAAGTTCACTGGAAGGGGAGTGCTGAACTTTCTTCAGCTATAAAGTCTTCAGTAGGAACTTTGTTCCTCTGGTCATCCTTCAGCAGACTGGCCTTACTGCTGAGCATGAAACACTTAGGGGGATTTTATATTTAAATCCTAGAGTTGCTTCAGGGTCAGTAAATACTGACCCAACAATCTCCCCCTATTTGGATATACAAATAGCCTAAGTCTAATGTCAGTAGTAAGTGAGCATAACAACTTCTTCTTACTTGCACTGAACAATTAATAACTTATAAACATCAGATAATCAATTATTCAATAACATTACAAATTACAACAAAAATATTACAAATGATTATTCAGTTTTCCTTTGGCCTAAGTTCTTCAATGACAGGGGTCTGTACTGATGGATCAGAGTTTATGATGTCCAGTATTGATAGTAAGCACATGCTGAAGGTTTTTGCAGCTTCAGTGAGTCCTGGACCACCATGGTGAGCAAAGAAGATTTTTTGAATGTTTCCAAGAAATTCATTGTCTAGATCATCAATATCACTAATACCCACAAAGTCTTGTCGTTCATGATGGTTGAACATAATCATTCCCAATTCTGGTTCTTCTAACACATATCTAGGGAGATGATTTTCAAACTGAACAAGATCTTTGTATTTCTTGGTGGTGACAATAATATCACCCACACCAGATTGAACCAGATTGGCTCTCTTGTTCAGTTCCAGAATTAGATCTTGATCCTCCAGTGAGATTTGGTTGCTGATGTTCAGATGCTGACCAAGCCTTTCATGATTTCTCACAAAGTGTTCAATTCTTGTGCGAACCTCATCCCATCTCTTGGATTTTCTCTTTTCTTTGTTTATGCTCATCTCTAGCCATTCAATATAGGAGAGCTCCTTCCCTTGTAAGACATCTATGATTTCATCAGACCCGTCCGCCCTATAGAACTTTAGATTGATATCTCCTTTGTAAGTCATCATATCAACGTTTGTGATTTCTGAGAGACACCTTCTGTTCAACCTTTCTATACAAAACTTTTCGTATAAAATCTTTTTCTTGAAGAGGCGTTCAACCTCAGATTTTCCAATTCTTTCATATAAGCTCATCTTCAGATTCCTAAGCTTTTCTTCATCTTGAAGCTTGTGTAGTTTATCAAGTTCTTTTTGAATGGCCAGTACAGACTTGATAATTCTTTCATCTAATGTGAGTTCACCTTTGCTTTTTGGTTTGATAGGAGGTGACCCATTTTCAGATGACTCAGTGCTGGTGGTAAGGCCATCAACATGAGTGTCCTTAGCTGAAGACTCCCCCTTAGGCTTAGTTGGAATGTCTTCACTGAAGGGAGATACATACACAAAAGGTTGTTTTTTAGCCTTGTTCTGTGCATGTTTCTTAAAGAGCTGCTGAATAGTGACTTTCTCCCCCTTAGCAGAAGAGTGCCCTGCAACTTCTGATGAACCCCCAGCAGGTAAACATGCACATAGGGAGTCTAAGGTGGATGATACATTGGCCATCATTGATGGAACATTTGCAAGAGCATTCAGTTGTTGCTGAACTTCATCTGATAAGTTCAGCTTTTGTTGTTCCAGTAGACCCACCATATCCTTGATCTTGGATACTGAATCACATAGCTCATTAAGCTGATTTGGAATCGGCTTGAATTCAACAGGGAGCTCAAAAGATGTAGTATTAATGGAGTCCATGAGGGAGATGATCTCTTGCTTGACAGAGGTTGTGACAACCCTAAATTTTGAGATTTGTCATTTGTGACTTTTTTACTTTGATTATGTGTTTAGTGTGCGTTTATGTGTTATATGTTTGTGTTTGAGACTTTGATTTGATGTTAGACGTCGTACATGTAGCACGTGGTACGTTATATGATGATACGATGAAGATGGTTCGTGCTCATGAGTTCACTTGGATGTAAATATGATAGAATGTGGTGCTATTTTAGGATTTTATGTGTACGTATATGTATTATAGTAAATCGTAATTTTTACGATTTAGGGTTTAGCACTTTGAGGTCTCGGATGAGGTATTTAGTCACGGGAATAATTTACGGGATGGTTTTAAGTCACTTATGACTCAGTTATAAAGTTTATTTCATATTTTAAGAATTTTCATAAAACTGTATATTTTACGTATTTTATAGTAATCGCGTAAAATTGACTAGTTAAAAGCTTTAGGTGTAATTAATTAATTAAGGGATTAATATAAAAATATAATTAAGGAAATAATTATTAAAAAACAAAATTTAATGATAAAATAAAAAAAATTATTTTTGGTAAAAATTTTATAAGGGGCGGTGGAAAAAAAAGAAAAAGGAAAAAAAGGAAAAAAGAAAATTACTATTGAGCTAGGATTTGTTTACGTAATCTTTATAAGGATTTTATTAATAACAAAAACACATAAAAAACTTCAGGGAATAAAAGTCACGGTTCATCAAAGATTTTAGGGTTCTCATTAATTTTCTTGATTGAAGGTAAGTGATCAATTAAAACCTTAATTTAATTCATGTATTATTAAGTAATCATGTTTACAATGTTAATTAACCATCATTGAGGTGATTAGGGTTTTATTAATTTTCTGGGAATTATAGTTATTTAGATCCACTAATGATTTTAGGGTTCTTGTTTAACAACTCAGGGGTAATTAATGATGTTTAGAGGGTTAGTGCATAAAGACGTAAAACAGTCTGATTTTTAGGTCTGTCTTGTGTCGACTGTTCCGGGAAGTAGGTAGCAACTTTGGTCGAGTTTCTTTTTTTAAAATTTAATTTCAGAGAGTCTACTTTTCAAAAATGTAAGGTTGGTCGAAAATGGAGTTCGGGAAGGTCGTCAAACAATTTTTACAAAAACAGTGCGCTGTTCAGGAATAAATTTGGATTTCGGGAATTTGAGTCAAAACCTAACCAAACGGATGAGATAGCCAAAGATTTTTGATTTGGAAACTCTTTATAATGTATATAAAAGGACTGTAGGTTTTCAATAAAAGTTATGGTGTTTAGGTCAGGCTTTTGGTGTCGAACATTTAGCATGTACAGAAAATCAGTTTTTGTGAAAACGGCTTTTGGCGTAGAGACTAAACGGAAGGGTTAAATGTGTAAATAGGAAGTAAAATTGGTTTTTGGAGTTCTTAGATCATATAAAAACATAAATCCAGTAGGGTAGGAGCCAAGTGTGGTGTTAAGTTCACTTCATGTGATCGTTTAGTGACTAGTAAACCGTACAGGAGAAAAACTGAATTTTTACGTATAGACTAGCTTGTAGTGAGAGAACTAGATAGTGGGGATTGGGGGATTAGATTCATCTCCTTGATTGTTACTTAACTTGGGTGTTAAGACCTGAGCTAAGGGTGTTGTGTATGATTTTATAGGTTTCAAGGAGTGCTAGCTTGATGTGCTATCAAGTGAGTTCATAGTCCCATTTTCATTGAGTTTTTAAATGTTTTCTTCTAGTATAGGATGGAGATGACACTTGTGGTGTTATTAAAATGTTTTGGTACTATATTTTTATAAATGTCTGGACATAGATGTGTTATTGTGTGACATGCGTGCTTATGTGTTCTCATATGTGCTTTGATATGTGTTTTGATATGTGAACCTTGTTTGGGTTGTGATTGGCTTTGGTACATAGATGTATGGGCGTCTATGGGACCAGTTGTGATGTGTGTGGAGCGTGGGGCACGATCCGTCCTGGGTACTTGTGCATAGTCTCTTCGAAGGCAAGATATCTCGACGGGGATATGGTTCATCTTCCACTAGTGGTGTGGGAAAGATCTGGATAGTGTGGTGCGTTGTTCTTGTGTGTGTGATGGGATACTTCTTGATTGTTATAGTGTGGTGCATTGTTCTTATTGTGTGTTCTTGATTGATATAATTGTGCTTTGTTTGTAGTTGTATGTAACATGATTATCACATTATGGTCCATTGCTTTAATTTGTTTTCTTCAACTTATTTACATCGGTTGACAAAGTTTCTTAAGATGTTTTGATAATTTAAACTTATGTTCTCACCAACTTTATGTTGACAGATTTTAGTGTCATTTTCAGCTGAGGTAGTTATGAAGGATGATGTTAGAAGTGGCTAGAGTCTAGATGCTGCTAGGATTGCATTAGGAGGAATCCCTTTCCTCTTAGTATTTATTTAATGTTTGAATAAGTGGTACATTTTAGACACCTATATGTTTGATGTTTGTTTATTTGTTTGTCTTTGGTAAGAGGTGGGCCTGTTATCTACTTACCTAGACGCCTGCATTGTTTGTGATATTGTCATGACATTGTGTCACCTTTTTATGACATTACTATTTCATTTAGTTATCTCTATTGACACACTATTGTTGTGATGATATCCATACTCGCGCTCCATATTCCGCCATGGTGGGGTGTGACAGAATGGTATCAGAGACAATGGTTATAGAGAATTAGGTTGCCTAGTCGTGTAGCCTAGTCTATATCTTAAGGGTCCTTGCATATAGGCGTCATAGGAGTATGTGTGCATTTTATATTAATTGATGTGTTTGCATGTTATTTATTGTGATGTTTTGACTAGTATGAATTGAACCATAGTAAGTTCATACATAGCTACATATTATTTTCTTTACGAGTTTTGACTAGTGCGGGTTGAACCATAGTCGTATACACTAGTCATTGTTGGATTTCGTTTAATTATGCTTTCATGTTCTTTGTACATTTTGAATTTTGTCTATGTTGGGTCAGCTGGACTACGAGTTTATGTGTTTCATGCATTGGCTATGTTATTTTAATACATGGGATTTTGGACCTTATGTTATGTTGTGGATTATGTGCTTATATGAGTTGTAGGATCTATCTGCTTATTTGAGTTGGTAGACTGATATATTATGTGTAGTATTAATTTTTATAAGTGTCATCATAGGAAGGAGTGCATTAGTGAAAGGGGACTGGTATAAGTATGGTGGCCAACAGATATATACAAGTACCACAACATCAATGGATTCCTAAGTATGGTTTCATGAAATGGGGTTAATACATGCTTGTATAGTATATGTTGGATGGATTTGAGTGTATGTACGCCTATTCCTATATATGTATATATCCCTTCTACTTACCGGTTGTATTCTTAGGATAGTTTTATAGCTCTTCTTTCTTTGGGATGTTCAACTTCTGTAGTAGCGCATTTATCGAGTCCTCATTTCACGTGTTTGTTTGTACGGTACTTTTGGTGTAGAGGCTATTGAGAGGGTGGAGAATTCTTTTTGGGATAACGGTATCTTTTAGTTTGAATCTTACGTGGTAAAAGAAATGGAATTTGTAAATAGTTAAAATAGTTGTTGGTAGTCGGTGAAATAAGGATTAAGTGTCGTAAGCGTTTTTGAAATGAGATGGGATATATTTTTTTAACATATAAGCATGGCTTGTTTATTTTAAAAAAGTAAAATTGGTTTTGATCACCTAAAGCTAATGATCTTTAGTTAAATTCTTTTTCTTATTTAATTAAATATGTTAAAATCATGTAATTACTCATGTGATGGGTAATGGTTTTTAATTTTCTTGAATTAAAATAAATTAGGTCTTTAATTTGGTAATTAATGAGGGATTTTAGGGTTTAAAATCGTTTTTTTGTATAAATCGGAGTAGGCAGAAAGTGTCGCTAAACTGTCAAAATTCGTCGCTGAACTATCAGAAACTGTCGCTAATGTCAGGGCAGATTTTAGGTAAAATCGTTTTGGTCATAACTTATTCGTTTTTAAAGCTTTTTGGGTCATTCAAAAGCCTAAAATTATTTACTCGGAACGTACTTTTCAAATATTTGGAAAGTGTAGTAATTGGAGGTGATTATCTTGGTCGAATTAATTGTACAAGTGTCGAGTTCAAGATTAATTTTCGAACGGCATGGTTTAAACTTGTGTTTTGGATATTTTGGGATAGTGAACACTTAGAGGGCTAACATAGGGCTTATTTAAGATAGGATTTGAGATGTATCCATCATAAGGATTGTACATTGATGAAGGATGTGGGTTCCGGAGTCAATGTTGACGTGTGATATTGTGTTGTGTGCTTTAGACAATTGATCGTTCGTGAAGAGAATTTAGATTGATTTTCGTCAGATGCTTACATAAATTACTAATGTGATACCATGGTTTTAGAACAACTAATATACAATTACAATACAAAATCCATTCTGGGGTAAAATTTGGTTTTCCACAAGGTTTTAATAGTATGTCGCCGGTCGTAATACATTTCAGTTGTCGTTGGGTGCTTGTTGTCATTGGTCCGTTTCCATGGTTCGTTGGGAGTTGATATATGTTTTATGTTGAGTATCTTTTGGAGTCTCATGGTTTTGGTTCATATTTTTAAATTCATTCACGTAAACGTCTGTTAGTTGTCCATGGGTTTAATCCGTTATCCGAAGTTGGGGGTCCTAAAATTTGTCGTGAACTTATATTCATTGAGAGCGTTGTTGTAGTCATGATCCCGTTACGTTCTTATGAGAGAGATAGCGAGTTGGCTGTGAAATGAATTTATTGAGCTTATGGAGTAAATCTCGGGACGAGATTTCTATTAGGAGGGAGTGTTGTGACAACCCTAAATTTTGAGATTTGTCATTTGTGACTGTTTGACTTTGATTATGTGTTTAGTGTGCGTTTATGTGTTATATGTTTGTGTTTGAGACTTTGATTTGATGTTATACGTCATACATGTAGTGCGTGGTATGTTATATGATGATACGATGAAGATGGTTCGTGCTCGTGAGTTCACTTGGATGTAAATATGATAGAATGTGGTGCTATTTTAGGATTTTATGTGTACGTATATGTATTATAGTAAATCATAATTTTTACGATTTAGGGTTTAGCACTTTGAGGTCTCGGATGAGGTATTTAGTCACGGGAATAATTTACAGGATGGTTTTAAGTCATATATGACTTAGTTATAAAGTTTATTTCATATTTTAAGAATTTTCATAAAACTGTATATTTTACGTATTTTACGGTAATCGCGTAAAATTGACTAGTTAAAAGGTTTAGGTGTAATTAACTAATAAAAATATATAATTAAGGAAATAATTATTAAAAAAACAAATTTAATGATAAAATAAAAAAATATTATTTACGGTAAAAAATTTATAAGGGACGGTGGAAAAAAAAGAAAAAGGACAAAAAGGAAAAAAAGGAAATTACTATTGAGCTAGGATTTGTTTACTTAATCTTTATAAGGATTTTATTAATAACAAAAACACATAAAAAAACTTCAGGGAATAAAAGTCACGGTTCATCAAAGATTTTAGGGTTTTCATTAATTTTCTTGATTCAAGGTAAGTGATCAATTAAAACCTTAATTTAATTCATGTTTTATTAATTAATCATGTTTACAATGTTAATTAACCATCATTGAGATGATTAGGGTTTTGTTAATTTTCTGGGAATTATAGTTATTTAGATCCACTAATGATATTAGGGTTCTTATTTAACAATTTAGGGGTAATTAATAATGTTTAGAGGGTTAGTGCATAAAGGCGTAAAACAGTCTGATTTTTAGTGTTGTTGTATCGACTGTTCCGGGCAGTAGGTAGCACCTTTGGTCGAGTTTATTTTTTTTAAAATCAAGTTTAGAGAGTCTACTTTTCAAAAATGTAAGGTTGGTCGAAAATTGAGTTGGGAAGGTCGTCAAACAATTTTTACAAAACAGTGCGCTGTTCAGGAATATATTTAGATTTCGGGAATTTGAGTCAAAACCTAACCAAACGGATGAGATAGCCAAAGATTTTTGATTTGGGAACTCTTTATAATGTATATAAAAGGACTGGAGGTTTTCAATAAAAGCTATGGTGTTTAGGTAGGGCTTTTGGTGTCGAACATTTAGCATGTACAGAAAATCAGTTTTGGTGAAAACGACTTTTAGCGTAGAGACTAAACGGAAGGGTTAAATATGTAAGTATTAAGTAAAATTGATTTTTGGAGTTCTTAGATCATATAAAAACATAACTCCAGTAGGTTAGGAGCCAAGTTTGGTGTTAAGTTCACTTCATGTGACCGTTTAGTGACTAGTAAACCGTACATGGGAAAAACTGGATTTTTACGTATAGACTAGCCTGTAATGAGAGAACTAGATAGTGGGGATTGGGGGATTAGATTCATCTCCTTGATTGTTACTTAACTTGGGTGTTAAGACATGAGCTAAGGGTGTCGTGTATGATTTTATAGGTTTGCAGGAGTGCTAGCTTGATGTGCTATCAGGTGAGTTCATAGTCCCATTTTCACTGAGTTTTTAAATGTTTTCTTATAGTATGAGATGGAGATGACACTTGTGGTGTTCTTAAAGTGTTTTGGTACTATATTTTTATAAATGTTTGGACATAGATGTGTTATTGTGTGACATGCGTGCTTATGTGTTCTCATATGTGCTTTGATATGTGTTCTGATACGTGAATCTTGTTTGGGTTGTGATTGGCTTTGGTACATAGATGTATGGGCGTCTATGGGACCAGTTGTGATGTGTGTGGAGCGTGGGGCACGATCCGTCCTGGGTACTTGTGCATAGTCTCTTCGGAGGCAAGATATCTCGACGGGGATATGGTTCATCTTCCACTAGTGGTGTGGGAAAGATCCGGATAGTGTGGTGCATTGTTCTTGTGTGTATGATGGGATACTTCTTGATGTTATAGTGTGGTGCATTGTTCTTATTGTGTGTTCTTGATTGATATAATTGTGCTTTGTTTGTAGTTGTATGTAACATGATTATCACATTATGGTCCATTGCCTTACTTTGTTTTCTTCAACTTATTTACATCGGTTGACAAGGTTTCTTAAGATGTTTTGATAATTTAAACCTATGTTCTCACCAACTTTATGTTGACAGATTTTAGTGTCATTTTCAGGTGAGGTAGTTATGAAGGATGATGTTAGAAGTGGCTAGAGTCTAGATGCTGCTAGGATTGCATTAGGAGGAATCCATTTCCTCTTAGTATTTATTTAATGTTTGAATAAGTGGTACATTTTAGACACCTATATGTTTGATGTTTGTTTATTTGTTTGTCTTTGGTAAGAGGTGGGCCTGTTATCTACTTACCTAGACGCCTGCATTGTTTGTGATATTGTCATGACATTGTGTCACCTTTTTATGACATTACTATTTCATTTAGTTATTTGTATAGACACACTATTGTTGTGATGATATCCATACTCGCGCCCCATATTCCGCCATGGTAGGGTGTGACACAGGTGGTAGTAGCCACATCCTTTACTAATGGCTTCAGTGTAGTGAGAATTGCATCTTTGATCTGTTCAACAGTGGGAGGAACTGGCTTTGCTTTAAGAGTAACTAGTTCAGCATAAGCAATAGCCTTTTCTTTCTTGAGCTTGGTCACCTGTGATTGTAGGCTTGGTTTAAAAATGCACGCATCAATGCGTAAATTGCGCGCATCAATGCGTTGCATTTAAAATTTCGCATCAAGGTGCCTAATGTACTGTCATCTCAAAATGCGTTCGCATTAAACCGCAATTTATCGCAATTGTGTAATGCTGGCAACGGTAGCAATTGTCTCAATCTAATACTTAGGCCATTTTTGTCAAATTTTAACCGTTTAAAATAGACCTACATATTATAAAGGCTTTTTAGAAATAAGACTTGTTAGAAAAACATCTAAAACAAACATAATAACAAAAATATAGTATCTTTCATTTTGCGAAGTGTTTTTGTCAATATTTACTGTCAATTTATTTGTTTTACAAGTGACTATAGGCCTAATTTCAATATGCTAATTATTTATTTTGTAACTTTATTGCATTTAGTTGGTATTTAACTAATTTTTGTACTTTTTTATACTAAACGCATCGCGTCTAAATTGCTCTCGCAATCGCATCACGCATCACGCAATGGCTTTTGAGATCTTTAGCGCAATGGATCGTAAAACGCATTTTTAAACGAAGATTGTAGGACCAACACCTGATTTATCAGTTCATTTACCTTAATGGTTCTGTGGGATGGAGGCTTGGAAGTCTGATCAGCAATGTCATCTTCAGATTCACTATCATCCAAGTTTATTGGAGCTCTTTCACTTAGTCCCAACTCCCTATCCAAGTCATCAGCAGACATGTTGAATATAAATGTAGGCAAGTGTCCCCCCTTGGCGCCAGTTGAGAGAGGCACTTCCTTCATTGTCTGCTGATCGCCACCTTCAGTATGCTGGTCAGTTTCAAGTCCTTCACCACCAGGGTTGGTTTTACTTGATGGATCTTAAGAAAGAGTCCCTAATGAGTTAAGATTAATGATAATGTTTTTGGTTTATTCAGTAGGACCCTGTTGTGAGGGAACTACATCATGAGAAACAGAAGGGCCAGGGTCAGCGTCAGCTTTTGTATTTGCTGACACCTCATACCCTGATGCAGACTCAGAGTGACAAATGATAGAGATTGGTAATGAATTTTGAAATGTATTCAAATTAAATTGCTTACGAATGCTGACTCCACTAATGAGTTGAGGGTGCGCTCTATCTTCACCCTTCTCTCCTAAAGAAGTTGAGAGATGGGTTGCCTTCAGGGCCTCTTGATGCATGCCACATTCAGCAGAGACTGATGGTGGCGGCTGGATTGGGTTCTGGTCCTTGGCCGAGGACTTTTGTTTCTTCAAAGCTTGGCCTTTGGGATCATTAGAATGCCTCTTTGATGAAGATTCTGTGGGGTGCCTCCTTTTCTTAGACTCACGTCTACACTTAAGAGTATTCACAGACATGCTCTTTTGACGTGGTCCATAAGAATCTCCAGACTTTATACATGTCAGATCCCCTTCTCCAGTTGGAGGAGTGTCTTGTGGAGCTTTAAACACTATTGGAGCATTTGCTGAGCAAATGTCCAGCATGGACTGTGTGAAAGGAGGTTCAGTTATGCTGACTGGAATGTTCCAGCGATTGGTATCAAAGATTTGAAAAACTAGTTTAACTCCTTGGTTCTTTGAATACTCTTCACCAAATTGATCAGCAAAAATGAGGGATAAAAATCTAGTGTAGACCACATTCTTTTCCCTAGTTTTCTTCTCCATTTTTCCATGGAGATCTTCAAAGATTAATTTTCCAAAATCAGCTTTTATGCCCTTTGCTAGACAATACAAAATCAGGGCATCCTTTTGGTTGATTTGATCAAGCCTACCAGTTTTCCCACCCAGACACTCAATTAAGATGGACATCAAAAGTTTCCACTTAGGTGGAAAACAACTTCTCTTCAACCCCCCCTTTATCACCAATCTCTTCAGTGTACCCAATTTCTTTAAAAAATGATTTAACAATAGAGAAATCATTGGGTACAGCCTCATATTCACTAGAGTTCTCCAAATAGTTTAACCCTAAAACCCTCCTAAACAGCTTTAAACTTAATTTCCCATGAATACCTAAAGTTGTAGACACAAACTCAATAGATTTCTTGTTCTTTGACCCTTGTGTTGTGAACCAAAATTCTTTAAACACATTTTCAAACATAACCCCTGGATCCTTGAACAAGGCATCACGAATAACACATTTGGATAAAAAGTTTAGTACTTGCTTTCCAGGTTCATATGTTAGGGTTTCTGGTTTGAATAAGGTGAGGTTGTTGGGTTTAAAGAATATGTCCTCAATGGGATAGTTAACCTGGATGGAAGGATTGAGGGTGATCTCAATCTCTTATGGTTGTAAAGAAGATTCAACAGCCACTGATGTTTTTTGTGTGTGTTTCTTTTGAAAGAGAGAGAGTTGTGTGTGTTTTTTTGAAAACTTTTGCAAATGATATGAATATTCAATCTTCAAAAGACATATGTAAACACTTTTTGAACAGATTTGTCAAAGTTTGTAAAACATTTGAAAAAAGAATGAAACTTTTAGGGTTTTTTTTTTGAACAAATGGCACAAACTCTCTCATTAATGTTCCGAAAAAGGTGATGATTTTTTGTTGCTTTGAACAGTGAAACGCCTCATTATGTCAGAAAGTTGTTGACTGTGATATGAACGCCTGATATTTCCTAGATAAACAATTGACACCTTTTGAAAGAATGTTTTATATTTATTCTCAAGAAATTTAATGCCATTAACTCTTTTAAATCACATGATTGATAAGTTTTGAATGCTGTTGCTTAGATATGCTGAACCTGATGGCAATACTCGTGAGCTTTAGTGCGTCAGGTGAGGCGACAAAACCCCATATACATGTTCACATAAGTGAACAAGACATATGACATAGCACGCTCCTCTACTCAGGCCTAGCTACTCATATGTATTAAAAATTTGTTTAGCATTGCTGAAGGAACCTTTTGATGACTGGTGATTATTTGTTCAGCTTCAGTGAATCAGATAAGGCGATAAAACATCATATACACAATCACATAAAGTGAAATAGACACATGACATTCCACACTCCTTTACTCAGACAATGCTACTTAACATGAATCAAAATCTTTTATGAACTGCTGAACCTTCAATCTTCTTCAGTAAATGCTGAAGGTTCAGGTTTTGTATCATCAATGTTCAGCATACCAAGCTCTATTATCAATCTTTTGAAAGTTGGTTCATCCAGTAGTTTGGTGAAGATATCAGCCAATTGGTATTGAGTGGGGATGAAATGTAATTCAATGTCCCCTTTCACAATGTGATCTCTGATAAAGTTATATCTGATATCAATGTGTTTTGATCTTGAGTGAAGGACTGGATTGTTGGATATTGCAATAGCACTAGTGTTATCACAAGAGATTAGTACCTTTTCGTATTCTATGTCATAATCAGCCAGTTGGCTTTTCATCCAAAGAACATTGGCACAACATCCAACAGCTACCACATATTCAGCTTCTGCTGAGGACATGGCAACTGTTTATTGCTTTTTAGCACTCCAACACACAAGTTTGCCACCAAGCAATTGGCAGGCACTAGAAGTGCTTTTTCTTTCCAAATTGCATCCAGCATAGTCAGAATCTGAATACCCCTTTCGGTCAAAACCTGAGGATTTGGGGTACCAAAGACCTAGACTTGGTGTACCTTTTAGGTATCTGAAGATTCTCTTTACAGCAGTAAGGTGTGATTCCTTTAGATCTGCTTGGTATCTTGCACAAAGGCATGTAGAGAATTGAATGTCAGACTAGCTTGTAGTTAAGTACATGAGTGACCCAATCATACCTCTATAATGAGTCTCATTGACTCACTGTCCATTTAGATCAGGTCCTAAGTTGTTAGGGGGTACCATTGGAGTCTTTACTGAAGCACAATTGATATCATACTTCTTCAGCAGATCCTTGACATATTTTTCTTGATTGATGGAGATGCCTTGGTCATATTGTTTAATCTGAAGGCCAAGGAAGTATGAGTTCTCCCATCATACTCACCTCAAACTTGCTGGTCATAAGCTTGGCAAATTGTTTGCAAAGTTTCAAGCTTGTAGAACCAAAGATTATATCATCCACATAAATTTATACAAGAATGGTGTCTGTTTTAGATTTATAGATAAACAAGGTGCTATCTATTTTTCCTTTGACAAATTTATGTTCAATGAGAAACGTTGAGATAGTTTCATACCATGCTCTTGGAGCTTGCTTCAGTCCATACAATGCTTTGTAAAGCTTGTAGACATGATTTGGGTATTTACTACTCTCACAGCCAGGAGGCTGAGTAACATAAACTTCTTCTTTTAAGTCACCATTTAGGAATGCACTTTTGACATCCATTTTGTAGATGGTGAAGTTCATGTAAGTGGCATATGCAAGGAAGATTCGTATGGCTTCCATACGTGCAACTGGAGCAAAGGTTTGATCAAAATCAACATGTAAAACCCGCATGTTTTTACCATGAATAGTACACTTATAATCGTCGTACATGATTAAAACTTTCTTTATATAACATGTTTACGTTTCACGAATGTTAAGAACAAGTATTACGTACGTGTTATTACACGATAAGTATTTAAGCATATTAATACACGATAATTATTATCTACAATAATTATAATCACGAACATGAAAACATGAACGTAAATAATCACGAACATATTATTATGTATTTACGTAATTATTATTACGATTACGTACAAGTATATATTATAGCACGAGCAATTAATAATAAAATCACGTAAAAACGAGCACGAGAACACGTAACATTTTAGAACACAAAAAACATTGGGTCTCCCCTTGTGGACCCCACATACCCGCGGACAAGACAAAGAAAAGGGCCAAGCCCACTTTTATTTTTGCTAAAATAGAAAAAAGGGAAAACATAATTTCATATTACAGAGTTTTCTAAAAAAATACAAAACCCTAGCCTCCCTTTTCTTCCCCTTTAGCCACCGGTTATAACACCACAAGGAAGGGGTGTTTGTTGATCTTGGTTGATTAAATTCAAGTGCGGTGTTCGTGTTATTGTCATTCAATTATTTCACGTATTCGGTAATCCTTAAACCTTTTTCTTTTAATTCTTTTATTAATTAAGAACACATGAAATCATGGGAAGTTATGAACAAGATTAAAAACATGTTAATTAAATCATTGGGGTAAATAACATGGTGGTTTTCGGGTGTTTTGTTCGGCCGACACACACAAACCGAGATCCGAAGCTCTCGGTGTCTCATGTGTGACCACAGCCGAGACCTTCGGGTCTCGGTGTAGTCTTTGGGGTTTGGAAGCAGGCGAAACAAGGGACCCCGACGCGAGTCAGGGTGGCCTTGTGGTTTTTGGGGGTCTCAGCTAAAAACAAACAAGCACCACCGGCCTAAGCCGGTGGCTAATATGATCAAGCAGGGGGAACTCAAGCCGCGACAGCGGCTAGCCGAGAACCAAGGGAACCACCGACATAAGCCGGTGGCATTTTTACACAAACAGTGTCAACCGGCCAAGCCGGTTCGCCACTGTTAAAGGGGTGTTTATTTGATCCGGTTCAAGGGTAAACACGGTCTGGTTCACGACATGTCTAGATTAAACACACAGGTCGGGTTCACGACTTAATTTTACAAGCCTAATTAATTTTTACAAGTTTAATTATTTACAAGATTAATTAAATTAGTTTAACATGTTATATAATTAATTTAATTAAGACATGACTTAAGTTTATGATTATTATTAATAATACATGATTTTAACTTATGTATTTTATTATTTAATTTAGACTAAAGTAATTAATTAATTATTAAACATGACATATAATTAATTAATTTCCATGACTTAGGTTATATTAATAATAAATATTAATACATGTTTTAATCTAAGTATTTTAATTTAATTAAAGCATGCTATATTTAATTAAATCTTATAACATACAGTTTATTTAATTTACATGTATTAATTAATAACTATACTATTAATCACATGACTTAGAATATTAATCAGTAAAACTTAAGCTTATCTTATTAGCTTAATAATCTCGCTTATTTGTAAATATGGAAACTTTCTATTTTTAGAAACTTATTTATTTTAAGCAGCTAATCTATTTATGGAAACTTTCTATTTTTTAAGAAATTTATCTATTTTAAGCAGTAAAACTATTTTTGGAAACTTTCTATTTTTGGAAACTTTTTATTTTTGGAAACTTTCTATATTAGGAAACCTGCGATTTTTAGAAAGTTACTTATTATTACACAACAAGTATAATAATACAAGAAATACAAGTAATACTTAATCAGAATATCCAGAATACATGATAAACACAGCATAACGATAAAATCAGTAAAACAAGACATGAACATATAAAACAAGCTAAGACATGATATAAAACCAGTTACGTACACAGTAGTCAGAACACTTATACACGTATATTATTTATGTAGCATTAGTGAGATCGAAGTAGGACTTTCTTCCGTTCGTCTTCTTCGTTCACTGGACATAAGGTACGAATTCTCCGTCCTTTCAGTATGGACATTCTTTCCTTATTATATTATCATGTGGGGCGTATGGGTGCATCCTAGATTACATGTTTTTACAGATTATTCAGGTGAATGTGGTGTGTGCCTTGCATCCTTCACAGGGAGTTGATCCCTCCTACCCAAACTTATATTAATTAGAGGCAACCCCTCTAATTGCATGACGAGGTCACCCCTCCAAGTATTCATGCACGTTGATATTTCATGACCTATATTGGCTAATGGTAAACATGTTAAACAATTTTTATAAGATAAACATAAGGCTTTTCAAACTATAAAACCAGTTTTACTAAGTTATACCTGGTTTTCCAGGACTTAATCAATTCCGCTGCTATATGTTGTATATGCTTATGTTATTCATTCTATGCTTGTATATCCATGCACTGAGCGTTATGCTCAGTCGTTTTACTTTCATGTTCCCAAAACGGCAGGTACTCAGGGACGCTCATAGACTTTAAGCGTACGTACATATAGATTGGAAGCTTTCTAGCCTTCATTACTTTATGCATTTATTCATACATTTTGCTACTCATTTCCATGGACATTGTTTAGTCTTTTTCCTTTACAGTACTTATGTTTATGTGTGATGAGCTTTACTTTGGGGTACCAATGTTTGTTTCCGGTATTTCCTTTATGGTCATGTAATGTTTAAGACATTTATCCTTGTATGCTTTGATGACATGCCATAATCACGCGTGACATTCCATTTATCAAAATGGGGTGTTACACAACACCAGGCTCTCGATTGAATCCTTAGGCCACTAACCTAGCTTTATTTTTGGTCACTGCATTGGTTTCATCTCTTTTGAGCTTGTAAACCCATTTGGAGCCAGTGGTTGATTTACCATATGGAAGAGGAACCAATTTCCAGACTTTGTTTCTTTCAAATTGATTGAGTTCCTCTTGCATGGCATCCACCCATCCAGGGTGTGTGAGTGCTTCAGAAGCCTTTGTAGGTTTAATTTTTGAGAGAAAATTTGCATAGAGACATTCTCTAGATGAAGCAACACTCAGTTTCTTTGCCATAGATCTAGTGACTCTACCTTCACCAGGACTACCTATTATGTTCACCAACTGTATGTGACTATTTTGAGTCCAAGATTTTTGTGGAGCTGGAGAATAGGTACTGGTATCATGATTAGAGCTAGAGCTTGGAAGTCCATGACATGGACTTGGACTTGGAATGTCTCTAGTGTATACTGAAGGATATTCAGTGGAAAAAGGTTCAATCAATTGAGGGCTTCCTTCTTGGTCAGAAGCAACATATCCAAGACCTAATTCCCTAGAGATGATAGGAGATCTTTAAGCAACGGGCTCAGATTGTTCCTCAGCAGCTGCATATGATTGATCATTTTGATCATGTGTGTCAGCATGCTGATTGTTTTGAGACTGACCATTTTGGTCATTTGTGTTTCCTTGTTGATCATTTTGAGATTGATCATTATTTGATTGACAGCCATCAGTATGTGATTCTGAAGAATTTCCTTTTGTAGGACTTGTCATATCTTCAAATGGATCAATATGAGGGACTGAGTTGCTTGTTTGATATTTTTTAGAAGGCTCATAGTGATGAAATTCATTAGATGGATAATTGTGAGATTCATGTATATGAAGTTCATCATCTGATGGATTTGTAAAAGTGAGAGCTTCAGAACTTTCATTGAATGTGATGTGATAGGTTTCTTTAATACATTGTCTTCTTGTGTTGAAGACTCTATATGCTTTAGATACTAGGGAGTATCCAAGAAAGTAACCATCATCAGATTTTTCATCAAACTTTCCAAGGTGATCCTTGTGATTGTGAATGAATATTGGACACCCGAACACATGTAAGAATGAAATGTTTGGAATTCTCCCCCTGAAGACTTCATAGGGAGTCTTCATGCGTCTCTTCACAATGATGGATCTATTTTGATTGTAGCAAGAAGTGGCTACAGCATCAGTCCAAAAATGCTTAGAGGGAGCAGATCCAGCAAGCATTGTCCTTGCTGCTTCAATCAAAGTTATGTTCCTTCTTTCAGCCATGACATTTTGTTTAGGCGTGTAAGGAGATCAGAAATTTTGAGAAAATTCCTTTGTCATCACAGAATTTGATGAGTGTGTGATTTTTTAATTCAGTGCCATTGTCAGTTCTGAGTTGTTTGACATGAGTGTCATTTTGATTTTTAACTATTTTGATGAATGACATGATGGCATCTGGTGCATGGCTTTTCTTTGTTAGAAAATATACCCAGGTGTACCTAAGAGTAGTCGTCAACAATGACAAGTGTATATTTTTCATGACAAAGGGCCCTAGGTGATACTGGGCCAAATAAGTCCATGTGAAGCAAATGAAGACTTTCTTTTATTGAGAAAGTTTGCTTTGTTTTGAAACTGGCCCTTTGGTGCTTCCCTTTTTCACATACTGAGCATGGTTTGTCCTTGGAGTAGACAAGTGGAGGAAGACCAATAACAAGATTTTGTTTTGCCAGCAGAGTTATTATTTTGAAATTGAGACGTGAGAGCCTCTTATGCCTAAGCCAATTGGTAATATTGGAAGCTTTAGCAAAGAAGCACGTTTCTTAAGTAGAGTTCATGTTCATGACACAAACATCTTTGACTCTGGGAGCAATCATCACAATTTCATGATTGGAGTTGAAGATTGTACCTTTTTTTGTCATCAAACAGCACAAGATACTTTGCATCACAAAGTTGACTTATGCTGATGAGGTTGTGCTTCAATCCATTTACATATGCTACCCTTGATATACCATTGCATTTTACTGAACCAAATACTTCAGTAGTAGCTGATGAGTTATCACCAAAAAACAACTTTAGGACCTTGTTCCTCCTTATACTTGTGTAGATAACTTTTGGTGCCAGTCATATGCCTTGAGCAGCCACTATCTAGGTACCAGATAGGCTTCATGAGATCACACTGCACAGGTTAAGGAAATGGTCATTTTTGTTTTAAAATCCACCTTTGTTAGCCAAAATAGATCTAAAAGGTGTTCTAGATCTGAAGGTTCCTCTTGTAGAGGGGATGTGTGATTGCTCAGAAGAAGAAGAGGTCTGAACAACTTTTTCTTTCTTAGCCAAAATAGCTTCACCTCTTCTGAACCACTCTATATGGTTATGATCAGATGTAGTATGGACATCGCTTCCACAAGCCTCACAACATTTAGTAATAGAGTTTGGGTTTCTTAGTTTAATACCTCTTCTAAGTGAGATGATTCGATTATGTCCATGAGTTTTATGGTCATAACTTCCACAATATTACAAACATAGTAATAATGGCAGTCATCTGAGTGATGATTGATCATACCACAATGAATGCATGGTAGGAAAGGCATATTTCGCCTGGAATGCGATGCTTCAGATTTGTGAGAATCAACACTTGTTTTGGCCAGCATATACTGAGTGTGTTCACAAGTGCGATGATCAGTCCTTTCACATTTTGTACAATAAATCACTCTTAGGCAAGTTTTAGTGAGATGGTTATTTAGACCACATAAATCACAAGCCCTTTTAAATTGTGTCTTGTACTTGAGATGAGGAGAATCTGAAGGTTCATCTCTGAATCGTGTTGGTGTTTGCTGCTGCCTGAGTTGCAATTTTAGATCATTGATCTCTTGCATGACAAGAAACATTCTCTCATCTTCCTCAGATCTAGCATTCTTCAGTTTATTTGTTGAAACTGAAGAGGTAGTTCCCATATGTGAACCTTCAGCAGGTGTTGAAGAGTTCTTTGAAGTGTCAATTTTGACATGTTTGGAAGAACTACCTTTGTGTGTGGTGTGTGACTTGATGATAGACTGGATAATTTTGGGTCCAGTAGAGGGTTCAGCACCAGCTAGCTTCTCCAAAGGAGGAAGTGGGGTACTTACTTCATTCTCTATATCATCATCTGAGTCATCCTGAGTAAGTGAGGACTCAACTGGTGCTGAAGTGTCAACACTTGCTTGAAACTCAGGAAGAAGGATTCGTCTAGTGTCATGATTGGGTAAATTCTCTTCACCTGACCTTTCAATGTCAGGGATCGAGCTACCATCCTCATTTGAGGCTTTGACAAAGACAATAGATTTGGTGCTGGAGGATCCTTCAGTACCAAGCATTTTCCTCTTTTGAGCAGGTATTTGTTCAATTATGCATTGATTTACCCTATCAATGTTTCTAAGCCAAGATTTAACAATATCTTTTGCTTCTTTTAGTTCCACTTTAAGGGAGTTATTTTCCTCCAAAATTTCTTTGTTCAATTGTTGAAAAGTAAGAATATCAAGTTTAGCTTCTTTTAGCTCTATTTGCTTACTTTCAAAATCTTCAAGTTTTAGAACAAGTTTATGAAAATTTTCAAGCAAATTGTTTCTTTGCTCTTCAACAAATTTTAGATCAATGCACAAGTAATCAAAGACAAATTTAATTTCATCTTTATCTTCTAATTCAAGAAAAGTTTGTACCTTTTTTATTGTGACATTGACCCATTCACCATTTTTGGCACTTTCTCTGGTCACAACATTTGAATTAGTCCCTTCATCATCAGCAAGTGCCATCCGTACTTTAACATTAACTATTTCATCATCATCGAAAGAAACATCTTCTTCATCCCATTCATAGGCTTCAGCAACAAGCCCTTTGTTCTTTTCTTGCTTGAGAGTCTTGGATGAGGAGCTTTCAGTACTCATTAAGGCCAATCTTGCCTTGATTTCTCTGTATTTGGTCTCAAAATCTTTTGTTGGTCTGAGTTCAATCCTGTTTTGTTGAAATGAAGTAGAAGCAATTTGTTTTGGTTGAAATGATGATTGACCAGATGGTCTTGATTGAGCTGGTGAGGAATATGAATGGAGAGATGTTTTTGAATAACAATCCCTAGCATAGTGATCAGTCTTCCCACATTTGTAGCATTCAGTGTCAACTAAAGCTTTTGTGGAGCTGGAGAACTTGCCTCCTTTCTTAAAGAACCTTCTAGACTTGGCCAGAAGTGCTCTTTCATGAAATTCCTCTTTGAGGTCATTCAGATATTCCTCACTAGATCTAGTATCTTCCTCATCATCAGGACTATCTTGGTAGTCTTGAATGACAGCCTCACTGAAGAAGGTTGTGGACAAGGGTGTAGCAATGGTTAATGCTTAATTCTTGCTTGAGCCTTCATAAATCCTATCAACTAGGTTTTCTTCATATTTAAGTTTCCCAAAAAGAGAGGCTAGATTACAATCTTTAATGTGATTAGCATAAATCAAGCTTTGGCAGAAACTGAGCCACTTTTTTGGCAATACATTAACAAAAAGTGTGTTGATTTCAAGTTTTAAAAGCTCATCATCATCATTTACAAGTTCATTCATCAGTGCTTTGTATCTGGTGAATGTCTGTGTGAGGGTTTCCCCTTCTTTGTGCTTGAAGGTGTTGTGTTGAAGCTTTAAATCCATGATTCTGGTTTCTTTTACATCAGAGGGTCCCCCATGGTAAAGAATAAGGTCCTCCCATGTTGCTTTGGCTGTTTTACAATTTACAACAGAATTCATTTGGTCATCTGGGAGACATGATGAGACTTTTGAGACGCTGATCTAGGTTAGCAGCTTTTCTCTCATTAGCAGTCCATTGTGCTTCAGGTTTTTTATTGTCCCCAACCATGGGAACAAAAGGACCATTTTCAATTATTCCAAGGAATTGAGGTTCAATTCCAACCATGTGGAAAAGAAACCTCTTCTTCCAATTTGTAAAATTGGCTACCTCTAGTACAGGAGCAACATTGAGTTGGCCATCCCTATATTCTAGGGTTTGTGGTATAACTTGAGCCATTTTTGGATCTTGATTTGAAAACTTTTAAATGAGCAGTTTAATAAAATAAGAGTTTAAATCAAACTGCTCTGATACCACTTGTTGGTCCCTTGTAATTTGTTATTACTTATTATCTTAAGTAATAACTCTTTACTTCGACTCAAGTGTGTTGTTTTAACAATAGATAAGAACTATGAAAGATTAAAACAACAATACCAATATACTTTTCAACGTATAGACTTTAATTAGAATCAAATAAAGAATCTATAACCCACTTTGTTTGCGAAATAACAAAGTGGTTGAATGACAATGGGTTTTGATCTACTCTACTTAAACGTCTAACCAAAGTTTTAGTCTAAGCTCCAATCTAAACGTTCATATGCATCTTGGCTATATGGTTTAGTTGGTATCGAGGGAGAAAGGTTTTCCAGAGTTTAAGCTCTTGTATTGGTTAACCCTTTTTCTCCCAATGTACACTCCTTATATAGGCAATGTAAATTAGGGTTTGCATTTTGCATGTTTCATTGCATAGGTTTATCCAGTTGGTGGTTGATGCCCATACTGGATAAACAGTACAAAGTGCACATTAAACTATTCTAGAAAAGATAAAGGTTGTACTTATATCTAAGTATACAAGCAACCTACTTTGACTTAAAGTTATCTTTTTCCACCTAATGCAAACCGTCAGAATACTAAAGAGTCTTCAGTATCCTAGAGGAGATCGACATCATTCAGTTTGGTATTGTCAAACCAAACTGAACTGAAAACCCTTCTTCAGTCATTGTTCTTCAGTAACTAGACCGCGTAGTATTTGAAGCGAAGACTCCTTTGTCTTCTAAGTTCACTGGAAGGGGAGTGCTGAACTTTCTTCAGCTATAAAGTCTTCAGTAGGAACTTTGTTCCTCTGGTCATCCTTCAGCAGACTGGCCTTACTGCTGAGCATGAAACACTTAGGGGG
This sequence comes from Glebionis coronaria, assembly GCA_025667525.1. Lineage (NCBI taxonomy): Eukaryota > Viridiplantae > Streptophyta > Magnoliopsida > Asterales > Asteraceae > Glebionis > Glebionis coronaria. Next base: position 111,904,337 of record CM046874.1, on the reverse strand, counting down.
ATTTTATATTCAAATCCTAGAGTTGCTTCAGGGTCAGTAAATACTGACCCAACAAAAACATGTAGCTGAAGGCCATGATCAATGGTACCACGAACATACCGAAGAATCCTCTTTAAAGCGGCAAGATAAGACTAACGGGGATCATGCATATAAAAACAAACATGTTGAACAGCATAAGAAATATCTAGCCGCGTAAAAGTAAGATACTGAAGAGCACCTGCCAAGCTACGGTACATGGTCTAATAAAAAATCGGGTCACCATTAGGACATAACTTAGATTCAGTATCAACCGGAGTCCTGCAAGGATTGCACTGTTGCATATGAGCTTTCTCAAGAACTCTTCAGTAAATTTAGACTGTGATAAAAATAAACCAGATGTAGTCCATTGAGCAAAAATTCTAAGAAAATAATTAAGAGAGCCAAGATCTGTCATCGCAAACTCGCCATGAAGAGAGCCAACAATAAATTGTAGCAACGATGTAGATGACGCAGTAAGTATAATATCATCCACATATAATAACAGATAAGCTATGTTTGATCCAAAATGATAAACAAATAAGGATGCATATGTTTTACTCTGCTGAAAACCGATCCGGGTAGCAAAGCTAGCAAAACGCTGAAACCAAGCTCGAAGAGCCTACTTAAGGCCATATAATGATTTCTTCAAGTGACATACATAATCAGGTCTAGCAGAATCAACAAACCCGGGAGACTGGTGCATATACACCGTCTCAGATAAATGACCATGAAGAAAGGAATTCTTCACGTCAAGCTGATGAATAGGGCACTGACGAGAAACTGTGAGACTCAAAACTGTACGAATGGTATCCGGTTTAACCACCGGACTAAATGTCACATCACAATCAATACCCTGTTGTTGACTACATCCGTTGGCAACAAGACGAGCCTTATACCTACTTAATGATCCATCTGCATGAAACTTATGTTTAAAAATCCACATAGAACAACATTAACGTTAGCTGGATGAGACATATGAACCCACGTTCCGTTAGTAATTAAAACATTATATTCATGTAACATAGCTTTTTGCCAGTTTGGGCCACGAAGGGCGTGAATATGAGAGCAGGGAAGTGGTGAAGTGGTGGTGACATGACAATTCATATGGTCAAGAGGTTTAAAAATCCCGGATTTAGCACGAGTAACCATGGGATGAGTGGATACGGGTTGCATTTCAGTTTGTATTGAGGGTGTAGTGTCGGTTGCTTGAGGTGGAGAAGAAACTTGGCCCATATTAGTTTTTAGGGAAGAAGTAGATGCGAGTAAGCTGGGTTGCGGGGAGTGTTGTGTATGGTCAAGTAAAGGGTTTTGGGAATTAGTGGTGGGGGTATAGTGGGACCATGAAAAGGGTCGCGTAGAGGTGTCTCAAGCTGGGTAATGGGTTCAGGTGGTGTAGGCATAGGTTTGGGAGGAGGTAACAGTAAAAGGAAATCATAAGTTGGATGTGTAAATGGCTTTTCAGTCTCAAATGGGAAGACATCCTCATCAAAACGAACATGTCGTGAGATAATGATTTTATTAGTAGAAACGTCGAGACACATGTAACCACAATGGTTCGCAAGGTAACCAAGGAATATGCGAAGAGTTGAGCAAGGTTGGAGTTTATGTGTAACATCTACGTGAGGATAACAAAGGGATCCAAACACACGCAAATGTTCATATGTGGGTGTTTGGTTGTAAAGTTTGGTGAATGAGAGTTCGTTATTAATGGTTGTAGAAGGCATTATGTTTAACAAGTGAGCGGCCATATTCAGTGCTTCCACCCAAAAAGAGGGAGGCGCGTGGGCTTGAAAAAGCAATGTGCGAATTAGATTATTTATAGTGCGAAGCATACGTTCGGATTTGCCATTCTGTTGGGAAGTACGAGGGCACGAAAAGCCAAATTGTATGCCATTTTGACGAAAAAGGTTATGGGAACGAGCGTTGTCATATTCACCTCCATGGTCACGCTGCAAAGCCTTAATATCTACATTAAACTGTTTATTGGCATAAGCACGAAAAGCAACAAAAGTAGCAAACAAATCGGATTTTTTATGCAAATGGTAGACCTAAACGAAGTGTGAAAAATGATCTAGGAAAAATGCATAGTATATAATTCCACGTGCACTCGAAACTGGGATGTCCGTAAATCCGAGTGAATAATTTAAAAGACAGACGTAACAGAAGACTCGGAACTATAAACGGAAGCTTAACATGTTTACCTAATTGACACGCATGACACAAACCAGACAACTTTGATTTATTACATGAAATTAAATTACTAGACTCTAAGAAACGAAGCACATCGTCCCTAGGATGACCGAGGCGTTTGTGCCATGTAGTGGAACTAAATGAAAGCAAAACAACTGGAGTTTGAAGCGGAGGTTGTTGAGTAACCGAGTAAAGGTCTCCCATACTATTACAACGAAGAAGAAGCTTTTGGGTTTGGAATTCTTTTACATAAAAACCATAAGCATCAAATTCAACAGAAACATTATTATCACGGGTAAATTTATGAACATAAATTAAATTCTTAACTATGTGAGGTGTGACAAGTATATGATTCAGATGAAGGGGCTTATGAAATGTGTGCAAGGAGTTATGTCCGGTATGAATGACAGAAATAGAGTTACCATTACCAACAAATACAGATGGATAAATGCTCAAATTACTAAAGGAAGTGAGTAAACCTGTATTGTCCGCCACGTGAAAAGATGCTCTAGTGTCCATATTCCAAGAAGGATCTTGAGGAGTCATAGTCTGAAATGTTTGTGGATGGTTGCTTGAGACTGAAGCGCATTTGACATGTATGTATAATTCCCTGGTACGTAGACGTTACTGATGTGTGGATGCTGCAGTGGTCCACTAACTTGATATATAGGTTGTTGGGTCGGTTGATGTGGAGCAGTAGAGGTAATACGAGTTTGATGTTGGTAGGTAGACGGTTGTGTTGTAATTAGACAGAGTGGCATGGTTGGCTGAGTTATAGGCAAGAGAATATTTGGTTGAATATAATCGTAAGATATGAATGGTGCCTATTGAGCCATATAAAAAATTCATGAATCGAATGAATAAACAATATCACAAAAATTTATTGCAAAACTAATACTCCGTATTACGCAATGGGTCAGCGACAATATCAAATCAATAAAGGGTTAGCGGCAATATCAAGTAAATAAACGCAATGGCCAGCAACGGCAATATCCAATAAATAAAAAAGACAAGTTTTGGTCAACAATTGTTGGCCTAGCTAATAACATAGAAAAATTAAAGGTATCGGCAGCAAGCAACAACCTAGAACATGACAAAAGGAAGAAAAAAATCAGTTCGAAAGTGTTGTTTTTTTTCTACGGATGATGATTATTTGGTGGGGGTGTTTTAAGGGTTTGATTACCATATTAGAGTTAGTAAAATCTCATGTCTGAATATTATTAATTATTTAATTTATTATTAAGATGGGCTAAGCCCAATAATAATAACAAATACATGGGCTAATATAATTTGAATAATAAGTATATGAGAAGGATTGATTAATGAAATATATTGTAAGGGAAACTTTAGTTTTAAGTTTTATCATTTAAAAGGGGTTCTAATCAAAATTACTTAGTTTTAACTTTTAAGTTAGCATTTAATATTAAATGCATGACAATTCAAACTAAATCTAAACGGTTTAGATTTGTAATCATTGCTCAATTGTTGTTAAAATCCATTCATGTGCAAAACACACCAAAATAAAGAGTCACATGGACACAAATAATATATGATATTATTTGTCATCGGCCTACTTCTTTGGGCAAAAGGAGATCTCTTATGTGCATGTAAGGTTGTTTAAACTTTATAGTGTACATTAGAGGTGGTAAAATGGGCGGGCGGGCGGGCACGGATGGTGGGTTAAACGGGCGGCGGGTTAAATGGGTGCGGGATAAACGGGCACGGGTGGAACGGGCGGGTTAAACGGACGCAAATTAAAATGAGAAAAAAGATATATAAAAACGTAGATGTTTAAAAGCCGGGATAAAAAGTAAATATAAAATATCCGCCGAATAACCTAATTAGTGTTTTACATGTGCGTCCATTAAGCTTATAAGTTTCTTACATATACGCCCGTTTAGCCCATTCATAATAAAGAATCGACAAAAAACGTTCTTATCCTTTTTTTAAAAAATGGACAAAAAATGTATACCCAAACACATTGAATCTCAAATTCCAGTACTAGACTACTAGTTCAAGACCAATGTCCAATTACAATCTCTAACATATGGGCCAAGCATAAGTTCCATAGCTAGTCTCAGTGGCCCAAGTCCAATGCTGATAATAGCGAATCCAACCGTTAACTAAAAGTTGATACTAGTTTAGTAGCTTACGGCGACGTCACATTGAGTTTGACGTGTGAGTGATATGATGATTATGAGTATCGCGGTTATGACATCTACTTGATACGCAATTAATGACTTATTGAAACGTGGAACAAGATCTCAAGAAAATGTGCAATGCTCCCACCAGCTTGTTGTGAAATGTCACAACAAACAACCTAGCATGTTTAGCTTTAAAGGTTGTCTATTAATGCAATTTGTAAATTTTATTTACCCTTTCCAATATAAGTCAAACAAAGTGCTAAACTGTTGGACGAATCAAAAACTAAAAAAGTATTATTTTTTTTAGTGTTACGAGGCTGAGCATATTAATACTATATACTGTTTAATGAATCATTTGTTACAGTACAATAAATATTATTATAATGTATTGGCGGGAAAATGCATTGAACACCTAGCTGTATATTAGTTGAGGAGACACGTGTTACGCTAAAACATCACCCACCAAAACAGATACGTATCTATACTATGCGTTGAGGAGACTAATCTCATACATTTCTTTAGATGATTTAATCCAATCTCTTCATCTCTCTTCTTCTTTTTCTAAACTTATGATACGTACTATGCTATGTGTAGATGGTCCTATGCCTTAACTCTCTCAGCTTCTCTATCAAATGTGTTGATGGGTTTTATGCTTTGGTTATTACTATGTTTGGGTTGTTGTTATGATTGCTCCGTCACTACCATAAATAACTCTGCCCACCAATTACACTCTTCGATGTCGCGGATCTCTTCATTGTCACAGTCGCTGGTGTGCGGTGATGTGGGTCGGTGCGTGACGATGTTGGATGTGTCAGGTGGGTGGTGGTGGTTGACCATTGTGAATAACCGAATCCTAATACCATTGTGGCCACTTTTGTTGCTTCTGACTTTTTTTTAATGTTTCAAAGTATGTGTTAATTGACAGGTTTTTCATTTGTTAGGGGGTTTTCGATTACAATGCGTTTTGATGTTTATTGTGGGGTTTTTGATTATAAGGGCGTTTGAGAGCATAGTCTCTTTATTATTATGTGTTTGGGCATTAGGAAAACATGTTTTTATCCATACCGAATTATATGATCTTTGTTATGGCTATGATGATATAGGTTTGTATTTTTTCACCAGTGGCTTAGCCTTTCAAAGGGACACTTGGCTCAGCAAGGCATCACGATATCGTGATTGCAGTCTCCACATCTTTTGTATCCTTTTACCCGTTTCACGTCACTTAATTATCTACGTATATTAAACTATAATTTGGTACCTTTAAACTGTTATTTACGGTCGCATCTGCTGTATGAGGCTGTGACGATCACAACTGGCTTCGTTAAAGCTGAGATTGTCCGTACTCTGGCATGACAACCATACGGTCGCAACCATAGCGGATGCGTCCTCTTTATTCGAACCTCTATTTAACTGAGCCTACTATACAATTTGGCACACCTCCTATACAACTATACTTATGGACTGTCGCATTGCGTTGGCCATTGAGAGATCAATAGATGGATTAGATCTGCTATATGTTTCGTCGTGTGATGTCTTAAAATAACACGTGTGTCATAAACGCAAATAATGTTTCGTTAAACGCAACCCAACAGGCCACGGGTTACCCGACTCCCACAAATGTTCAGATTTAAAATTAAAAGTGCGCTTTTTGTAATCATAATTATATGTGGCTGTGATGAGTTTAAACAGGTGCCATTAAAGGTAAGATGCTCTAGACTTTGGCGAAGCGACCTTCTAAGGTTGCTGCCCCTTCGGGTTTCTATTCTTTTCCCCGAATGGCAGCTTATCTGAGCCTATACTACGACAAAAAAAGGTTCCCGAGAAAAAAAAAACCATATTATTTGAATGGAAGCAGTCGACAAAGATTACTCAGCCTCCAAAGCTGTAACCAAAATAGAAGGTATAGACATCTTTCATTCAGTTTATAACGCAACCAATTAGTAGTTACCGACGCAGGTTTTAACAGGTTTTTTTTACTACTTGCAAGAAAGAAGCGCGCTAAGAAAGCTAACACCTGTTCTAGGTATGGTTTCCGCTCTGTTTGCAGATAAAAGACAATAGAAATGAGCATGTTTACATGTTTTTTTCTGCTGTAGAGGTGTCCCAATGAGTCCTCAGTCCTCAAGTCTTTGGTAGTTCTACCGAGGATGGCAGTGTGAATATCTGGATTCTGAACAGGTACTTCAAGTCTCTTCATTTTTTTCCATCTTGAATAACATTCAAGATTATATTCACCATCCTTTACTTGATGATATAGTTTTGTTAAATAACAGAAGGTGGACTTTATGCTCATCTAGACCCTGGACATGAGACTATAATACAACGCCTTACCGCCTCTGAGGCAAGTGAAATTTACAGATTATCTTACTTTATTATATTGGCACTCTCAAATATAATGTACATCTATTGCAGGCGGTAAGTGCTTTCGTGATATATTACACATTGGGGCCGCTTGGATCAATTTGAAATCCTGAACAAAGCATAAACTTGACATGCTACTAGAGTTGTAATACGAAGCAATACGAGCTCACGGAAATGGACTTGAGACAATTCACCTACTGTAGTGTAAATAAAGTGTCAACTTGACATGCTATCGGAGTTGTAACACGGAGCAATGGTACATAGGAATGACGACAAATCACCTAATGTAGTAATCTGAAGTTTTTGTTGTTTTTTCATTGGCCACTGCGGCGCTTCAAGAACTTACTAGCAATCTGATGTTTTTGTTGTTTTTTCATCACTTCAGTGGTGAAAGGTATGAACTTCACCACCTTAATTTAGTAAACTACATTTAGCTGCATGTGCTTAATGAAGTGGTGTCATGGTTATTTAATACATTATAATCTATTTGCAGTTGTGTACTTGGAAAGGAAAGTGCAGTAGAGGATAGATGCAGGGGAGGTACTCGGTCTCTACCCTTATTTATTCACATAAGGAATGCTAAGCACCCGTCTACTAATTATATGAAATGGTGTTTGGGTTGTTGCATTGTGTAGTAGTCAATGCATACAGTTAAAGGGAAAATATCTACTTGGTAAGCATCATGTTGCATTTTCTGTTATTTCTGTCCTAACTGACCAAATGCTTATTTTCCAAACCAACGACGTTAAAAATTAGTCACGAGGTACATGTTAGATTTATGCGTGTAACGTGAATCGACTCTCAAATAGGGCTTTTTTTACAGCAGAAATCGGGCCTTTTGAACATCAGGAATATGCCACAAACATGGCTATTTGGAACAACTGAAATATTGAACTTTTGTGTGTGGTTTTTTAACATCTTTTAGGTTATCTTATTCTACACCTTTCGAATGCCATTTTTTATAAAGCCTAGCTGCTATCTTTAGTGTATACAATAGCGAACTCCAGGTAGCAAGTTGACCTCTCTATTACGTTGGATACAGATAGCTTTATTACTAATATATTTTTTGTTCTTAAAATGTTGTGTGTATCAAGTATATAATGTATACCTTGAAATTGCCTCTGCAGTCACCAGTTAACTCTCCAGTAACCGTATATGTAAAGGCATAAATACTATCAGAAGCAGTAGAAGTGGTCGTAACTGTATTTGCAAAAGGTGTACGACCTGGCCGTGTTTCAGTCAACTTTGGTGAAATTGTAAGTGAGCTTTTAACTGAATAGTTGTCAACAAGTTGTAAATACGTACGTATTTGTAGTCGAAATGTCTACGTAGTTTGTATGCAACTTATATCCATATTGGAGAACAAGTTACTGATAGTATGCAACATCTTACCCTTCGACTCTGATAACCATTGACAAGTTGTTTGTTGTTGCATTAATGTATATACACATATATACTTATCAGCTAGTGATGTGAACTGACAAACAAGTGGCTAGAAATGTACTTGCAATTAGAGGTGCAAATAAACCGGATTAAATCGGATTCGGATTTTCAAAATCCGGATTTGATAAATCCGGATTTTTGAAAATCCGGATTCGGATCGGATCGGATTTTTCTGAATCGGATTTTTTCGGATAAAAAAGTTCGTATCGGTTTTTTTCGGATTAAAATTTTCGTTATCGGATTTTTTTCGGATTGGTTTTTCGGTTAAAAAATGTTCGGATCGGGTGTTTTTCGGTTAAAATTGTTCGGATCGGGTTTTTCGGTTAAAAGTGTTCGTACCATTTTTTTCGGAATTTATTTACAAACATTAAAAAAAATACAACTATAAAACATTAAAAAAAATACCGCAATAATTTTAATTTTAACAATACAATCATACAACATTATAATTTTTATTTAAACACTACAATAAAACTATAATAATCACTAACACATTTCGAGCTATAAATTCTCAGCCCATTACTTCACGTTCCAACCCGGTCCAACATATTTGGGATATAAATACTACCAAACCTAAAAGGATTAAATATTACTTAACCCTAATCTCATCTACTCAAACTTACGCAGCTATTCTTTCATTATCATCTCTGCCGACAACTTTCATCTTTTTCTTATCTCCAATCTTAATCTCAATCACAGCCACCTCTTATTTCATCCTAGCATAATACAAATGAGTCCAATCCACCAATCATCATCAATCTCAGCCTGCAGTGAGCTGCTGTTTGTTTTCTAGCGCTTTTTTTGAGATCGTCATCAAGGATCAACAAAGAGCGGAAATCAAATATTGTTTTCCATCATGATCACTAACACATATACTCACCATCTCAAAAAAAAAAAAAAAAAAAAAAAAAATTAAAAACCGGTTTTATCCGGATTTTTTAAAAACCGGATAAATCCGGTAAAAGATCCGGTTTTTATCCGGTTTTCGGAAAAAATAGAAATCCGGTAAATCCGGATCGGACAAAAAAATCCGGACCGGATTTTTAAAATCCGGTTTTTAGGAAATCCGGATCGGATTTTTTGACCGGATTTTTAAAAATCCGGATCCAAGTTGCACCACTACTTGCAATACATGGAAATTGCCTCATATACAAAAATAGGCATATAATTCAAACCAAATCACAAGTTGGCTAAAAAAGGTCAAGGTCCAGGCCCAAGACTAACAGTAACAGAAATAGGTCTAAAGTTTCAACTATATTAGAAGTGGGCTACCAAATTGACAATGTGCATGCCCAACACATAAATGACATGTATGTAGATTTTTCCTTATTCACTCTATAAGCTTGAAGAAACTCAGGTTGGGTAAGAACTTCGAGTGTACATAGGGAAGCCAAACCTCTATAAAACAAAACAATAAAAGAAGAGCCGATGCGGTGTCATAATACAACGATACTTTACCATAAACAAACAACAGGATGCAACATTAAAAATCAAGTAACGAAAACCTCCCGCAGCGAAGCGCGGGTTTTTTATACTTGTCTATAACAAAGGTCCTCTTTTTAAATTTTTTATCATGTTAGTTTTATTTATTCAGCGACTTATAAACGATTTTTTCACATTAAAACAAACTGCACTCAACAAAAATATCCTCCACATAAATACATATTTATTAATAAAAGACACACAAATCCACTCGACACTCGATCATGCATACGATCTATTGGAGTTAACTTGAGTGGGGATCAATGAGGACCGAATAACCGCATCAAGAGAACCTAAAAGCTCATATAAAACGCCATAGTTACACCATTCCTCCTTAACAAACGTTTTCGGGATTAAAAAAACAACCACAACATGGCACTAGGTGGACGAACGAAGCCACATTCGTGTAATCAACGTGGCATGCTTTTTGCTTAAGCTAAATACATGTTAATGTACTAGTATGGCAGTATCCCTCTCTTCACTAAACATTTTGCAAAAAACTCAATGTAAGCCAAATGATAGTTTATTATTAATGAGTTGATTTTTGCATTGAGTTTCTGTTTTGATTAGTTATGATATGTCTCAGAATTGCGGTTTTATCTTATGTTGCTGGAAATGTTTTTTGTTTATGAATGAATGATGAGTTAAAACTGAAAAAGGTGAATGAACGCACAAGTGATGCAATAGCTTAAGTCAGTGCATCAAGTGTTCTAAAGCTAAACAGAATGGTGTAAACTCATGAGGTGAGTTGATAACTCACTAGTGAGTTTCCATTCGACGAATCTAACTCACTATTCATGACTTATAAAGTATTATTATTATTTATTTGATTTGTGAGTGTGTTTGTGATATTTATTAGGTATGTTTTTGGTATTTGTTAAATGGTGAGTTTGTAGTGATTATTACGGTTAAATGATTAGCGTGAGTGTATTTTAATAAAAAATGAAAAAATTTCATGTTTGGTCCCTATCATTTACACAGAAAATCAAGTTTGGTCTCTATCTCAAAATAACTCCACCGATCGTCCATACCGTTTACAATTTCGATCAAAAATAGTCCCTATCTTGAATGGAGGTCAGTTTTGGCTGTTAAGTCTATTTATTAGAGAGGTATTTTAGACTTTTTCATATTATCAAGTGGGACCCATAAACTCTCTCCTCCAACCACTATCTTCAATCATTATCATCTCTAATCTCTAGATCTCTCAAAATCGAACCATCATGTCAAATACTAAAAATGAATTCACGGTGCCCCAATGTTCCTGTGTTCTTCAGACCCATTTTGAATAATTTCGAGTAGCAAAAACCGTATGCTACAATAAGCTTCAATAACCTATTTTGAATAATTTTGTCGTCATCTATAAACCCTGCTCTGACATACCTCCGAAAAACCAGCCTACATAATCTCGTCTAAAGCAATAAACAAATATATTCTCACACCACGTCTTTATTCTGTTGATCCCAAGATCGTTAGACTCAAACAGTAAAAACCGTTTTATCTAGGTTGTCAATTGTACATGTGATGAACACAGCGGAATTGCACAATTAACATGAATAAAGATGTTTGACAAAGATGAATAACTCCCAAAGGGTTTGTATTATATATGATTAACACAAACCACTCTAGGCATGTATACATTGAATCCCATGCCTAGAGATCAAAGACTCTGTAGGTTACATTTGAGTAGTATGAATTGATTAATAAACCTACGGTCTGGTGTTCCTTTTATAACTTAAGGAACCCAGGGATACATGGAAACTAAATAAGATAATAATGACTAAATCAAAACAGAATTATTCATTCTTATCACTACTTGACCAAATCTCCATGTTTTTAGTACATGGCAGGGGAATCTTCACAGCAGTGGAAAGTTTTGTAGCAGGGGAAACTTTCTTGTATTTTGTCCACCAGCTTGAAGTTTCTCCTAATGCCATATTTGGTCCTTCTTGTTTCCATAGTGATTTGACTCATCAACTTTTGACTCAACAATCTTCCCCTAGTTGATGATGTCAAAACACTTCCCCTTAAACATACAACACCAAAGATCAACAGGCTGAACATTCTTTGTAGACAACTTCCCCTTTTTGACATGATCAAATAGGGGTTTTCTATGTGAACAACCTTGATTTTCAACTAATACTAACCAATATCATACATCAAACCCAAGTATTCTACTTTTCAAAATACCCTCCATGAAGCACATAGGGGATAGTGTTCCTAATAAAAAATGATTTTGAGCAGTAGATACTCACATTAGTTGTAGCAATACCAATGAGTAGTAGCAAAAACCTTCACCTTGATGTCATATGTGAATAACTAGCACTTCAACAATTTAGCTTCCCCTTAAATTGTGCTAGTCATTTATGAATCTTCAATTCTGTAGGCTTTGAAAGTAATAATCATAAGCGAAGAAAATTCAGTATCACCTATTTGATGTAGTAGTAGAAAAACCTGAATCCATGAGTTATAATGTGCACTATCTATATGACGTCGAACGTATACCAACCATTGATGTATAGGGGGTCTACATGCCCTTGACAAATACCTCATCTTCTTGGAGACACGACCACGGTGATAGCAAGTATGAGCTTAAAGCACCATAAGAAAAATCTCATACACTTGCCAATATTTATTGTCAATTCTTCGTCATATAATAAAGCACGAATAAAACACGTACTCGAATCATTCTACTTCATCTTCAAATAGCTAATAGTCAATTACCTTCATGATCATGTAAACAATCAATATGAAAGCCTTTTATACCTTTACGACCAGTTGCTGTGAATAACCCATACTCCAAAACATTGTTGTCCCAAAAACCAAATCTGACAGCTGGGGGAACTTTTCTGGCAGCAGGGGGATTAGTGAAGGCAGGGGATCATAGCAGGGGGAACTTTTAATAAAAGCAGGGGAAACTTTTTCAAAAGCAGTGGGGAACTTTTAATGCCCCTGTTTTTGTTATTAATATGAAAAGTTTCCACTGTTAGCACCAATCATTATACCCTAATGTTGAACCAATCGAATAACAAATACTTTATGTTTGTGCAGCCACTTGCTGTTTTCTATTTGACCATGATATGATTAGATGTCCCAAGTCACGGGCCCATCTCCTGATCATTCCTTGAAATCAATTCAAGACTTCGTTTGACATACAACAGCAAGAAACAACATTACGTCACATTCAATTAGTATGACCCTTTCACAACATCAAACCTTATTGTTACTTCACAAAGTATATTCGCGTGAGAAACTTTGTTTAATTAAGACATCTTGTCTTATTGAACCACAAACAACCCCATGTGAATTAATCATTGGCTGTGTTTAAATCTTGGGCAGTAACTTCAAATCACATATTGACCAATATATCACATGACCATATACCAGTCAAACGTATGACAACCCCACCCCTTGTATCATTAATTAAGCATTGTACCTTTATCAAACCGCTTGACCATCACATGTAGGCCCCCATTCTGTGTATCTTTTGTATCTTCTGTCGGTGGTTAATGAAGACGTCCCAAGACACTCCCTATTTGCTTGCATAAACATTAAATCCTGGGACCACCACCGAATAAAACAAACAGCAAATTAATGCTATTCCTTTCACACGAGAACTAGGTGCATTGTTTGCTATCACACTGTTTAACCACAAATCACATCACATATCCTTTTCAAATACTTTATATGAATTCACTGTCACATGAATGGACCGTGTACACATATTCAGCACTTTAAAAAATTAATTACGTGATGCAATTTTGTCAATTGTATTCATACGACTAGAACATAATCCAGTGTGACTGTTTCGTTTCTTGACAGCAACAATAATTAATTATTTTAGGGTTTCAACATAAACCCTAAATCTTCACAGCAACGAAATTAAACATCTTGATCTCCTAGATATCGAGCCACCCGCTCTGATACCACTTGTTGATCCCAAGATCGTTAGACTCAAACAGTAAAAACCGTTTTATCTAGGTTGTCAATTGTACATGTGATGAGCACAGCGGAATTGCACAATTAACATGAATAAAGATGTTTGACAAAGATGAATAACTCCCAAAGGGTTTGTATTATATATGATTAACACAAACCACTCTAGGCATGTATACATTGAATCCCATGCCTAGAGATCAAAGACTCTGTAGGTTACATTTGAGTAGTATGAATTGATTAATAAACCTACGGTCTGGTGTTCCTTTTATAACTTAAAGAACCCAGGGATACATGGAAACTAAATAAGATAATAATGACTAAATCAAAACAGAATTATTCATTCTTATCACTACTTGACCAAATCTCCATGTTTTTAGTACATGGCAGGGGAATCTTCACAGCAGTGGAAAGTTTTGTAGCAGGGGAAACTTTCTTATATTTTATCCACCAGCTTGAAGTTTCTCCTAATGCCATATTTGGTCCTTCTTGTTTCCATAGTGATTTGACTCATCAACTTTTGACTCAACATATTCACATCTCAAAACTTAGGAAATAAATATTCCTCCAGAAACGTGTGTAACAAAAAGACGTGGATAGGTTGAATAATAGGAATATATTACCTATTGTTGTACACAATCTGCTGCTTCTTTTAATGATCATGAAACCCTTTTCTTTTGCTTCAATTGGTACAAACTCAAAATCTACCCTCGTGTACTACATCTCTTTTCCAACCACTTCTGGATGGTACACATGTCCACGAACTGATGGTTCATCCATTTATAAATCGGATCTCTAATTAAAACAATCCATCACTTTGGCCAGAAGATATGAATTGAACCTTTCTGTTCGATTTTATTTCTGGGTTTATGAATGATTTTTATATTAGAAACCCACGAATCCTTTTCCAGATTGATTATGGATTAGTGAATCTATGATTTATTTGTGATAGAAAGTTTCGTAGTGATTTCTTAGATAAGGTGGGTGGGGAAGGTTTTATGAGAGAGACGCTTAAAGTTAACTGCGTACTATTCCTTTTAATAACTCTCGTCATGTTGTGAAGATGAGGGCTGTTTGAAAAATTCAAAGTTTGGGAAACAAAGAAACGTAGATATGGTTGGATTGAAGACTAGTTGTCATTGGTTTAGTTTCTTTTTATTAGCTCTTGTTCTTGTTTGGCAACCGATACTCTGATAGTTATGATTTAAATTGTTTGAGTCATGTAGTTCTTGGAGATTTCATCACTCTTTTTTTATACAAACTCTCATTGACAACTTTCGAAAGGTAAATATGCTTCGTAGATGAATCTGGGTTTTTTTTATTATGATGGGATTGGGATTGAGCAGATTATGGTGGTGGTTTAGAGCTGTGATGGTGGCTAGTGGTGGATGAGAAAGAGAGATGTGTGTGAGAGAGTGACAGAGATAAGAAAAAAAGTTAAAAAGTGAGTGGAAGCATTTAATGCATGAGAAAAAAGTAAAAATCCCAAAATACCCCGCCCCAAACTCGACTTAACAGACAAAATTAACGCCCATCCAAAATAGGGACGAATTTTGATCCAAAATGTAAACGATAGGGATGATATGCGGACTTAATTTGAAATAGGGACTAGACTTGATGTTTGGTGTAAACGATAGTGACCAAACATAAAAAAATTTCTAAAAAAATTGACCTGTAACTGACCGGGGACGTTGAATTTTGATAGGTCACTCTGTTTAGCCTGATTATAACTCACACTCGTGTACTTTCGTAATGTATGTCAATTATAACCCATATCCAACTAGCTTAGAATAATATGAGGGTGTTTGTTTAGGCTAAAGGAACATAACTCATCTTTGATTATATTTTATAAACTTTAAATTTGTGGTTTATTTGGAGACTTATTGATTTATATAAATTTATTATGATATGATAAACTTATATAAACACATAAGTCTAAAAAGTAAGCAATAAACTTAGGGCTTATTATAAACCGAAAATTTGCTTATTTTTCGCTCATACTTCATATGCTTTAATTTTATTATTTATTTTTAAACTTATGAGCTTAAATAAGTTTAATATATTATATAAGCACATAAAGTCTTCAAATAACAACAACTTTTGAAGCTTACGACATACAAACTAAAATGAACTTATGTTTTGTAAGTTTTTTTTTAACGGCAAATTGTATTAGAAATAAATAGCAAAGAGCTAGAATAATACATGGAAATCAAATACGGATGTTGAAACCAACTTTCCAACTAAAATTGTTTTTACTCCTAGCTAAACACCAAGTAAAAGAATGAATACCAATATCATCAAAAATAATTTTTTTTCGAAGTTTTTTTACTGCGAAAGAAGACGATTCCTGTAGCACCATATACACCACCATGTAAAATAGAAAACACCCTTCAAGACATCCCTGGCTTTAGAAACCAACCTCAAGTTTTTGAACCAAATAAGCCAATCGAAACAAAAGATGACAGGCGTCCACACGACGTTCCACCACCGACAAACTAAACGAGCAACATCAACAGACATTGCACAAGAAAAAAAAATATATGAGACACATCTTCAGCATCGTTATTACAAATGGACACATTAAATATGAGACCGTAACGTTCCGACTATTAAAACTTGACCGTGTAGGGAGTCGATCAAGGAAAAACTTCCATGGAAGATGTTGATTTTAATCGGGATGGTCTTAACCCATCGTGTGTGAGTAGCATATGTAGGAAGAAACGTATCATTCAATAATTTACGAATGTCTCTAACACGGTAGACACCATCACCATTTATTTTTTTAGAACGACAAATGTTAGTGATTAGTGAGTCGAGTCGTGCAATGACATCCAAACGGAAGAATGTCTTCTTCGAACCCTCGTCTAGTTATGTTAGACTCCTTATCCGCTTCGCCTGAAAGACCCTTGACAGGTCTTGAACCCAAGACCTCCAAGAAACCTCCCCCAAAGAAATCACTTAGTAGAACCTTGGTGGTCAACTGAACTAAACCATGGTTGACACCATCACCATTTATAATCCATGAACTTTAAAAAAAGCGAAATAAAGCAAACATGTATTTTTTTAACATCAATAAAAGGAAATATATATAACACAAATTATAGCAAAAAGGATTATAAATTTTTTTTTAACCAAAAATTTCAACTTAGCATTTTGGCCCTTCTAAATAAAAAAACAAAAACTCCAAAGCATTTTGGCCTCTCTAGAATTTGTAGCCAATGTTACAAAGCAAGCAGGTATTTAATCATATCATATGCATCTATGGAGTAAAATGGTACTGTAATAAACTAATAACTTTCCCATTCATTTACCTTGAAAATAATTGAATGCCATGAATTCATTAGAGTCCTGTTTTTAAATGATGAGCTTCACGTGAGTTATACTGTAAACATTTACATGCTTATTGATGTTCCAAACCTAGAATTAAATTGTTCATTGGATCAAACGTGTACGTCTTGGCTACATCCGGCATCCCCTTTATTTCTAGCTATTATGATACGGAGTAGTAGAAAATAAAATAAGGCCGAGCAATTGTAACACCCCATTTTGATAAATGGAATGTCACGCGTGATTATGGCGTGTCATCAAAGCATGCAAGGTAAATGTACTAAAACATACATGACCATAGGGAGAACCGGAATCAAACATCGGTTCTCAAACATAAGCCCAAAACATAATAAAGTAAAGGAAATAAGAAATGACAAAACAAGCATAGGTATATGAAGGCAAAGGAAGAAGTCTATGGCAGCTTCCATCCTATGCAAGTCCTCTAAATGCTCGAGTCCTGGGTACCTGCCGTTTTGGGAACATGAAAAGGAAAACGGCTGAGCAATACGCTCAGTGCACAGATGTACAATAAAACATAAATAATATAAGTATATAAGCATATAACAGCGGAAGAAAATAAGTCCTGGATAACCCGGTTAAGTCTTAGTAAAACTGGTTTTATAGTTTGAAAAGCCTTATGTTTATCTTGTAAAAATTGTTTAACATATTTTACCATTAGCCAATATAGGTCATGAAAATCCACCGTGCATTAATACTTGGAGGGGTGACCTCATCATGCTAATTAGAGGGGCTGCCTCTAATTTAATATACTGGTTTTTTGGTAGGAGGGATCAGCTCCTTGTGAATGATGCAAGGCACACACCACATTCACACTGAGTAATCTGCTGAAAAACATGTAACTAGGATGCACCCATACGCCCCACATGATAAATATAATAATATGGCCAAAAGCTGAAGGGACGCCACGAGCAATCACTCCGCCGTGGGGAAGTCATAACACCAGTGCCTCTAGTGTTATGATTATGGTACCTCCATAACTAAGTGAAACTGGTCATGCATGTATATGGCTTTAGGTATTCTAATTAAACATAAGCAATCAAACATACAAACTTATACTATGGGAAAACAGTTGGCTGCATACGGGGAATCCTAATAAGGAAAGAATGTCCATAATGAAAGGACGGGAATCCGTACCTTATGTCCAGTGAACGAAGAAGACGAATGGAAGAGAGTCCTACTTCGGTATCACTAATGCTACATAAATACATACGTGTATAAGTATCTGATTACTAAGTACGTAACTGATTTTATATCATGTCTTAGCTTATTTTATATGTTCATGTCATGTTTTACTGTTTTAAGCTTTATACTGTGTTTATCTTATATTCTGTCTATTCCGATTAAGTATTACTTGTATTTCATGTATTATTATACTTGTTATGTAATAATAAGTAACTTTCTAAAAATAGCAGGTCTCCTAAAATAAAAAGTTTCCAAAAATAAAAATTTACCAAAAATAGAAAGTTTCCAAAAATAGAATTACCGCTTAAAACAGATAAGCTTCTAAAAATAGAAAGTTTCCATAAATAGATTAGTTGCCTTAATTAAATAAGTTTCTAAAAATAGAAAGTTTCCATAAATAGATATAAGCTGGTTAAATAAGCTAATTGTATAAGCTTAAGTGTTTTCTGATTATTATTTTAAGTCATGTAGTTATAAAGTATAGTTTATTAATTATTACATGTAAATTAAATAAGCTATAGGTTAAAAGTATTTAATTAATATATCATGATTTTAATTAAATAAAGGTAAAATACTTAGGTTAAAACATGTATTATTAACTATTAATAGTATAACCTAAGTCATGTTAATTAATTAATTATAGTCATGGTTTTAAATAATTAATTAATTATAAAGTCTAATTAAATATAAATACTTATGTTAAAATTCATGATCTAATAATTAAATTATAACCTAAGTCATGTACATTAAATTAATCATGTCATGTTTTATTAATTTAATTGAAGAAACATAAAAATCATAAACCTTTAACAAAAATAATTTATGAACCGGACCCGTGACTAAAAACCATGAACCGGACCCGTAATCAACACCATACCCGACCAAGGTCGGGTTTACTCTTGCCCCTTGCTGCTGCCGTGACACCATCACCATATACCGAGACCATATGGTCTCGGTGGTGGGTAATAAGCCAAGTCGAGACCCCTTAAGGGCTCGGTTAGGCGTCGACTACAACACAAACACCCCTAAAACCCCTGTTTGATTTACCCCATGATCATTAACATGTTTAGAATAATTGTTTTTAATTAGTTTATTAAAACATCATGATTTTATGTGATTATCAAAATCAAAACATAAAAAGAAAAGGGTTAAAAGTTATACCGAATACGTGGATCAAATAAGGATGAACACACACGAATCCTTGCAATAATTCCAAGATCAAAATCAACCCGAACACCCCTCTATGGTGTTTTAAGGTGGCGGCCAAAAGGAGAGGAAGAAGGAGAGTTAGGGTTTTAATTATTTTCCATATTTTGTAAATAATGAACATGTTTTACCCCTTTTTCCTAGTTAGCTAATTTTGCATGTGCTAAGCCCATTTCTTCTTCCTAATTTCGTGGTTATTGGGCCCACATGGGTTAACCCGAACATTTTCCGTGTCTAAATATTATAGTGTGTTCTCGTGTTTTATCGTGTTCGTGTTTTACGTGTTCTAGTTAATTATTGATCGTGACTTAATATATTTATTTGTGTTCGTGATAAATATATATATACTAATTAATATTAGCTTGTGATTAAATTACGTTCATGATTTCATGATCGCATGTTCGTGTTTATAATTATTATTGGGAAAATTATCGTGTGTTCATACGTAATAAATACTTATCGTGTTCTAACACGTACGTAATACTCGTAATTCTTATACGTGAAACCTAAACATGTTATAAAAGGAAAGTTTTAATCATATACGTACGATCTTAAGGGTACTATTCATGGTAAAAGCATGCGGGTTTTACAACTCTTCCCCCTAAAAAGAATAATTTGTCCCCGAATTATAGATAACGTAATACTGAAAGAGAAACATACCCGAATCAAACTGAGAGGGTATGTAAGATAAATGAACGTGCAGGTGACATGGTAGGAGGAACGTGGAACATGACATGTCTTGAAAGGACATGGAACGTGACGTGACTGAAAGGACATATCTAATTGATAAGAGAAAAACGGATAAGAAGTCCGGATGAACTTGTCCGTTTCCAAGTGGCTTCCCTCTTGGAACGGTTCCTTCACAAGATCTTAACACAAATGATAAATCTTGGTCCTCCTGGCCTTGACTTGAAATACGAAGAAGTTCTTGGTTATCAACGTAAGGTAGATCCCCTAAATTTGATCGAGGAAATAAGAATTAACGTGTAAGGGCAACTAAAACGTTATCGTGCAAAACACTCTAATTTAAATGATAATTAGCAACGATGCGCGGGACATAAAGAAGCGTAGTACGTGAAAATTTTTGAACGTGATACGTGGAAAATTTTGAACGTGATGCGTGGAGATATTTTGAATGTAGTATGAGTAAACATATCGTGATCCATGATATGTGTAACATATCTTGATCATGATATGAGGAACGTGGAATGAACATGACATGTGAAACATATCGTGAACATAGAATATAATGGCGGTAACGCCAAACGCTACAAGGTGAGACGTGGAATATGACGTGAAACGTCTATCTGAGGATAAGGAGTTATACTAAACTTGGGTTTGGTCTCTCAAGTTCTTGCAAAACTTCCCAGAATGAGGAAAATGAACATAAAGTCGTAAGCCAAGATACCATCATGAACGTGAATAGTGTCATGAACGCGAGCGTGAAAGCAAGTCGTGGAATTAGAATGAAGACGTGAAGTAAATAAGGAGCACAATTGCGAATCTTTGTCTGACCCGATAACTGAGGGATTGCCAAGTGATCTGATGAACCTTGGCTGGAACATGTCCGATCAGTCTGTTGGTTCCAAAATCCTTGTGGATGTAAGGATTATGCAGACTTGATCAAACTGTTTGCAATAACCCAGATATCATCATGCTTCTTCTGATTTTGCGTTAAACTGGTAACCAAAATCCGTGGAGATCTTGTCCCATTTCTGTTCACCATTTCTGATGATGGAAAGACATCCTGGTCGGGTGGTGTTCTATCATAACCTGTTGGTATGTCAGGTACATAGATATGGACGTAGCTGTATCCTGCTTCGTAGAAACTTGATACCTAGAAGTTTGCGAAACTCTGAGTCTCTGAGATTAGACTTTTCTTAGTGTAGGATTTTCTTGGAACACCTAACGTAGTGTAGGGTTCTCACCTTTACGCATAAGCTGAGTCATGGTAAGATTAACCGTGGGAATCCATATGATTCAACATGTCACTGTAATCAAACAGAATTGATATTGGAAAATTTCCAGGGTGAAATTTCTCCTGTCGTAGAATTTGCAACATAGTGCAAATATGGTCTTCCTGCTCTTCTTCAGACTTAGAGAAAATCAGGTTGTCCTTGAAGAAAACACTGATGAATTTGTTTATGAGTTCATGGAAACTCGATTTATTAAGTCCATAATGCTGTTGGAGCATTTATGAGACTAATACAGAATCATGAATTTCGCATGACCAAGTCGTGTACGAATAGCAGTCATGGACATGTCCTACTCTTTCACTCGTCGCTGTTGGCAGCATGATCATGTATCCATTCTTGGAAAGGTGATTAACACCCTAAATGAATCCGATCTTGTCAATACGTGGAGGAGAGTAACGGTTGTAAATGGTGATTTCTTTAAAATCGACGGTAGTCGACACATAATCTTATGTTACCGTCCTTCTCGTTGAAGGTTCTTCTGGAGTATATGGGACGATTTTGGAATAATCCGTTGGTTATGCTTAAAAGGACTTAATTAGTCGTGTCTTGGCTGACAGCTAGAATATTTTAGCGACCATGACTAACAACGCACATTCTTGTAAGCATAGATGATTTGTACCGATTTTCCTGATGGAAAATCAAGCTACATGTATTCAGGAGCCTGAACATCACTGTACATAATCATGAATCGTAGCATGGTGTGTTGTTCATAGTCCATAATTAGGATTAATTTCAACTCGTATATGTCCGAGGAAATGCGTTAGCAGCTTGGATTTTATCAGTAGCCTAAAGGAAAACCTTCGTATACATGAGTGATACGAATGACGTCCTTCATGGCCATGAATCTATGAGATGTGGGTACAAGAAATGAAAGTGTCATCGGCAACGTGACAGTTCTCACTGATGCGCCGGTAATGGTACTGAAATTCTTGTGGCCTGATTAATACGTGGCACAACAAAATGGATATACCCTTGGAGGGTACCCTGAATTTCTTAGAAATGTTCCATAATTGGACATGAGTCATGTGTCTTGACTCGTGTTCTGGAAATATAAGTATGACATATGTCTTGACTGGTGTCTTGACATGTGTCTTCGAAAGTATACGTGAGACATGTGTCTTGACTGATGTCTTGAGATGTGAAACAAATATAACCACAATATTATGTTATTATGCCAGAATTGGCGGATCGGTTGGACTACTGATCATTTGTATGTCTGATCACGTCCGCGCCGGAGCCTCGGTTGCGATTTCTGGGATAGTTATTGTCATAGTAGTGGTTACTATCATCCTGTCTGTCAGTTCCATGACGGGCATTCTCATGACCGTGATTCATGTAACTATTCAACTGAGTGGCCGGCTGGTACCGGTTTTCACTCATATGACTGAAACGACAACTGAATGACGTGTGACAAGTAACTAAGAATTTGGGACAATGATTGATGAAAATCGTCTGACGGTGAAATATCTTCTCGTCCAATTGCTTTGCTCTGACGCCTTTGTCTTCGTCTTGTAGGATCTCCAGGTTGTGAACAACATCCGCATCTCGTAGCGTCTCCAAACATCAGCAGCATTAACCTTTAGTAACATCTCAAAATTATGAGCGGCATCAGCAATCTTGTAGAATATCAGTAAGTGGACATATGCCTTAGATGATTCAGAATTGACTAGCGAATACTCGTGAAGTATTGCAAGTGAAATAAACATGGATTTAGGTACATGTAATACACATGGAATACGGTACGTGGAGTACACGTGGAATGCACATGAAATGATCGGTATGGGGTCGATCATTTGTCATGATTTAAGGAAAGTATATCGGTTAAACGGTTAGGAAAACCATCATGATAACCTGGAAGTATTAGCATAGACATCATTCTGGTTGTATCGAGAAACGTTAAAGTGTGGTTACACAAAATTCAACGATGATTTTCCTGACAGCATGATCAATGAAAACCAACCATGACTATCATGAAAGCAGGATTCAATGAAATCCAACAATATCTTGCATGAAAGCATAAATAACAAAAGAGGCGTAAGACGTAATCAACATGAAGACGGAATTATCATGAAGAAACATGAAACAATCTATCATGAAGGAGTGTATAACATAATCAGCATGAAACTGAAGTTAACCATGACTGTATGAAAACATACTTGACATAAAAAAAACATACTAACTTATGAGGGGACATGAAAAAAATTTATGCCAATAAATTATGAGAAAAAAAATTTATGCATGAAAAACAGTGCATGAATACATAATGTAGTTTATAAAAACCTTTTATATGTGCGAGGGAACGCCTATGGGTCGGTCCCAAAACAAAAGACATGGCGAGGGGACGCCTATGGGTCGGTCCCAAAGTTAAAAGTTTCGATAAAAGCACATGCGACTAAATAGGGCCAGTCCTGTACCAACCATTACTTAGTCATAATTCCTGCAACAATGATACATGAAACATAAATAAATGAAACTCATCTGTCAAAACTTATCAGAAAGAAAAGTTTATGTGACTAATTATGAACTACTGGGGTTCAGTCCACATAGCCACAGTTCACGAGGAACATCATGCATGAAACAATGACACATAACTAAATATGAATGACGGTTGTCCATCCATATTAGTAAAATAATATCGATGAAAACATCAAGGTTAAAACCTCAAGGTGCTAAAAACATCATGGTTAAGGCAACAATGCGCTGAAAACATCAATACGTAGAATAACAGACGTTGGCTTAGGAAGCTCATGGTGACTATCCACTAGTCACAGGTCGAGTTTTAGAGCCTACAGGTCGAAGCCTTGGCTCTGATACCATAATTGTAACACCCCATTTTGATAAATGGAATGTCACGCGTGATTATGGCGTGTCATCAAAGCATGCAAGGTAAATGTACTAAAACATACATGACCATAGGGAAAACCGGAATCAAACATCGGTTCCCAAACATAAGCCTAAAACATAATAAAGTAAAGGAAATAAGAAATGACAAAACAAGCATAGGTATATGAAGGCAAAGGAAGAAGTCTATGGCAGCTTCCATCCTATGCAAGTCCTCCAAATGCTCGAGTCATGGGTACCTGCCGTTTTGGGAACATGAAAAGGAAAACGGCTGAGCAATACGCTCAGTGCACGGATGTACAATAAAGCATGAATAATATAAGTATATAAGCATATAACAGCGGAAGAAACTAAGTCCTGGATAACCCGGTTAAGTCTTAGTAAAACTGGTTTTATAGTTTGAAAAGCCTTATGTTTATCTTGTAAAAACTGTTTAACATATTTTACCATTAGCCAATATAGGTCATGAAAATCCACCGTGCATGAATACTTGGAGGAGTGACCTCATCATGCAAATTAGAGGGGTTGCCTCTAATTTAATATACTGGTTTTTGGGTAGGAGGGATCAGCTCCTTGTGAAGGATGCAAGGCACACACCACATTCACACTGAGTAATCTGCTGAAAAACATGTAACTAGGATGCACCCATACGCCCCACATGATAAATATAATAATATGGCCAAAAGCTGAAGGGACGCCACGAGCAATCACTCCGACGTGGGGAAGTCATAACACCAGTGCCTCTAGTGTTATGATTATGGTACCTCCATAACTAGGTGAAACTGGTCATGCATGTATATGGCTTTAGGTATTCTAATTAAACATAAGCAATCAAACATACAAACTTATACTATGGGAAAACAGTTGGCTGCATACGGGGAATCCTAATAAAGAAAGAATGTCCATACTGAAAGGACGGGAATCCGTACCTTATGTCTAGGGGTGTCAAAAAAGTTGACCCGACCCGAACCCGACCCGAACCCGAATAATCATATTCGGGTCGGGTCACTCGGGTCCAAAAGCGTATTCGGGTCAATTCGGGTTGACCAGAATTGACCCGAGTTTTAATTAGGCTCGGGTTCGGGTTATATATTTTTACCCTTGACCCGACCCGACTTGACCCGAACCCGACCAACCCGACTTGACCCGACTAAAATTAGACTTTTTACATTGTTTTAGTACAAAATTAGGCCACTTTTTACACTTTTTCCTCAAACTCGGGTTGACCCGAACCCGAGTTGACCCGACCCGAGTTGACCCGACCCGAATTGACCCGAACCCGAGTGACCCGAGTTCTAATTAGGCTCGGGTTCGGGTTATATATTTTTTACCCTTGACCCGACTTGACCCGACCCGAGTTGACCCGAACCCGACCGGGTCAACCCGAATCACACCCCTACTTATGTCTAGTGAACGAAGCAGACGAATGGAAGAGAGTCCTACTTCGGTATCACTAATGCTACATAAATACATACGTGTATAAGTATCTGATTACTAAGTACGTAACTGGTTTTTTATCATGTCTTAGCTTATTTTATATGTTCATGTCATGTTTTACTGTTTTAAGCTTTATACTGTGTTTATCTTATATTCTGTCTATTCTGATTAAGTATTACTTGTATTTCATGTATTATTATACTTGTTGTGTAATAATAAGTAACTTTCTAAAAATAGCAGGTTTCCTAAAATAGAAAGTTTCCAAAAATAAAAAGTTACCAGAAATAGAAAGTTTCCAAAAATAGAAAGTTTCCAAAAATAGAAAGTTTCCAAAAATAGAAAGTTTCTAAAAATAGAAATTTTCTATAAATAGATTAGCTGCCTTAATTAAATAAGTTTCTAAAAATAGAAAGTGTCCATAAATAGATATAAGCTGGTTAAATAAGCTAATTATATAAGCTTAAGTGTTTTCTGATTATTATTTTAAGTCATGTAGTTATAAAGTATAGTTTATTAATTATTACATGTAAATTAAATAAACTATAGGTTAAAAGTATTTAATTAAATATATCATAATTTTAATTAAATAAAGGTAAAATACTTAGGTTAAAACATGTGTTATTAACTATTAATAGTATAACCTAAGTCATGTTAATTAATTAATTATAGTCATGATTTTAAATAATTAATTAATTATAAAGTCTAATTAAATATAAATACTTAGGTTAAAATTCATGATCTAATAATTAAATTATAACCTAAGTCATGTACATTAAATTAATCATGTCATGTTTTATTAATTTAATTTAAGTCTAAAACATAAAAATCATAAACCTTAAACACAAACAACTTATGAACCGGACCCGTGACTAAAAACCATGAACCGGACCTGTAATCAACACCATACCCGACCAAGGTCGGGTTTACCCTTGCCCCTTGCTGCTGCCGTGACACCATCACCACCATACCGAGACCATATGGTCTCGGTAGTGGGTAATAAGCCAAGCCGAGACCCCTTTAACGGCTCGGTTAGGCGTCGGCTACAACACAAACACCCCTAAAACCCTCGTTTGATTTACCCCATGATCATTAACATGTTTAGAATAATTGTTTTTAATTAGTTTATTAAAACATCATGATTTTATGTGATAATCAAAATCAAAACATAAATAGAAAAGGGTTAAAAGTTATACCGAATACTTGGATCAAATAAGGATGAACACACACGAATCCTTGCAATAATTCCAAGATCAAAATCAACTCGAACACTGGTGTTTTAAGGTGGCGGCCAAAAGGAGAGGAAGAAGGAGAATTAGGGTTTTAATTATTTTCCACATTTTGTAAATAATGAACATGTTTTACCCCTTTTTCCTAGTTAGCTAATTTTGCATGGGCTAAGCCCATTTCTTCTTCATAATTTCGTAGTTATGGGGCCCACATGGGGTAACCCGAACATTTTCCGTGTCTAAATATTATAGTGTTTTCTCGTGTTTTATCGTGTTCGTGTTTTACGTGTTCTAGTTAATTATTGATCGTGACTTAATATATTTATTCGTATTCGTGATAAATATATATACGTAATTAATATTAGCTCGTGATTAAATTACGTTCATGATTTCATGATCGCATGTTCGTGTTTATAATTATTATTGGGAAAATTATCGTGTGTTTATACGTAATAAATGTTTATCATGTTCTAACACGTACGTAATACTCGTAATTCTTATACGTGAAACGTAAACATGTTAGAAAAGGAAAGTTTTAGTCATATACGTACGATCTTAAGGGTACTATTCATGGTAAAAGCATGCGGGTTTTACTGCAATACTGACCGAAACCGAGTTAAACCAATCGAACCGGTCTAACCGAGTGAACCGAGCTTGAAACCGAGTAATTCAGTTCGGTTTTTGGTTTACAAAATGTTAGTTTTTTTTAGTTTTGGGCCGATTCAGTACGAAAACCAAATTTAGCCCGAATGACCCGAATTAGCCCGGCTTAGTATGTAGGTTATGATTTATTCTTCTATCGTTTTTTTTAAAACTCCATTTTATTTCTCTTTGGACTTTAAAACGGGAGAAAAAAATGAAAAACACTCTCAACCTTCATTCATTTCATCTTCAATACCTTCATCCATTGTTACAAAACACAATTAATATTAAAGTAAGTTTTTTATAATTGTTCATTTTAATTAATTTATATTTTTAATTAGTATTGAATTCGTGTATACTTAATTACCTACTGTTTTAATTAATTTACATGATTTGTTTAATATAAGTTTTGAATTCGTGTATACCCACTGTTATAATTCATGTAAATTAAGTTTTTTTTATAAGTGTTTAGGTTTATAATTTCTGGGCGTAATTTGATTTCGGTATGAGCCGAATATTGGCCCGACTAAAACCGAATCCAACCGAACCGAACCGACTTGTTTCGGTTTCGTTTAGATTTTTGGCTTGAGTTGGTTTTAGTATAAGTCGGTTCGGGTCGGATCGGGTCAGTTTTGACCTGATGCTTAGCCCTAAATGAGTAAACAGAAGGACATCAACACTTGAAAATAAAACTACTTCTAAATATACTACTAGTAAATGATTAGAGCAATAAGTTGCAATATGTGGATTTCAAACCTTTATGTGTTTTTTATGCTCAAGTTTATTAGTAGCCGATAAATAAGCTTAAACAAACACCCTCTTAAAAATTTCACCTAGTATCCTGGAGTAATATTTGCGCGAAAAATTTTCTATTTTCTTTTTGTTATGTCCGATCTGATGAACGATATGCTTAATAGTATCTTCAAGCGGAAACTATTCATTCTAGTTTTAGTTTTTGAGTGTGTTCACTTCTTCGAATCACATATAGCCAAACTCAGTTCAATTTTAGCTTTTTTATAGCT
This sequence comes from Glebionis coronaria, assembly GCA_025667525.1. Classification (NCBI taxonomy): domain Eukaryota; kingdom Viridiplantae; phylum Streptophyta; class Magnoliopsida; order Asterales; family Asteraceae; genus Glebionis; species Glebionis coronaria. The sequence continues at coordinate 111,875,886 of CM046874.1, read as the reverse complement.
CGTGAGATTGCTTGTATAGATTTCAATATTGCATTATTAGTATGTGCCATTATTTGAATAGATTCATCTAAATGGTTTTGTACATGCTCTCATAATTGGTCTATCGCGTGTTTGGTTTGAGGATTAAAATGTCACTTGGTTATATGATATATCCTTTTCAAGTTCATATTATTTTGACAATTTAGATATTTCATACTGTATAAAACTATACACAATAAGATGATATGATCAAATGAGCCAAAGTTAGAAACACCTTTCTTAGTGGACCCAAAAATTTGTTGAAAAATTGGACTGATTTTTGTTGACGTGGTCCCAACGTAATGAACCCCGTGATCGAATATTTACTTCCATGTCACCACTTAATCTTATTTTAACATTAAACATAATTAACACATGTTTTAAATTCTAAATAAAACTAGTAAATTGCATTCGTGCAAGTCCTAATCACGATTAACAAAAGGCAAACCATAAATTTCATAACATTAACTAAAAAGCAGAGATATCATACATTAACAAAATATGCAACATGAGCCCATGTTTTTCTTCCACCAATTTTTTACACAACCATTTCGACCCGTCACGTGTCACGTCTAATGTCGGTGATGCTCACACTCCACCGGCGTAGACGGGAACCTAGCGGTGTCGCTACAATAATCATAAATCATATGGTTAGACCGCACCCAAATGAGCTGATGATTTTGATGCACATTTAGTTCCGACAATACAGGTTGGTCCCACCATCCACCACTATTAGCACATCTTTTAGCATTATCAGCATCCGCAGTAGTCACGGCACATTCACAACCATCGATCTCAAATGCGCGATAAGTCGCGACAAATGGCGCATGGGTCCAGTCAGTCTTGACTCGACCCCCTTGTGTTGCCCAATCATCAGCATTCCATATTGAACTATATACACCCATAGGTTGGTCTCTAGGATATGGTATACCCTTGTGTTCCAAATTAGTGTGCACTCTAATTGGTGTCTCATCAACCAAAAACCTGTAAAAAAAAAGTTCCATAAGTTACTGTAAAAAGTTACCATTCTAAACTTTTAGTACATTTTTTTTACCCATGCTTTAACAAACTTGTACTCATAAAGGTTTAGTTGATGGGTGTGACACTCGATGTAGAATAAGTAAGGTATTTACTTTTTTCTGCTTTCCTTTTCAGACCCATCATTGCATATTTTCTAAAAAGTTAATGAAATGAGCTGTAAAATAATTAAATAAAAACACATGAGAGGTTTTTTTTATAAAAAAAAAAACTTACACAACTTGGCGTTGGTTCCATAAAATGGAATAAGTATGGAAGTCTTTAGTTGGATCAAACCATAAGTTCAAACGTTGTTCCCTGTTTCCAACACCGTTAACGTAGACATTAGTTTGCACTAGGTAAGGTTCTCCTGTCGTGTTTCCTAAGAACTCGAAATCAAACTCGTGGTGTTTTGAACCCTCTGATGACATCTGAAATCATGTCACAAATTCATTTAACAAAATGTAACAATAAAAACATATTACACATAACAAATGTTACTACTACATAGGAATATATAGACTTACGTAGAATGCAGTTACTGTTCCAGCTGAATCACCTTGAACAAGCTTGATCTGAATGTTTACTTTCCCAAACATGTATTTTGACTTGGAAGAAAATCCAGCACCTATAACATTCAAACGCCATGATTAAAAACTTGTGAAAAATATAATATGGTTGGATATTCGTTTTTTAATTATGGTTTTCCAATGTTACCTGAATAGTTATCAAGTTTCATGTTAACAGCATCACCATCAAATGTGAAATGATCAGCAGCCCAATAAGGCTGAAAAAGCTCATCAAATTTAGGGCTTGCATGAACACAAGCAGAAAGACAAAAAGCAAAAGCTAAGAAAAACATTGAACAAGAAGAAGAAGACATGTTTTTTTAATGTTTAAGGTGAGAAAGAAGTGAGTGAGGACTAGGATAGTGGGGTTTGGGTTTTATAGGAGCATGTTGTGTGTGAGGATGGCCATGTCAGATGCCACGTAGGACTAGTGGGACCCACTATTTCAAATTTTTATAAAAAAAAATTAGCCGTTTGAGGAGTAGAGTAGTGTGTTTGAGAAGGTGAAAATGGGGAGAGGGTATGAATAGTCACTGTCGGAATAGATGACTGCAAATGTAGACGAATGAGAGAGTGACACGTGGAGTGTTACAGCTGGATTGTGGTACAGTCCTAGCTGTCATTTATGGAGTGGGTTACAAAGGACATGCATCTTTTACATTTAAGTTTTAACCCTTTCCTTTATTGGTATGTGCTCTCACGCGCTTGTGGTAAAACTGGTTTGATGCGTACTTGGTAAACTTCTGGATTTCTATTCAAATATCTTAGAAATTTCCAAGAAATTATATTCATTAAATCACACAAAATATGAGACAAAATAAGCCTGAGAAGAATAATATAAAAAAACACCCTTACAAAGTTTCTGTTTAAGTTAGGGGTGAGCATGGTTTCGATTTTGTGTCGGTCTGGTTTTTCGGTTGTCGATTTACTTTCGGTTTGGTTTTTGGTTTTTTTGGTTTCTATATGATTTATCGAGTTTCGCTTTTACAAGTCGATTTCGAATATACCATAAACCGACACATTAAAAGCTTTAAATAAACAATAACAAAAAGAAACACGACATTAACAAAAGGAAAAAATATCATACAAAATCCTAAAAAAATAATTTATGTGTATAAATCAACATAATAGCAACGATAAAAACCTAATTAAAAAAAACAACCTAGAAGAAACCTTATTATTTAGTAATGTTCAATAAGCATATGAAACAATAGTTAGTTATTAAATATGATATAATTAATCTAGCGTAACAATTCATCGTCCATTGGCTTCGACGTGAACTTATATATATTTTTTCATATTTATAAAGCTCGCTTCGGTTTATATCGATTTTCTTTAATGCTAAAATCAAACCGAAGCAAAAGCTTCGGTTTTTTTAAAATGCAAAAACAGAACCATCGGCTTTTTAATCGGTTTCGATATTTTAGGTTTCGGTTCTTCGATTTTTTTCGATTTAGATTAGGATTTTCGGTTTCTTGCACCCTAATTTAAGTTAGTAAGTTGATTTCAGGGGCTTTGGGTGGCGTCGTCTCTAAAAAGCGAGAGACAACGCTAAAGCCACAATGAAAGTGGCGTTTTCAAGTCTCGCGGTATCGAACACGGTATAAATAGTCCTTTTTATATTTTGTGTTTTAGTGGTTATATTGGCTCGAAAGGTGTGTCATTAACAAAGTACTTGAAATTTTAAACAAATCAACATTCTCGTAATATAAAGTTGCAAAATAGACAAAACAAACTTAACAATTCAAGTACTTAACTTAAAACATGGACATACACTTCAAATACTTCAAACTTAAATATTAAATTGATATTAAATATTTTTTTGGTCCATATTATTCAATTGGTTCGAATTACAAACGAAAAACTCACGTCTTTATGTTATAACCGTTGATGTATGTTAAAATAAATACGATTCGTGTATATTGGAAAGAAAATGCCAAATTTTTTGTTAAAAGATATTGACTTTTGTTGACTTTCCTTAACTTTGTTGATCGCCTAGCACCCGCCTGCGCAAATGTCTGACCGCTTTTTAATGTTTTCGCTTATTTTGGCCGCCTAGCCATAAATCGAGATAGTGTTTGATCGCTTAGATCCTAGGCGCAGCTTAAGAGGTTGTCTAGCCCGCTTTTTACAACACTCGGTGACAGTGAGGTCGTGGGGATAAGGTCATGGGATATGGTGTAATTTCTTGATGGTAATGTTCTAGAGATATTTAGCTCGTTGTGTGAGATCGTGGAGATGGTGAGGTTACGAGGCGGAGATGGTGTGTTGTGTGATGGTGAGTTCATAAAACGTTTCTCAAGAAGATGGTGACGTACGAGGTTGCGAGGTGGTTTCAGATCATAGTTAAAATAGTTTGAGAGTCGAGGTGTCGGGTCAAGTGAGTAGGGTCGGCCATGTTTGAGGTATGGCGGTTCTACAATTACGGGTTTCTTCTTTGTCAATAAATTTTACACATCACTCTGCCACCACTCGATTTGGTTGCATGGCGGATACCATGTGGTGTCAAGTCTCGAGGGGCAGTATTTCGGGTTTTTATTCTATCTATATGCTTCCAAATCGGGTGACACCCTAAAGTGGTTAGGTGTTTTGCAAGAGTTTGAAGACGGGTTGTCTTCGTTTGATTGTTAGAACTCTTTCATGTTGATGCAATGTTTGTTTTGAATACAAATTGTAGAGTCGTCGTTGTTGATTAAGGTTTTGAGGTCGGTGTTATTTTGTTAGTGTCGTGGTCGAAGGTCATATTTAACTATGTATGGTGGTTGTCGTTTGTGACCGTCGTTGTGAATCGAGATTGTTGTAATTCATACTACCTCCGTCTCAAATTAATAGTTTCCCGACAAAAAACACATTGTTTTAGAAAACATTACTATCACTGCATTTTCTCTTTTTTTTTTTTTTTGCACAATAACATTTTTACCCTTATGCAATTAATTAAAACTTTTTATATATTTTACAATTTCTAATACCAATAGGTGTAATATACTGTAGTAAACTTGTTACATTAATACATTTATTTTTGGAAGGAGATTATAATTTTGGGATACCCGGAAATGGTATAAAGGACTATAAATTTGGGATGGAGGGAGTACTAATCTTGCTAATTTTAATGTTTTAAAAATATATTGCTTTTAAAAAAAATTGATATTATCCTTTTTAAGATTGAATTAATGAATGATGTTAGAAATTATTTTACAAAAATGATGGAAACTATCTTCTTTGTTAGATTGTCTCATGCTTTATATTGTTTCAGATTTTACATATCGTATTTCTTTTGGGAGCAAAAAGAGAATTTATTAAACCTTTTATTTCTGAAAATAAATTATTTACCCAACGGTAAAAAGTACTCGTATTTTGAGCGAGTGGGATGCATTGGGATTTGAAAATAACTTTAACTTTTTTGTATTCCTATTTGATGGATGATGCCAGAGGGCCAGCTGGGACAGTACAATTTTCCACTTAACTCTTTGCTATTTCTCTTCAATTTTAAAATCTAATTCAATTCCACTTATTCACATTTAAAAGGCCCCTACTCCCCCCATACCAAGAGTAATTATTCCAAAAGAAAACTATTGAACTTAACTAAATTTTATATTTATGTACTCATTTACCAATTAAACTTGTTAAAACTAACATGATATTTCTAATATGACCGGTTCATTTACCACGTCATATTTAATTATATTAAAAAAATTTAAATTTTCAACGTAGACAATATTGTAACTTGACCCGACCAATTTTATTATCATTTGACCCGACTCAACCCTTTTATTACCGTTATAACCCGACCCAACTTTATCACAAAAAACACTTTATATAATACATCTTATCCTTTCTCGATCTAATTCATCTCTCTCATCCCCAATACATATAAATCATAGCAAAGTAAAATCCATGGCTGCTCCTAATTACCATGACAATATCCCTAAAGAATGCAAGTGTCATCTCCCTCTTATGCAACTTACTTCGTGGACAAGAGAAAATCCAGCCAGACGTTTTCTTGTTTGTCCTAACAGATACGTATGTCACGATCTATCATTAAACTTTGATTTCTTATTCGATTATATATGTATTTGTTATATTTTTTTTCTAGAGAACTGGTGTGAGGAAATGTACCAATTGGTACTGGTTTGATCCTGAGTTAGATAATGAATGGTATAAAGGTCATTTGTTTGAAATGTATAGCCAGCTTAATCCACACCAAATTGAAGATGCTGCAAATGAAGTAAGAAGTCAAGAACTCCTTCTGATCCTTTAGGATGACTTTGCTCTTTTGGATGTTGAGTTGAGGGAATCAAAGAAAAAAGCTAACTTTTGGAAAAAAAAATGTTCATGATCTGTCTGGCTTTGTTGTTCACTGTTTATTTCTTCAAGTAGTTAGCATTCACATGCTTTAGATGGGTGTAATGGGTGTAGTTGACTTTTGTTTTGTTTTGGTTGTAATGGGTGTAGTTGACTTGAATGGGTAGCTTTGTTGTGTATTGTAATGTTTTCACTTTGAACTGGTATGAATGGAATGTCTTTTGGTTTTATATACACAACTTTACTACCCTTATTCACATGCTTTTTGCACAGCTTTATTAGCATATGCACTACACCTAATTAACAGATAATGAAACATAAACAATGCAATTTACATATAATATACATCTACATAAGGTTAAACAATGCAAAATAAGGAAATAAAGACAAGTTTTAGCATTGATCAAGAACATTGTTTAAGTGAAAGATTCCAAACAAAACAGCAAGTCCCATAAAACCTACATTCTCCAACATGAGTTTGTCTCTTAACCCATACTTAGACCTACTACTTTAAGATCCAAATAAAACAGCAAGAACATTGTTTAAGGGAAACATTCATTACACCACATCATTCTGATTCAGAAACATCAAAAGACTTGTCTGGAGTGCTTCCAGTTCCAAACTTGTCAAACTTGAAAGGCTTCTTCAGTTTCTAGTTAGCAATCGTCTCTAATCTTCCTCTGTTCTTATGATAGATCCTAATACCATCCACATGAGATGGAGGCCTTCTTCTTTTCCTTTTTTTTTCAACTGGTTTAGCTTCACTTGTTGCAGTTATTTTGCCTTTGTTCACTGATGTAGAAGCATTCCCATCTAGATTCTGTGAATCATCAATTGTTGAAGTTCTTGGCTCAAATGATGGTGCTTCTTCATTTATTACAACTTCTTTATTCACTGCTTTTTCTTCATTCCCAAGTACTTCAGATTGTTGTGTTGTGTAGAAACTAGAAGGGGGTTGAATAGTTTCTCTTCGGTTTATCTCCTAATTAAAATTCCTTTCAATTAGGTGAGTGTCAAAACCATCTATTACTTGAAAGCTAGTTGCATAATGATTAGGTTCAATTCTAATGCATTAACAATGACAAGTAGTAAGTGTAATGATAATGAAGGTAAGTAAAGAGTAAGAAAAGAAACAACCTAGTAGGAAGACACCAAGATTTATAGTGGTTCAGCAACGAGGCTCTATCCTCGTTCCCACTCCACTCCTCGAGTACACCTACTCGAGATTTCCACTATATCCACAAGCTCCCTTCTTGGCGGAGAAAACCTTACAACGTCGCTTACATTATTTTCCGACACTAAGCTAAATGTAGGGACCTAATCTTAGCTAGGACCAATCTACACAACGTCGCCCACTTCATCATTTTACGACATAAGGCTAGATGTCGAGTTCTAATCGAAAGATAGAACCAATAATCACTACGTTGCCTACTTCCCCATTTTCCGACACAAGGCTAGATGTCGAGTTCTAATCCAAAGCTAGAACCAATCTTCACGACTCTTCACTTTGAAGCTAAGTGAAAACTTCACACAACACAACTACACATTACTTTATAGTTTAGTGAGAACTCACAAGACACAACTACATCACTTTATAGTTTGGTGAGAACTTACACAACTTATTACAACTCAACTAAACATATCCAATTACACACATGTAACTTGGATCTACACAACACAAATCCAAGCACACACATATGCAATGGATGTACACAACACTAATTCAAGTATTCACAAATAGCTTGGATGAACACAACTAATCCAAGTATTCATAAATACATTGGATCTATACAAGACACAAATAAACAAATGATGAACATGACTAGATCTTTAGGAGAGGATGATCTTCATCAAGGCTTCATATTTAATCACATCACAAGTGTGTGAGTGATCTTCTCTTTGGACAAGGTAAAGAAGGAGATCAAGAGGATAATCATAAGTAAACATACTTAACACATTAAGTGATCATTTACAAATGATTAGGATTAGAAAGGAGAAAGAAAGCTTAAAGAAATTCCAAAAAGGGTTATTGAGAATGCAGATTTGATCCACTATTTATAGAAGACACAACCCAACGGTTAGCTGAGGGTGGTTCCTTATCTACCTAGTCGGTTCCTTATCGATAGATAACCGCGTAGGCACTTAAGGAACCATGGAGGTAGACTCCGCTCCTTTTTGTCTTTTAGTGGATTTGAAATATTTGAGGCTGTTTAAACTTTCAAAAGATATTCTTATGGCATTTGGAATATACCATATTCAAATTTACATTTTCATTTTAATAAAACATTTTCTTAAAAATAATGTTTATTAAAAATCTTTTGTCACATTTGACAAAAGTGAGTTTTAAGGTTAATCACTTTTATGATCACTAAACATGATTAAGATATGTTAGTGTAATGATTATTACCTTGATGATAGTGTTTGTTAGATAATTCGTTTTATGATTGTGTTTGACAATAAATGTCTTTGTAATTTGTCGTGATCAAAACTAAGAAAGATTAGTTAGCACTAACAATGTTGTTAGGCATTGTTTTGCATTAACAATCTCCCCCTTTTTTTATTACGACAAACTATAAACTCATTTACGTAAAATACAAAATTATTCGAATTATTAACGAGTTTATCACTATCATTTCTCCCCCTTTGTCGAAGCAAAAAGGTTAGCACAAGTCTTTGAAGAAGAGAAGAACCAGACTTTGCTAGTAGCTTCCCTTTGGTGCTTACTCCCCCTTGCTTGGGACACCAAGTGAGATAGCTAAGGTGACATGCTACACAAAGGTTAGAAGGTAGAAAAGAAACACCAATGTATATATGTGCACTACCTACTAACTAACTTGAGAGGGAGGAAGAAAATAAATCCCAAATTAGAAGTAAGTATTTGTTAAGTATGTCCAAAGAGTGTGTGTCGAGAACATCAAAGTTCAAATGGTGGAATAAAATAAGAAAATAAATATCCAAACCAATAAAAAATGATTGAAATGTCAAGGGGTTAAAAATTTAGAATTTATGGAATCACCCATAATCAATTATAAATTTTAACCATGATCAACTCTTTAACAAATGTGAGAAAGAGAATTAACGGGAAAAAGATAACACACATAACATTCATACTACACAAATATGAAAGAACATACAAGAGAAATATTTATACACAAAATATGAATATTTAAAGCAAAAAATATGGAAAATAAACCACAAAGCATAAACTACTCTAGTAGTGATAATCTTCCAAAATTGCTTAAGTTTTATTGACTCGAAAAACTAAAGTACAAAATGTGCCTTAGCTGGAAAAGAAAGACGACAAGGCATCATTCGAAGTTTTGTTCACCGGAACGAAAACTTTGAGAGGAGGTCGAGTGAGGAGGAATTCAAGGAAATTTAGCTTGTCATAAACGTGAGCAAGTTCAATTTGTTGAAACCGACAACAAGCACACAAGGAACCATGATGCAAAACAAAATCGTTAGATGGGGGAGGTCCATCAAAATGAGAGTTTAGTAGAGAGGGAGATAATGGATAAGAGATGTTTTCACAATGCCTAGTGAGATTTGGGAAAGAAGATAGGTCATTGAGTTGTGGAGAGTTAAAAGGTTTAGGTGGTGGTGGAAGAATTTCCTTTTCTCCGGTAATTGGATTTATAGAGTAAGTCTCATTCCAATATTTAATCGGAGAGAAAGAAGAACTCTTTGTGGATTTGGGAGAAGAGGAATCATGAGGATTCTTGTTCTTCTTGATCCAAATGGGTCGAACTGAGATTTTCGGTTTCTTTGAAAGCTTAGAAGAAGAAGCTTTAAGTTGAGAAGATTGTGACAAAGATATATCAAGGTTAGGAATGGAAGAATTAGGCATCATAAGGGATGAAGAAAAGAACTCCCAAAAGAGAAGAATTTAAATAAATTAGACAAGGCAAATATTTGAAATGAAAACAAAAGGTTTTAGGAAATGTTTAGCCAAATTGGGTAAACAAATAATCTTAACCAAGACATTGGTCAAAGAAGAAAGACCAATAGTAACCCAAAAGTAGCTTTGTTGTCCGCGGTTCCTTAAAGGAACCCGCGGTTCCATATCGATATGGAGCCGCCGACTAGCTAAGGAGCCGCGTATAGTGGACGTTAAACCATGATTTTCAAAGGTTTTGAAGAAATATATGACTCTTTCAAAATTTTGCAAATCTTGGATTTTTACATCTTTAGCATTAGAGTATGCTAGGGTTGCATAAAAGCAACACACTCACAAAGAGTGTCTTGACAAAGGGTGACAAAATATTCAGATAACATTTTGATCTAATTTTAAGCCAAGTTTTTAGAGGTTGTAATAGATTTAGGTTCAATTTTAAATAAATTGAAGTCGATTAATGTGACCACATAGGTTAAAACACATAAAACTAAATCCATTGAACATCTTCATGAAAAACTCATGAAGGAAAGGAAATAGAAGAAAAGAAATAGCAACTAACTAATACAAAGTTAGCTTAAACTAGTTCTTGATGGCATAGTCTTCTTTGGCTTGACTTTCTTTAAAGACATTTGATTTTGAAAATCATCATTTATCTCCTAGGGGGAGGAGGATTAGCAAATAGGTTAAACAAGAAGCTTTGCAACTTTATGTGAGCCCCAATCATCTCCAGCCTAAGGATATCAATGAGGTGGAAGTTGTTCAAGCAATAAGGACAATTGGTTCTATTGTGCATGAAAAAATCAAACAAGTGTGGATCACCCAAGAAGCGGGCAATGGGAACACCCAAAAGTGGAGTGTTAGAGGGAGGAGTAGATGGAGGAGGCATGGTATCCAAAGGTGATATGGGTGATATGGGTAAATTTGGTGGAGTGAAAGGAAGAAGTTCAAAAACAAAGGGAATTCTTTGATGAGTTTGAGGTTGAGTGTTCACATCCAAGGGAGGACAAGGAGTGAAGGGTGAGGAAAACTCATTCATTCTTGATTGGAATGAAGAGGAGGTAGATCCATGTGAATGGTTAGTACCATGAGTTGAGATGGTCTTCCATGAAGCAAGGGGTGGTGAAAGTGATGAAGATATGAAAATAGGAGAAGTTTCACTCTTGGGTTTGTGAGAAGTTGGAGAACCAAGTTTAGGAAATTTGAATCTCATATTAAGGTTTCTTTTGGAAGAGGAAGTTTTGGAAGAATTGGATGTTCTAGTGGACACCATGGTTGTGTGTTTAGGTTTAGAGAGATGTTTAAGGGATGAAGAACACAATCAACAAGAGAGGGTTTAAGAGGATGAAGGGATGATCCAAACTAGTAATGGGTTAAAATCCTTTTATGTGAATAATGAAATTAGGTAGCATAGTTTTGGAAAGTGCAGGTTTATGCAAATTACACAGATCAAGGGAAAAAAATGTAAAGCAAAGATTCTCTCGGAACAGACAACGGCGGTTCCTTATAGATAGGTGTGGTTCTTTATTGCGAAGGAACCGCGGCATAGATAAGGAGACGCCCCCAGTGGGTTTGATAAAAGGCACTTCCTGAAACTTTTGCTAGCGCAGAGTTTACACAAAGGTTTATCAAGCCAAAGTGAGCTATTAATCAAAATATAGGAAGATAACTAACACATAATAAGCACAAAGCTATGCAAATCGAAAGATCGATCGCATAGACAATTAGGATTAAAATACTAAATAATTCAAACACAAAGTATTAGTTAATAGACACATAACATCCTAAAAATAAAGATAAAGGAGATACTGTTCAACAATCCAAACATGTTTACACACATTGTTAGCCTCAAAATATTGAGTCAAATAAGAATGTTCGGTCATAAGTTTTTATTGTAACATTTATTAGAACGTTGTAATAGTTAGTTCAATAGTCGTGACAATACGGGCTTGATGGCTAGCTTAAAAGGCCTCTTTTAAGGTACTATGCATTTATTCAAGCCCGACCCAAACAATATAGTCCATAAACAAGCCCACATGTAGGGGGCCTATAAATACCCTTCCTAGCATGTTAGGAAGGGTGTTGGTTGTTCATTTTTCTAAATCTAATCCTCCCTAAGTTTCACCAATCTCTCTCTCTCTTTTCTCTCTCTACTTTCTCTCTCTAGAATTCATCTACTTTCATCTATCTTTCTTCTTTATTTCGTGTTTAATCATCATAAAATATGGGACAACATTTGGTATCAATCGCCATGGGGTAGATCCGTGATTGGTTGTTGTCATTGTATTGGATTCGAATGATTTAATCCATCAATCATCTCGAATTGGTTTTTTAGTGTTTTCGGGCTCTAAATCTTCTTATAAATCTCCTACATAGTTATGGTAGCAATTTGAGTGTTTTGGATTGGTTAAAATCACAAATTTTCTTTGCAAAAATCTCATTTTTTTACTTATTTATTTCGAAACAGTGTCGTTATTACGAATCTTGTGATTAATTTTTACTTCGCAATACACAAGGGTTTTCATATTGCGAAATCCCATTTGTCGCAATACCCTAGGGTTTACATATTGGGAAGAGTGGTATTTTTGAATATTGCGAAGGTTGGATTTTGTTATTATTGCAAAGTCTTAACATTTTAGCTATTGCGAAGATTCACTTTTTATTTGAGTATTGCAAAGACTCTTGTTTGGACATTGCGAAGAATTGCTTGAACATTGCGAAGATTCATTTTTTTACATTGCGAAGATTGGAGGATTTGAAAACATTGCAAAGATTGGAAGGTGAGAACATTGCGAAGATTGGAACATTGCGAAGTTTGGAGGATTTGAGAACATTGCGAAGATAGGAGGATTTTTGAATATTCCGAAAATACATTGTTTTTTGGTCTTGGAGAATTTTTTGGTTTTTCAAGAACATTTTTTAAAGGATTTCAACTACTTTTCTCTACAACAACAATCACTACCACATCTACTTAAGATCCATATTCATTTCAACATTCAAGATTATCAAGATGGATTCTACTACAGAGTATCGTGTGACAAATAACAACATTATGGTGGCGGGTAACAAAGAGAGACCACTAATGCTCGTGACTGGTCGATATGCACAATGACAATCACGATTTCTTTGATATCTTGATACAAGACCAAATGGTGATCTTCTTTGACGTTGCATTAAAGAAGGACCCTATGCTCTCACTACAATCAACATACCTGCAACTCCAACAACCGACTCGACGCCTGGTGCCGATGAGCAGACTATTACAGAAACATATGAGAATACTACGAAAGAGAACCGTGCTTGGATTGATGCAAAGAATGAAGCAATCTATCAGATTCTAAGTGAGATTGGGGATGATATTTACTCAACGGTTGATGCGTGTTGTACTGCAAAAGAAATGTGGTTTGCTATTGAACGCTTGCAACAAGGAGAATCACTAAACAAACAAGATTTCAAAACCAATTTGTTTTGGAACTTTGGTAAGTTTACTTCATTGGATGGGGAATCAATTGATTCATATTACTCAAGATTCTACAAGATGATGAATGACATGACAAGAAACAAGTTGCAAGTCTCCACCATGCAAGTCAATATGCAATTTCTATAGCAACTCAACCAGAGTGGACACGGTTTGTAACTTTGGTGAAACAACAGAATAAGTTAGACGAGATCAACTATCACACGCTATTTGACATTTTGAAACAATTCAGAATGAGGCAAATGAACTTCGAGCTGAACGGGTAGCAAAGACTACTAATCCACTTGCTTTGATGTCTACCACTCAATACGTCCAAGATCATCACTATCGTGTTCCAAAGTCATACTCCACTCAATCATCCTCACCAAGATACTCCACTTCATCCAAGTCTTCAGCTCCCACAAGATCACGAGGAAAAGAAATAAGAGAACCATCACCATCATCTGAGCCATCATCTAAAGAGGAAAATGATAAAGAACAAGCTCATAAGGATAGGGAGATGAAACAACAAATTGCTTTCATTATGAAGACCTACCATAAAATCTTCAAACCCACCAACAAAAATCTTCGAACATCATTTAACACAAGGAACCGATATGTTGAGATTCCTCCAAGGTATGACACACGTCGATGTGATGAAATTCCTCATAGGTATGATCGACGTAATCCAACACATGTTGAGGGTTCTGCACGATATGATCGACAAACTCCTAAGTATGATACTCAGAGGGTTGCTACTGTTGTTGGGAATAGGAAAACTGTTGGAACTCAAGTGGTTCAGCAAAGTGGGACTCAGTGTTTTAATTGTCAAGGTTATGGGTATATGGCAAAGGAATGTAGGAAGCCGAAACAGGTTAGAGACTCTGGTTAACATAAGGAAAAGATGCTGATATGCAAGAAGATGGAAGTTGGGGTTAAATTGTCGGTTGGGGAAGGAGAAATACTTGATGACACTGATGATGAAGCCTCCGACTAAGAACTTGAAGCACATTACTCATACATGGCAAAGATTGAAGAATTTCTCAAAGTCACTAAATATGACAATGATCTTATCTTTGATACCGAGCCAATCGATAAGGTACAAACTGACGACGAATATAATGTGTTTGGTGATACTCATGAGCATTGTGAGCTACCTACAACCATTACTGACACATGTATGATGGAAACGGTTGATAGAAATACCACACCCGATTCATCAGACATGTGCAATAATGAGTCTTAGGATGATCAACATGCAAATGAGTATGATGATGATAAGGAGCGTATTGCGCTTGCTAACTTAATTGCTTCTTTACAAAAAGATGTCAAAGAAACTAAAAAGAGTCAAAAGCAATTAAGGAAGGCAAACGCTACACTCACTCAAAATTCTGAAGAAAGCAAAGTTGCAGTATAAAATCTAGTGAGCTTTTTGCAAGCTGCAGAGCTGAGCTTATTCAAAAAGACAAAGAGATTGCTAGGTACAAAGGGGGTGTCATTACTACTGTTAATGATGTGTTTGAAACTAAATACAATGAAACTCTTAAACTTTTAGAACAAGAGAAACGTAATTATAACACCTCTTTAAGTACTGAATGACACAAAACGTATCTTTCTACCACTAAAGTGAATGAGTTAACTCAAAATATTGGTTTTCTTCAAGAGGATAAAACTAAACTAGTCATTGCGAAGACGGAAGAGGTTGCTAACTTGCAAAAAGTTTTCAAAATTAAACAAGCTCAAAACATTGACAAAGTCGTGGAACTTGAAGTTCAAATTGATTTTTTTTAAGAAAATTGTTTATAAACAAATCAATCCATTCAAACCATGAGAATGTTGGCACCTCGTTCATTTTTCAAGGGTAAAGCTATTTTTGCTAGTCCTAAGTACCCCGAGCAAGCTTAATCTGAGAACACGCCCCTATATCTTGAGGAGTCCCAATGGACAGACCTTGATTGTCTTCTTGTTAGGACCGATAGTGATGAGTCACTAAGTTTTGAATAGGAGAGTAGATCTACAGTGAATAAAGACTTTGTGAAACCATATAATTATGCTTATGAAAATAGTCTTTATGAAATTTTTAAACCACAAAAACAGAAGTCTCGTGAGCAAATATTTTTCGAATGTGCACAAATAAGAATCAAATGGAGACAAGTTTTTGCCACTAAGAAAACTAATGATTCAAAATATATCGGGTACTTTCCGCATCAAGCTTCTATAAGCAAGAGTAAGCAATCACTTAGTATTCTTAAGAGTAACATTGAAAATTTCAAAAAGGTTGTTGATGATGACTGGAAAAAACGTGAACTTTTGAAAGGCGATAAAGAAATTCCTCACGATATAACTGTTCTTGTGAAAATTATTTTGATTCCGCTTGCAGAAAGAACAAAGAAACATGCTTTGGAATTTGAAACGTTAATAGAGCAAGAATGTTTGACGATTTGAAATATGTGGAATCTCTTGAAAAATAAATTGACGACCATCAACCTGAAAGAGACGATTTTTCTATAGCATATGATCTACTCTTGTAAGAATGCCTCTCAAAAGATATTATGTGTGTTTATGTTACATCTTGTGCTGATATTGATGAATATTATGATGTTCCATGTAAATATCTTGATCAAGTCAAAGAGTGTGAACGTCTTGAAACTGAGCTTTCGAATAAAGTTGACCAAAAAGAGTTTTCGAGAATTCAACATAGATATGATTATCTTCAAAAACATTTTCATTCACTTGAACTTGCTTTGCAAAACAAAGTTGGCAGCTTTTCAAATGATACACCTTTGGAAGTAAAATTATCTGAGTCATGTCGATTACTAAACAAAAAAAGTCTTGATATTCTGGATTTGAAAGCTCAATTACAAGAAAAAGACATGGCAATAGAAGAATTAAATAAACTCGTTGCTAAAATGGGTGGGAAAATCGTGAAACCTAGAATTAAGAAACCTGTTGTGAGACACCCCAATGCGTATAAAGTAACTAAATCCTTTGTCTTGGGAAAACCATCTGTTTTCTCAAATTCTTCATTTGCAACATCTGGGTTTGCCCCCAAGACAGATGGGAAGCATAGGTTACCACAGACTCGTCCCAAAACGGTTATTCAAGCACAAAGCAAAATGTGCTCAAACCAAGGATGTATCGATTAGCCACTAAACACACACAAAACAAAGATAGTCACTCGCCTCAGACTTCTAGAAACACTAATAGACGTGTGTCTTTTACTACAGGAGTAGTCCCCACTGCTAGTGTTGGCCTGCCTCGGCTTAAGAATGATCGAATGAATGAAAAGGTTTGACAAAACAAAAGTCAAGGGAAGATGAAGAATACAAAAGACCACCCTAGGAATTTGAATGTTTCTAAGAATAAAACGTCTGTAATCGCATGTAATGACGATTTGAATGATTCGACTGCTTTGAATGCTTTACATGTTAAGTTTGTTTGTGTGAAATGTGGAAAATGTGCTAATGATGATCATTCTATACGTGCTATGAATAATGTCAAAGGCGTAGATACTAGAACAAAGAAGGAAGTTGTGATGCCTATTAGTGCTAGTAAACCCAAACCTAAAGTGAACCATTATGGTGCACCCCCCCCCCCCCTAAGAAAAGTATTGCATCAGACTCCACCACTAAGAACCCTAGAAGTAGAATTAGGGAATTATATGAGTCTGCTAGCAAGTCTTGGAAATGGTGGTTTGCTAATCAATTTCCTCCAGGATATAAATGGATGCCCAAGGTTAGGAAAGAAAACGTGCCAACTAACGTTAGTGTGCCTTTCAATGATGAAACTAGGGAAACTAATGAATCGGACATCACAACTAACATGGAATCCAATTTAGCAAATGCTCCATCGTGTTCTAATTCTTCTACAGGCGATCAAAATAATTCTCTTCATACTGGACTCTGGATGCACGAAGCACGTGACGGGAAATATCAAGCTTCTAATTAACTTCGTGGAGAAGTTCCTGGGTACGGTCCGATTCAGAAATGATCAATTTGCACCGATCCTAGGATATGGAGATTTGGTTCAGGGGAATATAACGATAAAAAGGGTATACTACGTCGAAGGGCTCAATCACAATCTTTTCTCGGTTGGTCAATTCTGTGATGCAGATTTGGAGGTTTCTTTCATAAAGAAGACATGTTTTGTTCGTGATTATGATGAGAATGAATTACTTACCGGTTCACGAGTTACTGATCTCTAAACTATTTCACTTCATGACTCCACTTCTTCAACTCCAGTCTGTTTCATGGCTAAAGGTTCAAAGACTCAAGCTTGGTTATGGCATCAACAATTATATCATCTCAACTTTGATACCATCAACTTGCTTTCCAAGAAAGATATTGTGAGAGGCCTTTCAAACTTAAAATTTACCAAAGATCATCTTTGTTCTTCTTGTGAGCTTTGTAAAGCTAAACGGAGTAGTTTCAAGACAAAACTACTCCAATCTCTAAAGGACGGTTAGATCTTCTTCATATAGATTTGTGTGGTCCCATGCGTGTTCAAAGTATCAATGGGAAGAAATACATTCTAGTAATTGTCGATGACTACTCAAGGTACACATGGACTCACTTCTTGAGGTCCAAGGATGAAACACCCGAAGTTCTCATCAACTTCCTTAAGTAGATATAACGTGGTCTTCAATCTCGAGTAAAAGTGGTACGTACTCACAAAGGCACAAAATTCTTGAATTCAACTCTGAAGAATTATTTTGAAGTCGAAGGGATTGAACATGAAACATCTATTGCTCGAACACCTGAACAAAACGGCGTTGTTGAAAGACGAAACTGTACTTTAGTTGAGGCTGCTCGAACATTATTATCCGCTTCAAAACTTCCACTATTCTTTTGGGCCGAAGCCGTGTCAACCGTGTGCTACACACAAAACCAATCCTTAATTATTCCAAGACACGAAAAGACACCATATAACATAATTCATGATCAAAAACCTTCACTCAAACACCTTCACGTTTTTTGATGTACTTGTTACATTATACGAGATGGTGAAAATTTGGATAAGATGAAAGAGAAAGGCGATGAATGCATTCTAGTGGGATATGCAACTCAGTCTAAGGGATATAAAGTGTATAACAAGAGAACAAAATTGATAGTCGAGACTATTCATATCAGATTTGATGAATTACAAGAGATGACACTTGAACAAAACAGTTTAAGTCCCGATCCACAACGACAAAAGACTTCTGGGTACAACCGCACAGAACTCGGAACTCAAGACCACAACAATGAACCGTCAAGTTCAAAGCTGGTTCACCAAAATGTTCCTAGAGTAGATATGATAGTGGACACGACAATTGAAGAGTTGGAAATGTTATATGGACCAATGTTTGATGAATATTTCACGGGGGAGAAACATGTTGTATCAAAGTCTTCCGCTGTCACTCATGATAAGAATGATGATACCGATCATCGTCAACAAAAGGATACAACTTCATCTACTTCAACACGGGTTACTACAGATTTACCTCCTCAGAATATTACATCAACAACCTGTGAGACCCCCAGAATCTGACATGGAACAACTAGGCAAGGAGGGGGTAACACGTCATAGTACAAGAAACAATGAATTACACTTCATACAATGCTGACGAAATAAAAACATGTACATTACATCATAAAGGTAAGAGTTTTTAAACATAGGTCCCAGAGTTTTAAAAGCGGAAAATTATATTATTTCATCTGGATTTATAACAATAAGTTGCCCAACAGATTAAATAAACTTCTGATAGTTTATATAAAACAAATCTTTCAAAAGCATCACAAAAATCTCCAAGCTGCGATAATATCCTACGGACTCCCATCCAAGCAAAGCTAGGTAATAATACCTGAGATTAAACATGTAAAATCGTCAACACAAAGTTGAGTGAAATTCATAGGTTTAGTAATAAGGATGTGGAACACAAGCATTCATTTGTAAAACAAGTAGTATGGAGTATGGTTATATATGTCAACCATAGTCCAAAGTCATTATTATTGCTGTTCAGTTCATGAACCGAAGCTTAACTCAGTGTAAGTTCCTCTAGGGAGTATTCAGCCTAAATACTCAAGTATAAACGAATATTAGTGCGTCAAGGTAATTGGGACGGGGATAGTCAATCCCGATGGATCCACCCACAACATTCGCGCTTCGCGCAATGCACACCGAATAATTAACGGTTCATGATCGGGAGAGGAAACTTAAGGCTAGACTAAAAGCAATAATAAGATCGAAAACTTGAAAATCATACATGTTCTGGATAACATACAGTTTTTTAATGGTTGTTTTCCACCATGTAAAATCTCACCCCGTGTTTAGAAACCATGTACAAGTAAAAAGGGGCTATGAACTCACCTTAGCCACGAGGTAAGTCAATCACGGTACTCAGCAACTGAGTAGAAACAATGTAGTGAGACGATCATCGACGATATGGATGCCCGGGAAACACGAAAACCGCAACCTATCACAATAAGGCGCGCGTTAAGACTCGAACTCAAATATCGATATGTACCAAATATAATATGACTCAAATGTTTTCAAAGTACTCATGTTTCAAAACCATTGACACGAACCAAATGAATTCATACTAACCATTTATTTCAACACTACACGTTAAAACACTTGAACACTTGAGAATGACCCGTCATACGACACCAAGTCAACGCAAGTCAAACTATACTTTACCCTTACTTGGACCAGTAGCTAAGTCATTTATATAATGACTAAGCACTTGAATAAGTCATCATGTCCGATGATGAATACTCAAACTCACGCAACACAAACATTGAACTAAGTGTCCAAAATTAAAATCAGCAAGTACACCCCGAATGTACACACTGATCTACCCTATCTAGACTTGTCCGTTTTAGATGAAAATTGGTGTCAAGGTCACTTATAACCTGTATAAGACCTCACTAAAATTTGAGCCAAAGTTCACACTTTAAAACCCATCAGCTCGACACTTTACTCGACTTCAAATTTAGGACAGATTTGTATACTTGTTTTGTAAAACCGTTTGGACCACTTTAAAAGTACTAACTCGACAATCCGACTTTTGAAACCACTACTAGACTCATCAAACTCAGCTTGTAAACTTTAAAAACCAGTAGATACATTTATCTATCCAAGCCTAAAGTCCCCGAGAGTCAACCCAAAATCAGCCACAATTTCGGATTGTGCCGACTTGCGTCTCCCGGTACACGAAAACTAAAACTAGCATAACTTTTGACTCGTAATGACTTAGAAGCTCTATCTTATACCAAAACGACCGTCTCGGAAAACTCTACAACAATATCAAATAATCTTAGTCTTTCACAGACCTTAAACCCACGAAAATCCAGTTAAAGACCTGCTGTCCCAAATTAGCCTTTTAGAAAACAAGTCAAATCTATTTTTCTACCACAACCACTCATTCCCATTCCTCTAGGATCACTATACTATAATTTCCATCAACCAAACACTCCTAGAAGCACTTGCATGAAAAATCTAACAAAAATCAAGACTTTTTATGATCAAAACAACATAATCTTACTAAAAATGACACATGCATGATGATTAAAACATCATACAACCAAGAAATCATAAGTTTATAAAAACTTGATGCATGTGGAAGATTTTTGGATCATTAGAATCACCATGAGATTCTAAGAGGTGGTCTTCAAATTGTTTAGTTAAAATCATGGTGGATGATGGTGTTTTGTGGTGGGAAGGTGGCGACAACAAGGAGGAGTGGGAGGAGATGGTGGTTTTTGTTTATTAAAGTGTGATGTGTGCGTGAGTTGGTGGAAAAAAAGAGTTTATATATGGCTAGTTAAGTGGAGGGACCCAAGTTGCCAATTTGTAAACTTGTGGACTTAAAAACAATTAATAGTTTTAAAGGGTAGAAAAATGGTGATTAGTAAATATTGAAAATATTTACGGGGCTCGGGTTTCGTAAAAATACTTTTCAAAAGTTACAATGCATCATAAAAATGATTATATGATTTCCCGACACGACTTAATACGTAATTAAAACGAAATCGTCAAAAATATTAATTATCGAAACGATCGATAATAAAATGTAAAATTTTGGGCATCTGTGGTATCGCGATCACTAGGAATTCTCGTTGTACATTGATTTTAAATAAACTCGTTATAAAACGCACACGGGTGATTTTAAATCAAAAACTTTAATTTAAATTAAATATGGAAAAAAATAAATTAAAAATTTTATAATTTCATATAAGGTATTTATCAATGAACAGAAAATTACTTAAAAAGTATAATTTAAAAATCTCAGGATTTACATATAGCAATACAAGGAAACGTAATACGTTGGAAAATTCAAGAAGGACGAATAAAAAGAATTAAAATAATGCTGAGAAAGTACGGGTTCTCACAGTCTTCCCCCCTAAAGGAACTCTGGTCCCCAGAGTTCTCCTAAAAACAGTAGAAGATGCAAACAAGAGGAGGTACAAAGTGTAGAACAATTCATTGCTTCCCAGGTAATTTCCGTACCACGACGAATCTTAACGGTAGAATTTACTATGCTTCAGTTTCTTAACTCCTTTTCAGTCTTGGATTAGGATAACGATCTTTCAATACGGAGATACATCGAGAGATAGAGTTGTTTGAGATACGTGCGATAAACTAACAAGAATGGACACAAGAATCGCTTAAACAGGCAAAGTGCGATAAAATGAATCAAAATTGTAAATCAACAAGGGGTCGCAAGGCATGCAACGGTAAAATGTGAAAATCTTAAAATGTAAGAATCTAGTCACAAGCGAGATAGAAGGAAAAAAATTGAATAACACATGATCATTTAAAATATAGGCTGTCAAAATCAGTTGCCTAGTATTTTGGTATTACTTTAAAACTTAGTTTTAAATATTTTCTTTATTAAAAGAAAATTTTACCAGGTGTATTGATTTAAATATCAAACCCTATATAAAATGAGTGGGTAAACAGTTGTCAAATCTTTTTTCTTGATCAGGACTTCAAGGTAAAAGTAGAATCGTTCAAAATAGTTATCCTTATCATCTTAAGAACTTGTGGATGACTGTATGAAATTATCGTTAGAACTCAGGTTTATAGTTACCATTAGAGAAAATCAGGGTTTTCCAAGTTATTTAGAATCATTGTTAGAAATTATAAATTTATTTAATAATTTCATTAGGTTGACAGTAAAGTATGATAAAATCAAATACTTTAAAAGATACAACTTGACACTGTTTAAACATAAGTTATTAATTTACCCAAGAGGATGTACAAATTCAATATTTAAACTTGAAATGGGTATTTTGACAATTTAAACATTTGGTAAAATGTATAAAACGTTCTTAAAAATTAATAATAATTTTTTTAGAAATTCAAGAAAGTGTTTAAGATATCAAACGATAAACACGTAACATTTTCTGGTTTTAAAAAGGTGACAAGACAACAACGAATATAAATCATATAAAGGTCTACAATCTGTATGTGAGCGATAACACAAGGGAATAGAACGAAATTGTATCAATTCTTAACAAACATGATAGAATAGACGCGTCGATAATAATAAAAAGAATGAGAAACAAAGGACTATAGCAATGATTAATTCACGAGTGTGGTTGACATCACCACAACGGCTTATAAGTTCTCGGTGGTCGATACACGATCGAAGGAGAAAAGTCACACAACGAATTTTCGAATCAAAGAAAATTCTTAAGAAGTCAACTGAGAGTAAATTCAGTAAAATGAAAACATTAGCAATGAAAGGCGAAATCAACACATGATTCACACGAATGAGTTTCAAGACGACAAAGTCTAACTCACATCATGACAATTACACGAAATCATCGTTCACGTCCAGTCGTAAATCATTAATCGCGTCCAAAGACGTTTCGTAGTTCTACCAAGATAGATAGAGATGGTCGATCATAGAAGCATAACAACGTTGGAACTTTCAAGTCAGGTATCAATGGTAAGAAATTAGACAAGCAGTAACAAGAATGGTATCATGAAGGAAAATGAGGTAACAAGTATAACAAAGGTTGTTGAGTAAGGAAATAGGTGCTTGAGGCACGCACTTTGTTCAAGAAAAGATAAGGGTTCTTATGTGTAAGTCACGAATTGTTGTTACTCGCATAAAATGTAAAAGTTTTCAAAACTTTATTTTTATCTAACTTTTTAAGAAACATAATTAAAAAGTTGATTCTTGGTTAAATATTTAAGGTGACTACTATCCGGCCTTGCATGGCTCCTTCTAAATTAAGCATAGGTGATCAGGCCATGCATAATTTAGGACTAGCAATGCGATGCACAGCTTCGTCAAACCAGTATTACAGGTCATATTATTTAAAATATGTATATAATGCCATTTGTAAAAACAGAAATCAAAATAGTTTATGAAACTATTCGTCAATAAGTTACTGGCTAGATATTTAATTCAACAATTGAAATGTTACAAGATTTTTTACAAGACCCAAGGTAGAACAATTTGTGAGAATACATTGTAAAATTAATATAAATTAATTTCATAAGATAGCATTCAATTATTTAAAAAAAAAGCCCAAATGAAACCTTTTGTAAAATTATTTGCAAACAATATCTGTTTGAGTTATATGGTAACATGACAATAGTTTATAAAGTAGCGAGTGGGTTACAAGAGGAAAATTAGGAGTAGTTCAAGACAGTCAACGAAATGGTTACAAGGTGATAAGGTTTCAAGAGGTTTAGCCGAAATCGTCAGGAGACACGTCCCAAAATGATAGCGAACGATACAAAGGCAAGAACTTCAACCTCGGTCCAAATCAGTGGTACGATAGAAGCAGAGAAAGAAAATCGAATGACAAATAAGTCATAAATAAAAGGAAGGAATAAGGAAATCCGTATGTGCACATCGTAATTAATTTGACCATAATATACTTTTAAGAAAGTAGGGTATCAACTTACAAATAGAACAATCACTGCAAAAAGTTTCTATATTAAGAAGTTACCGAGTTTCAAAAGTTCAAGATCTATGTATATGTATGACCAAACTAAAAGTTACTATTTTATACTTGTTCAAACGCAATCCTTGTTTTTTTTTAGTTTGCAAAATATCATTAGTTAAAGTTTTACGAGCTCAACGAACTCAAAACGCTTGAAATCATATTTTTAAAGTCTACCAGTTTTGACTTTAGGGTTTGACTAGACCAATTAACTCACTAAACGATATTCTAAGACTCAAAGTCTAACGCATTTCGATGTAAAACAATGTTTTGAACAACTTTCTAGTTTTACCCAAGACTTGAAACAGAATAAAAATGGGCGAAATGCCCTTGCATTAAATCTGTCACAAAATGATATTTTAGCATTATTCAGAAAATAACTTCTTAGATTTTACAATCTCAAATGAGCGTAATTTGCTCGATTTTAAAGTTTACTGGTCAAATTTTATGTCCTAAACGGACGTCTCAACAAGTAGAAATATATATTTTTATGTCTAGGGTTATAAAAATATTTTCTCGACACTGTTAAATTCCCTGTAAAGTTTCTGTACAAAGTATATTTTTCGACACAGCTTGAAATTAAATCCAAATTTCATAATAACTCAGAATTAATGTCTACACAAGACTTGTGGATTCCATAAAGACGAAAGAAGATAAACTGTATAATTAGTCATGTAAAGAAAACACAGTATGGAAATGATTCAAGAATGCCAACGGTAATCTGAGAGATAAAAAATGACGCATATCATCCGTGTCTTCGGCTGCAAGATGCAATGCAGGAAAGTCTCCTGGCGGCGTGATTTTCCAAAATCACATGACATACCGAGAAAGAAACAAAATATTAACAAGTCACACTCCTGAGGTGAGGAGGTTTAATGAAAAAGGGAGGATACAAGTAGGATCGTATTCCAAACAATCGTCACATAATAAATGACGATCATGTGTTCAAGGTACAACGAATGTTGTAAGTCGAAATCGAAACGTGGAATGGTCAATGAAATAAGATGTAATCCATGTACAAGTGTCGTGTAAAACGGTGACGTAAAGGTCAATCAAGATTTCGAAAACCCACGATATTATTCAGGTACTAATTCAATGAATTCTTCAAGATGTGTGGATCACACGATGTCTTTTAGTCTTTTCCGGAGACACATTGAGCTACACAATGGTCTATAGACTAGACATTTAATTACGAATGGTCGGAAAGAAAATCTTCGTATCTAAATATATATTTTAAAGGAAACAAACAATGAAAGCAACATGCACGGTAGTAAGAATGAAAATCGGAAGTTTTATCAAAAACAACACTTTTTCAATTCCGAACGATGGTATCACGTGTAAAACCAGTACAGTCGTATCGTTAATTCGGGGACGAATTATTCTTTTAGAGGGGAAGAATTGTAAAACCCGTATCTAAATATTAAAAACGCAAAAACTATACGTTCGGAAAACAAAACACGCGAGAAAATATACAAACGTACGATTAAGTTTAAAGAAAATGAAAAGTTAGTTTAAACTAAAAAGGGCCGGCTTTTCTTGTTTAAAAAAAAGAAAAAAAAGAATGTATGATGGACTTGTAGGCCGGTTTTATTACATCAAGGGAATGACAAATGGGTTTAAGCCCGATTAAAAAAAATAAAAAGAAGAAGTACGGGACTCCCTTGTCAAAAAAAAAGATTAGGGTTGCTGCTTTTTTTTTCTGCCGACAGATAAGACAAAAAAAGGGAAAAAGATCGAGTGTTGTTTCTTCCTCATTGATCTGTGTGTACTCGCCTCCCATTCTAGAAATCCCTCAAAGGTAATCATTCGTTTCATTTTTACACAGACCATAAGATCATGGTTTTATAACCAAAAACACGTGGGTAATTAACAAACAGGTTTTAGAAAGAAAAGGGGGCGTTGGGTTGTGTGGCTGCACGAAAACCGAGACCATAATGGTCTTGGTGTGGTTGCTGTTTGGGACAGCCATGACTCACAAGGGGCAGGTTGGTTGGTGTGTGACGGCAACATGTGGGTTGACTTGATTCACAGCCCCAACGTGACCCAATCAAGGCCTCGGTGGTGATTGTTTAACCGGCCACAGCTTTGGAACAAACAGGGGTTGATTGGATTTATTAACAGTTGGAAAATAATATTATTAATAATCAACAGGGGTGTTTGGCTTTTCGAACAACAACAAAAACCCCAAACAGGGGTATACTGTCCAAACAGTGGGTCTTGGGTATAAACAGGGGGAACACAAGAACAAACAGTGGGAATATATTAAAACAAGGCTCGGTGGGAATATAGTAAACAGTAGGGGGGGGGTTCGTTTGAATCTTATTTAATGAAATTAGCGACAGATTAGCGACGCTAAATCTGTCGCAGTTTTTGATGATAGTTTTGTTGACAGTTTTTAAAATTCAGCTTTTAGTCACACTTTTAAGGACAGATTTTGTTGTCGCTAAATCTAGTGGACAAATTTAATATATATTGATTGTTTTAGTGCGACCGAGAAAAGAGGGTATCTCGGTAGGCTCGGGACTATAATTAAATTAATTAAAACAACGACTTAATTATACCTTATTTAATAAATAAATATTTTAAATGAGTTATGTGGTAGATTAATTTATTTATACTAAACTAGTTTTATATAAATTTAAAAAGGGTATAATTTTATTAGATGAGTTTAATTAATTTTGGAAACTTTCTAAGTTAGGAAACTTTCTATTTTTAGTAGGTTACCGAATATAGTAATATTATAAGGTCAGGATACGTGTTATGTCGTAACTAATTATAGAACATGAATATATTAATGAAAGAAATACTAGAATACTCAGATTTATCAGTTTATATATTTACAGTATTTCAAGAATAAATTAAATCATGAAAACAGTTAAGATTCGCAAATTAAATAAACGCATATCAGTTAACTTATTCACGCCTATTATTATTGTAGCTTCCGTGAAGCCGAGTAGAGTTAGTTCAGTCTTCTTTTAGTCAGTTACTCGACAAGAGGTACGGATTTTCCGTCCTTTCAGTAAGGACTTCCTTTCTATGCATGATTAGGATTCCCCGTCTGCAGCCAAATATTTTTCCCCGTATGTGTTTAAGCATATTAGTAATCATGTTAAAAACGAAGTAAGTTGCCTGAGCATTATATACAAGCACGACCAGTTTATGTACTAGTTACAGAGGTACCGTAACCACGACACTAGAGGCACCGGTGTCGTGACTCACATGCAGGAGAGTGATATCCTGCATCGTCCCACTCATGTTCAGTTTGGCCATTTTTATATGTATGTTTAGTGGGGCGTATGGATGCATCCTAGGCTTATCAGTTTACAAGTTATTAGGGTGAATGTGGTGTGTGCTCTACATCCTTCACATTGGAGCTGATCCCTCCACCCAGCACAGTATTTAGAGGTCACCCCTCTACAGTTATTTAGAGGTCACCCCTCTACAGCATGACGAGGTCACCCCTCCAGTTATTCATGCACGGTTGTTACAGCACGTGACCTATATAAGCTCTGGCAATTAAAATACAGTAAATGCATGTTTTTAGATTTAACAGATAACAGTTCAGCTTTATTATTTATAAATCAGACTTTACAGATTATACACAGATTTCCGCTGCAACTTTACTTATCAGTCTTACAGCTCCAGTATTTTATCATCTGTTTCATTTCAGTAATTCCTTATCATGCTTTATATCCGTTCACTGAGCGTTATGCTCAGCCGTAGTTCTTTCATGTTCTAACGGCCGGTACACCAGGACGCTCTTAGGATTCTGAGAGCATGTGCATTGAATGGAAGCTATCCGGACTTCTTACTTTATGCACTTCTTACATTATTCTGCTTATTTGGACATTGTTTAGTCCTTTCCTTCAGTATTTTAATTTTCATGTTTTGAGCTTAGGTTGGATTACCGATGTTTGAATCCGGTATTTTCGTTATGGTCAGTTAATGTTTTAGGACATTTACCTTATGCTTTGATGACACGCCATAAATACACGTAACGGTCTACTTATCCAAGTGGGGTGTTACAATTATGGTATCAGAGATGGTTCGACCTGTAGGCTCAAAAATTTGACCTGTGACTAGTGGGTAGTCACCAAGAACTTCCTGTATTTTGGCGTTGTCATCTTTCATGTTTCTCATGCATTTATCAGTCAGTTTTCTTCAGTTATCAGTCGGTTTTCTTAAAGTTTTTTGACTAAGTAAAAGGTTGGTACAGGACTGGCCATATTTAGACGCATGTGCTTTTCTGCAAATTTTGTTTTGGTGAACCGACCCATTTGCGTTTACCCTTACCCGTTCAGATTTTTTGTATTGGTGAACCGACCCATAGGCGTTCATCCTTACTCATGACAGATTCATGTTTCCTGTCGAATGTTATTAGGTGAACTGACCCATATGCGCTCACCATTTCTCAGGTCAATTTCATGCTTTTTAATCGAATGTTGTTTTGTGAACCGATCCATAGTTGTTCACATTTGTCATATACTGACATTTCATAAAATCTTGACAAATATGAATTGGACTACATCTAACCATATTTAGTCCCAGATTGTACATTTCTATACATGACAATTCTCAGAAAATTTTGACAGGTATGGATCGAAACATAATCGCCCATACTTAGTCACATGCTTCCTACTATGAATACTGTGGATTAAACCATACCTATCCACATCAGTTGATGTTAAACCTCGGTTGATTATTCTTCTATGTTATTTGTATCAGTCACGTTTATACTTTCACGTGAATGTCGTTTTCATGCTGAGTAAGTTCATGTCGCCTTATGAGGACTATGTTGTCACCAAGGTGATGATGTTTTGATGCTAAGATACAGAAGGGGTTACAGTTAAATCTTGTTTTCATAATAATCAGGTTTGATCTTCATCAGTCATGTCTTCATGCTGACCATTGTTGAAATTCTGTTTAATAATATTCTTGAAACTCTATACAACCAGCTTTAAGTCCACACAGAAATTACCAGGCCATCATGTTACTCATTTCAGTTCAGTTTACTACCGTTTAAATCAATTTATTTCTTTGATAATGTCAGACAAGCGACACCAATATCGATCAACCCATAAAATTTCCACCAGCTCCATGTACAGTATTCCATATGTACCCCATGTACAGTGTCTCATTTACACTCCATGTATAGTATTTCACGTGTACTCCATGTACACTGTCTCAGATATGCTCCATGTGCAGTATACATTTTGTACTTCATGTACAGTAGTCCAGGTGTACTCCAAGTACCCTACTCCATGGATATTGCTAATCGATCCTCAATCATCTCAGGCGTTTCCGCTTGTCGATATTTTACCAGATACTAATGTTGCTAACACTTTGAAGACCTCACAAATGCTGGTGCTGCTGATGCTGATGCTTTGGAGATTCTCAAGATGTTGATGTTGTTTATACTATGAAGACTCTGCAGAACAAGGATGAAAACTATAAATTGAAATTTCTGGCAAGAATAAATTCCAACCATCAGACACTACCATTCCATTCCATGCTTTCACCTTCTTAGCTAGATGTCACACTTCACTCAGCTAACCATTCATTCAGAAGAGTGAGAACCAGAACCCAGCCGACCATTCAACAAAATAGTTACATGAATCACGGTCATGATAATGACCGTCATTAATTGACAGGCAAGCAGTAGTGACAACCATCGTGCTTATAATTGATCAGTCAGTAACCATCGGAACTCCGGCACGGACGTGACCAGAAATACAAGAGGTCAGTAGTCTAACCGGTCCACCAATCCTAGCAGTTACCAAAAAATTTCCGCCTTGTCCAGGTTCATGGGGTGAAATACATGTCTAGACAACAGTCAAGACACAGTTCTCAAGTATCGTTTCAGAAGACACTAGGACACCAGTCATGATACACGTAATACGAATATCTTCTCAGAATACGAGTCAGAACTCATAACTCCAGTATGTTTCTAAACCAGGCCCTCAGTAATTTAGGGTACCTTTCAGAAAGGGGTATACCCATTCTATTATGCCACGCATGAATCAGATCATTAAAATTCAGTCACCACCACTAGAGTACTATTCAAGTTAGACACGCAGTGTTCATTCTGTGAGGTTATAGATGAACACAATCAGTGAAAGTTGCCACGTTTACTTCAAGTATTCCTATGCCAGCTTTATCTTAAATCAGGTAGTTACCTGCCTCTCAGCCAGAAATGACTCAACAGTATCACCATATTTATTAAAGTTTTAGTTTCAGTTAACGATGAGATCCGTCTTACTAACTCCAGATCATATTCATTTTACCTCTTCCAGAAAAATCAGTACAAATGGTTTCAGCTTTACAAGCACGTGAATTGTTATCTTATACCTGCGAAGATTTCTAATCACCATTCATGATGCGACTTCTAAAAATCCCTAAAATTCATGATCATCAGACTATCCTAAAGTTCCATATGTCATTCCTGAAGGTTTTCCAGAAATTCCTTCCTAACCACGAGATATAATGTAACATCGAGCTTGTCTCAAGAACATAACCTATTTTCAAAACTCTTTATTTCAGGGTTCAGCTGAGTTAAAAGAGTTACAATAATTGCTGCAAGAGTTACCGGAACGAGGCTTTATTCGCCCTAGCGCACCACCAGGAAGTGTACCATTTCTGTCTATCAGAAAGAAGGCCGGTAACATGAGATCATGTATCGATCACCAGAAATTTAAAAGATCACCATTCATAAACGATACTCATTCCACGAATAGAGGACCTGCTACGAGGACTTAAATATTTTCCAGAACAAATTTCCGATCATGCTACCATCAGTGGCAATATCATCAGTATATTCATTGATCACATTCTGATATGCCTAATGCTAGAGAAGAACACGAGACTCATCTTCTCACAGTTATACAGAATCTTCAATAGGAGTTATTTTTATACACAACTTTCCAGATATAAATCTCACTTGAACAAAGTGGCATTTCTGAGCCACCATATTTCAGCAGAAAGAAATTTTAGACAATCCTGCGCAGGTGAAGGCCATCACCTCCTGATGGTCCCGACTGACGCCTGTGAACGAAGTATAATTTTCTAGAACTCAATTGACTGCTACCACAGAAATTGCTGACAGTTCTCACGATTAGCTTTCCATGACTAAGTAGGATTATGTGTTCCACAAGATCCTACTCTAGGAGAGATCTAAGTTACTGAGACTCATAATTCTTTCATGACTATTCACTCAGATTTTACCAGAATGTACCATAATCCCAGATAGAATTTTGATAGAAGCAGTATAACACATTGATGCAGCTATGTTCATATCTTGATGCCTGGTTATCAGCAGGTTCAGGATAGAACACCGACATGCTAATGAGTTATTACAACCATTAGAAATTTCAGAACAGAAATGAGATAAGATTCCTTGGAGATTGTTATCAGTTTACCACATACTCAGAAAATGTATGATACTATATAAGTCAATGTCGACCATGTAATCAGCCTACGCGTTTTTTTCTTTCATCCGAAAGGATTATGCAGTAGCGGACCTGCAGTAAATCGTACGATTTCAAGGTATTACATCGACCATCATATCAGACAGAATTCACGTTCACGATCACGTGTATGTTTACGTTCACTTTACGTTCACGTTTATTTTCGCTTACACGTTTACGTCTCATTCGCAGTATGATGTTGTTTCAGTTTATGTTTTGTACTACCTCATGATTTAAGCTCACGTTAGCGTTCATAACATTGTTCACGTTCAAGTTCGTGTGCCATTTCGCAATACACATTTCACAGTTTATTTCTGAATACGGTTATAGAAAGCTTGAGAAACCAAAATCAAGCTTAGCACAGCTATTCCATAACCAGGCAGACGTTTCACATCTCAGACCGTATCGTTTGGTATTCCTTCCTCGGTCAGCATACATTCATGATATGTTCTAGTATCACGTCCACAGTGTGTTTCACGTATCACATTCACGATATATTCCATGCACAACGCTCCTTTTATGATCGCGAACCACATTCACAATTGCTCACGTAGCACGTTCACAATTGTTCACGTAGCTCGTCCCTATATATATTCTCAACAGCTAGCTCAGAGATATAAATGTTATCTTTTCAGGATAATTGTACGTACCGTTTCATGTATACTACATGCTACAGGTCATTTCATACTATCAGATTCAGAAACTCCATCTTAAGTATGGAACCAGAAACTATTCAGCATCATCAGGACAGGATCATCAGGACCAAGATTTTGTTAATTATGTTTAGACCTTTGAAGGAATTGATACAGTTATTTTGCTGGGTTCAATTTTACTCTCGATATCCTCTCGAATTGATCTAGGTCTTAAGTGGAATGATTGTTCTTGGTTACTAAATAAAGGGGGTTTGGTTTTCTAATCTAATAAAAAGTGGAAACGAAAATTTAAATCAAAGACAATTAATTTAATGACGATTACTAAAAACTTGAATTTAAACTTAAGATTAAAATTAAGATTAAAATTAAAATTTGAAATTAAAGTTCAATGACATAAAGAAACAGTGAACAGATAAACAGTAACTTGAAAGGAAAATTAATCCGGAACTTAAACCTTGGTTCGGAACTATTCAAAGACAACTCATCCGGAACATCCTCATGCGGAACTTACTGATTCGGAACCTTCCGGATGAAGGCTGTTGATTCGGAAGTTTAGAAAATAAATCGGTTCGGAACTTCTTCTTGATTCGGAACTTTCCGGATGAAGGTTGATTCGCAACCTTCCGGATGAAGGTGGTTGATTCGGAAGTCCTGGCTTGATCCGGAACTTTTCTCTGTTCGGAAGTTTCGGCTTGGTTCGGAAGTTTGAGACTTCCGAATGAAAGGGGGTTGATCCGGAACTTAAAGCTTGGTATGGAAGCTTCCGAATGAAAGCTTCATTCGGAACTTTTTGGTTGATTCGGAAGTTCTGAATTCCCAGGTACAGTAGCAGTTAACGAAGAACACGGAACACAACTTTTAATCAAAAATCAAAACAAATACTTAAAAAGGATTTACCAATTTAAACACAAATCATTTAGACACTATAAGCAACAAATCCCACTAATAAAAACACAAATCCCATCAACTTTTGAAGATCAAATCAAGAAAAATAAAAACTTAAGAACTTGAAGATAAAGATGAAGATGAACAAGATTAAATGGAAAGATTAAACAAAAGCTTTGTATTGAATGATTAATGTTTTGACAAGATGAACCAAAGATTAAAATTACAAGATTGGAAAAACAAAGATAAAAATCACCAATCACCCTAGTGGTGATGGTGTTCTACGAACCAGGAAGAAAAATGGGAAGGAAGAAAGAAAAACTTTAAAAACTAGTCTAAAATGTGTGAGGGGAAGGCTATTTATAGCCTTGTCCTTTGGTTGGTGAGTGGGCTTTCTCCCGTTCTTCTTGTCTTTTCGTCTTTTCAGAAAAGTTTCCGTTTTCGATTCTGATTCGGGATTTGTCGTCGATTAAATTCAACTCGTCTTTTAATTTCTTCGTTTAAAGGACTTGAGTTTCTTCGACTTATATAAATCTTCCATCTTTGGTCCTTTTCTTCGATAAATCTTCGAATAGGCCCAGTGACTTCAAATCTTTTGCATCTCTTGGACAATAGACTTTATCTTGAGTCTTTTTCTTCAGTAAAACCCGTGCAATCCCATGTTTTCTTCAATATTCATCCGGTTGGCTCTGAAAATACAATAAACACAAAAACCACGCATAATTCCAAACAAATGATATTAAATACGTGTTTTGGTCTCGTTTTAGCCCGAATTAAGTGGTAAAAGGATGGGTGTTTACACACCTATCAAATCCCCTACACTTAACCATTGCCATGCCCTCATGCAATGCTTAGTGATAAAGCAAGCTTACACTTTTCTCATAATTAATCAACCTTGGCCTTATTTAAAATCTACTAAACAAAAATTAAAGAAATAAAACTTTCAAAGATAACAAAGGGATAGAAAACCATTTTCTCTTGAAAATAGCTATATGGAAATAACTTGCAAAGAAATCGATGACTTACATTAGGGCTTTGGTGCTGTGAAGATTTATCACCCTCAAGTTTCACGTTCCCCAAACTAAGCTTAAAAACGAGATCATTGTTATTATAAGTTAGCAATTCAAACATTTACACACATGGCTTAATTAAATGCTTAAACTCCCTTATTCCTAGGTGTATCTCTTATATTTTATTTTTGTCTTAGAATGATCATGAAGATGCATTTTTGGACTTATTTCGATAGTTTATTAGGGCTGAAAGCAAAGTAGGACGATTTGATCAATAGTTAGCTAAAGGACAAAATCTCTTAAAACTGCTTCTCGGGATATCAAAAAGTTCATATCTTGGCATAACTTGGTTCACGATTTGAGACCTTTCTCGGGCCGATATTTGGCATGTATTTCATACTTCATATCTTCGAGAGACGTTCTTGAGATAATGGTCTTCTCACCATAATAGAGTTTCTTCACTTGGAGACTTTTGAGGGGTTCTCCAACTTTGTTGACCACGACTTCATGATTATTTCTTCAATCTCTAATTGGGATTTTGAGATACAACGATCCGCCTCCTTTTCGGACTTGGATCTATTTATCCTCATACCTTGTTAGGGTCTTTTCGGATAGACTTCTCCATGATCTTTATGGGAGTTGATTGCTTTTCGTCGTGAGTCTTGATCCTTCATATTGACTTTAGGAATAATGCTTTTCACATCACTTTGGATCTTCAGCAATAAAATTTGAATCCTCATGCCTTGTTAGGGCCTTTTCGGACTCGCCAATCTTCGCGCCCCGCTTCATAAGTTATGCCTTGGCTATGAACTCTTATCATTACCGAGCAACTTTTAAACGATCTTGGGCTAGAAGCTAAGTAACTTTTCAAATCGTAAGACCTTACTTATTGCAGATAAATTATTAGCAAGTGATGGGAGAATAGGCAAATAATTACACCAAGTGAGTTTGCGCAAGAATACCGACTTATAATTGACTCTATCATTTCTCGTCCTCCACAATTTAAAATCTCAAGTAATGAGACTCGTGGACACTTAGCCTAATAAACCAATTAAGGTCTACATGGTTAAGGATACTAGCTAGAATAAACTTGGATAAGTCTATTCGGGTTGAGTCAAAATAAACGCAACGGGCCTAATATGTCGAAGACCTCTAAACTAGCTACACCACTTTATTAAAAATTTTTTTTTGATTTTATTGCGGAATATATACATATGAAAGCAACGATAAAAATTTAAAAATTACAACTAATTGGCCAAAGTTAATAAAAAAATTTGAAAAATGTTGAAAAATATGATTTTCCGGTTAATTGAAGGCATTTTCATGGAAAAGTCCACTTAAAACTTCGATAGAAGTCCCCCCTACACTTAAGATAAACATTGTCCTCAATGTTTAAGCATGTGGGAAAAGGTTCCCCTACACTTATGACATTGTGCACGTTGGTGAACTCAAGTTAAGGAAGAGACGACTAAAGTGATCAATTTCAAATGTGAGTATGAAGAAAATTGAATCACGATAGTTGAGAGATAGAACCGGATTTCAGATAAACACGGGAGCACGGTTCTTCAAAGATTCCAAGAGTGCACTTATCCCTGTAATCACATCACCACAAAGACAAACGCATATACAAGTCCCCCCTACACTTAGGGGATTAAAACATACAAGGATAGATACTCGGGCTGCCTCCCGAGGAGCGCTTGTTTTTGATAACCGAGTCACGAGCCTGACTCGACCCAAAATTAGTTCATGGGGAACGTGGTGAGGGATGGAATCACCTCCTTAGAGGTGTCCTCACCAAAGTACAACTTCACTCGTTGGCCATTCACCTTAAAATTTGGTCCATTAGGTTGAGCGAGCTCGAGAGTACCATATGGAAAAATTTGGGCAATGGTGAATGGGCCGGACCAACGAGATTTTAGCTTTCCCGAAAAGATTTTCAACCGAGAGTTAAAAAGTAAGACTTTGTCTCCAACATGGAACTCTCGGTTTTTGATCTTGGAGTCGTGAATGAGCTTAGTTCTTTCCTTATAGATCAAAGAATTTTCATAAGCCTCATTACGGAGTTCATTCAGCTCATTGAGTTGGATCTTGCGTAGGTCACCGACTTTGTTTATATCAAAATTAGCCCACTTCAAGGCCCAATAAGCCTTGTGCTCTAACTCAATGGGGAGGTGGCACGCTTTCCCGTACACAAGACGATAAGGCGTACAGCCGATCGGGGTCTTGTAAGCAGTACGGAAAGCCCACAAAGCATCATCCAATTTATCAGCCCATGAGGCACGATGCTCTCCCACGGTCCTTTCAAGAATTCGCTTAAGACCTCGGTTGGATATTTCGGCCTGGCCATTAGTTTGTGGGTGGTAGGCTGTGGAAAGACGATGGTTTACACCGTACTTAGCCATGACTCGAGCAAATTGATCATTGCAGAAATGAGTCCCACGATCACTAATAATGGCGCGAGGCACACCGAATCTAGCGAATAGAGCTTTCAAAAAGTTACAAACCACCCTTGCGTCATTAGTAGGCAAAGCTTTGGCTTCAACCCACTTTGAAACGTAGTCAACGGCTACAAGGATGTATTTGTTTCCTTTAGACGAAGGGAATGGCCCTATAAAGTCGATACCCCAAACATCAAAAATTTCACACTCTTGAATAAAATTTTGAGGCATCTCGTCTTTATGTGTGATTTTGCCTTGCTTTTGGCAAACATCACATCGCTTGACCATATCGTGAGCGTCACGGTATATGGAGGGCCAATAAAATCCCGAATCAAACACTTTTTTAGCGGTGTAGTTGGGACCAAAGTGACCACCGGTGGGTCCTTTGTGGCAAGCATCAAGGATGTCCGACGCTGCCGGTCCATCAACACATCGGCGAATTATCAGATCAGCACATTGTTTGAATAGGTAAGGGTCGTCCCAAAAGTAAGTCTTGATGTCGGTAAAGAACTTCTTCTTTTGCTGGGACGTCAACCCTTCCTTGAGAATTCCACCCGCCAAGTAGTTTGCAAAGTCCGCAAACCACGGGGTTTCATTCGGCTTCGAGTTTATAGACATTAAGGTCTCCAAGGGAAAAGAATCATTGATTTCTTTGGTCGGATGATCCCCTTGGTAAGGATCCTCAAGTCTACTAAGATGGTCCGCGACTAAGTTTTCTGCTCCTTTTTTATCGCGGATGTCGATTTTAAATTCCTGGAGCAGCAAAACCCAGCGAAGAAGTCTTGGTTTAGAATCTTGCTTTGTCAACAAGTACTTCAACGCGGAATGATCGGTATACACGATGGTGGTAGAAAGGACAAGATAGGGGCGGAATTTTTCAAAAGCATAGACAACAGCTAAAAGCTCTTTTTCGGTTGTCGTATAATGCAATTGTGCCCCAGTCATTGTCTTGCTAGCGTAATGGATCGGTTGGAAGTGTTTGTTTACTCTTTGTCCAAGAACCGCTCCAATAGCAAAATCGCTAGCATCGCACATCAACTCAAAAGGCAGCTCCCAATTAGGGGTAACCAAGACGGGTGCCTTAGTTAGCTTATCCTTAAGCGAGTTGAAGGCATCAAGGCACTCTTTGGAGAAGATAAAAGGAGTATCTTTTTCCAAGAGGTGGGTCATCGGGCGAGCGATTTGAGAAAAGTCTTTGATAAATCGACGGTAGAAACCCGCATGACCCAAGAAACTTCTCACACCCTTCACAGTGGAAGGTGGAGGCAACTTTGCTATAACATCAACTTTAGCACGGTCTACTTCAAGACCGGCTTTCGAAATCTTATGTCCAAGCACGACGCCTTCTTTTACCATAAAATGGCATTTTTCCCAATTTAGAACAAGGCGAGTGTCTTCGCACCGCTTTAGCATACGTTCTAAATGGGCAAGGCAAGCAGAGAAGGAATCCCCGAAGACTGAGAAATCATCCATGAAGACTTCCATGGTTTGTTCAACCATGTCATGGAAGATAGCTAACATACACCTTTGGAAAGTCCCGGGCGCATTACATAAGCCAAAAGGCATTCTTTTGTAAGCGAAAGTGCCATAGGGACAAGTGAATGTAGTCTTCTCTTGATCTTGGGGATCGATGGGTATTTGAAAATAACCCGAGAAACCATCAAGAAAGCAGTAATATTCATTACCGGCTAATCGTTCAAGCATTTGGTCCATGAAAGGTAGAGGGAAATGATCCTTTCTCGTGGCATCATTGAGTTTGCGGTAGTCTATACAAACTCTCCACCCAGTAACGAGACGAGTGGGAATCAACTCGTTGTGTTCATTGGGAACAACGGTTATTCCGCCCTTCTTGGGCACACAATGGATTGGACTAACCCATGGTGAATCCGAAATAGGGTAAATCATACCCGCATCAAGAAGTTTGATAACCTCTGTTTTGATGACTTCATGGATTTTTGGATTCACCCTTCGTTGGCTTTGAATAGTGGGCTTATAGTCGTCTTCCATGAGAATTTTGTGCGTGCAGAAGTGAGGATCAATTCCACGAATATCCGAAATTTTCCACGCAATAGCCTTCTTGTGAGCTTTCAACACAGCAACGAGGCGAGTCTTCTCTTCATCTTTCAAATCCGTTGCAATAATGACGGGCGACTTCTTGTTGTCGTCAAGGAACACGTACTCGAGATGTGGCGGCAACTCCTTTAGTTCCAAATCCGGAGGATTTTCGACGGGAGGCGTTTGCAACGTCGGAGTATCGATAGCAATGACCGTGGGAGATGGAGGCGAAGGATTGTCTTCGGTGAGAAGATTGTCAAAGAAACTCATATCTTCATCCCCCTCGGTGGGAGAATCATTAGTAGCTAAATTCGCATCTCCCATGGCATCTTCAAGATTGTTCCAGAATAAATCACTATCTCCAAATAGAGACAACGAGGAATCAATGGAGGACACGGTCTCAACAGTGGGAAGAGAGGTAGGAATACTTTTGCAAGCATCATTAAAGTGTTCTTCACAAGCCTCATCAAGAACGTCAATACAATTAACGCGCTCATATGAATAAGGCTGTTTAGACAACTTTCCCATGTTGAAGACTACTTTGTCGTCACCCACTCTCATGATAAGCTCACCGGCTTCAACATCAATGAGAGTGCGACCGGTCCTCAAGAATGGACGACCAACAATAAGTGGCACACGGGGGTCCAGTTCGTAGTCGACGACAACAAAATCAGCAGGGAAGGTGAATTTGTCGACTCCTACAATAACATCTTCGGCTATCCCCACTGGATAAGCAACCGTACGGTTGGCCAATTCCAAAGTCATTTTAGTGGGGACTAGCTCTGGGAGAGATAATTGCTTCCAAACACTTAGAGGCATGAGATTTATACTGGCACCTAGATCGGCTAGGGCCATGCAATTCTCTACTCCCGGGAAATTGCAAGGGATAAGAAAACGACCCGGATCACCAAGCTTTATTGGCAATTTCCTTAAGAGCACTGCAGAGCAGTTCTCATTCAGTTGGGTGTTGGCAATGTCGAGGAGCTTTTCCTTGTCGCTCAGAAGGTCTTTAAACATTTTGGCGTATTTGGGCATGTGAGCGAGAGCCTCAGCGAAGGAGATATTGAAATTCAGTTGTTTAAACATTTTAAGAAAGTTAGAAACCTGAATATCATCCTTGCTCTTTTGCTTCTCTTTCCTCAACCTAGAAGGATAAGGTATATTGGAAGAAGAGGAAGGCTTTGGGAGTATAGGATCACGCACAACCACGGGTGGAGGAGGGGTAGAAAGAAGAGGTGGAGAAATTGGGGAAGGCGAAGGGTGAGGAATAGGAGCAGGCGACTCGTTTTCCTTAGTCACAACCACCGGTGGAGGTATAGGAAGCTCGGGTTCCTTGGTACCTTTACCACTTCGAGTAGTGATTGCTTTCATCTCCCCTCTTGGGTTCGCAACGGTGTTACTCGGAAGAGTACCCGAAGAAGAGGGTTGACTACTTTGGAAGAAACTAGCCATCATGTTCCTCAGATCGTTAGTCTGGCTATCCAACGTGTTTCTCATATCAGCTCGCAAATCATTTCCTTGCTTGACCAAATCTGCCTTCAAGTTGCGCACTTCCTCTTGGAGATTTCCCACTATCACGTCATTGGTTCTCATGTAGGTGGCGACCTCTTGGTGTAAAGCAGTGGTGGTTTGGTTGGAAGGAGCATTGTATGCAGGTGGTTGGTAAGCAGGTTGTTGGTAGATTTGATTGTTACGTTGAGGCGGTTGTTGCTGCTTGTGAGGTGGGATGTATGGTTGTCGAGGTTGTTGTTGTTGTGGAGGAGGGCGGTTAAGGTTTTGTTGTTGGTTTGGGTTGGTAGGAGGAAAGCCAGGTGGTGAAAGATAGTTGTTGCTGCGGTAGCTAAGCAAGTTACGGTCACCTTGAGGTCTAGCTTGATAAGCAGGTTGTTGGTAGGTGCCATATGCCGCATTCACATTCTCAGCAGGGTAATCTTGGGTGGCGGTACAAGTTGTGTAAGAGTGGGGACCACCGCATATCTCACAAGGTTGGTTGACAGCGTTCACTTGTGCATTTTTGGCATTGTTGCTGTTGTTGTTGCTGACGGTGTGGGTGACAAGCGATTCAAGAAGCGTGGTGATTTTGTCAAGTCGCTTGTCGCTGTCATTAGTGCTAGCACTAGCAACATTGGTCCTAACACTCTTGGTTTGCACACGAGATTTGTTCTCAATGATGTCCCAAGCAGCATTGGAAGTCTTAGCCAATAAATTACCCCCCGAGGCACTATTCAGTGAATCTTGGTCACTCATGCTTAAACCATTGTAAAAAGTATTGATTTGATGTACTTTGGTAAAACCATGTTGTGGGCATTTTCTTAGAAGATCTTTAAAACGATCCCAAGATTCACTGAATGACTCATCGTACTTTTGTTCAAAGTTTATAATCTCATTCCGCAAAGCGGTAGTACGAGAGGGTGGAAAAAAGTAGTTGATAAACTTTGTTTCCAAATCCGTCCACGAGAGAATACTCTGTGGCGGTTCCTTAGCAAGCCAATGCCGGGCTTGTCCCTCTAGAGAAAAGGGAAAAAGTTGTAACCTTATTACTTCTTGTGAAACTCCATTGAACTTGACCGTGTTGGTGAGTTGTAAAAACCTCTTGATATGGTCGTGTGGGTCATCAATGGTGCGTCCCAAGAACGGTTGAGCGGATACCATCTGGATAAAGCCTGACTTTAGCTCGAAATTGTTGGCGGCAATTGGTGGTATAACAATTGGATCCGTGTTGCCATCAACATGAGCTTGCAGCAATTCAATCATTGGGCGATTATCCGGAAGGTGCTCATTGTTGTTGTTATTGTTCATGTTGTTGAAAGGCGGGTTGTTGTTGTTATTATTGTTGTTCGGAGGTGGTATGTTATTGTTGTTTTGTACACCAGCCATGTCTAAGTTATCGAGAGGCTCGGGCTCTTGATAAGACGTGGATCGAGTGCGCATACACCTGCAAAAGAACGAACAAAGAAAAACAAAGCAAAAATATTTTTGGTTTTTATTGTTTTTTAATTTTTAGGATTTTTGAAAATTTTATATTTTTTAGTTGTTTTTGAAATTTTTTGAAAAAGTAACGTTCACGGGGAACGGATCCCAAAATCCAAGTTCTCACAAAAAACGTTTGATCTTAACGAGAAGAGCCGGCAGCGGCGCCATTTGAT
Organism: Glebionis coronaria; assembly: GCA_025667525.1. Lineage (NCBI taxonomy): Eukaryota > Viridiplantae > Streptophyta > Magnoliopsida > Asterales > Asteraceae > Glebionis > Glebionis coronaria. The sequence goes on along the minus strand of CM046874.1, from coordinate 111,834,035 downwards.
ACACTGGTTTTGTATGGGTTCTAATTTTACTCTCGATATCCTCTCGAATTGATCTAGGTCTTAAGTGGAATGATTGTTCTTGGTTACTAAATAAAGGGGGTTTGGTTTTCTAATCTAATAAAAAGTGGAAACGAAAATTTAAATCAAAGACAATTAATTTAATGACGATTACTAAAAACTTGAATTTAAACTTAAGATTAAAATTAAGATTAAAATTAAAATTTGAAATTAAAGTTCAATGACATAAAGAAACAGTGAACAGATAAACAGTAACTTGAAAGGAAAATTAATCCGGAACTTAAACCTTGGTTCGGAACTATTCAAAGACAACTCATCCGGAACATCCTCATGCGGAACTTACTGATTCGGAACCTTCCGGATGAAGGCTGTTGATTCGGAAGTTTAGAAAATAAATCGGTTCGGAACTTCTTCTTGATTCGGAACTTTCCGGATGAAGGTTGATTCGCAACCTTCCGGATGAAGGTGGTTGATTCGGAAGTCCTGGCTTGATCCGGAACTTTTCTCTGTTCGGAAGTTTCGGCTTGGTTCGGAAGTTTGAGACTTCCGAATGAAAGGGGGTTGATCCGGAACTTAAAGCTTGGTACGGAAGCTTCCGAATGAAAGCTTCATTCGGAACTTTTTGGTTGATTCGGAAGTTCTGAATTCCCAGGTACAGTAGCAGTTAACGAAGAACACGGAACACAACTTTTAATCAAAAATCAAAACAAATACTTAAAAAGGATTTACCAATTTAAACACAAATCATTTAGACACTATAAGCAACAAATCCCACTAATAAAAACACAAATCCCATCAACTTTTGAAGATCAAATCAAGAAAAATAAAAACTTAAGAACTTGAAGATAAAGATGAAGATGAACAAGATTAAATGGAAAGATTAAACAAAAGCTTTGTATTGAATGATTAATGTTTTGACAAGATGAACCAAAGATTAAAATTACAAGATTGGAAAAACAAAGATAAAAATCACCAATCACCCTAGTGGTGATGGTGTTCTACGAACCAGGAAGAAAAATGGGAAGGAAGAAAGAAAAACTTTAAAAACTAGTCTAAAATGTGTGAGGGGAAGGCTATTTATAGCCTTGTCCTTTGGTTGGTGAGTGGGCTTTCTCCCGTTCTTCTTGTCTTTTCGTCTTTTCAGAAAAGTTTCCGTTTTCCATTCTGATTCGGGATTTGTCGTCGATTAAATTCAACTCGTCTTTTAATTTCTTCGTTTAAAGGACTTGAGTTTCTTCGACTTATATAAATCTTCCATCTTTGGTCCTTTTCTTCGATAAATCTTCGAATAGGCCCAGTGACTTCAAATCTTTTGCATCTCTTGGACAATAGACTTTATCTTGAGTCTTTTTCTTCAGTAAAACCCGTGCAATCCCATGTTTTCTTCAATATTCATCCGGTTGGCTCTGAAAATACAATAAACACAAAAACCACGCATAATTCCAAACAAATGATATTAAATACGTGTTTTGGTCTCGTTTTAGCCCGAATTAAGTGGTAAAAGGATGGGTGTTTACACACCTATCAGGAATCGTTTCGAGCGGGAAGCCACTCGAAACGGAGGAGTCCATCCGGACCTCTCATTTATTTTCTTCAATAAATTCAGTTAAGTCCTTTCAGTCATGTCATGTTCCATGTTCTCTTCAGCCATGTCACATTACATGATCATTTAAGTCTTGTCAGGCTTAAACCTATCAACAGCATTATGTCTTAATTAGAAGACAAATTATCCTTCAGTTTATTTGTCTTCTTAGTTTACGTGTTCTTTCAGTTCTTATAACTTCATCAGCTTATTACATTTAATTCGAGGACGAATTCCTCCTTTTTAAAGGGGAAGAATTGTAAAACCAGTACAGTCGTATCGTTAATTCGGGGACGAATTATTCTTTTAGAGGGGAAGAATTGTAAAACCCGTATTTAAATATTAAATACGCAGAAACAATACGTTCGGAAAACAAAACACGCGAGAAATATACAAACGTACGATTAAGTTTTAAAAAAATGAAAAGTTAATTTAAACTAAAAAGGGCCGGCTTTTCATGTTTAAAAAAAAAGAAAAAAAAAGAATGTATGATGGACTTGTAGGCCGGTTTTATTAAATCAAGGGAAGGACAAATGGGCTTTAAGCCTGATTAAAAAAATAAAAAGAAGAAGTACGGGACTCCCTTGTAAAAAAAAAAAGATTAGGGTTGCTGCTTTTTTTTTCTGCCGACAGATAAGACAAAAAAAGGGAAAAAGATCGAGTGTTGTTTCTTCCTCATTGATCTATGTGTACTCGCCTCCCATTCTAGAAATCCCTCAAAGGTAATCATTCGTTTCATTTTTACACAGACCATAAGATCATGGTTTTATAACCAAAAACACGTGGGTAATTAACAAACGGGTTTTAGAAAGAAAAGGGGGCGTCGGGTTGTGTGGCTGCACGAAAACCGAGACCATAATGGTCTTGGTGTGGTTGCTGTTTGGGACAGCCATGACTCACAAGGGGCAGGTTGGTTGGTGTGTGACGGCAACATGTGGGTTGACTTGATTCACAGCCCCAACGTGACCCAATCAAGGCCTCGGTGGTGATTGTTTAACCGGCCACAACTTTGGAACAAACAGGGGTTGATTGGATTTAATAACAGTTGGAAAAATATTATTAATAATCAACAGGGGTGTTTGGCTTTTCGAACAACAACAAAAACCCAAAGAGGGGTATACTGTCCAAACAGTGGGTCTTGGGTATAAACAGGGGGAACACAAGAACAAACAGTGGGAATATATTAAAACAAGGCTCGGTGGGAATATAGTAAACAGCAGGGGGGTTCGTTTGAATCTTATTTAATGAAATTAGCGACTGATTAGCGACGCTAAATCTGTCGCAGTTTTTGATGATAGTTTTGTTGACAGTTTTTAAAACTCAGCTTTTAGTCACACTTTTAAGGACAGATTTTGTTGTCGCTAAATCTAGTGGACAAATTTAATATATATATATTGATTGTTTTAGTGCGATCGAGAAAAGAGGGTATCTCGGTAGGCTCGGGACTATAATTAAATTAATTAAAACAACGACTTAATTATATCTTATTTAATAAATAAATATTTTAAATGAGTTATGTGGTAGATTAATTTATTTATACTAAACTAGTTTTATATAAATTTAAAAAGGGTATAATTTTATTAGATGAGTTTAATTATTTTTGGAAACTTTCTAAGTTATGAAACTTTATATTTTTAGTAGGTTACCGAATATAGTAATATTATAAGATCAGGATACGTGTTATGCTGAAACTAATTATAGAACATGAATATATTAATGAAAGAAATACTAGAATACTCAGATTTATCAGTTTATATATTTACAGTATTTCAAGAATAAATTAAATCACGAAAACAGCTAAGATTCGCAAATTAAATAAACGAATATCAGTTAACTTATTCGCGCCTATTATTATTGTAGCTTCCGTGAAGCCGAGTAGAGTTCGTTCAGTCTTCTTTCAGTCAGTTACTCGACAAGAGGTACGGATTTTCCGTCCTTTCAGTAAGGACTTCCTTTCTATGCATGATTAGGATTCCCCGTCTGCAGCCAAATGTTTTTCCCCGTATGTGTTTAAGCATATTAGAAATCATGTTAAAAACAAAGTAAGTTGCCTGAGCATTATATACAAGCACGACCAGTTTATGTACTAGTTACGGAGGTACCGTAACCACGACACTAGAGGCACCGGTGTCGTGACTCACATGCAGGAGAGTGATATCCTGCATCGTCTCACTCATGTTTAGTTTTGCCATTTTTATATGTATTTTTAGTGGGGCGTATGGATACATCCTAGGCTTATCAGTTTACAAGTTATCAGGGTGAATGTGGTGTGTGCTCTACATCCTTCACATTGGAGCTGATCCCTCCACCCAGCACAGTATTTAGAGGTCACCCCTCTACAGTTATTTAGAGGTCACCCCTCTACAGCATGACGAGGTCACCCCTCCAGTTATTCATGCACGATTGTTACAGCACGTGACCTATATAAGCTCTGGCAATTAAAATACAGTAAATGCATGTTTTCAGATTTAACAGATAACAGTCAGCTTTATTATTTATAAATCAGACTTTACAGATTATACACAGATTTCCGCTGCAACTTTACTTATTTACAGATTATACCACAAAGTCAGCGCCACGTCAGCTGTCTACTTTGCTTCTATATTCGCTTTACAACTTTACAGTTCTTCCTAGACGTGTCAACTGTCTACTTTGCTTCTATATTCGCTACGAATGTGAATGCTAACGTATTTGTGTGCATACTTTTTTTTTGAGAAAGAATAGTATATACTAATTCTCCATTGCATTCAATCAGTTTCCTTACACACATTTAACCCAAAAAAATTGGATTCTGAAAAAGGGGAAAAAAAGTAGGTGGAACCAATCTCAACACATACATTCGGCTCATAGCACCAAGCTTGACAAGCCATGTTGGAAGTAGAGCGTTCCATCGTACGTTGCCAAACTAAATCATTGCCATAAAGCAGATGCAACATATGTTCTAGATCCTTCTCTGTAACAACATCATGGTCTCCTTGTGAGTTCACAATACTGCACCTGTGAATGGAGAAAATAATTAGGTTTGCAGGAATTGAGTAATTTAGGCATATAAATGTACATAGCTTCTGTCCTAAAGATACAAATAGAAAGAGGTAAGCCTTAGCTCATTTCGATAAAGGAAAAGATAAACAAAAGTATTAGCATGTGCTTATCTTATTTATGACAGAAGAAAATTAGCAAGATTTCTGCGTGAAATAACTTTAATATGTCAAGAAAAAACACCGTAATTTATAAGAAGAATATGTTAGAAATAACACACCTATGGCAATCTGATTTGTCAATGAGCCTTCCACATTACATATCTCATGTCGTCACCGTGGTTTCGGAATACTTTAATCACATGATTAATATTTTTTTCTACAACAAGCTTTATCATGATCCTAGGACTTGAGCCCGCGCTTCGCCAAGAGTTGCACAACCAAAAAGCCAAAGTGAAACACTAATGCAGGTCAAATGCAGGCGGAAGATCCCATGTGATGGAAAAGGAGTGTTTGGATGTTGTTATAACTACAGGCAAACAACACTCCTACAGTAGAATGGGTGTTTGGTTGCTGTTATAACAGCATCAAAACACTCATTTTGCAGCAGACGGGGTGTCCCGTCTTTGCCTACTGTTATAAGAGCATCCAACAACTCCTTTTGCATCAGAAAGGGTTTAACAACAGGGAACATATTCATAGTGAAAGGAATATACTAACAGGTAACAATGCTTTTAAACGAAAATCTAACCTGGGTGTTTCCTATACGTCTTTCTTGATCTTGCTGGAAGAAAACAAACACCCACCTCTCTATCTCTCTAAAAATAAAAGAATACCCACCATCTCTTTCTCTCTAAAAGTAAAAACATACCCACCTATTAGTTTGTGGAATAAGTGTATAACGTTTACCATACAGGCACCGCAATCGAAGACCATACACCGAGCCATTTTAGTACCAAAACCCACCCATTGCGGACCTGAATTACCTTTTTCGTGCGGACCTCAATTACCTTTTTCGTAAACACAACCATTATGTAACAGCACATTCTCGTTCAAACAGAACGGAAAAAGTAAGTGTTAATTTCGAGGCTCAGATAAATGAGCAATCGGATATGAAAATATGTCGCCATGGCTGTAAAACTTAGCAAGCTTGCCCCGCCCAGAGGCACATAATCCGAATAATAATTCAACCCGCTCAAAAAGTATCATCATAGCCTTTTAACAGCATTATTATTGTCATATGAAACATACCCACTATGAAGTCAGACATGGAAGTATGGAAGCCGTACCCAAAACCCATTCTGGCTGCGATCACATGGTCGCCCCGCCAAGATACGGGTCTTGGTAAACCGTGCTAAACAAAACATCCCACACACCGGTCAGCATCATAAGCAATTAACATACAGGAAGAGCAAACTATCAAAGGTGACACAGAAAAGGATCATAAGAAGCAAATAACGTATACGGAGACAAACCTATCAAGGCTGAAACATAGAAGCTAAACCCCAAAATTAGGGTTTTCAACCAATCACCAATTCATCGTTTGCACACCCAATCGAGATGGCAAAACAGCCGTTGCACATCTAATCTAGATGGAACAACAACGAATCTACCAAGAATACAGTTTTGGATATATATATATCTTACTCGCTTATTGTGTTGATAGTTGATACACTAAATGTCTTGTTTTAGTTATCTAGCTTAACGATGCTACAAAGAATCATGTCATACTAACCTTATATAAGCCCTTTTTTCCAATATAAGCCACAAAAAATAAACATGTGAAACATAAGCAAAAACCAAATAACGGATAAACCCGCTACTTACACTTAAACAAACACCCCCAACTGCGTTGGTTTAAGCTTATATAGCGTTTTTTTTCTTACGTAGGTTTCAGCTTATGGTTCATAACCCCACTTTATTTAAAGTTTTTTGGCTTACCCCAATAATCAAAACCGTATATGAATAAGCATAAAAAACCTAATACTTAATTGCTAATCGAAAGTAAGTAATTAAGCAGATTAAAACTAAAATTTGTTACATAAACTGTATTTCGAAAAATCGTATGGCAACCCTAATTTTAAAATAAGATAATATCAAATTATAAATCAATTAAAACTAAACCAGAATTATATATACTAAAAAGGTAAAAAATCAAAACCAAAAACTATGCAAATAACTTGATAAAGGGCAAACCTTTTTTCGTTTTTCGAGTCATCAGCAACATCATAGCCACGCAAAAGGAAACAACCACCTAACCCCACCGACGCCACCTACCGACCATCAACGCCGCACACCACGAACGGCGGCAGCGTAGAAGCCGGTGGCAACGAAGAAAGTTGTGGGTGTGTGATTCAAACATCCATAGATCATATCAAAACAATCATGGAATCCATAAGGATCACACACAATCAAACAAAACACACAAAGCCCCCTCATATTTCAAGATCTAGGTTTTTTATTTTGGTGAGAGAGAGAGAGAGGGGCTGAGTGATTTGTGTGAGTAATTAATAAACAATGGATCATCATATAAACACTCCCAACTCACAATCAACGGGCAAGATCCACATACGAAGATGAAATTAACGGTATGGATCAAGTTCTTATCACCTTGAGAGAGAAGCGATTTTTTTATTACCACCACAATCAGACAATAAAATTAATACCAAAAGGAAACGGAAGATGTACACTTTAATCAAAAGGCAGAATAAGCAGTAAAGGGCAAACTCCCCTCTCTAACAGAAACAATAAAGTGCAAATTCCCAATTAATGAAAACGGGACACCATTAATGAAACGGAAATAATGAAACGGAAGATGTAGGTGTTAGTGTGTGAAAAATTTGTGAGAGGGAATGAAGGGGTGTGAGAGAGGCCGTTGATTATATTTAAGTAGGTTTGTGAGGAGAATCACTGCTCGTATGGATGCGTGATTCTCCTCCTTTATATAAAGGTTATTGTATAGTTGTATCTCGAGAACAACCAATCTAAAACAAAACAAAAAGAAAAATAAAGAAAAAACAATAAAAAATCCTAAAAAATAATCTAACTACCGTGTATTTTCTCTTTTCGGCATCGTAAACTCGACAAAATGTCCTGCAAGTGCAAAGAGGATGCAATGTGGTGTCAAAATTCGACAAGCCCTTCAGGTAAGATTCGGCGAGGCATTTTGTTGTCACGCCCATATGCACTCTTTCACAAAGCTTATGGCATTTTTAAGCTAAAACAAGAATAAAGTGGACTGAGCACGCCCACGTAGCTAGTTTTTCTTGACTTGTACAACCAATTCCACCATTATTGAGAAAATCCTTCTAGCAACTATGTCAAAAATGTACATTTATTCCTTTTTGATGTTCTTTAATAAGTCCACACATTGGACTGCAATATCACGTGAGGAAAGATGATAATGTTTTGTAGACTATCGAAAAACAACATCCCCAATCATCTTAATGACGTCTACGGACATGCTTAGGAACCGCCATTAGGCTGGTGGGAATGAAATTGAAGCCACGAGCGAGTTGACAAAATTCACGCGCAGTTCTTATCTCTCACCATAACTCACGTGCGAGTTCTTTCATGGCAAAAGAAAAACATAGGCAGACTCACCTGGGTGAGTTTATGCATAGGGGTGGTTCCTCATCACAACCCGCCTATGAAACTCAAGATTGCTACATTCCACAGTATTCAGACTCGTATGAAAGTCAAGGGTTTGCTTCGTATCAACAAATCGGGTCTCCCGAGCTGGAAACCGTTCCCGAAACTCAAGAAACGGTCCAAAAACCTAAACCAAAGAAGGCACTATCTAGGGGACGTCAAAAGAAGAAGGCGGTCGAGGAACCTACAGAACGACAACAACATTGGACAACAACGGAGGAATTTTTTTGGCAAAAGATTGGGTTTGCGTGTCTAGTGACAACGTTCATGGAAACGAAATGAGTACGCATGGATTTTGGACAAAAATCCTTGAGTACTTTGAGAGCAAAATGGAGGAACCCGGGGTTCGTACTTATGATGCTTTGAACGGGAAGTGGAAGACAATTCGAACTTGTATAGCTCGTTTTTGTGGTGTTTATGGTCAACTGATGCAGATGGGGCCTAGAAGTGGTGCATCGGATGCTCATATGATTAATGAGTCGTTGATGCATTATGAGGCTCAAGTTGGACTACCGTTCAAATTTCGTCATTGATGGGAGGTTGTGAAAGACTGCCAGAAATAGAAGGAGGTTGAATTGCCTAAAGAATTAGCTAGGACTTCCAAAATAAGCAAGAGATACAAGTTATCTGGGTATAATTCGTTTAATACAAATTTTATGGATGTAAGTAACAGTGTGGATGTTGATGCCACTGATAATGAAGAAGTGCAACCGATCCTACGTCCAATGGGAAGGGACATAGCTAAGGCTAAGTCTAGAGGGGGAGCAGAGCTTCGGGGGAGTCGAGTACAAACGACGAGGCTTTGGCTAGGTTGATGTTGTCTGGGTTGGGCGAACAATAAGAACGGGCCTTTGTTGTGCAGGGTGAACAACAGACCACATATTTTGAGATGAAGAAGAAAGAGATGGAGATCCGGGAAAAAGAAGTTGAACTAGCCCGAAAAGGAAGACTTGGACTATTATATGCAGCTGATAGATCATTTGACGGGACGTGATCTCGCAGTCACTTTTTCATGTGTTATTTTTATTTTCGTATTGTGTTTTAATTTTCTATGTTTTAATTTTTAGTTTCATACTGTGTTTTAATTTTCTGTGTACCTGTGTTTTAATAAAATGTATGAATAAATGTTTTAATTGTATGAATAAAAAATATTTAAAAAAAATAGGGTTGATGTTGAGTGAGTTTGGGTGAGTGTCATTACCTCATGTGGGGAGTTTAGGTGAGTTTTGGTAAGTTTGGTAAAAAAGCTCACATCTCGTAATGACTTTGCATTTTTGGGTGAGGCGTTGTATACGGTGACTCACGACGCGAGACACAGTACACAGTCTCGCGTTATGGCCTTACGTTTTCATTTTTTTTTTTTTTGTGGTATCAACCAAGGAGCGAGTTTTTGTATTGTGCTGAGATTTGTTGTTATAGACAAAACCCTACATGCTATATGCTTTTTTCATAACACGAGCCTTTCTTTAGACCATAAATTGGTTCAAATTCGACTTGTAAGATTAGGTTTCTAGAAACCCTAATCCTACAAGTCGGGCTTGAGTCAATTTATAGTCTAATACATCAATAATAAACATCAATACACATCAATAATACAATACTTATCATGAGGGTTTAGTACGTACATCACAAAAACGTACATCGTGCTCTTAGCATAATACTAAAAGTTTTATCACACATGACCTCGAACATTTCATCACATCACAGTTATATGTTTGAGTTTTAGTTCGCGCTAACTTTATTGAAACTCTGCTAAATCAGATTAGTTGTCGAAATCATTCCACATGAATGACAATAACAGATGTCAAAAGACTCTTGAATTCAGAGAGTGTCCCGCGGGTACTTGTGACACATATGAACTTTTCGATTCAGTGTTGATTTTGAATTTTTTTTTAACAAATTCTCCTTAATATATCTTAAGTGCTCCGGTAAATCAAATATGTTTCTAATCTTATTTAATTAGTATAATTAAAAAAATTGATTTCTCGGCTGTTTACATATTTTGTGAATCATTTTATTAAATAATTAAAAGAATCCAAACATCGAAACCACCACCCCCTCCATTGAAACGAAAATCTAAACAACATGGCCTAGATCTGGAAGTGAGAGTTGAGAAAGTGTATTGCTCAAACAGCTTGGCAAAGTGAAAAAAGTAGACATTGAAAATGAAAAAATAAAATTACATATTAATCTCCAAAAAGTCAAAATATAAAATAGTTAAGTAAGGTTGGTGGCATATTTATATCATCGACAAGCTCCCATTATATCCTCCACTATATTTGACAACATATTCCTTAATCAAAAGAGGCCAAGAGGCTAATGCTTAATTATTTCTACTTTTAAAGATGCTTACAGCTTTTAATGGAGCATTTGGGATAGAATATGTTGGCTTTTTTAGATGATGACTAATTATGTTAAGTTCTTAATTTGTAAAATTGAGGTATGATTAATTATAGAAACATTATGCAAGTGTAATCATCATAATAAGTTTTTCTTAATCGAAAGTTGCTTATTATCATTGCAAGGTGGTTGTTTTCATGCATCTTTATCTTAATAAATAGAATGATGTAGGAGGACTATTTATTTGTAAAGTGAAAGCATAAAAAGTAAATCACATATGGGAATAAAATTACTTTCCAGTTGTGTTTACAGGCATATGTGCTTTCATAAGATTCAAAAATGAACCTCATTTACTCTCTACTAAGCTATGTTTGCCAAGAGCTTTTTTAAAGCTTTTTAAGAGCTGTTAGCTTTTTTGTTAAAAAAATAATCTAATAGCTCTGTTTGGTACAACAAATTTTAAGAGCTGTTAGCTTTTTATTTTCACCAAGTAGCTCTTAAATAAAAAGCTATCTGATACAGCTTTTTAAATTGTCAAGAGCTGTTAAAGCTGTAGATTACTGATATACCCTTCAACCATATTATAATTTATTTAAATATGTCCTTTTAAGTCATTTTACATTTTAATATTTACAGTTAACAGCTAATATACCAAACACTTCTATTAAAAATATAGCTTTTTAGTAAACAGCTTACAGCTAACAGCTTACAGTTAACAGCTTACAGTTAACAGCTTACAGCTTACAGCTAATTTTACCAAACATAGCCTAACACTTAGTTCTCGAATTTTAGACGAAAGGAAGGGGAAAAGGAAAGGAAAAAGAAAAGAAAAGAAAAATTAAATGAAGTGTTATTTATATGTTCATGAGATGAAAAAAATGAAAAGGAAAGTAAAGAAAAATCATGTTCTCAAGTGAGAGGAAAAGGAAAATAATTTGGTAAATTACATATATGTCTTTTTAATTCTTATGACCAAATATTATAAAAAAAGCATTTTGGTATTTATACAACTTAAAATAAAGTTTCATTTCCCTTTCCTCCCAAAAGTGGGAGGAAAGTTTTATAAGCAAAACTTCCTTCTATTTTCCTTTTCAATTCTTTTTCCCTTCTTAAAAAAAACTAAATAACAAAAAAAAGTTTCTATTTCCTTTCATTTCCCCTCGAATGTGAACTCAAGAATACATTGTAATTGTATGGGAAAAGATGATGGCTGCGTTTGGTAGGAAGGGTGTGGTCAAGATTTTTGAATCGATGAATAAAAGCATTGTGATTTTTAGTATTTGTTTGTTAAAATGAGTGATAAAAGTTTTGTTTTTATCGGTTGTTTGTTAAATGAGAGATGAATAAGACTACTTTTAAAAAGATTAATTTTTTAATGTTTATTTAAAAAATTAGAACAACGAGTTGTGATAATTATTATTCGTTACTAATGTTTACAGTTATTCCTTATTGGTAATGATCATTGTCACTACTCACTCTTATAACTCACTATTACCATTTATCGTTAGAGGTGACAATTCGTGTCGGGTTTGAGTTGACGAGTTCGGATTGACAAGTTGGCTGGTCAAAAAACTTTAACTTGAACCCGTCCTTTAAATAATCAAGTCAATTATGTCAACCTTAACCTGTTTACACATAACCCGAACTTGATCCAATTAACCCGTATATATATATATATATATATATATATATATATATATATATATATATATATATTTGGGTTGACGGTTAAATATGTTCTACGAGTTGAATAGGATATACGGTTTTCGGGTTAACTCTTTTAACCCGTTTTATATATAAAATTTGACACATTACATAAGTTTAACTTGTTTTATATACATAATAGTTGACCCATTACATTGGTTAAAAATGTTAAACGTGTTTTCTGATCGACCAATTTACTCACTTAACACGTATAATATAACAAAAATAATTTTAAATCTATATAAGTAAATAAACGAGTTGGCGAGTCGACTAGTTTAATTTATTTTCAACCCAATTTAACTTGTTTGATAAACGGGCCAGATAGATTAACCTAAATCTGACCTAAATATATTTTTTTACTCTACCAAAATCTGTTAATTTTTATTTCGGTTTGGAATCTAGTTTATAAAAATTGTCACCCCCGCCGCTCATCTTAACAAATTCAACCGATATGCATAAAGCCAAATAAAAGTTTATTGACATCTAATAGTGCCAATTTCTAGCACGGTAATAATATCTAGATGGTCGACATCCTTGCCTACACTTTTCTATTCAATTAATTACAAAAATATTTTTTTAAGCATCACTTAGGACATAATTCAGCTATATTTATTTATCCAAAAAAAATAAATAGGGAATGGCTGAAAACAAGTAAACATGTTCAGTTTTATAAAGCAAAACAATTATAATCGATCTACATATATCTAAGATACAAGTTATATTGAATGCTTAAACTCAACACACATGATGCATTAAGACTTAAAAAATATGAAAAATATGTCTGTTTTTTTTTTTTTTAATTGAGTTTGGTTGTGACCAAAAGTGATTTAGACAAATATTTCGTCTATTGACAAACGCTTGAAAAAACCCCTACATCAAAATAGAAAACGATGTATTTTGTGACGTTCCAACACATGTCGCATAAGCAGTACAATGCGTTTAATATCGCCATTTTGATTTCCAATCAAATATACCTTTCGTTCTTTTCAACATTGTTTTGTAGTACATAATTCATTTGAATGTACTTTAAACTCTTCAAGTTTTATTTCATTGTTCACATGTAAATTAGGTACAATAATGTGTTGGCGTCGCGACAATATATCGAATCACACGTGAAACAAAGCAGATGGTATATAAAGGGTGTTAACGAAAATAAGGAGTCATTTTTCACAATAACGTGAAACTTAAAGATTCGTTTTTTTTTCTTCTTTTCTCCAGCAGAATGTAGCAAGATCAGCTATGTCGAAACTAGCCCTGGTGAAACATGATCTACTAAGTGATATATGTATCTTAATCTAGTGTTTGACACACAACAACTCGAAATGGTTAAGTTTTTTTTTTTTTTTTTTTTTTTTTGAACATAATGTAATTTGAATAGTGAGTGATTACTTATCTTGTGTAGGGTAAAACAAACAAAATATATATGGTAATGGGATAAGCAAGGTGGCATGGGGATTGGTGCAATGGATGTGACGATATACAATAATTATTGGTACGGATAACAGGACGCCTACGCCCTACCTAGCTTGTGAATTGGCATCTAACACGTCAAGCATCTCATTCAAGATAGAGTGTGAAAAAAATATCTTCATACTAGAGTAGATATTTTGTTACTGATACTTCACCAAAATATTTGATTTTATCATGTAAAAGCAAACCAATCATGTTATTATTCTGACAGTGTATTAGCATCAAAAGTTGACAACTTGGTGTATCGTTTTATGCATTGTAGACTTTTTACAAAACTAGAGACAACAAGCTTTACAATAGCTGGAGCTTTTTCTTGCTACATAGTGTGAGAATTAAAGATAATCACTCATTTTTGGCGTAGTAGTAAGAAAACTTGTGACTATCCGACTAAAAGGTGTAAGGTCTTAATTTCGATTTGAGAAAATTCTTGTTTTGGGCCATGTCCTTCATGCTGTGGACCTTTTTTGGTCCATGCTTTACCTAAACGTGTTTTACTCTACCTAAAAGTGCTCTACTCATGACACGTGTCAGTTGCTGGGATAGGTAGAGCCTGAAAAAGTTGGGTAGAGCATGTCACGTGTCAGTCGCTGGGATAGGTAGAACATTTTTTTGGTAGAGCATGACCAAAACCGGAAAAACATAAATGTTTGGCCATAAAAAGTCTACAGCCATAGGGACAGGCCTAAAACAGGAATTTTCTCTATCGATTTTATTGATGCAAAAGACACTAAAGTGGTCACGAGAACCTCCAGAAAAGTGAGATGTTTAATTGGTTTGAGTCTGTTTGACGTTGAGTTTAAACCTTGTGCATTCTTCATTTTAAAGAGCAAATAGCTAAGAAGTTAAACTGACGTTGAGTTTAAACCTTGGATTATTAATCTTAAAGAGCAAAAACCATAGCTAAGAAGATTAAAAAATGGTACTACGTCTCAATATAGTTTAGTAGGTGACTGATGGCAAAAAAAACTTTTCATTGTCTACTCTTTGATAGAAAATGAGCAATCGTAGAGAAAGAATTCCAAATTTAAGTTTGTAGAACAAGTGACCCACAGTGTATTTTCATTTACTCAGTATGTTAAATTTTGGCCATAAGATTCAACTAGCATATATGGGCTACAAGTAAAGAACAATATATGGGCTTCGACTATAGTTTGTGCCCATATGTTATTGTTTAGTGAGTTGTAATGGACTGATGTACTGTATTTGTCATCCTATCTATGTACATGTAATAATTTGACTGATGACTACTACTTGATGAACGCATACAGATCAACTACAACGAGAAGGTCGAAGAGCTAGAGGAGAAAGTGATCATGGCATTCAAATTTTTTTTTCTGAAAATGTCGACAGATTGGGTCTTGGATCGCGGTTTGAAAACAACACAGGACTACAGGAGTACTAACAAATCAACAACAAATGGCAATGGCATTGTAGGACTTGAAAAGGGATCATACTTGTTTGATGTGTCTTAGATTTCGGCTTCTACGACAAAATTGGTTATAACTTGTCACCGGTATAGTACAGACTGGACCATTTTTCGCTGTTAGCCCTGTCTTTGTTAGTATGGTTCGCAAAAGATAAGATCATTATTTATCTGCCATGCTCTCTACAAAGAAATTTCGGTACGTTGAAAAATTTAGTTCCAAAAGTATAATTAAAAAAAGAAAACAAAAGATACATATATTTCAACACGCAAAACCAAACATGAAAAGCAAGTCTTTATAAAACATATATTCAACTCTCCTGCACGTACTATAAATTTGAACGTATTCGAAGAACATATTATCTTTACATCAAACACAGAAACTATGGGAGGTCATTGTTGCTCTGGAGATGATGAACCAGATATGAAGGCAATTCTACTATTAACAGTTATTGTTCTTGTGCTAATGGCTGTCTACCTTCCTCAGCCACGTCAACGAACTTTATACGTGTATCGTTGCTAATATGCGGTCCAAGGTTTCGTGAGCTGCGACACTTGAATCGGATTATATTGAAGATTGAATGAATACTTAATTTGTCAATGTAATATGCAACTCTCTTTTGTGTGGGTTTATAGATGTTTTTTACAAGATTTATGTACTACGTATATTCATAGCGATCTCATTTTTATATTTATGACAAAAGTTATTTTTTAGGCTTCTACGACAACATGGTTATAAGG
The DNA here is from genome assembly GCA_025667525.1 of Glebionis coronaria. NCBI lineage: Eukaryota > Viridiplantae > Streptophyta > Magnoliopsida > Asterales > Asteraceae > Glebionis > Glebionis coronaria. Next base: position 111,818,128 of record CM046874.1, on the reverse strand, counting down.
CTAGGCGCAACGCACTGTCTTTTTTCGGTCGTGGAATCGGTCGCGACCGAATCGTCGCGTTGCGGCGATTCGGTCGCCGGAGCATTTGTAGCACAACCAGACCTTGGTCACGACCTGTTCCAAAAGGGGCTAAAAATTCGACCGTTACAAATATGTTACCGTTACATTTAAAAAAAAAAAAAAAATTCAAATTTTTTTTAAAACCTATATAATCAATACATCATTTCAATTTTTTTTACATTTCACACACAAATCTCTACACACATAAAACATGTCTAGCAGTAGAACTCCCAAAAACAAAACCCCAAAATCCCGAGTTCGTCAAGAATCTGTTCCACATGTGACACCGGACTCGAATTTCCGATTATCAAGTGTGTCTCCACAATTCCGGTTTAGACCCACCGGTTTTGAATATCAATCACACCAACAACCTAACTATTCAAACCGTCCTTTTTATCCCCCACAACCTAACTACGAATCGCCTTCGGGTGTGTGTCGGCCTACTATGGATTCTTCCACTGCTTCCTATCCAAACCAACAGTATTCTCCGATTAATCGTTTTGAGGTTGATACACAATTTGAAAATATGATATACAACCAAGACAACTATGTGGGTGACGGGCCTAGCCAAGAGCAATCTATGGGTCAAGGTTCGGGACACGGGTCTTTTCATGGTGCATACAACCCTGAAGACGATGTGGAAGAAATGTCCCCAATCAAACCTAAGAAGCCCTCAAGACGTGCTGCGAAAGGCAAACAGGTTGATTTAACGGAGCCACCAAAAGAATGGACAAGTGATGAAGAGGTTGCGTTGTGCAAAGGTTGGTGTCATGTTTCCGAGAATTGCATCCAAGGAAACAGTCAAAAATCAAAAGGCTTTTGGCTAAAAGTAGTGAAGTACTATGAAACCGAGACGGGTTCTGCTAGAGGGTATGACGCGGTTCTGAGCAAATGGAAAAACAGGTTGCGTCCTAGTGTTGGTGCATTTTGTGGTATTATGAATAACATTGAGCGTACTCATGATAGTGGAGCAAATGATCTCACTGATTACCAAAAAGCTTGTTCTGAATACAAAGTGACTTACAATAAAGAGTTTCAATACCAGGAGGCGTGGAAAGTGCTCAAAGATCACCTGAGTTGGATGGAGGTTGAAATGCCAAAGTTTACAAAGAAACAGTCTAGCAAAAAATCCAAGACTTCAGAAACAACTTCTGGTTCTGGACACGCTAGTTACATGAATGTGCACGATGATTCTGAAGACGAGCAAGAAGAGAAACAAGAAAATCGACCAATGGGTCGTGATCGTGCTAAAAAGAAGTCATCAACCTCTTCGTCAACTGGGAAGTCTTCATTTGTTGAAGCTGTAAGCACCAAATGGGAGAAGATGAAAGACATTGGATGGGGAAAGAAGAAGCAACAACAAGATTCCTACTTTGACTTGAAGCAACGGGAGTTGGCTTTGCAGGAGAAAACCGCGGAAATCAAAAGAGAAAAGCTCGAGTTACAACGTCGGGCTATCGAGCTTGCTGAAGCAAAGAAACGAGATAAAGACTTGATGTTCTACAACTCGGAAATCGACCCCAACTTGCCGATAGCCAAACAGCAAGCACAACAAGAAATGAGGGACAGAATCAAGGAACATTATAATTTAAATTACTAGGATTATTGTAATGTTTTTTAAATTCGAATAATTGTGTAATGTGTTTTTTTTTAAATTAATGTAATGTTTTTTTAATTAAATTTATTGTGTTTTAAAAAAAAAAAAAAAAAAAAAAATTCAACTAGGTCGCACTAGGTCGCCGGGTTGTGGCAAATAGGTCGCACTAGGTCGCCGGCCGAAAAAACTAGGTCGCGACCCATTTGCGTTGCGCCTAGCCTAACGTATCGGGTATACTACACGCCAAGCTTTTCTAACCACATTAGATTGGACCATCTTTCGTTGTTAGCACTTAGCACTGTCTAGTAATTTATGAGAAAAGTGCTATAAGGAACATGCATCCAAAAAAGAACAAAGGAAGCAATCTCCACCATCCAATATTAATCTTTTTAAATTTAATTAAAAAAACATATTTTCATCCTATTTCTTAAAAATTAAATATCTCTCAAACCGTTAATCGTTATGAAAAAATAATTATACCGTCACGACGGGAATTAAATTATCTTTCCATAGATATACACTTCTATATACTTTCGGCGAACTTTTTTAAAAAAAATTCGTAAAAAAATCACATGTAATTCTCGAAAAATTACATGTAATTCTCGAAAACTCATGTTTGATTAATTATTTTAAAAATCACATTTGAATTTGTAACGTCACATGCGATTTGTGAAATCACGTTTATTTTTTTGACGAGAATTTCAACATTGTAAAATCGTTAAAAGTATATGAAAATAACCGTCTATTAAATGACAAAAATATTTTCGTTATTATTTTAAAACCACACGTGATTTATGTGAATTACATTAAAATGTTTGAATCACATGTAATTTTGTTAATATATTAAATTGTTTGTTGCCATTAATATAAAATATGTTCATTTTACCGGGGTGGAGTCCCCTTTACCCAAAAAAATATATGTAAAACAAATTGGCTTCTGAATTACGTGATTCGGTGATAATTACATGTGATTTTGCTTGCATTACATATGATTCAAGCATACCGAAACCGTAACTTTTTCTAACAAACCCACATTAGATGAATCATATGTGATTTTTTTAATCACGTATTATGTTTTCATTTATGTAAAATATATAAAACAAATTGGCTTCTAAATTACATGTGATTTTGTTTGAATCACATGTAATTCTGCTTGAATTGCATGTGATTCGGTGATAATTACATATGATTTTTCTTGCATTACATGTGATTCAAGCATTCCGAAACCTTAACTTTTTCTAACAAACCCACTTTAGATGAATCACATGTGATTTTTTTAATCACATGTAATCTTGTTAATATATTAAATTGTCTGCTTGAATTACATGTAATTCGATGATAATTACATGTGATTTTGCTTGCATTGGATCACATGTAATTCGATGATAATTACATGTGAATTTGCTTGCATTACATGTGATTCAAACATTTCAAAACTTTAACTTCTTCTAACAAACCCACTTTAGATGAATCACATGTGCTTTTGTTTGAATCACATGTAATTTACCACGAATTACATGTAATGCAAGCAAATTCACATGTAATTATCATACATGGATCACAAGATAGCATACATGGATCACAAGACCACTTTAGATAGCATACATGGATCACAAGACCACTTCGGACGGATGGATGATGTGAGGAATGGAGAGAAAATGTTATTTACCACGAATTACATGTGATTTATCACGAATCGCATGTGATTTACTTGGTTTCTATATTATTGGTATTAAAGTTGAAAATAAAAATCTATGAAAACATGTAACTTAAAAAAAAGACTAACGCGTCAAATGGGACGAAAGTTAGATGTAAAGTTATGTGAGTCTACATGAATCACATGTGATTTAAAGCAAAATTACATGTAATTATTTATAAAACCACATGTGATTTAAAGCAAAATTACATGTAATTTTGTATAAAATCACATGTAATTTGAGCAAAATTACATGTAATTATTTATAAAATCACATGTGATTTGAGCAAAATTACATGTAATTCACACAAAATTACATGTAATTTTCATTCAACACTAACTAACCACTTTTATTACAAAAATCACATGTAATTCACACATAATTACATGTGATTTGCATTTAACACTAATAAACTATTTTATTACAAAAATTACATGTAATTCACATATAATTACATGTAATTCACACAAAAGTTAACGATTTACAGTGTTAAAAATTCTCGCCAAAAAAATTACACGTAATTTTCGAAAATTACATGTAATTTTTCGAGAATCACATGTAATTTTTTATGCGTAAATTTAAAAAAAAAAGTTTGCCGAAAGTGTATAGAAGTGCCTATCTATAGAAAGATAACTTAATTCCCGTCGCGATGGTATAATTAATTTTTCGTAACGATTAAGGGTTTGAGAGATATTTAATTTTTAAGAAATAGGATGAAAATGGGTTTTTAAATTAAATATAAAAAGATTAATATAAACCATTAGATAGAACTTGAATGGATGGTTGAGATTGTTTCCTTCCTTTTTTTTTTATACATATTCTATAAGGACCTCCTAATTTATATGGTTCACAAAAGATAGATATATCATATATCCATATTTATCTGCCATGCTCTCTACAAAGAAATGTCGGTACGTTGAATAATTTAGTTCCAAAAACATAATTAAAAAAGAAAAGATACTTATTCAACCACTACTACCCAAAACATGAAAAGCAAGTTTTAGTTGACTTAAAAATTTATATTCAACTCTCCTGTAGTATAAGTTTAATCGTATTCGAAGAACCAATTAACTTCACATAAAACACAGAAACTATGGGAGGCTGTTGTTGTTTTGGAGATAAAGAAACAGATTACACGCCAATTCTACTATTTATAGTTTTTATTGTTCTTGTGCTAATGGCCGTCTGCCTTCCTCAGCCACGACGACGAACATTCTACGTGTATCGTTGCTAATATGCGGTCCAAGGTTTGGCGAGTTCTGACATATGTATTGGTTTATAATGAAGATTACGAATTTGTTTTTGATGTTGAAAATTTTAAGAAAGGTAACACGAATAAAGATTTAATTTGTCAATACTCTTTTGTGTGCATGGGTTCAGGTATCTTTAATTCTATATTTCATATATAGATTGCTTTACAAGATTTGTGTACAATATTCATAGCGATCTCATGTTTATATATCTATCTATTCCCTTCGACCTATGTCAACAACAATAAGACGTACGTATTATCCGTTATATGGGTTCACTAAAGATGCTATTCATATTTATAGCTTATTAGAGCATTCACAATGCTTCTACTTATTAAAACTTTTTTTATTTATTTATAAGCATTAACTTTTTATAAATTCTATTTTAACAAAAAATCACTTGTAAAAACTTTCTTCAATGCAAAAAAGCTTTTCAAAAGCTTTTACTTATCAAGTTTTCATCAAATAAACTTGTAACATTTAATGTAAATAGCTTGTAACATTTTTGTCAAACACTTGACATATACTTATCAAATTATTCTTCAAAAAGATTTTGATAAACCTATTGTTGCAATGCATCAAGTCCATCACATGACTTTTTCAAATAACAAAAAGTTTTTTGTCAAGCTTACATTGTTGATGCTTTTATAACGTGTGACCAGGTATTCTACATGTCAAAACTTTCTAAGAACGTTAAGAGTATTAGCCTATTAGATGTCATCAAGTCGTCGTACTAAGCTACGGGGAAAAGTAGCGTACATTATTTTTGTCATAACAATTAAAAATTTAAAATATTACATAAGGCCAAAAACAATCATTAATAAAAAAATAATACATAAAAATGGTATATACATAAAAACGACACCACGTAGTAATAAATTAAAAATTCAAACCAATGATTAATGTTTCATAAAGATCTACGATATCATGTCGAAGGTTATCTTGATCTTCTCTATCTCACAGTTCTTTTTATTTTAGTTGATGTGTTTTGAATCGTTCGATCACGTATGTTAAATATTCCATTGAAAAGTAACGTATATTTCGTTATGATACAACGATACATGATTCTTTATAGCGTGTTGATATGAAAACGACGTATAGGATGGTATAATTCTCGAACGACTTTGTAAGAATCACAAAGCTCGTTACACATATTTTCTTGAACTTTCTTTCGCTATTAACTTCATAATTTTTTCATCCCTCGTAATAGAAAATGATTTGAAAAACGTAGACCAGTGAGGATAAAATCCATCCGCTAAATAGTAACTTTTTGCGTATGTATTTCATTACGACAAAACGAAGCTTCTCTAGATTTATTGGCAAGGAGGTCATCAAAGAAATGTGAACCATATAAAATATTGAGGTCGTTATTTGCTCTCGACACCCCGGAATATGCATACCAACACTACAACAATAATGAACCTAGGGACGTCCTTTTTCTAGGGTCGACTAAGTCGTCCCTAGATTAAAGGGGACCCACCACTTTTACGTAAAAAACTTGGTCAAAGGGGCTGTGGGGACAAAGTGGGGACCACAAATCCTAGGGACGACTAAGTCGTCCCTAGGTTAAATAAATTTATTTTCCCCGTTTTTAAATCTTTTTTATTTATTTAAAATTAATATAAATATTTTTTATTTAAAAAGTTTAAAATGAAAGTGGACCCACTTAACTTAGGGACGACTAAGTCGTCCCTAGGTTAAGTAAATATATTTTACCAGTTTTTTTTATCTTTTTTATTTATTTAAAATTATTTAAAATTAATATAAATATTTTTTTTAAAAACGTTTAAAACAAAAGGAGGGCCCTTGTAAGGGAAAACTTAGTCGTCCTTAGGTGAAGGAAAATTTATTTTTTCCTTTTTTGTCACTTGTATTTATTTAAAATTATTTAAAATTATTTAATATTAATTTAATTATTTTATTTAAAAAAAACTTTATTATAGTTAAAAATAACTTTATACATATTTAGAAAAAAAAATTATACATATTTAAAAATAACTTTATACATATTTAAAAATAACTTTATACATATTTAAAAAAACTTTATACATATTTAAAAAAATATATATATTTATTTAAAAAAAAACTTATACGTATTTAAAAAAACTTTAGATATATATTTAACATTTAAACACGCGCTTAATTAAATATATATATTACAGCGATAATAGATTCATAAATAAGAAAAATAACACATCACAAACTAATTAAAACTAAACGTACAGGTTAACATATAATAATAAAATACAAATTAACACATTAAAATAACAATTAGATTACTACTCAAAGCTAAGATTTTCCATTTCATTTAAAAGCTCATGAAGTATTGCAACCGATTGACATGCATGGTCTTCAGGATGCCTTTCCATTTCTAGTCTTGTCTCTAGCATCTTTATCTTTAGATCTTTGATCTTGCAATTAGAGCACTCAGTGGGTGCAGATTGAGAATGACCTATAGAAGAACTTGGATGTGAACCTTGAGGTGTTGAAGATCCAGGGGAAGATCTTATACGGAGTTCGAGATCAAAATCATCCTTCCATTTAAAATATTTACATCCATAATCATCTGTTTTTGGCTGTTACAAAGTAAACAAATAACATGACATGTCATTTTAATAATCACACGTATTACATAACTAAAACATTTGATTGTTTACCTTCGAAAGAGGACATGCATAGTAAAGTTTACCAAAGCTATGAGGTTGATGTGACTGTCTCAACACAATATATCTCTTTCTACATGTACACTTATAAGCTTCAAGAGGATCCATCTTATGCAAAATCGGGTGGTAGTGGTGGTGAGTTTGGTATGAGAGGATAAGAGTTTGTGAGGATAAGAGCTACCATAAATAAAGATAAAAATTTAGGGTCGACACATTTAGGGACGACTTAGTCGACCCTAGCTTTCCCGTCAACATTTTCCCGCCAACATTTACCGCCAACATTTCCCGCGAATATTTGATCACTTAAACATGCTTAAGCTCAGTATTTTTAGCTTAATGGTCACCTCAGAGCAATAATAACATATGGAATCATCGGTTGAACGTATAACGTATAACCCTAACATATGGACTCATCGGTTGAACCTATAACGTATAACCCTAGCATATGGACTCATCGGTTGAACCTATAACGTATAACCGTAACATATCGACTCATCGGTTGAACCTATAACGTATAACCGTAACATATCGACTCATCGGTTGAACCTATAACGTATAACCCTAACATATGGAATCATCGGTTGAACCTATAACGTACAACCGTAACATATGGACTCATCGGTTGAACCTATAACGTATAACCGTAACATATCGACTCATCGGTTGAACCTATAACGTATAACCCTAACATATGGAATCATCGGTTGAACCTATGTTGGAAATACGTTTTACGTATTTATGAAGGATCGGTCGCTCCAACGATAATTATGTAATGGGCTCGTGGTCCACTTAGCAATGTATAGTCCATATAGCCCACATGTAGGGTGGGCTATATATATACCCCTCCTAGCATGTTAGGAGGGGTTGGTTAGTTCATTCATTTACACACTTATCATTAATCTAATCACTTTCTCTCTCTACTTTTCTTCCCTCTCCTTTCTCTCTCTATACTTCATCTTCCTCCTTCCCCATTTCCACCATTAATCAATAGATCCAATCCATCATTTACCAAATCCTTAGAATTAGTAGGCCTTCAATTGGTATCAAGAGCCATGGTTGAATCTTAGGATTTGCATTTTTTTATCTTTTGATTTGGTGGTAAAAATCCTTTCTTTTCTAATTTTTAATAATCTTTTTGTTTTATTTTTTTAAATAATCATCTCGTTCTTTTTCTTTCTTGAAAATCTATCTAATCAGTTTTTATCAAGTTCTTTAATCACATTATTTAATCATTTTTTTATCATTTTTTTATCAGTTTTAATCAATTTTTATCATGTTTTTTAATAATTTTTTTAATCAATCATTTTTTACTCAGTTATTTTTTTAATCAAATTTTTTTTAGATAAGTTTTTTTTTTTATTAATCAGTCCAAATCCGTCCAAATTTTCATCTTTTTCATATCTGTCCAAAGGTTTTTGTCAAAACAGTCCATGAGTCCAATCCAAAACAGTCCAAAAATTGTCAGTTCTATCAGTTTTTGAGTTTCTGTTCCAGCGATTCATCTTTCAGAATAGGCCATATTTCAGAATAGGCCAACTTTCAGAAAAGGCTAACTTTCCGAATAGACAAATAATTCCGAATAGGTTTTTCCGCATAGACAAAATTTTCCGCATAGAAAAATTTTTCCGCATAAACAAATTTTTCCGCATAGTAAATTTTTCCGCATAATCAAATAATTCCGAATAGGTTTTTCCGCATAGACACATCTTTCAGAATAGAAAATTTTTTCCGAATAGACATATTTTCCGAATAGGACTCGACTTTCCGAATAGGACTCGACTTTCCGAATAGGACTCGACTTTCCGAATAGGACTCGACTTTCCGAGTAGGACTTTCCAAGTAGATTTTCAGAATAGACTCCCTAGACTCGACTCTCTCACCCTCTCGACAAACCGACACCAAGACCTTGACTCTCGACTCACCCCACACCTACACTCCCTCACCGACACCCTCTCGACTCTCACATTATCTCACTCTCGACTTCGAATCATCAAACCAAAACACATCCACAAACCTCTCAGCCTCACAGACCCTCACAATACTCTCGACCAACACCTCGACTAACTCTCGAAAACCACACACTCGGACACCCCGACACCCTCACAAGCCTCACAATCTCTCGACTCCAACAAACCGACACCAAAAAACCCCCCTCGTAACAAACTCACACAACACCCTCCCTCACAACACCCTAACTCCCTCACACCCTCAAACCCACCCAACAAACAGACTCCATCAACAAAACTCAAAAACCAACATATTCACAACAAAAGAAAGAAAAGAAGAAAAGACTACGAGCTAAAGAACGAAGACTTAGTATAGTATGCTAGGTTTAGAACTTTGTAACGTGGAGTGACCTCCCTTAGGGGGAGATTGTTAGAAATACGTTTTAACGTATATTAGAAGTATCGGTCACTCCACAATAGTATTTATGTTGTAATAGCTCGTAGTTAGAAAATAGTCATTAGTTGCTTATTAACTTAAGTAAGAACCGGTCCATGGGCTTGTCATGGACCGGCCCAAGCCCAATGTAAGGCTTGGAGTATAAATACCCCTTTCCACCATGGAAAGGGGTTGTTTGTTGTTTCATTTTGCATTTCATATTAATAAAATCACACACACTTTCTCTCACTTTCTCTCTCTAGTTTCTCTCACTAGAAAACATCAACCCACTTCATAGATTCATAGGTTATCAATATTCTACATTTGGTATCAACCCTCTTCATAGATTCATAGGTTATAGTTTCTCTCACTAAATAGGATCGGTCGCTCCAACGATAATTATGTAATGGGCTCGTGGTCCACTTAGCAATGTATAGTCCATATAGCCCACATGTAGGGTGGGCTATATATATACCCCTCCTAGCATGTTAGGAGGGGTTGGTTAGTTCATTCATTTACACACTTATCATTAATCTAATCACTTTCTCTCTCTACTTTTCTTCCCTCTCCTTTCTCTCTCTATACTTCATCTTCCTCCTTCCCCATTTCCACCATTAATCAATAGATCCAATCCATCATTTACCAAATCCTTAGAATTAGTAGGCCTTCAACCTATAACGTATACCGTAACATATCGACTCATCGGTTGAACCTATAACGTATAACCGTAACATATGGACTCATCGGTTGAACCTATAACGTATAACCCTAGCATATGGACTCATCGGTTGAACCTATAACGTATAACCCTAGCATATGGACTCATCGGTTGAACCTATAACGTATAACCGTAATATATCGACTCATCGGTTGAACCTATAACGTATAACCATAACATATCGACTCATCGGTTGAACCTATAACGTATAACCCTAACATATGGATTCATCGGTTGAACCTATAACGTATAACCCTAACATATGGAATCATCGGTTGAACCTATAACGTATAACCGTAACATATGGACTCATCGGTTGAACCTATAACGTATAACCGTAACATATCGACTCATCGGTTGAACCTATAACGTATAACCCTAACATATGGAATCATCGGTTGAACCTATAACGTATAACCGTAACATATCGACTCATCGGTTGAACCTATAACGTATAACCGTAACATATGGACTCATCGGTTGAACCTATAACGTATAACCGTAACATATCGAATCATCGGTTGAACCTATAACGTATAACCCTAACATATGGAATCATCGGTTGAACCTATAACGTATAACCGTAACATATCGACTCATCGGTTGAACCTATAACGTATAACCGTAACATATGGACTCATCGGTTGAACCTATAACGTATAACCCTAGCATATGGACTCATCGGTTGAACCTATAACGTATAACCCTAACATATGGACTCATCGGTTGAACCTATAACGTATAACCGTAACATATGGACTCATCGGTTGAACCTATAACGTATAACCGTAACATATGGACTCATCGGTTGAACCTATAATGTATAACCCTAACATATGGACTCATCGGTTGAACCTATAACGTATAACCGTAACATATGGACTCATCGGTTGAACCTATAACGTATAACCGTAACATATGGACTCATCGGTTGAACCTATAACGTATAACCGTAACATATGGACTCATCGGTTGAACCTATAACGTATAACCCTAGCATATGGACTCATCGGTTGAACCTATAACGTATAACCGTAACATATCGACTCATCGGTTGAACCTATAACGTATAACCGTAACATATGGACTCATCGGTTGAACCTATAACGTATAACCGTAACATATCGACTCATCGGTTGAACCTATAACGTATAACCGTAACATATCGACTCATCGGTTGAACCTATAACGTATAACCGTAACATATGGACTCATCGGTTGAACCTATAACGTATAACCCTAACATATGGACTCATCGGTTGAACCTATAACGTATAACCCTAGCATATGGACTCATCGGTTGAACTTATAACGTATAACCGTAACATATCGACTCATCGGTTGAACTTATAACGTATAACCGTAACATATGGACTCATCGGTTGAACCTATAACGTATAACCGTAACATATGGATTCATCGGTTGAACCTATAACGTATAACCGTAACATATGGATTCATCGGTTGAACCTATAACGTATAACCGTAACATATGGACTCATCGGTTGAACCTATAACGTATAACCGTAACATATCGACTCATCGATTATTAATCATTACAAACTAAGTATAACGTATATTTTAATATTAATTATAATAATTTATTTTGATTTTTATTATTAATTTATATTATTAATTTGATTACATAGAAGGTAAAATGTATTTTAAATGTATGAAAAATACCTAGGGACGACTTAGTCGTCCCTAAATATCAAACAAAGTCGTCCCTAAAAAAACCCTCCAACACTTAGCAAATTTTTTGGGAAAGTTGAAATTTTTGGTGAAATTTTAAATAACCCGCTTTGGGTTTAAGTTTTCCCGGTATACACTTAGGGACGACTTAGTCGTCCCTAGGTTGCCAAAGTCGTCCCTAAGTATTATTAATAAACGAAAAAAAAGTATTTATAATTATCCTAGGGACGACTAAGTCGTCCCTAGGTTACAAAGGGAATGTCGTCCCTAGGGTTCAATAATAGATAGTATCTTATCTCTTCATCTCATTCATCACTGTTAAAAAAAAATGGACGATCGAGCTATAGCAGCAGCAACAATCATCACCACCACTCAAACCCACCACTCCCATCACCATAACCCACCACTCCTATCACCACCACTCCCTCCCACCACCACACTCGCACACGAGCACCACCAATCCTTCCCACCCATCACCACCTGTCCGTCCGACCCATCACCACCACCACCAATCCGACCCACCAATATAAAGGTAATTGAATTTTATATTTTTAATGATAATTTGTTTAAATTTGTTATAATGATAATGATAATTTGCTTAAATTTGTTATAATGATAATAATAATTTGTCTAATTTTGTTATATTGATAATGATAATTTGTTTAATTTTGTTATAATGATAATGATAATGATTATTTTTTGGGTCGGCAGCAATACCACCACCACCACCGACGACAGCAGCAGGTTGTTTTGCCTTATTTTTTCTGCTTATATTTTTTCAGCTTATATGTTTTCAACAGTTTGTTTAATTTTGTTTTTTTTGCTAGTTGAATTCGTCACCACCATCGTTGCGGCAGTCGGCAGCAACATCACCACCACATCAACAGCAGTAGCCACCACCACCGTCGTGCCAGCAGCAACAGCAGTAGCCACCACCAAAGGTGGGTGTTTGTTTTTGCTTATATCGGGATTTTGGCTTAATATGAAATACGCACGAGTTTAATTTTTTTTTATATGTTTGTTGTAGCCACTACCGCCGGCAGCAGCAGTGGCCACCACCACCAAAGGTGATTTTGGCTTAATATTTCGGCTTATGACTTCGGATTATATTTAAGCTTAATTGATTTAGGCTTATTTAGGCTTAGTTGATTCCGGATTATATTTAGGCATAACTGATTTAGGCTTAGTTGATTTCGGCTTAATATATATATATAGTTGATTTTGGCTTAACTGATTTAGCATTAGTTGATTTTCGTTGTATATAGTGCTTAATATGAAATAGGCATGAGTTTAATTTTTTTTATATGTTTGTCGTAGCCAAGACCCGAGTGATAGTCGAAGGGAACCGAGTCACAGCCAAGAACTGAGACCCGTGTCACAGCCGAAAAAAGGTAATTTTTTTTAAATCGTTGTGGTGGTTTTTGTTTCAAATTAGAAAAAATTTTGGAAACCAACTAATTTAGGTTTTTTTTATGTTTGTGTTTGGTTAGCACCAGGACAGTCGGGACAACTTCCTCATCCGGACCTCTTTTTCTATCTTTATATCTTTGCTTATTTCAGTCGTGACCGAGGTGTGTAATTAATATTATGCATATGTTTATTATATTATATATATATGATATATGATTGTTAGTCTTTTGTAGTAAATAATTTTAGGAATATTTTAGGATTTTATCGATTAATTTCGGAAAATTCCCGTCCGAAGTTAATCAACCTATAGAAAACCCGTCCGAAATTAATTTATTAGGAATTAATTTCGGAAAGTCCCCTGTTTGGGACTGCTTTTTGATGTTTCGTCTCATTTAGGATATGAATGCGTATAACTGGTTTATTATTTGAGATGATTTCGACAGTGTTTCTCCTTTACTCCTACGAATATGTCTTTAAACACATATTTGGGGAGTAGAGGGGAAATGCTGCCGAAATTTTCTCAAATAGTAAACCGGTTATACGCATTCATATATGGGACGAAACATTCAAAAGGTGGGTTAGGATTGTCTTCCATAGTTGCACTAGGAAGAAAAAAAAAGAGTTCATATTCATTTTGTTAGTATGACATTTTACGTATAAAAAAAATAATTTATCTGAGTATTTTTATTTGCAACGCAGTTATGACAATTGATAAGAGTTGGACCACTGTAAATAATCGTAATTCCAATGAGTTTTTAGATGGTCTTTTTGGATTCATCCAGGATTGTGAGAAATTTTTGCACCCCATCTCACAAAAGCTCCGTTGCCCATGTAGTCATTGTTGTAACCGTGAAACGTTGGTTACCCTCGGCCAACTTGAGGCACACATATCCAAATTCGGGTTTGACAAACATTACACCACTTGGATATATCACGGTGAACCAATTCTTCCGTTACCTCCACTATTACCACATTCACCTGATCGAATTCACATGGATGCGTTCTTCGAAGATATTTCTGCAAATAATATTCCAAATCCACCATCTGAAACTCCACCCTCTCAAACTCCACCAACTCAAACAACCGGTCCTCAACCAACCCAAACATCGGGTCCTAGTAACGAGTTTGAAGAGTTACTCGCTAGGTCTGCCCAAAAGTTGTACCCGGGTTGTGATATGACCACATTGGAATTTACATCAGAGATTTCGCACATCAAGGTTTTACACAAAATAACTGATGTCGGGTTTAACAAAATTCTAGCTCTTCTCCAAAAGGCATGTTCCCCTAGTAAAGGATACAATTTCCCGTCTTCATACTATGAAATAAAAAAGACATACAAAAAGATCGGGTTAGGATACGAATCGATCCATGCTTGTATAAATGATTGTTTTTTATATTGGGGATCACCGGAAAACAAGGCGAGGCACACTTGTCCAATCTGTAACGCGAGCAGATGGAAAAACCCAAAGAAGAAAAAGGGGACGCAATTAGTTGCCAACAAGGTGGTGCGTTACTTTCCGATAACACCTAGACTACAACGTATGTTCAACACAAAAGACATAGCAAAGTGGATGACTTGGTATGCGACCGGACAGTCTAAGGAAGACGGTAAAATGAATCACCCCTGTGACGGCAAAGCATGGAAATATTTTGACATGATGAAACCTAAGTTCTCTTGTGACCCTAGAAACGTTCGATTAGGGTTGGCTGCTGATGGTTTTAATCCTTATGGCATGATGAGCCAAACTTACAGCATGTGGCCGGTTATATTGACAACATACAACACACCACCGTGGATGTGTTTGAAAGAAACTTCTTTAATGTTGACGATGTTAATTCCCGGCCCTAAATCAGCTGCAAAGGACATTGATGTTTACTTGCAGCCTCTAATTAAAGAACTCAAAGATTTATGGGAGGGAGTCTGGACGAAAGACGCTGCTACGGGTACTCAATTCAAAATGAAAGCAGCGGTTTTATGGACCATCAATGATTTTCCAGCTCGAGGTAGTTTGTCTGGGTGGACTGGGCAAGGGTACCTCGCATGCCCTACTTGTAATGTTGACACTCCATCGATGCGTATCAACAGAAAAATCGTTTATGTTGGTTACAGAAGATGGTTAAGAACAAATCATCCAGATAGGAAAAAATCCAAGGAATTCTACGGTTTTCCCGAAAATAAGCCTAAACCAAGAAAGTTTTCAGAACTTGATATCCAATTGCAGATTAGTAAAGTCTTTAAACGTAAACCGGGGAAACATAAACCAATTCTCAAAGACAACCGCCCCCATAATAGAGATGTTGAATTGAACTGGAGTAAGCGTTCTATCTTTTGGGATCTTGAGTATTGGCCCTTTCTTCTACTAAAACACTGTTACGATGTCATGCACATCGAAAAGAATTTCCTTGAGGCTTTACTGAATACCCTGTTACAGAACGACAAATCCAAAACACGCCAAAGGCAAGGCTAGACTTAGAAAAAATGGGAGTTCGAAAGGAGTTGTGGTTAGTTAAAAAAGATAACGGGAAGTTCGATAAGCCTCATCCAAAGTTCTCTTTCACTCCAGAAAAAAGAAAACTTTTTTGTAAATTCATTAAAGGAGTCAGACTACCTGATGGCTTTGGATCCAACTTCAAGGAAAAAGTGACCGCTGATGATGACAATATAACGAACTTGAAATCTCATGACTGTCATATAATGATGCATCAGTTACTTCCTTATGGAGTGCAACAATACTTGCCCAAAGACGTTGCAAAACCTATAATCGACATTTGCTTATTCTTTAAGCAGCTTTGTGCTCGAAGTTTGACTGTGCAGGACATGAAAGAAGCTAAAAACAAATTGATCATTATGATGGTTAATTTAGAGCAAATCTTTCCTCCTGATTTTTTCGACATAATGACTCATTTGGTTATACATCTACCCGATGAGGCTATTCTAGGTTCCGTTACTCGCGGCAGGTGGATGTATCGATTTGAAAGATACATGAAAAAGCTAAAGAATTATGTACGAAATAAAGCAAAGCCTGAAGGTTCCATTGCTGAGGGTTATGTTGCAGAAGAGGCATTAACTTTTTGTTCGCGTTACCTTAAGGATGTCGAGACGAGATTTAACCGCCTTGGCAGAAATGAAGACGATTTGCCTGGACAACCAGATAAATTTGAGGTGTTCCGGACCGTATGCACACCGACGGGTGGAATCAAACCAACTCGTATGACTAATGACGACATGCAGGCAGTTACGTGGTTTATACTTAACAACAGTCCTGAAGTCGAAGCCGACATCTCAGCTTACAGCGAGTATGTTTCTTCCTATTTTTTTATAATTTTTAAAATTCTTCTTTCTCGATGACTTCTGCTAATATCATGAACCTTTGCAGAGAGGCGCCTCATAATGTGGAAACGAGTTTTCCTGCGTGGTTTAATAACATGGTAAATACATTAGATATATTACCTTGGAGTTATTCCTCATCTAATAAACCTTTTTGTATCTCATTTTTGTAGACTCGTGAAAAAAAAGTGAGTGTGGGCTGTAGTGACGAGTTATTCTCTTTGGCATGTGGACCTATTAGTTCATGTACATACCCCTCTTGCATAGTGAACGGTGTGAAGTTTGTGGTACGTGAACGCGATATACTTCGTACCACTCAATGCAGCGGAGTTTCAACACCCGGGGTTGATGGAGAGATGTATTATGGTCAACTCGAAGAAATTCTAGAGCTCACTTATATCGGCAACCGCAAGGTTTTGTTGTTTCGATGTAAATGGTTTGACACAATTAACCCTACCAATTGCACCAAACGCAACAGACGTTCTTACACTGAGCAAGGCATACATCATATTTTGACCGATAGGCTATTTCACCAAAATAACCCATACATTTTCCCGACACAAGCAACACAAGTATTCTACCTTGAAGACTTTGCTAGACGACCGCTTCATTGGAAGGTCGTCGAACAGGTTTATCATCGAGATGTGGCAGAGTCCGATGAAGATGTTATACATGGTAGCAGTTCATCAGATGTTACACTGTCTGTTGCTTTGCCTAATTTGGGTATTACGGATTTGAGTGTAAATACTCAACCAACGGAAGTGGACGCCCCACCGGTTGATGATGATATTATTAATATTTAAGATGAGGTAGTTGCACACGTCATTGGTGATGTTGATGATGATGATTTAGTGTCGGATGATGATGAAGTGAACCCTAATAATGATGTTCAAGAAGTTTTATCTAGCGATGATTCTGAAGATGATGACAATTGATATTAAGTTGTATTTTGAATGAAACAGTTTTTATATGCTTTAATGTGTAATTTTTTATTTGTAAACGATTGTTATATGCTTAAGTTGTAGTTTGAATGAAACAATTGTTATACGCTTAAATTATGATGCGTTGTTTTTATTTGTTTAAATGTGTAATTTTGTATTTTAATGAAAATGTTTTTATATGTTAAAATGTGTATATTGATATGAATTTGTGTATTAGTATTAATTGGTTAATTAAATTGTGTAATTTTGTTTTTTAATGAAATGTTTTTATATGTTAAAATGTGTATATTGATAAAATGTGTATACTGATATGAACTTGTTATTTTACAGATGGCATGTGTAGCTCCTAGGTCACACGGTGGGGATGCTGGTGGTATTCCACCCAGACGGCCCACACGTCTTGTACCGGCCGAGTGTCAGCGTAAGAAATCATTATATTTTTTTATAACACTGATATTTATAATTTATGTCACTTGAATTTTTACGAGTAAATAACATATCTTTTGTAGGTTCAAATCAACGCTTTGTGACCAACCTAGGAAAATTAAGGACGGCGTACAGAAATAATAACGAAAAATCTTTGACAATTGGCTTTGAATTTAAAGATCTGCAAACCTTCCATTTACTGGGAAATTATGCATCATTGTTGTCTCATCTTATGGGGGAATTAGTCCGGCCACTTCCCCTGAACTGCGAATGGGACGAAATTCCAGACTGTGATAAAGCTCATATTTATCCTACAATTGAGGTCAAAATTGTTTATTTTACTTATATTGTTATTGTTATCGACATTTAGATATGTGTGTTATGTTTAATTTGTTTGTTTATTTAAATTCATATGTTTTTATGTAGACATATTTCGACCTCGAGCCATGGTACAATGATTGTATTGAGGTGGTGTGTGACAAAGGTGTGTATGAGGTGTCGACTCGGGTTAGGCTTGTGTTGGAACTCCAACTGAGGTTGCTGTATAGAAAATACAAGAACAGGATCAAGAAAGATTTTTATTCGAAATATGAGACGCCCGCACTGGCACAAGAACATGTACCGCCGGCGAGTGTGTGGGACAATAGAACCGAAGGTGATTGGGCTGAATTGGTTCAGTGGTGGTCAGAGCCAAAGAGGGTGGCAAGAAGTCAGGTTAATACTGTTAATCGTTCCAAAAACACGGTACCGACCACTCAAGGCAAAAAACCATTCGCCCGAGGAAGGAATGAATACGTAAGACTCTTTATAATTTTTGTGATTTATTTAAAAGCGTTTATATTGTTTATTTATTATAGCTCGTTATTAATTTATTTGAGATTTTACAGAAAGTCAAGGAAGGGGTTTACGAGGACCTGGTTGAAACATGGAGGAAGGGGCACTCAAGTAATGGCACGTTTAAAACTAAAGAAAACGAGGAAAGATATGTAAGTAATATATAACTCTTTACATGCCTTAGTAACTAATTTCATTTGTTTTAAATCGTTTTTTTTTCTTTCCCAGCAAAAGATGAAAGCCCTCAGTGACCAAGTGAGAGCCAAGGTCATCCCGCCCATGTCTGATAAAGAAATAGTGGCTCAAATCATGCCAAGTCAAATTAAGCAAAATGTGTCGGGACAAGGCAGAAAGTTACCGGGTGGTGCCAATAACACAACTCGCAGGTTATATATCCTCAATAAAACAAAATGTAAATCAATTGTTCATATTTATGTCTTGTTGTATATAATGAAAAATTGTTGTTGTAACTTATCGCAGGCGGGGTGCTCCACGTCGACCAGATGTTCCCTCTCGTAGTGAATTTCAGGAATTGATAGA
Source organism: Glebionis coronaria (assembly GCA_025667525.1). Classification (NCBI taxonomy): domain Eukaryota; kingdom Viridiplantae; phylum Streptophyta; class Magnoliopsida; order Asterales; family Asteraceae; genus Glebionis; species Glebionis coronaria. The sequence goes on along the minus strand of CM046874.1, from coordinate 111,798,590 downwards.
ACGAAATGAGCGACAGATGGAGCTGCTGAGGAAAGAGAATCAGGAGGCGCAGCAACGGGCTTACTTGGCAGCGTTAAAGGCAGATGCGGCGCAACAATATACTCAGACGTCGTACCAACATATGGCGCAATATCAGAGTCAATTGGGTGAGTTTTTCCAGAACTACAACTCAAATACTGATCACCCAATTAGCCCTCCTACTTTTATACCCCCGCCCCGACCCTTTGTTATGCCCACCCTAGCTCCTGATTGGGCTCATTTAGTCCAACCCCTATCCTTGGGCACAACCAGTGCAACCTCCTTCCATCGACCCATACCGACCATCTTTGCCCGACAATCTCCAACCACTCCAACCTCCCTATACCGGCACTTATCCTATTGCTTCCGTCACCAACAATAACACATTTAACCATTGTTATCGTCCCACCACACACTCGACTCATGAGATCGGCTCTTCTTCACAATCCATACCCGGAGGTTCTCGTGTAATCATAAATCCCCATCAGCACGATTACCGGTCCGTTGACGAGTTGGGTCGAGATAGGAATGTACAAAACAGTGGTGACGACTTATCAGGCGATGACGAGGGGAATGACGAGGGGAGTGACGAGGGGGGTGACGAGGAGGGTGACGAGGGGGAAGGTGACTTTTCACCTAACGAGGATGCGGAGTAGAGGTTGTGGTAGTATTTTTCTTATTATCCATGTTTAATAAAGTTTGAGACTTGTAGCGTTTGAAACATTTGATTTAGGATTGAATAAGTGTATTTGATGAATATTGTATCGTGACGTTGGATAATTTATCGTAATATGGTATTGTAACGTTTATTGATTTGTTATTATTTTGTATTTGTCGAATTCTGCCATTTTGAATTGTGGATTTTGTCCGGAAAAAGTTCTAGAAAAAATCTGGAAACTGTAAAACAACCCAATTTTTTTTAGCCCCCAGGTACACCTAGGGACGACTTAGTCGTCCCTAGGATATTAATTTTTCTCTAGGTTTTAATCCTAGGGGCGACTTAGTCGTCCCTAGGTTTCAATAATGCCCAGGTGTCAAAACCTGGGCATTATTGAAACCTAGGGACGACTAAATCGTCCCTAGGATAATAAATAATATTTTTTTTTTATTTTCTGAAAATGTTTTTATTAATATTTATAAATAATATTTTATTAAAAATAATAAAAAAAAGAATTTTGAAGAAAAAATTTAAAAATATTATTTTTATTAATAACCTAGGGACGACTTTGTCGACCCTAGGTTTCAAAGACAAGTCGTTCCTAGGTTTGTCAATTTTTTCAACGTAGTGGGTAGTGGGACCCACAAAGTCGTCCCTAGGTTACAAAGGGGTGTTCGTCCCTAGGATTCTAGAGACGAGTTTTTAGGCACTAACACCTAGGGTCGACTTAGTCGTCCCTAGGAGTTTAGGGTCGAAACAGGCCCTACCTAGGGACGAATAAGTCGTCCCTAGGCTTAAGAATTGTTGTAGTGCAAGCCCAAAAACTATAATCCACAACGCCTCAAGCATTATAGTCGAATATTTACGATCGTATCTCTTGAATTGACCATGTGACGCCTTTAAACAGTTTCTCCATTTCAAATGCATACAATCGATGATCCTGAGCATTCGCGGAATTCGTGTTCTTTTCTCCTACAATTCATATACATATTGGACATGAGTTAGCTTAGGATGCCTTAAAAACTTTCCGTCGTATAAAGTATATATGCCTTTAGTGAATTTCTAAAAATATTCACGTGAACAACATTCACTAATTTGCAAGTACTTCATCAAATGCATCTAATGATCCGTATGTCAATTGACGTATGGGAAAAGTGCATTTATTATAGGACTAACACTCAAATTAGTGGTAGTATCATAACGTTGGCTTAAAAGTATAAGTATTTAGGATGAGGTTGAACATTTTAATTGATAATATCTTTAAAAGATTAGAAGTCATACGATCTTTTTGTCTAAAATTCCTCTCCGGCTATTTAGTTGGATTTTCTCCTTCGTCAAAGTAATCTTCTATTATTCGTCGTTTCTCACCTTCTCATTGACGTGGTATCTATGTCTAAGTATGACAACCCGAAGTAGCATTCGATCGAACTCTCGTTTCATCATTTTTCAAAGCTTTATATTGTTCAAAATACTCAAAATATTGAGTATATCGTTCCACATCTTCTTGATGTAAATATCATACACACGGAGTCCTTTGGGGATATAAATAATATGTTTTAGAAAAGTATTGGCGAGTTTGCACATGTAACGTGAAAAATAAAAAGAATAACGGTATATTCATACGAGAAATTTGAAAAGTGGATATTTAAAACCACCATACGGATTTACTTTACTTTTTTTTTTCTTAAAAATAGCCGTTACCAAACATTTAAAAACAAAAAAAGAAAAAAAAACATGAAAAGGAAAAAAAGGCAATAACGTGACGCACTGACGCTTGGTATGATTATGGCACGGTCAAGTAGCGTTTTCCAAGACTGTTTCTGCTAGTAGTGACGGCTTAGAACTTAAAAACGCAACTGATGACGTGATATTTGTGGCACCGTCAAGTTGCGTTTTCCAAAATCATTGTTAGCCATCTCTTTGGTATAACCTTGAACTATTTCTAAAAATAGTGAATGCTGCATACGATATCGCTTTTGAAAAATACCCCGCGTTATATTTTGGGTACGGACCAAAATAATTGGCCATTAAACGTGCCTCAGCGATATCACGTTCACGATTGATGTATCTTCGCCTTCGAACAACTTCAACTTCATCTTTTCCATAAGCTGCATTAAGCAATCTAAGTCGGCCATATCTTCTAAATCGGACGAATCGAAAAAGCTTGAATCATTCATTTTAATGGATATGATTTTTATTGTTAGATAGAGAGATTTAGAAAGAATTGTGTGTGTTAAAAGTGTTAAAATGAGAGATATATATAATAATAAATGTTTTAAAATATAATTAAAAATAATGATTTTTAAATTTTCGATCATATTAATTCTCTTTCCTCTTTGCATACTCGCCGACACAGCAACAAAGCAATGGAGAAAAAAAAGGTCGGGGTGGTGTCGAGATCCGACGAAGCCTCCACCTCAACTCGGCGAGGTGATTCTCTCCACCGCACCATCCGCTCTAAGATCCATATATTTTTATTTGCCACGCTCATTACAAAGAAATTTCGGACGTTGAATTTATATTCGACTCTACCAAACAAGAATACAATTAAAAAAGAAAAGATACTTATTCAACCACTACCAAACATCTAAAGCAAGTTATAGTTGACGTAGAAATTTGTATATTCAACTCTCCTCCTGTCTATTATAAGTTTTAATCGTATTCGAAGAACATATTATCTTTACATCAAACACAAAAACTATGGGAGGCTGTTGTTGTTCTGAAGATGAAGAATCAGTAGATATGAAGGCAATTCTACTATTAACAGTTATTGTTCTTGTGCTAATGGCTGTCTGCCTTCCTCAGCCACGACAGCGAACTTTATACGTGTATCGTTGCTAGCATGTGGTCCGAGGTTTCGTGAGCTGTGACATTCGAATTGGTTTATATTGAAGATAAAATTGTTTTTGATGTTCATGTAAGCTAGTATGTAACTCTTTTGTATGGGGGTTCATGTATCTATATATGGATTATTTACAAGATTTGTGTACTGTATTCATAGCGATCTCATGTTTATATTCATCCCCTTCGACCTATGCCAACAACAATAATATGTATTCTCTGTTATATGTGTTAACAAAAGATGCTATTCATATGTAACGTAATCTACTCTTACTTCTATTTGTAATCCAAGTGTGCGACAATGTTTTAATGTCATCTATCAAGGTATCTTTTCTTGGTGGTTTCGGATCCAAACAAGTACTATTCCTGTAGCGCCGTATTATCGAGAAAGTTGTCAGAACTGCAACATCGGCCATGTTTCACATAACTCCAAGGCACCCAATCAATTTCACAGTCGATGAACAGATGATGTGTTAGTTTCAATTTCACAGTCGATGGCACGAAGATATAAGTTCCATGTTGTTGCAAGTCGGTCATTACATAAACCCGAAGTGAGGATATTACTTTTGATGAGGATCCACTTATTCCATCTTATCTTTTCATTTACTGTCAAGTGAATGGATTTATCAAAGTGAAGACTTTCAAGTGGTCCAGGCAGCAAATCCATTTGTCCGTTGAGTCTTTTAAACGAATTTGACGAATTCGTTGGTGGAACGTTTCTTGGAGTCTAGTTGCTTCATACTGTTGGAGTGGTTTAAGTCTATTCAGAAAAGTAAAAAAAAAAAGTAAAATAACGTTTTTTAGTTTTCTGTGTAAAAATGAACCGAATGAAAATTTCTATTTTTTAAAATTATTCAAAAAATGTGAGACTGAATAAGTTTTATATTTTTCTATATTCATTTTAAATTTTTTTATAAATAAGTAAGTATTTTTCTCCAACTAAACACACTCCTAACTAATCTCCTAACTAATCCGAGAAACATGCATTCATTATCACATTAACCGCTTGTATTTTAATGTTCCATGTTTTATATGTATGAAAAAAGTTAAATTAAGTGTGAAATTAAATTTGAATGTTTTTAATTAAATAGCAATAATGTATGTGATGATTCAATAACAACCATCTTATCAAACTAATTTACAAGCAACTCAGTTTACATATATACTAAGTAGTATTCTGAAAAAGTGAAGCATTAGTGTATTACTACTATCATTGTTTTAAATAGCTCGCTATAGCTCGCTCTAAGGCGCGCTATAGCTTGAGGCGTGACTCCACGCAACGCTATAAGTCAAGGCGCGCTACGACATGAGCTGCGGTATTTTTTTGAATTTAACTCTAGAAAATGATTATTATTACATGTAGGGAGAGTTTCCTAACTTTAATTATTATGTACAACACCTAATGTGAACTAAATATAAATATAATATTAAAATATGATAAAACATATAAATATTTTTATATGTTATGCCACTACAAGCCACGCTTTATAAACGCTAAAGCTTCGCCTTAACCGCTAAAGCGTGTAGCTTGGATATGCCGCTACGCCACGCCTCACGCTATTTATAAACATGACTACTATATACTTATTTTGCATGTTATGTTTACATTTTGATAGTCAAATTAAGCGTGAATTAAGTTAAATTTAAATGGCCATGCATTTGTTTGTTGTGTATATATATATAAATAAAAAAGAAAATATTATTCTAGTGTAGGAAAAAATGTGGTAATAATATACATTTTACAAACCTTGTATAAATATGCGTAGCATCGTACCAAAAAACTTATCAAGACACACAAAATGGTACAAACTGACTCTCTCCTGACCTTCAATGTCCGTAGACGTGAACCTGAGCTCATTGCTCCAACATCACCTACGCCACGAGAACTCAAGCTTCTTTCGGACATTGATGATCTAGAAGGCCTTCGGCTTCATTCTCTTGGCATCCAATTCCATCGACCAAGTGCAAATATGCAAAACAAGGATCCTGTGAGTGTCATCAGGGAGGCTCTAGCTAAGTTGCTCGTGTTTTATTATCCGTTGGCTGGACGACTTAAGGAAGGTCCAACAAGAAAGTTGATGGTGGATTGTAATGGTGAAGGTGTTTTGTTTATTGAAGCAGATGCTGACGTGACACTGAAGCAATTCGGAGATCCACTTGTACCTCCGTTTCCTTGAATAGATGAACTTCTTTATGATGTTCCTGGATTCAGTGGGATTCTAAATTCTCCTTTATTACTCATTCAGGTAAATTTTATACGTTCGTTACCATATCATAAAAACAAGGTATTTTTTTTAACTTTGTGTATTTTTATTCTTTTTATAGGTGACACGATTACTATGTGGTGGTTTTATCTTGACTTCACGATTCAACCATACCATGTGTGATGGATCCGGAATGATACAGTTCTTGGCTGCATTAGGTGAAATGGCAAAAGGTGCATCAAAGCCATCGATATTACCTGTATGGCAAAGGGAGTTGCTTTTCGCTAGGAACCCCCCTCGTGTTACATGCACTCATAATGAGTATACCAAAGTGAAAGGCACTAATAAGGGGGCAACCATCCCACTAGATGATATGGTTCATAAATCAATTTTCCTTCACCTCTCTGAGGTTTCAGCCTTACGTAGGTTGCTCCCGCCTCACCTACAGAAATGTTCCACATTTGAGGTGGTAACAGCTTGCCTTTGGTGTTGTCGTACCATATCACTCCAACCAGAACCTCAAGAGGAGACGCGTCTCATATGCGCTGTCAGTGCACGTGACAAGTTCAATCCTCCCCTGCTGCCTGCCGGATACTATGGAATAGTATTGCCTTACCTGTCGCCATTACCACGGCTAGAGACCTATCAACCAAACCACTTAGCTATGCATTGGAGCTCGTGATGAAGACCAAATCCGTTGTGACTGAGGAGTAAATGAGATCTATTGCTGACCTAATGGTGACTACGGGACGACCTAAATACACGGTTGCTAATACCTACACAGTCTCAGACATAACACGTATGGTAACTCATGCAGGACTGGACTACGGGTGGGGAGTGCCTGCTTATGCAGGGCCGCCCGAAGCAGATGTTTGCACTTATTACATACCTTTAACAAATGAAAAAGGCGAGCCTGGTATTGTGCTACCCATGTGTTTGCCAAGTGCGGCGATGGATAAATTTGTCATCGAGCTCAATAAGATGCTGACACATGACAACAAACTACAACAAGATCAACTTTCAAAGCTATAATTTGATTCAATTTCAAAATGTTCTTTTGAAAGGAAAATGTTCTTATGAATAAACCGCTTTCTAATTTTGATGTATTGTTGTATGGTTTTCTTCTTAACATGGATTGTCTTTATGATATTGGATGATAAATTATGTTAGTCGGCCCAAACCCGTTTGTGGAATTGGGGTCGGTTTCTATGTTCCTAGTATATTCTATGTTGGTATTATATATACATTTATTTTCCTTTCCTTCTTCTTGATACGTTTCTTTTCTTTTTTACATATTTTTCTTATAGCTTTCTACGCAAGCCTTCTCCAACAAGTCAATCTCCTTATAGTTTTATTTGTTTCTCAGTCATTCTAATTAGAGGTGGCAAAATGGGCGGGCAGGCGGGCACGGGCAGCGGGCTAAACGGGCAACGGGTTAAACGGGCGCGGGCTAAACGGGCACGGGCGAAACGGGCGGGCAAAACGGGCGGGCTAAATGGGCGCAAGCTAAAAAAAAGAAAAAACATATAAAAACCTACAAATAAAAAATAAAAATACTTGTTTGAAAGCCGGGATAAATAATTTAATAAAAAATATTCGTTGAGTCAGTAATTTTTATTTTACAAGTGCGCCCGTTAAGCCCATTTAGTTTGCTACATATGCGCCCATTTAGCCCATTCATTATAAAGAATGGGCAAAAAGTGCCCCATCCTTTTTTGAAAATGGGCAAAAAGTGCCCATATGTATCAAAATGGGCAAGATTTGTCACCTCTAATTCTAATCATAAGTTTTATTTACTTTCTTTCTTAACTTTTGTTTCCTTCTTAAGAAAAAAAAAACTAGTTTTGCTGGGCGTTAACACTACAACATTCGCGCCCTACCCCAGCGATAATTTTGGGGTTTCCCCAGCGACATTTCGCTGGGGATAATTCGCTGGGGTATGCTAGTTGTTAAAAGTATCCCCAACGACTTGCCCCAGCGACATGCGGGCCCCACAGACTTTTCCTGGAAGAATAGATTGCCACGGTGGCAACATTTTCCCCAGCGACATGTCGCTGGGGAAAATCCTTATTAAACAAAAAAAATTAAGCTAAACTTAAACATTTTAGCTAATTACAAAGTTGTCGCTGGGGAATCTTTCCTTTTATTTGACTTGTCAACACGTTGTCGTTGACTTGTCAACGATTTCCAAAGTTTCCCCAGCGACATGTCGCTGGGGAAACTCTCGATACATTTGACTTGTCAACGCGTTGCGTTTGACTTGTCAACGAATAACCAACGTTTCCCCAGCGACATGTCGCTGGGGAAGAGTCTGCAGTTTTATTTTTAAAATTGCCTGCACAGCAGGCGTTTTCCAGATTTTTTCCGGAAAAAATCTACCAAAACCTGTAACAAAAACCTGTATTTGCTCACCAAAAGACACATATAAAGTAAACTTGGAATACAAATCAACACAAACGCGGAATAAGTTCAAACTTGCACCAAAATATAGTATAACGTTCTAATTTAGTCAAGGATACTAGGAATAAGTCGGGATAGTTAAGGATACTAGGGAAACAAGCGTTCTAATTTAGGATAATAGGGAAACAAGTCAAGATGAACATAAAGAAACTATGTACCATACTAACAAACACATATATGACACGACTAGCTCGCGTCATCGCCACCATCCTCGCCACCCTCTCGATCCTCAGCATCATCACCCGGGCGACTCCTGCTCCCGCTAGCACCAGCATCATCACCCGGGCGACTCCCGCTCCCGCTGGCACCAGCACTCTCATATCTCGAAAAATGATCGCCATACCTGCCGTCGTTTCTCAGCAGGCCCATCATGAAATCAACATCCCGATCCCGACGAGTCTCAAGGGGTGGTGACGAAAAGCACGAGGGAGTACTGGTGTATCCCGGCAATACCATACCCACGCCAGGATGGTGGCCGCGAAACTTGCCTCCTCGCACCATCCTGTTGATCTCGGCAGTGGTGTGCTCACCCGTCGCCTCTAGCTCCCTCATCTGATCCTGTGTGGTGACAATAACACAAGATAGTAAATATATTAGTCGGGTTGCTAGATTATTAATCAATGATTCATTAAAGTGTGTTTTGAAAAGAATACTTACATACAACTCGAGAGACTGCTCATCTATAAATACACCATCTGAATTCGTATGCAAACGATAGAACATGTCGATCTCTGAAGGCTCCTGTTACGTTTCGGACGCCTTTTGTTGTACATACACACGTAAGTAAGATCAATCTAATTAAATGCGGCAATAATAATATGTATGTAAAATCAATAATGATAATAATAAAATAATAAAAATAAAAAACAATAATAATAATAATAAAATAAAAAAAATAAAAAAACAATAATAATGTAAAATCAATAATAATAATAATAATAATTACCATGAGTTGTCGAGTGCGAGGGATCGACCGAGAACCATGTCGGGAGATAAGTGTTGCCTTGGACCGATTTTGGCTGTTTGTTAAGCATCGCTTCTTGTTAGCTTCGTCAGTCCAAAACGCTATCTGTTTCTCCCACTCTTCAACTGTGTGCTCGTCGGGTCTGTTCCGCCTAATTTGATCCACATCGTATTCTCCAATCTCGGGGTTTTTTACACAGTAATCTCGCTTCAGACTAGCCTTGCTGGTGTTGTATGATTTTTGTAGCTGTGCATTAATGGTATCATAAATACTCTTCCACCGAGGGGTGCTCATGTGCGGCGCGAGATCATATTTTTTCTGCAATCAAATACAACACATTGAAAACAGAGTTAGAAATATAATTTATATATTTATTTAAATTCGTTTATTTATTTATATGATATAAATAAATAAACGAATTTAAATAAATATACACAATACAAAACATTGAAAACAGAGTTAGAAATATAATTTATATATTTATTTAAATTTGTTTATTTATTTATATGATATAAATAAATAAATAAATTTAAATAAATATACACAATACAACACATTGAAAACAGAGTTAGAAATATAATTTATATATTTATTTAAATTCGTTTATTTATTTATATGATATAAATAAATAAACGAATTTAAATAAATATACACAATACAACACATTAAAAACGAAGTTAGCAATATAATTTATATATTTATTTAAATTTGTTTATTTATTTATATGATATAAATAAAAAACAAATTTAAATAAATATATACAATTAAATAAATGAACACGATAATTAAATAAATATAAAATGATAACTTACCCCAATAGCTGCCCGGGCCGCCGCCTTGTGCCCTTCGGGGACCTTGCTTCACGAAGGGTAATACAAAGGTATTTCCCTAACGACACACCCGAATAAGTTTCCCCAATGATCTGAGTAGGGGCCGACAGGTATAACAAGGTCACCTCTACCGGCTACAAAGTCGATCTCGACCGGCCGGTTGTGATTCTCGGCCACCGCATCCAGTAATTTCAGGCAGCGGGTCTTTTCTCGGGTATTCTGCCTGCCGGCTCTCCTCCCGCCCAAATTGGGCTTTTTCTTTCCTTTTCCTGCAAAATCAAGTGAGTGATAAAGTCATAAAAGTTAAGGCAAACAAGTTAAATATGTGTATCAAATTTGTATTACAATAATCCAGAAATTCTTACCCCGGTTGATGAAGCAACCCCCGTAACCGAATGATGGAGGACGTGGACGTGAAGGATCCTTGCCACCACCATCCCCGCCGTGTCCCCGTGCAACATGAGTCATCTGTATACATGTACAATTAGCATAACATGTAGAAATTCATGAACAAAATAATACAAGCATGCACAAATCTAAATATCAAAATAAATTTACACATTTAAACAATCCACAACAATTTCATTCATTCATTCATTCAAATATATAAGTGTATTTTACAAGTTACAACACAAAGTTAATCTTCTTCGTCACTAGAATAAAATTTCTCAACACCATCATCATCTTTGATGAGGTCTTCAACATCAGGATCTGCTAAATCATGAGGAAGGGGGTCTTCATCATCATCGTCTTCGTTAGGAACATCATCGTTATCTGGCGGTGCGTCAACCTCCGTTGATTCACCATCTATATGCAAATCTACATAGAAGGTGTAATTACCGAAGTCATTCCCACTAGTAGAAGGTGGGAGATCACTAGTAGAAGGTAGGAGATCAGATGAGTTGTCCAAATGTATAATATCAGGTTCGTTCTCTACCACGATTACACCGTTGTTCAAAAACTTTTTATGATTAACATGTTCGACGACCTTCACGTTGGGTTTGGCTGGATCTACAAGGTAGAAGACTTGTTTGACTTGTGTTGCGAGGATGTATTGTTCACTTTTCCACCACTCACTAGAGCTGACGATTTGTGTCATTCCGTTTCTAACGATAAGTTTCTTGACTCTACTGACGGTGTTGCGAGTGTCGAACCACTTAACTTTGAACAACGCAACTTTAAACGACAAATAGTCAAACTCGAGGATTTCTTGAAGCCGACCATAAGTGTTAGTTTTCCCGTCAGGATCAGTCGAATAAATGCCGCTATTTTGAGTTACGCGACGTTCATCGCGGCTCTGCACGACATACTTCACACCATCTACTACGCAACAGTTTACTGACATTGGAGCCCTTGATGGTCCATTAGCCAAAGCGAATAACTCGCTGGTTGGGCTAAACTCTGGGTCTTGGGGATTTTGAGCGTGACGTTCAAAGATCTATGAAGAAGATAGGATTAGATAGAAAACTAAAAATATGATATTGTTATTTTTACACTTAAGTACACAAAATAAGTGTTAGTTTACCAACGTCTTAAACCAGTGGGGGAATTCTTCTAGCATGTCTTTTTCTGGAAATAAACTGAAAAACGTTCATGCTATTAGAATAAGTCGTCAAAATGATAAGTTAAGAAAAAAAAGTTACAAAATAAAAAACGCGTACCTCCGGAACTGGTCTTGGTACGTGTCGATCTCAGGACTGTTGTTAAGTACATACCATCTCGCTTTCTTGTGCTCCTCGGTAGGAAAATAAGGAAAAGACAGTAAACCAATCGGCTTGCATACCGATCGGAACACCTGAAACTTACACGTTGAGGGAGGGGGGTCCACATTACGATCGGGACGATTAAATTTCGTGGTAACACCCCGAAAATATTGAGAACTTATAGTTAATGCTTCTTCTGCAACATAACCCTCCGCGATCGAACCTTCCGGCTTAGCTTTATTTCTTACATAACCTTTTAGCTTCTTCATGAATCTTTCAAATGGATACATCCACCGGGGTTGAATAGGCCCGCCTTCAAGAGCCTCTAGAGCTAAATGGATAGGCAAGTGAATCATAATGTCAAAGAAAGCAGGAGGATATATGCGCTCAAGCTCGCATAGAATTTCAACCACCTTGACCGAAGCTTTCAACATGTCCTCCTCCATCAAAGTTGTAGAGCAGATTTGCTTAAACAAGGAACACAGATTGATTATTGGTTTTGCAATATGTTCGGGCAAGTAATTTTGAAGTCCGTAAGGAAGTAAACGTTGCATCATTATATGACAGTCATGAGACTTCAGGCCCGTTATATTTGTATCATTATCGGTCACTTTGTGCTTGAAGCATGATCCGAACCCATCTGGTAGTTTAACACTTTTGATGTACTGACAAAACTTTTTTCGATTCTCTGGTGTTAAAGAATACGTAGCCCGGGGCTTCACAGTCTTCCCCTTGTGGTTTACGGTTAGCCACAAAGGTCTTTGAATGCCCATCTTTTTCAAGTCTTGTCTTGCTTTTGCGGTGTCTTTACTTTTGTCATTCATTAACAAAATGTTCAAGATGGCCTCCAACACATTTTTTTCGATATGCATGATGTCTAAATTGTGTCTTAGTGAAATAAAAGGCCAATACTCAAGCTCGTAAAAAATAGACCGTTTAGTCTAGTTAAGCTCGACTGTAACATTGCGGGAAATCTTCACACCCCCATGTTTCGGATGTTTACCCGGCGTACGCCTTAGCAATCTAGCATGTTGCGCTTTGATTACATCCGGCTGGTTATAATCTTTAGGTGGATCTTTCTGTTCTGTTTGGCCATTGAAGTCAGCACGTGAACTCCTCCATTTATGGGGCTTCTTTAACCATCTTCTATGGCCAACATAAGCTGTTTTGCTTGTGACAGGAATAGATGGAGTTTCTAGGTTACATGTAGGGCATGCATAGTAACCTTGCCCACTCCACCCAGACAAACTACTTCGAGCAGGAAAATCATTTATGGTCCATAAAAGCATCGCTCTCATCTTGAACTGTTTTTGTGAAATAATGTCTGTAGTATCAACACCGTTCTTGTGCCACAAAGTCTTCAGGTCTTTAATCAAAGGCTGCAAGTAAATATCAATGTCCTTGCCCGGGGATTTAGGGCCAGGAATTAACAACGTCAGCATAAAGTTACTTTCTTTCATACATAACCAAGGAGGCAGATTGTATGTTGTCAATACCACCGGCCACATGCTGTAGGTCTGACTAAGGTTGCCGAACGGATTGAAACCATCAGCACACAACCCTAGTCGAACATTTCTTGGTTCTGCTTCAAACTCTGGATACTTCAAGTCAAACTTCTTCCAAGCCGCGCCATCAACCGGGTGTTGCATCTTACCAGGCTCCGCACACTTTCCAGTAGCATGCCAAGTCATGTCTTTTGCAGTGTGTCTAGACTTGTACAAACGTTGTAGTCTAGGAATGATCGAAAAGTAACGCAACACCTTCCTAGGAACTTTCTTCCCCGGTGTGTTAGTGTCTTTCCATCTACTCGTTTTACACACCGAACAGAATTGCAGATTGTTATTATCCTCCCAAAACAAGCAGCAGTCGTGTTCACAAGCATGTATCGACTCGTAACCTAACCCGATCGTTTTAAATGTCTTCTTTATTTCATAGTAGTTCAGTGGGAACTTGAATCCTTTACTATCGGGTAACATATATCGGAGAAACTCTAATATTTCATTGACTAAAGAATCTGGCATTTTTCCTTTAGCCTTAAAATAGGTAAATTTTGCCATAAAGTCTAGTCGATACACATGTTCACAACCATCATACATCGCCTCGTTGGCAATTGCATACAACTCTTCAAACTTGGTACGAGTGGCTTGAGGCGGTTGAGTCGGTTGGTTACTAGTCTCACTAATATCATCTCCTTGTGTTGGTTCATTCGAAGGAATATAGCTAAAATCATCGAGTAACGCTGTCATGTCACTCATCATAGGTTCTCCTAGGTTATCTATCACTGGCGCACGTGGAGTCGGTTCACCGTATTTGAGCCATGTGGTATAAAGTGGGTCCCACCCGTTTATAACAATTTCCTCTCCAATCCAATCGATGGGTTTCCATAATACATTTCGACATTTTTTGCATGGTCATCTAATTTTCCCCGCCGAATTCACCAACGGCCGACAATGATTGACGAACTTTGTAAGACCGTCATTAAATTCTTTGGAAAGTTTCGGTTTTTTTATCCAACTCTTATCAGCGAATACCATAACTGCGTTTTATCCGTATATTTAGTTATTATTACATGGAAGGCAATTATGGAAAGCAATCCTAGATGTTTTGTTAACCTAGTGCAACTATGGAAGGCAATCCTAACACTCTTTGATGCTTCGTCTCATATATGAATGCGTATAACCGATTTACTATTTGAGAAAATTTCGGCAGCATTTCCCCTCAACTCCCCAAATATGTGTTTAAAGACATATTCGTAGGAGTAAAGGAGAAACACTGTCGAAATCATCTCAAATAGTAAACCAGTTATACGCATTCATATCCTAAATGAGACAAAACAATCAAAAAACAGTCCCAAACAGGGGACTTTCCGAAGTTAATTCCTATTAAATTAACTTCGGACGGGTTTTCTATAGGTTGACCAATTTCAGACGGGAATTTTCTGAAATTAATCGCTAAAATCCTAAAATATTCCTAAGGTTTAATTCAATAAAACATTTATATCAAACAACTTATTCTGATAAGCTTTATCAGAATAAGTTGTTTTCAAACAGCTTATCCTGATAAGCTTATCAGGATAAGCTGTTTGAAAACAACTGGATAAGTTTTTTTCAAACAACTTATTACGATAAGCTTATCGGGATAAACTGTATTCAAACAGCTTATTCTAATAAGCTTATCAGGATAAGCTGTTTGAAAATAGTTTATTCGGATAAGCTGATCAGGATAAAATGTTTGAAAACATCTTATCTTGATAAGCTTATCCGAATAAGCTGTTTTCAAACAGCTTATCCGAATAAGCTGTTTTCAAACAGCTTATTCCGCTAAGCTTATCAGGATAAGCTGTTTTCAAACAGCTTATCCTGATAAGCTTATCAGGATAAGCTGTTTGAAAATAGCTTATTCGGATAAGCTGATAAGCAACATAGCGAGTGTTTGTGTTTGCGTTTTACACAGTTAAAGAGTGTTTGGATTTACGTTTAACGGAAATTAACAAGCTTATAAATCCCCAACGACATGTCGCTGGGGAAACCAAAATGATAAAAAAACATACTTTTTATTTGTGGTGGTCAGTTGGTGGTCGGCTGTGGTCGGGGCTGCGCCTCGGGCTGTGGTCGGGATCGGCTGTGGTCGGGATCGGCTGTGGTCGGGGCTCCGCAGCAGTCGGGCTCAAAAACATAAAACAAAATTAAACAAAACATTAATTATCAATTACAATATCAATTATAAAATCAAAATTAAAATCTAATATCAAAATGTAAAAATCTAAAATAAAAATTAAACAAAACATTACTTTTTATTAAAGATGGAGTGGCGGATTGGTGGTGGTGGTGGTCGGGTGACGATGGATTGGTGGTGACGATGGATTGGTGGTGATGGATTGGTGGTGACGATGGATAGGTGGCGGAGTTGATGGATTGGTGGTGATGGATTGGTGGTGACGATGGATTGGTGGTGATGGGGATGATTTGTGGGGATGGTGGTGTAAATGGTGGTGATGATTTGTGGGGATGGTGGTGTAAATGGTGGTGATGATTTGTGGGGATGGTGGTGTAAATGGTGGTGATGATTTGTGGTGATGGGGATGGCTGAAGTTTCTGTTAATGCAATAATGACTAAAAACGTTACTTGCATTTTTCGGTCTCGCTTAGTTTTGATTACGACAACATGTAAAAACAAACATTTACGAAAACAACGAAAAACGAATTCTTGAGTTCAAGTATTTTTCATTTTACCCCTTTTCACTTAAGGTATGGATAAACAAGTACTAACCTTAATCAAGTGATCAAGTGATTTAATCTTTTCTTAAAACTCACTTTTTATTAAATGTGACAAGTTTTTATTAAACTTTATTTTTAAGAAAATGTTTTATTAAATTAATTATTTGAAATTTGAAAATGGCATATTCTTATTCTGTTAAGAATATCCTTTCAGGATATTTTTATACCCAGATAAGACCTCCACCACTAAAGGACAAAAAGGAGTGGAGTCTAGTCCGGCGGTACCTTAGCACCTAGGCGGTACCTTATCGATAAGGTACCGCGGGCTGTGATAAGGTACCGCGGGCATAACTAGCCGTTGGCTCCTTTGTCCTTTAAATAGTTGGCCATTCTCAGCTTTTCACCTCACCTCTTTTGCACATTCATTTCCAGATTCAAACCCCTTCTTTAATCACTCAAATCTTTGATCATTTGTTTGATTATTACTTGTTTAAGAAGTGAATCTTGTTCTTCCATCTCTTCCTCTCCAAGTGCAAAGAGAAGAACACTATCCTAGTTAAGTGTTGAGTCCACCACCAAAGATCTATTGAAGATCAATTTTTATATACTTGTAGTTGTGTCATAGTTGTGAAGATCCAAGTAGTTGTGTCTATTTGGAAGTTGTGTATGTACTAAGTATAGTTGTGTAGATTGGTCCTAGCTACGATTAGGGCTCGACTTTTAGCTTAGAGTCAGAAATTGGTTAAGCGACGTGTACGGTTTTCTCCACCATAAGGAGCTTGTTGTGTAGTGAACTCTCGAGTAAGGAGTACTTGAGGAGTGGAGTAGGAACGAGGAGTGAGCTTCGTTGCCGAACCACTATAAATCCTTGGTGTTCAGTTTGATCTTTCTTTACCCTTAACTCTTTACATTCCTTATTACTTTTTGCATATACATGTGTTAATATTAGATTAGCTACACTATCATTCTTTATTCTTTGTGGATATATTTTTGTTAATATTAGTTTAGCTACACTATCATTGTTCATATTTGTGCATAAGAAGATTTCACATATTTCCTCAAGCCTAAGTTTTTTGAAAAAGGGATTTTTGGAAACCATATTTTAACAAGTAAATTTTAAGAAACTATTCAACCCCCCCTTCTAGTTTCTACAATTGGTATCAGAGCGGGTTGCTCAAGAATTTTTAAAGTATATTATATTTTAAAACTTGAATCGATCTATGGATTCCAACAAGTACCTAGAAGGGCAATCTATGCAAAGACCACCACTTTTTGAAACCGATAGTTTTATTTATTGGAAAAATAGATTTGAGACTTATGTGAAATCAAAAGATTTAGATCTTTGGCATGTTATTACCAATGGTGATTTTTTACCCTTTCAATTTAATGAAGTTTCTAAAACAAAATAGTTAGTCACTTTTGACAAAGCTAATGATGATACTAAAAAGAAACTTTCAAAAAATAATGAGGCTAAAATGGTGATTTATAATGCTTTGTCTAAGAAAGAGTATGAAAGAATTTTTATGTGTGAAATCGCTAAAGATATTTGGAACACTCTTTTAGTAACCCACCAAGGTAATATCCAAGTCAAAGAAAGTAAAATCGATCTTCTTGTTCAACAATATGAACAATTTATCATCTTAGAAGATGAAACTATTGATAGTGCATTTGCTAGGTTTAACACCATTATTACTAGTCTAAAAGCACTTGATGAAGGTTTTTCTAGCAAGAACAATGTTAGGAAGTTTCTAAGGGCCTTACATCCAAAGTGGAGAGCAAAAGTCACGGCTATTGAAGAGTCGAAAGATCTCTCAACTTTATCACTCGATGAACTTATAGGAAACTTGAAGGTTCATGAGATGATAATTTTGAAGGACTCGGAATTAGTAAAAACCAAGAGTGAAAGGAAATCTCTTGCACTTAAGGCCAAGAAGGCACAAAGTGACCATGATAGTTCCTCGGAAAGTGATGACGAGGAGTATGCATTGGCGGTGAGAGATTTCAAGAAGTTCTTCAAGAGACGAGGTCAACACGTTAGGCAACCAAACTATGACAAGAAACCATTGTCAAAGAATCGGTTTGTCAAGAACGAAAAAGGTGATAGGAGTTGCTTTAGATGTGGTGATCCAAATCACTTTATTGGTGATTGTCCAAAGCCCGCTCGTGATAAGAACCACACGGCATTCGTTAGTGGCGCTTGGAGCGATAGCGGTGAAGATGATGATGACAACCCCAAAGAGGAGAAATGTCTTATGGCTCACACTTCTAAAGAGGTACATTCCGAAACCGAATATTATAGCAATGATAGTTCCACTTTAGATGATATTGAATTTGAAGGCAAATATGATAGCTTACACAAACTTAGTCTTAAATTCATAGAAAAGAATAAAACCTTAAAATCAACCAAAACTAAGCTTGAAAATGAGATCAATGAACTTAGGAAGAAATTGGCTAAACTTGAGAAAAACAAAGAGGTTGATTTAGGTTGCTTAAGTTGTGAGAAACTTAGATTAGAGAATGATGATCTCAAGAGCACCTCCATTAAATTGGAAAAGTTCATGAAAGGTACTAGTGCTCTTGATGATATGTTAAACAAACAAGTTCATTCTAAGGAAAAACTTGGTCTAGGTTTTAACTCAAATGAAGCCTCAACTAGTGAACCAAAACAAGTCAGGTTTTCACAGAAAACACCCTCTGGACGCGGTTCCACATCCTATGGCGCGGTTCCTTATCACTATGGAACCGCGGCCATAGATAAGGTACCGCGGCCAGAAGTTGAATTTTGTGAAAACTCTGAACTTTCTGAAAAATCTAAGTTAAATGAAAAACCAAAGCATCTTACTGTTAATAAGGTTCAATTACCCATACTTGACGACAATGCTATTAGTAAGTTCTATAAGCCGTTAAGTAAACCTCTCATGGGAAATAGAAGTTTATCTAGACTATCTTCTACTCCACCTAGAGTACGGAATGAGTCTAAGCCTAGAATTAGAACGACAACACCTACAAGAGATAATCAAAAGAACTCACGAACTAGAAGTAAAACTCCAACACCTAGAAAGAATAATAACAACTCTAAACCTAGATCAAACACACCTAGGAGAAGTAATAAACAACAAAATGGTTACATGAATTACTACCTCCTCCATTTTGTTCTCCATGGGGAATCCCCACCTCATTCATTCATCCCAACCAAATGCAAGGGATGTTTGGAACTAACAATTTTGGACCCATGAGATATTGGGGACCAAATGTTTGATCTTGTGTATTGTTACCTAGATATGCTTGGGAATTGATTTGGAGCCCGATGAGTGGATTAAGGATAGTGGATGTTCTAAACACATGACGGGTAATCGAAGTTTGTTCTCGCATTACAAAGCATATGATGGAGGTAACGTCACATTCGCTAGTAGTCTACGTGGTAATATCATTGGCAAAGGTACGGTTTCTCTTGACTCCATGACCATTGAAAATGTTGAGCACGTAGATAACTTAGGTTTTAACCTTTTAAGTATAGGTCAAATTTGTGATAATAAGTGTAAGGTCATCTTTTCGGAACATGACAGTGAAATCGTAAAAGATGGAAAAGTCATTGGAAAAGGTGTTAGAAAGCATGGGCTTTATGTCATGAAGGTTAATAAGAAGTCGAAAGACAACATATGTCATGCGACTATAGATGATAGTTCTACTCTTTGGCATAGGAGATTAGGTCACGCTAATATGCGTTTAATTCAATCTTTAGTCTCTAAGGAGTTGGTAAGACACCTCCCGAAGATTAAGTTTGATAGTCACTTTTGTGATGCTTGCAAAGTTGGAAAGCAAGTTCACTCAAGTCACAAAGCCAAGAATTTGGTTTCGACCTCTCGGTGCTTAGAGCTCCTACATATGGATCTCTTTGGACCTTCCGCCATACGGAGTTATGGAGGTAACCTTTATACCCTAGTTATAGTTGACGACTATTCTAGATTCACTTGGACTAGATTTTTGGCATCTAAGAATGAAGCTTTCGATCACTTCGAAATCTTTAGTCGGAGAATTCAAAATCAACTAGGATGTTCAATTGTTTCTATTAGGACGGATCATGGTAGGGAATTTGATAATGAAGTGCAATTTGGTGCCTTTTGTGAAGCTCATGGTATTACCCATAACTTCTCGGCTCCTCGCACTCCACAATCAAATGGGGTAGTTGAAAGGAAGAATAGCACTCTCCAAGAGATGAGTAGGACGATGTTAAACGAGCAATCGTTGCCTCAAAAGTTTTGGTGCAATGCCGTAGATACATCGACTTATATTCTCAACCGAATTCTTATTCGACCTTTCCTAGGAAAGACCCCCTATGAGATTCTTAAAGGTAAGAAACCCTCATTAGAATACTTTAGGGTGTTTGGAAGCAAGTTCTTTATCCTCAACACCAAAGACTACCTTACCAAGTTTGACCCAAAGTCTTACGAAGGTATCCTTTTAGGTTATTCCCAAACTAGTAAGGCCTACATAGTCCTAAATAGAACCTCAGGGGTTATTGAAGAATCACTCAACGTAACCTTTGATGAAACCCCTCCTTCACCCAAGACACCACCATTGGTTGATGATGACTTGGATGAATTAGAAGTAGTTAAAGCCAAAGAGGTTAGAAAAATAAGAGTTGAAGACCTTAGTGTTGAAAAGGAAGTAAACATTAAGGAATCTAGGGATCATACTCTCAATAATGTCAGTGGTGACTTAAATCAAAGGACCCTAAGATCTCAAGTCCAAAACCAAAGCAACTTCTTTTGTTTTGTCTCCTTGATTGAACCAAAGAATGTTAAAGAAGCTTTGACGGATGAGAGTTGGGTCATTACGATGCAAGAAGAATTGAATCAATTCGTTGCCTATGATGTTTGGGAACTTGTTCCTCCACCTAGAAGTTCTACCATTATAGGAACCAAATGGTTATTTAGGAATAAGCTAGATGAGAATGGTGTTGTGTCTCGTAACAAGACTAGACTTGTAGCTCAAGGCTATAATCAACAAGAAGGGATTGATTATGACGAGACATATGCACCGGTAGCTAGATTAGAATCTATTAGAATCCTTTTAGCCTACGCTTGTGCCTTAGACATTAAGCTTCAACAAATGGATGTAAAGAGTGCATTTCTTAACGGTTTGATCAATGAGGAGGTATATGTGGCTCAACCTCCCGGCTTCATTGATTTTGAGAAACCGGACCATGTTTACAAGCTTAACAAAGCACTTTATGGACTCAAACAAGCACCCAAAGCTTGGTATGATAGACTTAAAGCGTTTCTTGTTAAACATGAGTATACCATGGGTATGGTAGACAATACACTCTTTACAAAGAAGAAAGGTCCTCACCTCATAATCGTACAAATATATGTTGATGACATTATATTTGGCTCAACTTGTCAAGAATTGTGTGATGACTTTGCCAAAATCATGCATGATGAGTTTGAAATGAGTATGATGGGAGAACTTAACTTCTTTTTAGGACTCCAAATTAAACAAATGGACGATGGTATTTTCTTTAGTCAATCTAAGTACGCTAAAGAAATGCTAAAGAAATTTGGATTAGAAGAATCTAGACCAATGAAGACCCCTATGGCCTCGGATACTAAACTCACCGTAGATGATGATTGTGAGTCGGTAGACAACACCAAATATAGAGTTATGATTGGTAGTTTGTTGTACCTAACGGCAAGTCGACCGAATATCATGTTTAGTGTTTGCCTTTGTGCTCGCTTCCAAGAGGCTCCCAAAACCTCTCATCTTGAAGCGGTTAAGCGTATCTTCCGATACATTAAAGGCACTATACATTTAGGATTATGGTATCCTAAAGGGACCGGCGTAGAAACTATTGTCTACGCGGACTCGGATCATGCGGGAGACTATGTGGACCGGAAAAGCACTAGTGGAGTTTGTACCTTCATGGGTTGTTGTTTAACTTCTTGGTTCTCCAAGAAACAAACTGCTCTTGCGATATCCACCACGGAAGCCGAGTATGTGAGTGCCGGTAAAGCATGCCAACAAGCTCTATGGATGAAGCAAGCGCTTGTTGATTACGGGATTTCTCTTGATGATGTTCCCATCATGTGCGATAATAAAGGCGCTATAGACCTAAGCAAGAATCCCGTGCAACATTCGCGAACCAAACACATAGAAATTAGACACAATTTCCTTAGGGATAATGTTCAAAAGGGGAACATTACTATTGAAAAGGTGCCCTCCGAGGACAACTTAGCCGATATCTTCACTAAGCCACTTAAGAGGGAACCTTTTAATTACTTGCGTCTAGGTCTAGGATTAATGGAACATCTTCCTTAAATTTCCTTTCTTCTTGTGTGTTTTCTATTACCACTTTGAGTCCTTGAGTCTTCTAAACTCCTTTTGAAAAATCTTCTCCTCTCTTTTTCAAAACTCTCAAAGTCTCGTTCGAAAATGGTTAAGAAATTCGTTTGACATTGTTAATTCAATCTAAAAACGATTTTTCATAGATTCTCGCTATCAATTTAGAGCTTACATAATTCATATGTATGATTCTCTCAAACATAGCAAGAACAAGATTGAATCATGGAGGATCATTGTGTCATGACTTAAGGTCTTGTCTTACACACCTCCTACATTGATTTTTTATCCATGTATTTTGGTCAAATCTCTATTTGGTAAGTTTGCATATGTTTTTCTTTGTCTATCTTTGCTTTTAAGCATATCCCTATGATAAGTTAGACTAGAAAAATAAGATTTGCTGGAAAATCTTCCTCCAAACACCAAACCCTGCTTCTGCAGGCGGTTCCTTATGTGAACCGCGGTACCTTATTGATAATGTACCGCCACACTAGATAAGGAACCGCCTACAGTGGCCTTCCTTTTTCGGGTTTTTGTCTGAAACTCCAGATTTGCTCCAACATTTTTGAGAATCTTTATTTCAAACCCTTTGACCACCCTAAAAATACCCTAAGCCTTCCTTATTTAAACCATAAGCATTTTGCATTACTTCACATCCAAAATGTCTTATTCCCCCAATGAAAGCCTTGAATCTCCTCCATTTTCTCCAATTGCTTTCAATCCAAACCCACCCAAGAACACTCTTAATCACATTTCTCCTACCAAGAATGTTGATTGTGGAACTTCCTTTCTTCCACCACCACCCTTTAGTGTTCTTCCTCCTTCTCATGATAATGTCATGCACCATGGAACATATTGTCATTGTTGCCAATATCAACATCTTGCTATGGCACACATCTATGAGGAGTTGAGCTACATCAAGAGTCTCTTAATCAAGCCTCCTCTTCACTTTGATTATGAGATCTCCAACAAGCCACCACCACCACCCTCCGTTATTACCTTGTCTTTCATATAAGCATTGATTGCTTATCCACAAGACACCAAATTCAAGCAAATCTTAGAATTCTAAAATAACTAGGATTAGATTTATTCTTCTGGCTTGTTTCTTTTTCCATACTTCTTTGTATGATGTTCTTTTAGTAACCTATCTTGGATCTTTGTCTTTGTGTTTTCTTCTCTTTTTATTTTATTTTTTTATGTGACCTATTGCTATATATTGTTGGTTGTTTCTTTTGTTCAACTAACCCTTCTATGTAGCTTGTCACCATATCTCGATTCCTCGGTGCCCCAAGCTAGGGGGAGTAAGCACCAAGGGGGAGTCTTTGCAAAGTCCGTTTCTTCAACACCGGCTTACGCAACCTTTTTGCTTCGACAAAGGGGGAGAAATGAATAAACTCGTCTTCGAAAATCTTGTTTTTGTGTGATTGAGTTTATGTATTGTCAGAATCAAAAAGGGGGAGATTGTTAATGCAATAATGACTAAAAACGTTACTTGCATTTTTCGGTCTCGCTTAGTTTTGATTACGACAACATGTAAAAACAAGCATTTACGAAAACAACAAAAAACGAATTCTTGAGTTCAAGTATTTTTCATTTTACCCATTTTCACTTAAGGTATGGATAAACAAGTACTAACCTTAATCAAGTGATCAAGTGATTTAATCTTTTATTAAAACTCACATTTTATTAAATGTGACAAGTTTTTATTAAACTTTATTTTTAAGAAAATGTTTTATTAAATTAATTATTTGAAATTTGAAAATGGCATATTCTTATTCTGTTATGAATATCCTTTCAGGATATTTTTATACCCAGATAAGACCTCCACCACTAAAGGACAAAAAGGAGCGGAGTCTAGTCCGGCGGTACCTTAGCACCTAGGCGGTACCTTATCGATAAGGTACCGCGGGCTGTGATAAGGTACCGCGGGCAGAACTAGCCGTTGGGCCGTTGGCTCCTTTGTCCTTTAAATAGTTGGCCATTCTCAGCTTTTCACCTCACCTCTTTTGCACATTCATTTCCAGATTCAAACCCCTTCTTTAATCACTCAAATCTTTTATCATTTGTTTGATTATTACTTGTTTAAGAAGTGAATCTTGTTCTTCCATCTCTTCCTCTCCAAGTGCAAAGAGAAGAACACTATCCTAGTGAAGTGTTGAGTCCACCACCAAAGATCTATTGAAGATCAATTTTTATATACTTGTAGTTGTGTCATAGTTGTGAAGATCCAAGTAGTTGTGTCTATTTGGAAGTTGTGTATGTACTAAGTATAGTTGTGTAGATTGGTCCTAGCTACGATTAGGGCTCGACTTTTAGCTTAGAGTCGGAAATTGGTTAAGCGACGTGTACGGTTTTCTCCACCATAAAGAGCTTGTTGTGTAGTGAACTCTCGAGTAAGGAGTACTCGAGGAGTGGAGTAGGAACGAGGAGTGAGCTTCGTTGCCGAACCACTATAAATCCTTGGTGTTCGGTTTGATCTTTCTTTACCCTTAACTCTTTACATTCCTTATTACTTTTTGCATATACATGTGTTAATATTAGATTAGCTACACTATCATTCTTTATTCTTTGTGGATATATTTTTGTTAATATTAGTTTAGCTACACTATCATTGTTCATATTTGTGCATAAGAAGATTTCACATATTTCCTCAAGCGTAAGTTTTTTGAAAAAGAGATTTTTGGAAACCATATTTTAACAAGTAAATTTTAAGAAACTATTCAACCCCCCCTTCTAGTTTCTACAGTTTCTGTAAATGGAGAGAAAAAGAGAGATGAGTTAAGTGAAGTTTCTGTAAATCGTAGAAGGATAAGATCTTGTCAAAACTTTCCCCAGCGACATGTCGTTGGGAAAACCTTCCTCATCTTTGACGGAAATTTTCCCCAGCGACATGTCGCTGGGGAAAACGTAGAATTTGTCGTTTTGCGCAGCTGGTTCAATAAACCTTAGAATTTGACGAAATTTTCCCCAGCGACATGTCGCTGGGGAAACATGTATTTTGTCGTTTTGTGAAAGAAGCGCGTTAATGAAAATTTTTGGAGGGATTTCTAAAATTGATAACCAAAACTTACCCCAGCGACATGTCGCTGGGGAAACAATTTATGTTATATGCTTTTAAATGATTAACAATAATAATTTTATATATTTGTATATTTTACTTCTATATAAATAAAAATAATAAGTTTTATATAATTGTATATTTTTTATATATGATATTTATGTAATTTAGTTTTAAATGATTGATAATAATACGTTTTATATAATTGTATATTTTACTTTAAGATAATTGATGTTATATACTTTTAAATGATTAATAATAACAATTTTATATATTTGTATATTTTACTTTATATAATTAAAAATAATAAGTTTTATATAAATGTATATTTTTTATATATGATATTTATGTAATTTAGTTTTAAATGACTGATAATAATACGTTTTATATAATTGTATATTTTACTTTTAGATAATTGATAATAATAAGTTTTATATAATTGTATATTTTTTATATAACATTTATGTATTAGATAGGTTCAACATTAGAGGTTCAATGTATTAGATAGGGTTCATCATTAGAGGTTCAACGTATTAGATAGGGTTCAACATTGGAGGTTCAATGTATTAGATATGGTTCAACATTAGAGGTTCAATGTATTAGATATGGTTCAACATTAGAGGTTCAACGTATTAGATAGGGTTCATCATTAGAGGTTCAATGTATTAGATAGGGTTCATCATTAGAGGTTCAATGTATTAGATAGGTTTCAACATTAGAGGTTCAATGTATTAGATAGGGTTCATCATTAGAGGTTCAATGTATTAGATATGGTTCAATATTATAGGTTCAATGTATTAGGGTTCATCATTAGAGGTTCAATGTATTAGATAAGGTTCATCATTAGAGGTTCAATGTATTAGATAGGGTTCATCATTAGAGGTTCAATGTATTCGATAGGATTCATCATTAGAGGTTCAATGTATTAGATAGGTTTCAACATTAGAGGTTCAATGTATTAGATAGGGTTCATCATTAGAGGTTCAATGTATTAGATATGGTTCAACATTAGAGGTTCAATGTATTAGATAGGGTTCATCATTAGAGGTTCAATGTATTAGATATGGTTCATCATTAGAGGTTCAATGTATTAGATAGGGTTCAACATTAGAGGTTCAATGTATTAGATATGGTTCATCATTAGAGGTTCAATGTATTAGATAGGTTTCATCATTAGAGGTTCAATGTATTAGATGGGGTTCATCATAGAGGTTCAATGTATTAGATAGGTTTCAACATTAGAGGTTCAATGTATTAGATAGGGTTCATCATTAGAGGTTCAATGTATTAGATAAGGTTCATCATTAGAGGTTCAATATATTAGATATGGTTCAACATTAGAGGTTCAATGTATTAGATAGGGTTCATCATTAGAGGTTCAACGTATTAGATAGGGTTCAACATTGGAGGTTCAACGTATTAGATAGGGTTCATCATTAGAGGTTCAACGTATTAGATAGGTTTCAACATTGAAGGTTCAATGTATTAGATAGGGTTCATCATTAGAGGTTCAATGTATTAGATAGGTTTCAACATTAGAGGTTCAATGTATTAGATAGGGTTCATCATTAGTGGTTCAATGTATTAGATAGGGTTCATCATTAGAGGTTCAACGTATTAGATAGGGTTCAACATTATAGCTTCAATGTATTAGATAGGGTTCATCATTAGAGGTTCAACGTATTAGATAGGGTTCATCATTAGAGGTTCAACGTATTAGATAGGTTTCAACATTGAAGGTTCAATGTATTAGATAAGGTTCATCATTAGAGGTTCAATGTATTAGATAGGTTTCAACATTAGAGGTTCAATATATTAGATAGGGTTCATCATTAGAGGTTCAACGTATTAAATAAGGTTCAACATTGGAGGTTCAACGTATTAGATAGGGTTCATCATTAGAGGTTCAACGTATTAGATAGGTTTCAACATTGAAGGTTCAATGTATTAGATAGGGTTCATCATTAGAGGTTCAATGTATTAGATAGGTTTCAACATTAGAGGTTCAATGTATTAGATAGAGTTCATCATTAGAGGTTCAATGTATTAGATATGGTTCAACATTATAGGTTCAATGTATTAGATAGGGTTCATCATTAGAGGTTCAATGTATTAGATAGGGTTCATCATTAGAGGTTCAACGTATTAGATAGGGTTCAACATTGGAGGTTCAATGTATTAGATATGGTTCAACATTAGAGGTTCAATGTATTAGATATGGTTCAACATTAGAGGTTCAACGTATTAGATAGGGTTCATCATTAGAGGTTCAATGTATTAGATAGGGTTCATCATTAGAGGTTCAATGTATTAGATAGGTTTCAACATTAGAGGTTCAATGTATTAGATAGGGTTCATCATTAGAGTTTCAATGTATTAGATATGGTTCAACATTATAGGTTCAATGTATTAGATAGGGTTCATCATTAGAGGTTCAATGTATTAGATAGGGTTCAACATTATAGGTTCAAGTATTAGATAGGGTTCATCATTAGAGGTTCAATGTATTAGATAGGGTTCATCATTAGAGGTTCAATGTATTAGATATGTTTCAACATTAGAGGTTCAATGTATTAGATAGGGTTCATCATTAGAGGTTCAATGTATTAGATATGGTTCAACATTATAGGTTCAATGTATTAGATAGGGTTCATCATTAGATGTTCAATGTATTAGATAGGGTTCATCATTAGAGGTTCAATGTATTAGATAGGGTTCATCATTAGAGGTTCAATGTATTAGATATGGTTCAACATTATAGGTTCAATGTATTAGATAGGGTTCATCATTAGAGGTTCAATGTATTAGATAGGGTTCATCATTAGAGGTTCAATGTATTAGATAGGGTTCATCATTAGAGGTTCAATGTATTAGATAGGTTTCAACATTAGAGGTTCAATGTATTATATAGGGTTCATCATTAGAGGTTCAATGTATTAGATAGGGTTTATCATTAGAGGATCAATATATTAGATATGGTTCAACATTAGAGGTTCAATGTATTAGATAGGGTTCATCATTAGAGGTTCAACGTATTAGATAGGGTTCAACATTGGAGGTTCAACGTATTAGATAGTGTTCATCATTAGAGGTTCAATGTATTAGATAGGTTTCAACATTGAAGGTTCAATGTATTAGATAGGGTTCATCATTAGAGGTTCAATGTATTAGATAGGTTTCAACATTAGAGGTTCAATGTATTAGATAGGGTTCATCATTAGATGTTCAATGTATTAGATAGGGTTCATCATTAGAGGTTCAATGTATTAGATATGGTTCAACATTAGAGGTTCAATGTATTAGATAGGGTTCATCATTAGAGGTTCAACGTATTAGATAGGGTTCAACATTGGAGGTTCAACGGATTAGATAGGGTTCATCAGTAGAGGTTCAACGTATTAGATAGGTTTCAACATTGAAGGTTCAATGTATTAGATAGGGTTCATCATTAGAGGTTCAATGTATTAGATAGGTTTCAACATTAGAGGTTCAATGTATTAGATAGGGTTCATCGTTAGAGGTTCAATGTATTAGATAGGGTTCATCATTAGAGGTTTAATGTATTAGATAGGGTTCATCATTAGAGGTTCAACTTATTAGATAGGGTTCAACATTGGAGGTTCAACGTATTAGATAGGGTTCATCATTAGAGGTTCAACGTATTAGATAGGTTTCAACATTGAAGGTTCAATGTATTAGATAGGGTTCATCATTAGAGGTTCAATGTATTAGATAGGTTTCAACATTAGAGGTTCAATGTATTAGATAGGGTTCATCATTATAGGTTCAATGTATTAGATATGGTTCAACATTATAGGTTCAATGTATTAGATAGGGTTCATCATTAGAGGTTCAATGTATTAGATAGGGTTCATCATTAGAGGTTCAACGTATTAGATAGGGTTCATCATTAGAGGTTCAATGTATTAGATATGGTTCAACATTAGAGGTTCAACGTATTAGATAGGGTTCATCATTAGAGGTTTAACGTATTAGATAGGTTTCAACATTATAGGTTCAATGTATTAGATAGGGTTCATCATTAGAGGTTCAACGTATTAGATAGGGTTCATCATTAGAGGTTTAACGTATTAGATATGGTTCAACATTAGAGGTTCAATGTATTAGACAGGGTTCATCATTAGAGGTTCAACGTATTAGATAGGGTTCAAAATTAGATGTTCATTGGAGGGAAAACATTGGAGGGAAAACATTGGAGGGAAAATGTTAACAATTTCCTCACTTTTTTAGCATAAAAAGAGAACCACACACACTCCTTATCATCACAACCACCAGCAGATCACACACACTTATCATCATAAACAAATTCTTATTATGTACATGTTGAAGCATGAAGCTTTTCCGTGCAGGTGTGGACATGGAGATGTAGTTCTTCGAGAATCGTGGACAACTGAAAACTTTGGTAGACTGTACTATGCTTGTCCACGTTCACGGGTTCAACCTCCAGTTTCATATGGATGCAAATTTTTTTTATGGAAAGACGAACGCGTCCAACTACTAATCAATTCTCTTGGAGGTTCAATGAGCTTTTCTCCTCCAAGCTCTTCTTCAAGACCTTCAACGAGCTTTTCTCCTCCAAGCTCTTCTACCAGACCTTCAACGATTCCAATTTCTTCTCCAAGCTCTTCAGCGTGTGCAAACTGTGTGTGCTTGAATGGAATGATAATGGTACTTGAGTGTACGATAGAGTTGTACCGCAACTCCGATAGGCACACATTGGATTCAGCTGCACTACTTCACGACCTTTACGATGACATGGGGAACATTCGTTTGAACTAGCTTATGATGTATCTGTTTTCGTGTTTATGAGTCTATTATCGGTTTAATATCCATGTTTAATTAAGCGCGTGTTTAAGTGTCCGTGTAGAATAAAGTTAGGTTTAGGCGTGTCTGTTTGTAAGCCTCAATGAATGTTAACAATTTTTAATTAATATTAACAATGAATGTTAATAATTATCAGTGAATGTTAACTTTTGGCGGGCAAAATGTTGGCGGGAAAACATTGCCGAGAAAACATTAGCGGGAAAATTAACCATTTGTCTCACTTTTTTTTATCATAAAAAGAGATATACTATTTTAAATTTTAATAACTATATTTTTTAATATATATATTATATTTACTAAAATATTATATAAACATTACACATTTTTTGAAAATTGGTGGTTAAATAGAAGTCAACGTTTCCTCAGCGACATGTCGCTGGAGAAAGTTTTGTTCGTTTTTTGTTAAATAGGCGCGTTAACGAAAAACCTTTGGAGGGAATCCTAAAAAGTTTCCCCAGCGACATGTCGATGGGGAAACATTTGGACATAAATTAAACAACGCATTAACACTAATTACTTGGATTAGCCGTGGAAGAAAGTTTCCCCAGCGACATGTCGCTGGGGAAAAGTTGGCGGATTAATCTCCCGCTTGCATTTTTGTGAAATAGTTTGGTCAAAATTCAGTCAACGTTTCCCCAGCGAAATGTCGCTGGAGAAACTTTTCTTTATTTTTTGGTTAAAATTTTTACGAGAAAGTTTGCCACGTCAGAAAGATTTTGTCGTTTAGCTCGTTTCCCCAGCAACATGATGTCGCTGGGAAAAACCCCGATGGGGAAGGGCTGGATTGTTGTAGTGTAAGCTTCCAACGTAACAACAAGATTAAACAACAATCAATAAATCAATTTTCTGGAAAGATAGAAGATACATCGTCTTTTGCAAAGTTTAACTCCTCTCGGATCGTTCAAAGACGTCCCTCTCCAACTGCGGAGAGTATTAGATGATAAATTATGTTAGTCAGCCTAAACCCGTTTTTGGGCTTGAGGTCCTTTAGAGTTTCTATGTAGTATCTCCGATATACATATGTATAAAACATAACACCTAACAGGATCTATTATCCTTCTTCATATGATTCCCAACATGCATATCTCTTCATAGTTATAGTTCTAACAATTCATCATACATATACAATTTGAAATTTTACCCTCCTCATTTTATTTGGATAGTTTCACAATAAACTTACTTCTAGTAGATTGTTCACATACTTGTCAAGCTAACCTGATCAAAAGCATATGCAGGTCTCAACCATGGATATTCACTTAGTTGTTTCTCATATAGATAAAAAGTATATGAAATAGATAAAAGTGTTCAATAATTTCACCTCATTCCATCTTGCTCGATGTTTCACATCTATGCACAAATTAAAGAAAACCCATGCCGTTCCAGGTTAGACTACAAAACAATAAAGTAGTTGATAAAGTTTCTTATATTAATTTTATATCCAAAAATAGTAACTATTTGAAAATCCTTTGTGAGATACATTCTAAAAATTTTGTTGTTGTACATTGCATTTTAAATTTCCATGTGTTACAAATGCACAAACACTAGCTAGCTTGGCAATATTCTATTGTAAACTGATTGTTGTATTTTTGTACTTCTTTTAGGAAAAAAAATACAAGCGATAAGTATTAAATTCTACGATTTAGGAAAATCGTAAAATCCAACAATGAAGTTCGTTCTCGAAGGAGGTGTATATATGTTAGGCCAGTATTAATAAAACAGTATTTGGATTAGTTCGTTTTTGGATGTGAAAGAGAGTGAAAAATAAAGGCGAGTTACGCTAAAAATTACACTACGATGACGAAAACGTGACGAAAATAAAATTTTAACTAAAAAATTCCAAAAATTAAAAAAAAATATATCTAGGGTTTAAAAATCAAGAAAACATTTTGAAACTTTTTAAATTAATTATATTTAATTTTTAAATGCTAATTAAAGCCCTAAAAATCATATAAATCAATAAAAAGCCCAATCCAAAATTTTATAACTTGTAAACCTCAAATATACTTATCTAACACTAAAAAGTATTTTTTTCAAATTTTTTGACTTTTTAAATATATTTTTTAATGACAAAAAACTATTTTTAAATTAAAATAATCATAAAAAATAAAAGAAAAATGGAAAAATTATGAAACCAATTTTGAAAAATCTATTATACTATAAACTATTAAGGAAAAATGATAAAAGACAAAAATATTGGATTAATAAGCTTGAAAAGCCCAATTGATAAGCTGGTTGGATTTACACTAGCAGTGGTTATGAACCCAAGGTTGTCAACGGAGATTTTAATAAAAAAAACTTCCAATCTTGGTGTTATCAATTTTTACACTATATGAACCAACTAAACTGCATAGATATACTACCCTAGATCCCATAAGGTTGTACAGGCATAAGTGGTCAGTTGATGTTGTTACCCCACCCCCTAACACACACAATCCCAAACACACCCTTAGATTCTGTGATGAACAATTTAACCTACAAATTTCTTTCAAATCTAACCCAAATCAATATGAAGACACATAATCATTCATATACTCATAAAAAAATTAACAATAAAACATTCACTCTCAAGCATACAAACTCAAATCTCAAAATAAAAAGAAAAAAAAGGGGTTACCACCTTAGGCTTTGTTTAAGCCCAAGACACACCAAGTCATTGAGACCACGTTACTTTTGGAATGAGGGAGCTTATGAGAGTTGATGCAAGAAAGAGGGGTGACTTTATTGAAGGTTCTACAACAGAACCAGAACCAGTGAAATGAAAAGAATAGAGGAGTCATATCTTCACTCCATGAGTCTTCACACAATAAAACAAACCAAATAAAGTAACAAAGACAAAGCACGAGCTTTTGTCAAAAGCTTGTGGCTTAGCTAATGCTATAGTAAGTATGGTAGAAAAAGAAAACAATAAGATTTTTGAAATCTTAGAATCATAGTGACTTGCAAACAAAGAAAAGTAACCAAAATAGAATTGAACAAACCTTAGGCGTTTCACAAATGCTTGAATGTGTCAAATTCAGGCACCTATGATCAACTCAAAAGGTTTGGGTCCCAAAAAGGTCTTAACAAAGTTTTGTAAAACTTTTTGGTGACTAACACTATTTGCATAAAATAAAGTTTACTCTAAATTAAAACGGAGGAAAAAGAACTATGGAACTCAACTAAATTTATAAAACCAAGTATCAAACTTTCACTAAATTTAGGAATTTTACAAAAAGGCTGAAACAAAATAAAATGGAAATCCTAATGCCCTTATAGGGTTACAATGAAGATTCTAGAAAAATTAAACAATCTAAACCCTAGCTCCCTGAAAATCCGAATATTCCCTTGGTTGATATTCAAAATTTGGTCAAACCACCCCATTTGATGGATTAGCTATTGCTGAGCTGTGTTGAACGAATTGATGACGTATAGTCCCCATCCGGGTCTTTGACCCGGCTCACGGGTACTACCCGTATCCGGCCTAGCGTGGATGGGTTGGATTAATATTATTCTGGAACTATGGGTTTCGGATAATGAGGGCGCACATACTGTGTACGGCCCACGACCCGGTGCGTGTGGCAAGGGTTAGACAGAATCACTATATAATTAGGATTGTGATTCACCCTAAAGCAAGGAGATATCTACTAACTATAATTAGCAGATTGAGATAAACACAAAGATGGTAATTATCCTTTGCTTAGGGATCAAGACTCGGTAAGGCCCAACTAGTACTCTGCCGCCTATATAAGGAACCCCCAAGGGTTCTACAAAGGTACGCTTTTACTTCACACTTTCATGCCTCACCGATATCTAACGCTAAAAACCAATTACTTACTCTCACGCTAGAGTCTAATCGTGGGATACGTTCCCACGGTAAGCCTAAAAACATATTGTTTAGTGTGCAAGATCCCATCCAGAAATTCACTTGGTGCAAGAGCCAGAACCCCAGGTACCCGAGTTAAATCCAACTTTTCTATCAATAAGTTGGCGCCATCTGTGGAACCCTACGCTAAACTTTACCAATGACAAAAGGAAACCCTAATCAGGGATACCAACGGAATGCAAACAAAAGGCTGACAAAAGACTGATTTTCGCGAAGCCAAGCCAAAAACCCGACACCCCTTTGATTAATTCCATGTTTACATTAATAATTAACATGTTTTTCTTGGTTGAACGTTTATGATTCGTGATTATAAAAGAGAGGAAAAGGGTAGTTTACCTTCACGTGATGTTGGATGCACGACACACACACACACAAATCAATTAACCAAAATAAACCCGATTCCCTTTTTTTTTCTTTCTTGTTTTCCCGGCGGCACAGCTCAACAAAGGCAAACCCTAATTCTTTTTGTGTGTTTTTTTTCTGTTTTTTACAAATGAAGTGGAAATCCCTGGTTGATACTTTTTAAAAATGGATTGGGCCTAAAGCCCATTTCCTTTCTTTGTTCTTGCTTCTAGCCGCCAACCCATATGACAAAACACAAGCATACTTATATTTTCTTTTTCGTGTTATAAATATTTACGTGATGTTCGTGATTAACTTTCGTGTTAACACTCTGACATGTATTATTTATTTTATGAATAAATACTTATTTCGTAATACTTGAAAAAGTACTATTATTTATTATTCTGATTAACTAATAGTCTACGTATCGTTTTAAATAAATCTGGGACTACGTGTAATAAATGTTTGAGGATTTAAAGTGGGGTTTACATAATAAAAAGCTATTATTGTTCAAAGTAGATCTTGAGAAGGCTTTTGATAGCGTCAATTGGAATTTCCTGCTTAATATTATGGCTCAAATGGGCTTTGGACCAAAATGGTGTAATTGGATTCGAGGATGTCTTTCTTCGGCTACGATATATGTGCTTGTAAACGGTTCTCCTACCGATGAATTCTGTATGGAAAGGGGTTTGCGACAAAGAGATCCGCTCTTCTTTTCTCTTTTTAATTGTCGCGGAGGCACAACAACTTATCATATTGGAGTCATGTGACAATGGGATTTTCAAAGGGATAAAGCTAAGAGATGAAGCAACCAATATTTCTCTTTTGCAATATAGAGACGATGGTCAATGAGAAATGTGAAGAATCTTATTTCAATTCTTCATAGCTTTCGGGATGTCTCAGGTCTTGGTGTCAGTCTTTCAAAAAGTAGTATTTTTGGAGTTAGTGCTGATATGGAAGAAGTCAAAAGTGTTTCTTCCAGCTCCAACTATAAGTTTGGCTAACTTCCTTTCATTTATCTTAGTTTACGAGTTGGACGTGATATGTCAAAGGTAAATAGTTGGTTAGATATTATAGATAGGTTCAATAAACGTCTTTCATCTTGGAAAGCAAACAATCTATCTTTTGGTGGTCGTTTAACCCTCTCCGAGGTGGTTCTAGGCAGTCTACCTACCTACTACCTATCACTATTTAGAGCGCCAAAAGAAGTAATCAACTTGTTGGAAAAAATCCATTGTTGCTTTTTTGGGGGCTTCAAAGAAGGCGAAAAGGATATCGTGGGTTAAGTGGAAATCAATCCTTTCCAGATTTGATAAAGGTGGCCTCGGTGTTGGTAGTATACATGCAAAAAACTTGAGTCTTCTTGCCAAGTGAAGATGACGTTATTACACCGAATGTGATGCTTTACAGCGTAATGTAATTTGCAATTTATACGGTCGTGATGGAGGGTTTTTATCACATGAGGGAAGGGGTTGTAAAAAAGTGATATGAGCTAGCATTTTACGCGCGAGGTCGGTAATAAACAACATGGGAGTTCCGTTAAACATCTCATTTATTAGAAAAGTTGGAAATGACGAAAAGATTCTGTTCTGGAAGGAAAGATGGCTAGACGTTGGCCCAATTCTCATGGAACGTTTCCCTCGATTATATGCTCTAGAGTTTAACAAAGATTGTTCTCTTCGGGATCGATGTGTGCGTGCGGAAAATGGTTGGAGATGCTTGTGGGAATGAAGTTTCCCCCTCGATCCAGAGCCTTATCTGATTGTCAAAGTTAGATTCGTTGGTTTGTGACATATCTCTTCGCGATGACTCAAATGATGGGTGGGATTGGTTGTAGAATTCTGGAATTGGTTTTACAGTAAAGCACTTGTCCAAGTGATTGATGGCATCACCTTGGGGGTAAATAATCTAGGTAAATTTCACCAATGGAACTGTTTAATTCCTAAGAAGATTAACATTTTTGTTTGGAGATTGGCTCTTAATAGGTTACCTCTATTAACGAGTCTGGATGAAAGGGGCTTAAGCGTTCCATCTGTTCTTTTCCTTTTATGCAATGATGCTCTTAAGTCAATCAACCATATTTCTTTTCATTGTTCAAAAGTGAAGGTTTGGTTCAAATGCCTTAGCTGGGGGGGGGGGGGGGGGGGGGTGGTTCCCTACAACGATTCACAACATGTCTATTAAAGAGGTGATTGCGGGTAGTTTTGTGAAATCTCTTACTCCTCGTTTACAAAATATATTTCAAGCAATTTGTTTTGTTACTCTTTGGAGTGTGTGGGAATGGTGAAACAAGATGGTTCATGCCACTATTGAATCTAAATCGAAATAGCAAGGCGCGAATATTTTCTCTATGATTCAAGCCAATTGCCTTTTGTAGATTTCAAATAGGTGGTCAAAGAAGAGTTTCATTTCTAACTGGAAGTCCTAGGTGAATAGGCCTAGGGGCATCCATGATGATATTGCTAATTTAGCAACATGAGGTGATTTTTTTTTTGATAGTTGTCGTTTAAAGTTGTTTTCTTTTCTTTGTAGCCTTCATCTTGATAGCTGTAACAGTTGGATTATCCTGTTTCTTAGGTTTTAATAAAATGCTTTTTCTCTTAAAAAAAATAACTCACATTGATGTTTTGTGTGAATGGAAAAATATATTTGACATTTAATGTGTCATTTTTTTAATCTTTTTTTAATTTAAATTTTTACTAAAAACAACAGTAACATGGCTTATCATGTTCATATTAAACTTTAGAGGATCTTAACCGTTTTGGAGATGAGGCTATGTTTGGCAAAATTAGCTGTAAGTTGTGTAAGATGTAAGGTATTAACTGTAAGATGTAACATGTTTACTAAAAAGTTGTCAACATTAGTTATAAGCTGTATTTTTTAATAAAACGTGTTTGGTAGATTAGCTGTTTGACTATAAAATTAAGATGTAAAATAACATTATTAAATAAGATATAACATGGTTGGAGGGTATATCAGTAATTTACAGTTTTAAAAGCTCTTACAATTTATTTAATAGCTACTTGTTTAAAATAAAAAACTAACAGCTACAAAAAATTATTGTGTCAAACAATGCTATCAGATTACTCTCTCCGTCCCAAAATAATTGTCCACTTTTGATTTTCGGTGTTTTTTTTCCGTAACTTTGACTGTAAATATGTTTGTTTATGTTATATAATACTTTATAAAAGTTATATAAATGAAAATACATCTTAAACTCTATTCATTGATATATATTGCATCAAATGCTATATAATACACACAAAAATAATTACGGTCAAAATTTCGAAATAAAGATTTTAAAAATAAAATATGAACACTTATTTTAAGACAAAAATATTATTATTTTTTTTTAAAAAAAACTAACAAAGCTTTAAAACAGCTCTTACCAAACGAACTTTTAACCATTTTGTCGAGCAAAACAAGAACTAAAGGTTTTTGGGTCCAACCGGTTAATGTTAACAAAAAGGTCCAAAAGAACAGGGTCTACGTCAAAATTAATATGTGAGCCCTCAAGATTTCGAGTTCAGGCTCAAATTTGGCCAACGAAATTACTGAAAATTCCGATGTCTTTTTTAATATATTATGAGTTCCTTATAATGATATCAAAATTATATATTATTCCGATTTTTTTTTTTTTTGATTTTTTTTGGTAAAAAGAACGTCAGTGACGATGCACTGCTGATAAAAAAGAATCTATGTCATTAAGATGGTTAACGAATTTTGGTAAATAATAACTATAGATAGAATCATATAATCTCTTCTGAGATGAATCAGACTGGCCTGATCGATGTGTTTCGGATTTTGGAATGAATCCATTTGGTGTATTTGTTTATACATAATTCTTGTCGTTCATGGAAAAGTCGTATATGATGCTCGCAAATATGCAGATTCTAAACGAATTTGTTTAATATTGATGATTCTTTTGATTTATGATATGTCGATATTGATGACACTCTACCTGCACGCTAAGCTGTTTCTAACGAATTAGCTGAGGTTAACAAATACTTCTGATGAACAAAAATTAAGTAACCGGCAAGCATCAATAATATCCGATCTCGTCCCATTACTACAAATTTACATGTCAGGGGAAGTTATTCACAAAATTCGTTACACAAACATCATGAACGAAACCAGATACAAAGGACACACTGCACTTATCAAAGTCAGAACACAAACGGCGTTGGAGAGAAGGCTGGGATCGCCATCGTGTGAGTAAATTTCCTGCAATCAACATCAAAAATATATATATCATGCAAGACAATTTCAAAGTTTTTATTTCAAAGCTGACCATTTCATATTTTCATATACAAATAAATCTTTTTATTGGTATCAAATCACATCATATATATAAAATACTTAAGGAACTTTGATCGTGCCTACATGATTATTTAATAATCAAGTGGATTAGCTTTAAAGCATGAACTAAAGGAAAATAATTAACAACTTAAAGACTAATCTACAATTATTAGAATTAGCTCTAGTTCAAGCAAGTTGAAATACAAAAGCAACAATGAATTAGAAGCCTAGAAGGGCCCTTTAAAATGACTTAAAAGAAGTAAATTAGTATTAGTAGATAAATAAGGTCTCACCCCAATCTATGGCTTATGATACGTTAGGGTTTGATGTAATCTCTGATATATTGAGTTTTATCATTCTAACATTTACGATTAGTTGTTTTTAAGTTAGAGTACGTACTTACATTTTTATGACAATTAAGCTTTTTGAAAAAAACTTAATTTTCTATATAGCATAGTTAGTAAAACACACAAATTTACCTGTAATCACCACTACTATATGATCGAGATCGTGCTTGTTTAGCTTTGTTCAACGTTTTTTTCTCAGATTTTGTGACACTGCCCGGTTCATGACTTGACCGAGAGACGCTCAACACGCCACCATCCTCAGCGATTGCTGAGAGATCCGGCTTCCAGTTCTTGCTAGAAG
The DNA here is from genome assembly GCA_025667525.1 of Glebionis coronaria. Lineage (NCBI taxonomy): Eukaryota > Viridiplantae > Streptophyta > Magnoliopsida > Asterales > Asteraceae > Glebionis > Glebionis coronaria. Next base: position 111,759,302 of record CM046874.1, on the reverse strand, counting down.
TTGCTCGCCTTACCCCACGTGAGCGAGTAGTTAGGGCAGTAGTAACATTGGAGCTAGTTTCTGTGTCCGACGTTATGACAGTAGCGCCGAAGCAGGAACCTAGCTCCGGAAAGAAAAACTTCATATATGAATCTTTCTTTTCCTTAGTATCTGTAATGAATCTAGTGTGTGTGAATATATATTTGGTGGTTGTATGAAATCTAAAAGGTGATGAAGAAAGGTTAGTATATCACAGGGTTTACGTGTATTAAAGGTGACTTTTAAAAGTGTAAAACCCACTGCTTCACTTGATGTATTTATAGAGAGTTGAAGTGGATAGAAACTAAAGAAAAATGGTGATATCTGACGTGGCTTTTTCTCTATTTCTAAAATTAAACAAACTTATCTTTATTGTTTTTTAAAATGTGTGTATGTTATAGACTAATGGCTGCTTTTACTTGCAGCCACCGACGTGCATGAGTTAACTTCCAATATACATCATGGAACCCTGGCATACACCACTGCAATGTGCTCTCTAAAATGTCTCGAATAGGTGTTTAACATGTACACTCTCGTACATGACCTTCATTTTAAAAATATCATATTTTTATTAGTTTTGTATATAAATACGTATAATATTAAACATGTATTAATTATATAATTTAATTTAAAACACAATTTTTCTTTATTTAACGCGTATAAAAAGACTTTTTTTTGTTGTTAATGCTTAAGGTCACAAAAACACGAGACGGCCCTGTGTCTAACGACATGTTTTATCATGCTGTACGTGAGGAATATTTTTCTCACATCCCACGTTTGATCAACATGTATGTTTTTCACCTTAAGGAAATACGATCGACTGTCTTGAAACTGACTGTCTTGATAACTGCGAATGTTGTTAAAATTTAAGCAAGAAACTTGAGAAGATTGTCGAACAACCATACAACGAGACTTGGATATGTTAATCTTAATTTCAGGCACTAGAAAGTAGAAACAAACATGTTATTGATGGAAATTTTAAAAGACCAACATAGCAAGGGGTCGTAAGAGGTGCTACATAAAGTATCAAATCATTCGATTAGCTCATTAGCAACATGTTGCTAATTCAATTTAATGTAAAAAGCTTGACACATCGTCGAAAAGCTCGACCTTGGGTACTCTTATATATAATAGCTACATCTTGCTAATACGATTTTGTACAGCCAATGTAGCCGTCAAGGAAGTTTGGACTACTACATCGAAGAGCAAGAAGGGGCTTTGAGCTCGACTTCGGTAGCTAGGTCAATGGCGTCTTCAATCGATACATGCTACGTGATAAAAATTGAGAGGCTCCACTATTTCCACGCTTTCCTCCAAATCTTCATGGCCATATATGGTAAGAGCCTAACATCATCACCAATGAAGCACCTAACCAAATTTAAGTCGATTCCCCTCCTATCTAAATTTAAGTCGATTCGCCTAACATCATTTAGCTCGTCATGAACGTACAGATTGAGACTCAAGAGTGTCCAATTATTTATCCAGCATCATATAACTACATATATATTTACAAAACCTTTTTAGATATATACGTAGTAATAAACTTTCTTAGGCCATTAGAAACAGATTAATAAAAAACGATTCCTCATAATATAAAAATACAACATGTAACATTAAATAAAATGTTTATTTAGAACAAAGATGAATACTATGTAGCTGTAAGCTGTGCAAATGTTTAAATTTTCTAGCTAAAATTAAATGCAACTTATGAAGAAAGGCAGTGTCTTCGTCCATATGGCCCCGGTGGTCGTGAGTAAGCATGGAAGAAATTAGTAGCAACTCTTTAGACATGCCACATAACTGTTTGGTGGAAGGTGACATAAATACACATTAACTATTTTAATTACTAAGGACATTATTTAATACTGTAATACCATGAATCTAGAGGAGCACCTTACAGGTGCCTAATAGGCTAATTGAAATTGCATCGTAAAAAACTAAAAATTCGAGGGGTTGCATATACCTAACAAAACGGCAATTTAGATTATTTTTTAGCTTCGTGATTTAAAATAAGATGTGGCATGTGTTAGACCTGGCATCTATGTGAGTCTGTTCTTACCCTCGACGCGAGCTTTTTTGTCACCACAACCGATACCGTGAGCCAATCATCTATCACCGCTAAAAGCTATGGCACAAGCAAAAACGCAAACGTATCTAAAGCTCTTAGCAAGTTAACTACGGCACGATAAAATTTGTATATGAGTATAGCTTTGCCTTTTCAAATAAAATGCTAATGGAAATGAATATGTTCATGTTTATTAATTTCGATTCTCTTGAATTGTAAGTAACTCCTCAATAATCTAAATCTTAAAAAAGTTTAAACATATTAATGTCATACGGTTGGAAGTAACACGGGCTCTTGCTCACGCGTGGTCGATCTCCTATAATCTTTTCATTGGATGGGTAATGCACTAGTACAGTGACTCCAGATTAATTAACGCATGGTCGAGCAAAAAGAAGGAAACTGGTGATGGTGATCACCAACTGAATTAAAACTTTGTAACGTTATTAAGTTGACTTGAAAGTAATGGTGACTGCCATCTACAATACACAGAGTTTTGCAATTCTCTATCGATATATTTATTTATTTATTTATTTTTAAATAGGTGACACGGTATAACAAAACATTTATATAGATTCACAACGGGGGATATTCTAAGCGACGACCCCTGAAACAAGCATAGCTTGCGGATCAAATAGATATTTTAGAAAATAAAACGAAAACGACTTCTTACCTTAGAAAAATGTAGCCTAGCTAGTTGAAACAATGTGCTGATAACAACACATACACATGTTTAGACTAACCTAGCATTGTCTAACAAATAGTGCAGTAGTATTTTAAGGAAATTTTAGTGAGATAAGCATCAATGAATTAACTAAGCCAGCTAATGGGGCTGCTTAGTTGTTAATACATAAACAGGATCAACGTGATGTTTGCGTGACCACACACCGGACACAACTAGTGTATTTTTTTTATAAACAGTCAAATGTTGTTGAACCAATATTAAGGATACAGACAGATAAGTGTATGACATCTTTCCGTTGGATTAATACTTATCTATTGATTCAACTTGTCAATTTGAAAAGAAAAAAAGTCGTGAAGCTTTAGTAGTTGCATTACATAGGAGGGTTTTTTGGACTAATTACATTAATATCTAAGTATAGTAGTAGTATACCACTTGAACACTTTGATATGATTGCTTAATTTGTAACATGCATCGACACTCGGACATGACTATCAGAGTTGGACATGCATGTGATTGAATAAGATCGAGCTCAATCACATCACTCACCAAGCTTCCTGGACGGGAAGACGCTAAAAATAATAAAAGAAACGTTACCTTTGTTGTACGCCGATCTGCCATGAATGGATGTCGTAACTGATCTTGATCATACACGAGCATTCAGTTAACGGACCCGCTCAATCGTGCGGATTACCTATATTGGAAGTTAACAAAAATATCTAGAGAAATGGACTCTAGCTAACTGTGGTCCTATCAACTTCTTGTTGTAGGGAAAGAAAACTAATAACTGTCGCGTTTTATTACAGGATTGGTCGACCATGTCCCGGTCCGGATTAGAAGTTACGTAATTAATCTTATCTTCGTGTTTAGAATGATTAACTGCCTTGCTTTTCAATGAATCAGTTGGATGATAACATGAATGACAATACATCTTTACGTCTAAATATGTATAGTTAACGAGCCGATGCTCATAAGAAACCTCATAGGTAAAGATAAGATGAAGAAATTAGACCTAATTCAACGAATGTTTTGGATGCAAACCATATTTTATCATGAATCTTTTGGCTTGTCCTGTATAATGTATGTAGGCCCATCATGTCAACATAGAAGCATTAATCTTTAACGTCTAAATCTGGAATCAATCGTTGGTATTTGTGTGTTTCCTATGGCTGCCACACTCATGAGGGAAATGCCAAAGGATACAAACAACTCATGGTTTTACATGGACACTATTTCTCTCATCACCCAGCATTTTGCATAAGTTGGCCTACTTTATGTTTTTTTATCAAAGTAAACCATGCACCACACAGTTCAGTTGATTGGCACCCCAACAAAGTTTAATCAAGACACAGTCGACTAAAAATGGATGTTCAAATCTTCGTACACAAAAGGTATAAAGCATACCAAATGGAGTCATCCGAATCCTCTTTGACCCCTTTGACGTATATATTATGTGTAGCAAATGTTTAGGAGCGTTTTGAAGCTCCTAGTCATTCGTGTTTTGCAGAAAGTACTTGTTCGAGAACAAGCATCGAGCATTCCTAAAGTTTTTACACATGATATTTATAGCTATGTTACAAAATATACATAGAAGCAAACGAATAACGATTACGTTATTTTTCATTAAAACAAAATATACATAGAAGCAAACGAATAACGAGATACAGCCATTTTCTTTTAAAAGCAATTCTTTTTTGTATAATAAAATCACGTTATAAAGCTAAATCTCCCGTTTAAATAAAGTCCTGCTTCACAAAAGACACAAATGGAGAAACGTATTGATAGACAATGGAAGAAATATATGTTGAAGCAAATTTTCAGAAAAGTTTCTTCAGTTCTGATCTTTCGAATATTTTATGTCAACTTTTTTAATGAGCCTTAGCTTGCTCTTTCGGAGTGCCTTAGTCTATTCCTTCGTCTCTTAAATTAATAAAAAACATTATTAGCTTGTTTCAGGGTTTGAATCCAAAACCAGCTCTCGTGTGAGTGTAAGTATATGGTTTAAATGGATGTTATGTTATATTAAGGGAGAGTAAATGATGAAGTATGTGTGTGTGAAAACTTCTCCCTTGTTCATGTGTGAACAAGCGTTTATACTAGTTGAAGGTGGCTCCAAGACACAAGAATTGTGGAAGAATTGTGGAAGTAAGGTTGTCTTGTAGGAGCAGCGTTTGAATAGCTAGTGGGCACCAGGCTTGTTTTTCGGAATCAAGGTTGTGCTCATGCTCCTCAGGTACCTATTGTGGTCCAAGCGTGTATGCCATTCATACATCATCGTACCACGTATGTCAAACGTTGTCGTCCTTCCTCCGATAGAGACAATGCTCTATCCTCATGATATTGATCCCTACTTTGCTCCATGTATAGACATTGATTCAAATGAAGACATTTGCTCAATATGAAGGTATTTTCTCCATAAGAAGACATTTTCTTCATATGAAGACATTTGCTCCATGTGAAAGCTTTGCCTCTTTGTTATTGTCTCTAGACCTAAGGTGGCCATCGTCACCCCATCTATTCCAGTGAATCGTTCTAACATGAGACGGCATTGCTTAAGAAGCATTAGATAATAATCTTACCCTAAGCATTCGGGTGAGACTATACATTATCATCATTGGTATTTAACTAACAACTAAGTTCATATCAATTTATAATGTTTACATATAAGTATTTAATTAGTAAAGTATACAAACGTTAACTTATACGAGCACGCGGGTATCTTGCAATTGAAGGTCAAGCGAAAAAAATAATAATGCGGGTATTGATTAGCATGAAAAAATTCTGTTTTCAGACGACTTTTATTAGCTAGTTGAATCGAGTCGGTCCCCAGTTTCTGGATGAACCCGTTATTTCGATTTAAAACCATTTGAACCATGACTTGACATATAAATTGTAGAAAAAAATTCATGTTTGGTCCCTATCGTTTACACAGAACATCAAGTATGGTCCCTATCTCAAATTAAGTCCACATATCGTCCATATCGTTTACATTTACGATCATAAAACGTCCCTATCTTGGATGATGGTTAGTTTTCTCCGTTATCTCTTAGGTGTTTGAGGGTATTTTGGTCATTTACTATTTTTGAGTGCATTTACTTTCTTCTTTCTTTTATTTTTTTTTTCATTCTTATCTCGCTATCTCTCTCTCTATAATGTCTCTCTCTCTCACCTTAAATCATCGCAGCCACCACCACATCTCTTCCTCTTCATCACTATCTTTAAATTTACCAAACCACTGCTCTAATTCTCCAAAGAGGTTTTACCATAACAACATAAGAAGAAACAACAGATCCGGTTTCAAACCCACCATAAGATGGTTTTTTCAGTTCATCAATGATAACCCATGTATAGATCCAAAACCCATCGACAGATATGAGACGAATCTGAATGTTTTTAGAATGGAGATATGATTTTTTTTTTAATTTGTGAGAATGGATCTAGGTCTTTCTTTCATTTGTTTAGATCTGGGTGGGTTGCACTCCATGTACGAGTTGAATCACAATCAGGTTGTATACCTGGAAATGGTTTCATCTTCTTGTTAGAACTGCCTACAGTGAACAGTCCATCTCCACCTGAAAAAAGAGAATGCTAAAGATAATGTTTCTTTCTATCGATATAAGATGAATGCTATGTTGCATATATATATGACAACAATAGCGATATTCTTAGGCCAGTGATTAAGGAGTTTGTACGTCCATGATCAACCTGTAATCATCTTTACTTGCTGGTCGCATCAATCACAGAAGTTGGAATGATATAGGGATTTCAAGAGTAGATATCATGGGTGTTTTTGCATAAATATCAATGTGCATCTCATTTGTCCCATTTGGTTTGGTGTCCTATTTGGATCAATTGGTAGCCCAAAAGCTAACTTTCACATAAAACCATCTTTAAGTTCTATGACAAGCAAAACAAATGAAAATATCTAGGAATGCAAAGTATCTTTTTTCTTTCTGGTTTTGACTTGTTGATGTTTTGACTGCCAGAAGGCTGTTTAATATCATGGGGGTTTGGAGCAAGATGTGCTATCTTTGATAATTTATATTTTGGATTTTTAATTTCTGGGTTTATTTTGATAAAGAGTTTATTTGTGGGATGAAAAGGGTGTATGTTTGATCTTGTGGGATGAAAATAGTGGGTGTTTGTATTAAATGAAGTCAAAATAAGTAAAAGACTGAAATGCCCCTCCTCTCTCAAGACTTAACAGAGAAAGCTAACCCTCATCTAAGATAGGGACGATTTATGATCGTAAATGTAAACGATAGGGACGATCTGTGGACTTAATTTGAGATAGGGACCATACTTGATATTCTGTGTAAACGATAGAGACCAAACATGAAATTTTTTCTAAATTGTATAAAGATTTATATGTTTGATTAGTTTGTATAATATGAATAACAACATATACTTTTTATTTTAAAATGTTTTAAAAATAATATTAATGATTAATGAGTGTATTTGATTAGTTTGTATTTATACTATGCTTTCTTATTTACATTACTTAAATTTAAAATTTTTAGGTCATTTTTTTATAAATGATTTGTAACGTAAACTTTATAAGTTATATTAATTAATATTAAACGAAGAGTTATTAATCTCTTTTATATAGTAAGATATATACATACTTTATTGGACTCGTCTTTTTCGTGAGTGCATGATTGACGATAAGTAAATTTGTTTAGCTAGAAAAATAAAACATTGCAATATGAGAATGAAGTTAGGAGACGGGCCAACAGTACTCGAGGACCACAGCAATTAGCAAACATAACTCTATGAAGGGTGTGTTTGTTAAATGAGCATGAGCAGTGAGCAGGAGCAGTGAGCTGTGAGCAGGAGCAGTGAGTTGTGAGCAGGAGCAGTGAGCTGTGAGCAGGAGCAGTGAGCTGTAGCTGTGAGCAGTAGCAGTGAGCAGTAGGAGAGAGCAGTAGTTGCACAGCTCACTGCTCATTTGCCACAGCTTCACAAATAAGCATTGGAAAAAGTAGCCTTCCTAAAAAATCTCACCGCTCACCGCTCGTTTGCCAAACGATCATTAAAAATAAAAAACCTCACCGCTCATTTTGCCAAACATGAAATGAAAATCAAAATGCTCTTGCTCACCGCTCACCGCTTCAAAATGCTCCTCCACCGCTCCGTGCCAAACATAGCCGAAATATATGTCTTTTTAATTATTTTCAAGCTTTTAATTGCTGCTATAGCCAGGACCATAGGTGCACTGAATAGTAGCCACAGCATGGAGATGAACAACCTGACCCAGTCTCTTTGATATCTGTTTGTTTGAAAATCGGAGTAACGGAGACACCTAAAAGAGAAATCAATTTTTTATGAATAAGGTTACATTTGGCGCACAAGTTTACATGAGTTTTTTTTCTACATATAAGTTATTCTTAAAAATAAGTTTCGTTTTGGTTGACATTATAATAGCATACGAAAAAAATAAGTCTAAAATAAGTTACTAAATGAAATGTTTCTTGGACTAACGTTTAGAAAAAGCTCTAGCACCTGCTCCAACAACGAGTTTCAGCAATCCGCTTCAGTTCCCGCTAATATTACCAAACGTACCCCAAGAGCATAAGAAAAATAGGAATCGCGAGACTTTCTGATCTTTTGCAGTCTCATCCGTATTCTTGTATATATGGTGCTAAAAGGTGCATACACGGGTTTTTTTTTTCTATAATCGGATCGGTTTTCAAATCGTTTCGATGTGAGTCAACCAGTCAGTATACCTGGTTGATTTAACCGGATCAGATTGAAACTGATTTTTGATTAGCTTTTATTTGGTTTTAACCGTTTTTAAACGGTCTTGTTCATTACCGGTTACGAACCATCAAATCGGTTTTGTAAAAACCAATACTAAGAAAACCGGTTTTTTAAAAAACCAATACTAAAAAAAACGGTTTTTTAAAAACCAATTTTAGTTTTTTTTCGTTACAATATAGGTATTTTAGATGTTTCACCTCTTTATCCTTGAAAAATAACAAAAAGAACACTTATTGTAAACTAGAAGTGCCATAAATCCATAATCTACACATAATCTAGCTCTTCGCATGCTTTAAGTTATACAATAGCAATGTTTTAAAAAGCGACTATATAATTGGCTATGTCGAGCCACCGGATAATTGTTTAATCAGTTTAACCGACGATTAAATCAGGTTTTTCATTAAAAACCAAAGTTTCATTATAGTTCAACTAACCAAGACAACCCGAATATTAAAACAATATATAAGAGTATAACTTCTTTTTTCTCATACAGGACCGCCTAACATGAAACTAAGTAGAATAAAAAAAAATAACCTATAATCAAACATAGAAAGATCATGTACATTTTTGTGAATATGTATGACTGGTAGGTTCAAATCACACAGATTAGTTTGCCAAAATATTTAAAATCGAAAAAGAAAAGGTTAAGTTTTTGCACACTCTTAAAATTGATGGAGACACTTCAAATTGTGCATAAACAGTTATAATGTTACTTTAACAGATTGTATATTTGAATATTTCAATAAAAAAATAAAGTGTGCGAATCATTTATTTAAAGAAAAGGTCATAGAGATTGTGGGCTTCTTAAGAAAAGGCAAATTAGGCATATTCTTATTCAAAGATGTCAATTGTCATAGCTCGAATATGTAATTTTATTGGGCCACTTTCATATTAAAGGCCCAATATTTTTCAGTAGTCCAACTCAAAACTACTTTGACACTCGAAATAAGAAATGCACAGGAAGAAAGTTGGCCCTTTTTAAATCTATTTTCATTTTGTGTTAAGAAAAAAATAATTGGATTCTTTCTTGAATTATGATTTTCGTTCATTTGACTAATTATTAGAATCTAGAATACAAAAAGAAAATAATCGATATGCATAACTCATAGCCTCATAGGCATAATAAACCTGTGATAAAGTCGGTGACATGCAAACATCATCTTTATCATTCTCTTAAGTTAATAATGGATTATGAAAAACATATGAAAATGTTAAAAATGTCGAATGAAAATAGTACGTAGTGAGAAACAAGGAATCGTGGACCACATGATCATTACTGAATGTACGATTAGCATCCATGCCCAGACCCCTGGCCCCTCACCAGTATTTTAACTCAACCATGTATCTTGTTAAATGACATATATACCTTCCAAGACACACTGGAAATTGCAACTTTTTTTTTAAAAAAATGTATAAGCAGAATTTAAACACTTCATTTACGGTATTTGAGTTTGTAGAAGAAAATCACTTTGCAAGATGATGTCTAATGATCTTCTTAAATAGATTGAACTTTTCACATATCCCCGTTTGATTAATGCTGCTAATTGTTTATATACAAAGGGTAAATTACCAAAAACAAGTAGAATACAAAATGCAAAGTGATATGTTGAATTCGGATGTGGACATTTTCCCAAGATCCCAACATAAAATGCTTTTGCATCGATAATTCGAATCCACAAGAGATTTCTTTGGTAAAAAATAATAGTAATAATTTTGCATTGTATACTTTCACTCATAAGTCATAGTAACATATAAATTTTATAAAATCACAAAGATGGGTAAAGTATCAGTAATGGATGGAATCATAGAATATTGTTTTTGTTTATGTATTTAGTTTTCTTTTAACAAAAGCACAAAGTTATCTACTCCAAAAAATCTGTTTCAATAGGGGCAAAAGAGTAATCAAACACACTGCTAGTACATTTCTCATGGCTGTAAAAAGCGTTCACGCAGAAAACTTTTGTATGTAGCAGACAAGCCCCCGATGCATGTGCTAACGACACGCAGTCAATTTGTAACCGTTCGATCTTCATTCATCCAACGCCTCATATTCTCTCGTACAAGTAATTGTCAACTAAAGGTGCTCTGGGCCACCTGAGCTAGGAGAAAACACAGAGTAGACAAATAGGACACAACCTCCAGCTGGAGGTTAACAGATTTCGTACTACCGGAGATTGCATGTTACATGGATCCTACGATGATACCTTAACTATGTATAGTGTTTCGACACGTGTACATACTTTTGTTGTTGTAACAAATTTGATACTCTATGGTTATCTTACTTATGCGGAATTGCTGCATATCGTTATTGATTGTTGATGCTTCAAAAATGTGAACATAAACTCTCATGGATATAATTTTCTAAAAATACTTGTAGCTTTATTACTTTAGATAAGGAAAAATATATATATATATATATATATATATATATATATATATATATATATATATATATATATATATATATATCCACTTTGTTTGATTATATTGTTTTATGTAATTTTAATACAACTTCAGTTTCAAAATGAGTGTCGACATTTGAATTTAAAATTTCTTTTATGTAACTTTAATCGTAATTATTTATATTCGTGTTATATAATATCTTACGCAAAATATATGATTAGATAGAGTTTTAAATGTATTTTTCTAGATATAATTTTTAATCAAATATTATATAAAATAAACAAAAATATTCACAGTCAAAATTCTTGAAAAAAAAATCAAAAATCAAATATAAAGCATAAATCTTTCAAACACCGACTTTTATTGCACGTAAACAAAACATATATAAAAGTCAAAATTTAAAAGTTTTATGCTTTACTAAAATAAAAAATAAAATAGACTCATGTCTCTCCATGTTAGATTATTTTATTTGTTTTGCTAGAGTTTGGTGTTTGATTTTCTGGCTTATAGCCTCTTGGGTGTATGTTTTTGTTTGGTTCGTTGAGTCCTTCTTCTTTTAATCGGTTCAATTATGGAAGCTTGGATCCCTTAACGTAATAAAACATGAATAATTTTTAATTAATTTGACTAAACATAATGATTTCTAACATTTTGTTTTATTTTTTTTAGTTTGCATTGTTCTATAGTATAAGAGATCTATTGTACATTAACAAATACGAGTTAGCACATTACTATATATTTTTACGACCTTACGATTTACATGTCAAACATTTTTAAGAAGGTAAAATAAAAATCCTAGTCTTTCATGTCTACGAATTGCGAATTAAAATCTATAAAGAAATAGAAAGAAATAAAGAAAGTTGATAAAAAGGAAAAAAATGTAAAATCACGATGGTAAATTTCTCTCGGTCCTAATATTATTGTTTCCTATTCTTTTATGTCCCAATTTAATTGTTCATTATTAATAATGAATTTTTTTTATCAAATTTACAATATTGCTTTTGTTTGAAATTATAATTACGAAACTTAAAAAACATTTAATCAATTAGTTAAAAGTAAAACTGTTATTTTATCGAAAGAAATAAAAAAATATTATAATAAAGTATTTTTAAAATGTGTGTATTTTTGTATTGAGATAATAATTTTAAAATAGATAGAATAGTTGAAACTATGGTATAAATTTCATGTCTAAAATAGCTCAACTTATGACTTTTGGCTAAAAAGCAAGTCTAAAATAGCTCAACTCATGACTCTTTCTTGCTTGCAAAAATTACCAAGATGTTGGTTAAAAAAGCAAGAAAAGAATAATAACACACAGTAAAATACTCTATGACCACTTGCCCACTAACAAAATACTGTACTACTCCCTCCGTCCCACTTTTATTGTCCTCATTACTATTTTAGTTTGTCCCAAAATATTGTCCAGTTTCTCAAATAGGAAGTCAGCATTAATTAATTTTCCAGTTTTACCCATGCTATTAATTTTTTAAAAGGAAACTATTAATGTATTCAAAGGATAAACTTGTCTTTCTTAGTATAAAATGTCTACATTCAATGAATCTATCATAAATTAGAAAAAAATTGTTGGGGGACAATTAAAATGGGACGGAGGGAGTACGTAATAATGTTTGTTTATTTATGGAATGTACTTGTCTCTCTCTTAACTTTCTTCCTCAGATCTATTTTTCTCCATTAACGAGAAGTTAAAAGCAAAGCTAAAAAAATTAACAGAAAATTAAATTAAAGCTATTAAAAATACATAAAAATGATGCCCTCTGTTTAGTGGATGCCCCGGGCGGTCGTCCACACTGCCCATAGCCAAATCCGGGCCTGATCCCTTGTATTGTTTTGTTGTTTTACACTTTTACATACCGATGCCTTTCAAGAAATAAAATAGACTAGACGAGTACCCGCGCATAGCGGCGACAATTTCTAGCGAAAGATAATACTACCTTTGTCACATATTAAGTGTCCACTATAAAATATTATAAGTCTTTGTTATTAAAATTTGACCATACATATTTGTATTTGTGTTATATAATACTCGATGAAAGTTATATGAATAGATTTGGTTTTAAAATTTATTTTTATTGATATAATTACCATCAAGTATTATATAACACAAATAAAAATATTTATAGTTAAAGTAAGATTAAAAAGACTAAGAAAAAGTCAAACTGGATACTTATTATGGGACGGAGGAGTAAATGATAGACGATATTGTGATAATTAATCGATTCCAAATATAATGTTAAAAGATTGAAGAATTGTATCTAATAACCAAATGTTGTGCATGACGGCGACAATTCCTAGCGAAAGATAATAAATGATAGACGATATTGTGATAATTAATCGATTCTGAATATAATGTTAAGAGATTGAAGAATTGTATCTAATAACCAAATGATTCGTATAGCGGTGAGAATGCAATATTTTCAATAAAAATACCAAAGTTTATAAAAGCAAACTCAAATAATACCATTGTTATTTCCAATTAACAAATTAAATTCCTCAAATAATACCATTGTTATTTCCAATTAACAAATTAAATTCATGCCATAAGTATTTTAGTTGACTCATTCAAATATTACCCTTAACTGTTATTCGAATCAACTGGATGTGCATAACATATTAACATGTATGATACTAATTTTGTGTCGAGGTGTAGTTTATAAAACTAAAACACATTACTTAGTATGTTATGTTGAAAAGAGTAGAACACGTGAGAAAGAACTGTATTGCAAGTGAAAACATATAAGCGTTGAACACCCATTGTTTAATTATTTATGTTCTGGTCCTATTGATGAAATTATAACAACTCAAGTTTATGATTTACTTAGTATTTACATTGATTCTACCCATATTGGTCACATTTTTTCAAATGCCTAATTCTAATATACCTTATTTTGGAATAGTAAAGCATTTCAAGACTCTTCAATATTATGGTAATGTTAGAAGACGTTATTACATGAATTGACCCGGATTACACGTGATTGAATGGGTGATATTAGCCATTTAATTCGTATGACTAATAAACTACTCTTTTTTCTCACGTACATGAAAGAAGAGATAGTAGAGAGATGCTCACTTGTGGCTTCATTTTCCGACTGAAAGACAAACACATATGTGTAAGTTGAGCGTAATCTCATAAATAGTGCAGTTTTGGGTTTACTTTGGTTGGTGTAGGATACTATAGAGAGACTGGAAAATCTTATGTTCATATGAAGGCACAAAAAATTGGAACACATGCAACAACTTAGCTTCATTGGACTGAACACATTATGATTGTTTATATATCCAATAAAAATATATGGACATATATTGTTTCATTATTTTTAAATATACTCATAAAATCATTTATTTATTTAGGATGGCAGACATACATGTAGTACATAGAAGAGTTTCCAACCATTCTCATGTTTATGAACTGAATATTTCTTTATACTTTCAGTCCAACAATGTCTCAAAATTGATTTCCTTCTGCATTTAAGACTAATCGTGTAATTGAATAGGTTTCGTGGTTTCAAGAGATGAATACTTCTAGCAGTTTTGTATGATTGACAAAGTATCTTAACTGACCAAATATACAAAAAGTTTTCAAGGAATATTAAACAATACAAGAAAGTAAAAACATGATAATATGATGTAGATCTTTAACGAATTTCGGATCTGCCAAACACACTAAAACCATCAAACGACAATAAATCGAAACACACCCAAACCAACTAAATATAAGAAAAAACACACTACCTGAGATAGATCTTATCTCCTAACATCGAGCACAGTTAAATCACCATACACACTTAAAACCACCAACCATGGAAACCCACTAACCAACCAATAACGCCCAAACAACCTGAAAATACCAGCTGCTGTTGTCAAGAGATCTTCATTCGCCATCACCTACATCCATAACCCCAAAAAACAAAGGAATATAGATTCGTGGTCACAAATGTTACATACCTACAAGAGAAGATAGTCGGGTTATGCAGATTCTTTCATGACATTCCTTCAAATGTTACATCCATCTTGAAAAAAAAACAACAAATGTTAGTTTTATTAAGAGAATAATGGTAGACAATAATAAAAAACATAGTGATCAAATAGAAGCATGTCAAATATTTAACATGAAAAAGCTTCTTGTGCAAGATTAAAGTCCATGTGATTTTACTTCCTGATTTTTTGTGATGGTACTTTTCAGCATTAAAATCGGTTGACTTCCCCTAAATAATGTATAAATTCGAGCATTATTTATTTATTATTTTTTTTGGAAACCGTGATTTTCGACTCATTGGCCGACTAATCCATGGGGTTTGAGCATTCCCTTGTTTACATAATAGGTGCAATTAATATTTCAACAATGACATAGCACATTACAGTTATTTATATACACAACTCTTCAAATCATTTCCTTATATATCTTCAACTCATAGAATAATGTTTTTTGAAAATCTGCCAGCCATGAAATCACAATAAAAGGCCATGATTGAAGAGTTGCCGAATAAAAGAGTTTTCATATACATATTCATGCGTTTGAAATTATATTTTAGATGAAATTCAGCTCTTATACATTACATCCCTTTTGTTAAACTTGCCTAAATTATTGGTTTTTCAAGTTTCAACATTCAATTTTCAACAAATGGGATACACTCTTTATAGGGTACTAGACGAATACCCGCGCAAAGCGACAGAAATGCCTAGAGATAATTAACGATTCGTAATTTTGTAGACGAATATTCGCGCATAGCGATGAATATGCCTAGCGACCAGATAATTCATGATTCGTAATTTATAGACGAATACCCACGCATGCGTGTAAATTTGATTTTATCGACGTAGTTTTATTTTGACTTTTTTGCTCATACTCTTTTATAGAGATGTTTAAAAATGAATAATTTTTTTCCCCGAAAAATTATACTTTCAGTGTTAGAGAATCTTTTGGAAAAAATGGTTATGCTCATTGCACGTGACGCATTATTTTATCAAGAGTGTTATGTGATGTGTCATTTTCGGTAGCTGTAAAAATATTAAAGACGTTCAGTACAAAGATGGAGAATATAACATATCACATCGAAAGAGTTGATATGTCAACATGTTGGATACACTGTAGACTAAGAATTAGCAAAATTTTAAAAAACTCAAACAAATGTTAAGTATTGTGTTTCTCTGATATTAGACAGCAAAGTTTTACATTATCATTCCATGGACACACCGACCTAATGCTTTAGTCACTACACTCGATGTGCAGTCTCAATCTCCTTGCTGGAGGACACCACCAACTGTAATAACACATTGAATGTTGGCCCCGACACCCTTAAAAAGTGGCTTGGAGCCTTAATTCTTATGATCATCCATGGAGCTCTAGTATTGACGGCTTCACCTGATACCATCATCATACTTCTACGCACAATGACATTTGGGTAGGGTGCAAGTCGTGCATAGTTTGTTATCACCAACTTAGTGCAAAACTAGCCAAGAAACTATCCTGAAAGAAGAAAAGTGTTGGGGTTTACTTCGTTCCAACAGGGTGAAGATAATCAATAGCCTAACTACGTACCAATGAATGGTTACCGGATATCTCTTGGAGTCGTGTAATCACTTTCCAAAGAAGATTATTCGACCCTATGCCTGGGTTAACACGAATACCTCCTTGGGATAAAACCAAGAGTTAGTTCTTGTTTTAGGCACAAATCAAGAACTCTGTGCGTGTAAGTGTTTCTTGTTTCTTGTTTTTCATCATGCAAAATATGATCACTATTTATAGTGATCCTATTCCTTTAAGGAATGTAACTCATAGTCAAAGGTATTAAGAGCATTAATTGGCCTATTAATCTCATAATAACCTTCATAAAGCATAGTGGTTACATGACCAGAAATCTGGTCATCAAGTCAATATTCAACCCTCATTAACTGGTCAAAGAGGTTACAAAGACTTTGTGCATCACCAGGAGCAACGTCCTAACCAGGAGCAGCTTCCTGACCAGGAGCAGCTTCCTAACCAGGAGCAACTTCCTGACCAGGAGCAACTTCCTGACCAGGAGCAGCATCCTATTGATATCACAACCACTATATTGAGTCCAGGGAGGTAAGGGACTTAATGGGTGTACACTCCGTACCTCCAAACCCATTTACAAGTATTACCCGTTCCCACAATTGCACTAAATTTCCAACAATCCTCCCCAATTTAGTACAATTCCTTTTTGCATGAAAATCAACTTTAACAAAACCAGTGCATAAATGAAAATGTCCTGAGGATTGAATTTCCATATTAGTACATCACTTCAAATATTCGAGAATCAGGGTGTTCTAAGAATTGAACCCTTCAACTACTTTCAACACCTGAAGATAACATACACCCAAGTTTTCAAACACTTAAAACGCTCCTGACACCATACAAGCCATGTGTCCATATCCAATTCATAAATGTTGTAAGAGCCAAAGTCCATGCTCCTTGAGGCGGCGAAACCTCAACATTTACATAGGTGGTTCCTCTTTAGTTCATGCTCCTGCTTAAGCACTTTTTCAAAGAAATTAACCATTAAGAAGTTTATAACTTCATCCTCCTTTCAGCAGGTACAAGCACATCCTTGGGATGATATACATGTGCTTCAGTCCCCTGAATGTTCAGCTTTCCACATTGAACTCAGCTCCCAAGTTTCCTCAGGAGGGAGTTGGGTGTCCTAGCATTCAGTGACTAGAGTGGACTTTTAAACCCATCCCTTTACCAGACTTTATAACCAAGTCTCTAGCCAATCCCTTCGTCAAGTGATCAGCTAAGTTTTGTTGAGACCTCACAAACTCTATTGAAATCACCCCATTCGTCATCAACTCACGAATCATGCTATGTCTAACACCTAGGTGTCTAGACTTGCCATTGTACATCTGGCTATATGCCTTAGCCAATGTAGCTGCACTATCACAACGGATAGAAATGGGTGCCATAGGTTTGACCCACAATGGAATCTCAAGAAGCAAGTTTCTCAACCATTCAGCCTCTTTACCAGCAGCTGCTAGAGCCACAAATTCAGATTCCATTGTTGAACCAGTAATGCAAGTTTGCTTCTTGGATGCCCAAGAAATTGCACCACCACCAAGAAGGAATACCCAGCCACTTGTGGATGAATTATCCTCAGTATTACTGATCCAACTTGCATCAGTGTAACCTTCCAACACTGAAGGATATCCAGTATAAGACAAACAATAATCCATTGTTCTTTTCAAATACTTCAGTACCCTCTGAATTGCTTGCCAATGCTGAGTACCAGGATTACTAGTATACCTACTCAGTTTACCCACAGCAAATGCAATGTCAGGCCTAGTACTAGTCATGGCATACATCAAGCAACCAATAACCCTAGAATACTCAAGCTGGGAGACAGCCTGACCATTGTTAGGCATTAGTTTCTCACTTGTATCCATAGGTGTACTTACTGGAGTACAATCAAAGTGATTGAATTTCTTTAGCACCTTCTCAATGTAATGAGACTGAGAAATTACAATACCATCACTTTCATGTTTAATCCTTATGCTAAGGATAACATCAGCCTCCCCCATGTCTTTCATGGAGAACTTTGATGACAAAAAATCCTTTGTCTGATCAACCTTAGCTTGGTCAGTACCAAAGATTAACATGTCATCAACATAAAGGCAAATGATGACTCCTTTACCAGATTCATCAAATTTGCTATATACACATTTGTCAGCTTGGTTAAGTGAATAACCATTAGACAAAACCACTTCATCAAATTTCTGGTGCCATTGCTTAGGTGCCTGCTTTAGTCCATATAAGGACTTAATCAGTTTACACACCTTACCTTCATGGCCAGGCATGATGAAGCCCTGAGGTTGGTTCATATAAACCTCCTCATCCAAGTCATCATTCAAGAATGCTGTCTTCACATCCATCTGATGAATAATCAGATTGTGAATACTTGCTAGAGCAATCAGCATTCTTATGGTACCGATACGTGCTACTGGAGCATAAGTATCAAAATAGTCTATCCCTGACTTTTGTTTAAAGCCCTGAATGACTAACCTTGCCTTGAACTTTTCAACAGTTCCATCTACCTTCATTTTCCTTTTGAAAATCCATTTGTTACCAAGTGGATGGCAACCAGGAGGTAGATCAACCAACACCCAAGTGTTGTTGCCCATGATGGAGTCCATCTCATCATTGATTGCTTCTTTCCAGAAAGCAACATCCTGGGACTTCATTGCTTCATCAAATGTTTTGGGATCATCCTCAACATTAAAGCAATAGTAGTACTTGTCAGAGACCTCATCCCTTGTTCCTTCAACTAGGTATAGTTGAAATTCAGGCCCAAAATTCTTTGGAGTCCTATGCCTTGTGCTTCTTCTAAGCTCAGGCTCAGGTTGCTGAACCACAACCTCATCAGTGACCCTTTCAGGTTCCACTGAAACACCAGTGTCCTCAGCTCCTATAGGAGTCCTAAGGCTTGGTCTAGGGACTGATGAGAACCTAGTCTCATCAAAGTTAGCATCCCTTGATTCAATGATTGAGTTTATTGAAACTGAATCATTAGGTTCAATAACATAGAACCTATAAGCCTTGGAATGCTCAGCATATCCAACAAAGATGCATTCAATGCCTCTTTCACCCAAGGTTTTCACCTTTGGATCAGGGAGTCTTACAACAGCCCTACAACCCCAAACTTTGAGGTAGTTCAAGTTTGGTTTCCTTTTAGTCCAGAGTTCATAAGGGGTAATCATGTTCCTTTTATTAGGAACCCTATTTAATAAATAGCAAGCTGTTAACATAGCTTCTCCCCAAAACCCTTGACTCAGTCCTGAGTAGGACAACATAGAGTTAACCATCTCTTTTAGTACTCTATTTTTCCTTTCTGATATACCATTTTGTTGTGGAGTATAGGGGGCAGTTGTTTCATGGATTATTCCAACAGACTGAAAATACTGAGTATTCATGTACTCACCTCCCCTATCAGTCCTAAATCTTTTGATTTGGACTCCTTGTTGTAATTCAACTTCAGTTTTAAATACTTTAAATTTATCTAATGCTTCATCCTTAGTATGCAACAAATAGACATAACAGAACCTTGAAGCATCATCAATAAATGTTACCAAGTATTTCTTATTCCCTAATGAGGGAGTAGCATGCAAATCACATAGGTCACTATGGATTAGCTCCAAAACTGTAGTTACACGTTTTACATCCTGAAATGGTTTCTTAGTAATTTTATTCAGCATACAAGTCTGACACTTCTGAAATGGTTTCTTAGTAATTTTATTCAGCATACAAGTCTGACACTTATCAGTGTCCATGTCAAAAGCTGGAATTAACCCATCCTTAGACATATCTTGCATCCTCTTATAGTGGACATGGCCTAGTCTAGCATGCCATAGTGATGAATCATTTAGTTTAGTGGTAGTCATCAGGACAGAATCAACATTTATACTAGAATCAATATTAAGCCTGAACATTTGATTACTCAAATAGCCAAAACCAATAAACACACCATGTTTTGATAAAACAAATTTATTAGATTCAATCACTTGTTTATAACCACAATTATTCAAAACACTACTAGAAACCAAGTTCTTCCTAATATTAGGAACATGCAAAACATTAAACAAAGAAACAATCTTTCCAGAACTAAATTTAAGATCTACACAACCACGTCCATGCACTAGGGCTGTTGACTCATTTCCCATGTGAAGAATAGATCCATCATTCATTGACTCATAAGTCTTGAACCAGCATCTATCTTTACACACATGTACTGTTGCTCCAGAGTCAACCCACCACGCAACATCATCATCCTGCACAAAGTAAGCTTCAGATACATATGTAACATAATAAATCTGGAGAGATTCATTAAACATATTCTGACCTTTTGTGCCTGATTCATTAGCTTGGTTGCCAATGCTAACACCTTTGCAATCCCTTTTGAAGTGTCCAGGTTTCCCACACTTCCAACAAGCCACTGATGACTTCTTGTTAGGATTAGCCTTGGTGTTATCATGATGCTTACGTTTGCCCTTGTTGTCATTGTACCTGGTGGAGTTGTTATGCTCCACCATATTGACAACAGATGAACCAGCAACATTGTTGCTCTTTGGCTTATCACTTTCATGCACCCTGAGGGATTCCTCAATGCGCAAATGACTGCCCAACTCAACAAGAGTTAACTCCTCCTTCTTATGTTTCAAGGTATGCTTGAAATCTTTCCAAGAAGGAGGTAGTTTGTCAATGACACACGAGACCTGAATGGTCTCATCCATGTTCATTTTATGTTGTGTAAATCTGCCAAGTATTCCAAGAAGTTCATCGTATTGTTCCATGACTGGTCTTGAATCGGTCATTTTGTAATTTGTGAAATCACTCACAAGGAACTTCTTACTTGATGCATCCTCAGCCATATATTTGGCTTCCAAGGAATCCCATAGTTCTTTAGCAGATTCAACATTTTGGTAAATATCAAATAAAGAATCAGACATACCATTGAGAATTATACCGCGACACACATAATCATCATTCTCCCATTTGCTCCTTTTCCTCAGTTCCTCCAAAGTAGCATCATCACCACCATCAGGAATGGGAGTGGTCAGCACGTACACCACGTTCATGGTAGAAAGAAGAAAGTGCATCTTCTTCTGCCATCTCCTAAAATCAACCCCTTCAAACTTGTCCAGTTTGGAGAAGTTAGCCACCATATGCTTCATTGCCGCCGCCATTGATTATCACAAAATAATCTTCTTTGATTGTTGGGGTTTACTTCGTTCCAACAGGGTGAAGATAATCAATAGCCTAACTACGTACCAATGAATGGTTACCGGATATCTCTTGGAGTCGTGTAATCACTTTCCAAAGAAGATTATTCGACCCTATGCCTGGGTTAACACGAATACCTCCTTGGGATAAAACCAAGAGTTAGTTCTTGTTTTAGGCACAAATCAAGAACTCTGTGCGTGTAAGTGTTTCTTGTTTCTTGTTTTTCATCATGCAAAATATGATCACTATTTATAGTGATCCTATTCCTTTAAGGAATGTAACTCATAGTCAAAGGTATTAAGAGCATTAATTGGCCTATTAATCTCATAATAACCTTCATAAAGCATAGTGGTTACATGACCAGAAATCTGGTCATCAAGTCAATATTCAACCCTCATTAACTGGTCAAAGAGGTTACAAAGACTTTGTGCATCACCAGGAGCAACGTCCTAACCAGGAGCAGCTTCCTGACCAGGAGCAGCTTCCTAACCAGGAGCAACTTCCTGACCAGGAGCAACTTCCTGACCAGGAGCAGCATCCTATTGATATCACAACCACTATATTGAGTCCAGGGAGGTAAGGGACTTAATGGGTGTACACTCCGTACCTCCAAACCCATTTACAAGTATTACCCGTTCCCACAATTGCACTAAATTTCCAACAAAAAGATGCGCAAAAAATAATTTCAAGAATTTTATCAATGCCAATAATTAGTGAAATTTTGTATATTAAATGACTACAACCTTTACTTACATTCTATACATAAATGAATCCAAAAATAAGTTCTCTCTTGCAGAAGAAGAAATAAATTTCGTAATCTATGCTTTATTTTCTTTATCTTCTTAATTACTTTTTGTTAAAACATATTCGGTGTCTATGATTGAATATTATGGACTCATTGTTCGTACTCTAGCAGCATGATGTTTATTTTTAAGAGGCTTTTTGGCAAAGAGACTCGAATTTAGTTACATTAGAAAAACATAGTAGTCCCAATTAGCCAAATAATGATCCAGCAAAATTCCTAATAATCAGAAAACGGTTATAAGGATGCCCCACCTTAGATAAATCACCTCTGACCACCTTACATCCACTGTCCATATATTTTAAGCTCCGGTAAAAAAATAATTTTCATAAAACATATCATAAATAATGTGACAGCTTAAGTCCTGCAAAGGTTCATGTGTTGAATCAATCACAAAAATACATTAAGAGCTAAACTGCAATTCCATTATTAAACCATATATAGGAACTATTTTTCAGTATGAAACCGTATAGATGGGTCAGTTTTGGTTATGCGTTGGATCAAATAGGTTAATCAAAATACTGCTAAAAGGGTTAAACAGGTTGAAAGTCACCCTACATGTATCAAAATGCATATAAATACATCATTTAATTTCTAAAAAAGTTTTTTTAACAACCTACTCACTCAATTGAAGACATTAGATAATTAACACATTATATTTAACCCGTGATCATGCCGCATCTACTCATAATCCTATCAACTTTCACCATGAGTTAGAAAAAATTAAATATGATTCTCTTATCAGTAAAATCAGTATCAATTGTTCCTCTAGAATCTTTTTTCCTTCAAGTATCTTTCTTATTAACCGGAGATGATAGTATCTTGTACCTTGTGGATCCCTATGCATCTGGTACCTGTAAGGAGTAACATGAGTACCATACAGTACCGAACATTGCAACGTCTTCAAACTGCACTTGTATCATGTGCAAAAGAAGTAAAAGAAACCTGGTCAAATAAGCATTTAATCAAGACAGTAAATCAGTTAACCTGTCACTAACCTGGATAACAACATCTGACACGTTGATGACTTTGCAAAGCTCATCCATATATGTTTACTTTTACCCTGCCAAACTAATCACATTACGAGATGATAGTAATGGTTATGAAACAATTTATAATCCTTATATCAAATCAAAATAGTTTTAATTAAATGGGTAGAAGACATTTTAGTTCTTACCTATTACCATCATGAATTTTAGGATCATCGTTTTGCAAATCAAATAGATGCGACCATAACCGTATGCAAAATAATAGTTTTGTCTCACAAAAGGTTACTAAATTTTTTTGAATACTTGCAAAAGCAATCAGCTTATTCACATGTTTTCATGAAGCTTCTTCAAATGCTACATATCTCAAAAGAAAACAAACAATAAAAAAGAAACAATTGTTAGTTATTAGTTTTATGAACAGAATGATATTAACAATGAAATAAAAGATAGAGAGAAGAAAAACATGTTACTTGTAATAATATTTAAGATGAAAAAGCTTTTGATTCAAGAATGAAATTCGAATTTTGAAATAAGTAAAAAAAACTGGAAACTTAGAGAATAGTATGGTGACTTTGTCATTTATGATCAACAACATTTAATTTATTATTGACTTCCCTTAAAGATCACATACACTCAATATACAATTCTGTGTTAATACGTGGTTTCAATCAATACGCATAATTCTAGTAACATGTTGAAATTTCTACAAACATTTCCTTAAATAAGTTTTTTTTAACATTTTCAACTTTCAACATTCTCTAAATATATTGAGAAATCCTCTAAACTCTAATGTAATACGTTTTGTCCATATTTTAATCAACAAAAAAAGCTTACCTAAAGCGACAACGTCAGAAACGTAATGGCAAGAGAGCCGTGTGACTATAGTAATTTGTTAGTGACGTAAGGAGGTGCTAGCTTCACTTTTCCGGCTATAGAAAAACAAACACTGAACTCGGATCTACTAATTAAATTTGTACATCTGTAAAAAAACTCAATAATAACTTACTCTCTCCGTCCCTGAATAAATGTCCACTGTTTACTTTTGAAGTCAATCGTTTTCAACTTTGACTTTAAATTATTTTGCTTGTGTTATATAATACTTGATGAAAATTATATGAATGGATTAAGATTTATATGTATTTTCATTGGTATAATTTTCAGCAAGTATTATAAAATACAAACAAAATAATTTGAGGTCAAAATTGTAAAAAAATGAATCCGAAAGTCAAACATGGACATTTATTTAAGGACGGAGGGAGTAATAATTTACAAGGGCAACATCAAATCACATCTGATAATTACTTACAAATGTTACATAAACACAATTGTGTGGGTGGTAACCTTAAAAATTCTAGACCTGAAAAAGAAATATAAGTTCTCTAAATATGTTATATAACTCAAATATGACAATAATGTAGATAAATTTATAATAGGAACAAACTTGAGCGACCGCTTATTCCGACGGCTCGGCGGCTTTTTCTGGCAATAACTGAAAAAAAAGATAATAATTTTTACAATAAGATCTAAAAAACAAATTCACATAATTAAAAAAGAATACTTTCAAAACTTAATTAATAATAATAGATATATTATAAAACTCAAAACACACCCTAATGTTGTAAACCCCTATTAGTAGTTTTTGGTCTTGGTGGTCTTGAAACTGTTATGGTTGTCTCTCGAGTGGTGGCATCCATGATGGGTTTTGTGGAGGTGAGTGTGGTGAGTCACGGTGGAGGGAGTTTTCGGTGGTGTTTTTTTTTTGTGTGGAGAGATTTGGGATGATAGTAGTGTATAGTTTATGTTTTAGATAAGATTGTGTCATGTTTCGGTGGCGTGATGTTTTCCGGTGGTCGTTTGGTGCGGTGTTGGCAAGGTGCGATGATGGTAAACTCGAGCGGTGGATAGGTCCGGCGGGATAAGGTCGAGTAGTGGTGGTCGGAGAATGAGATGAGAGATTTTTGGTGAGTTTGTGTTGAGGTTTTGATGAGATGAAAGAAGATACACTTTTACATAAAGATGATTTGATTTTTTTTATGATTTGATCTCTTTCCAAATCATCTACACACTTTTTCAAACTTTCATTAATAGTATATTCCGTTCAGAGTTTTGATGATTATCAAGTCCTATTTTAGGAATACTGTGTGATTTCACAGGATGTGTTATGTTACCATAGTAATTTTAGGAAAACAGTATTAATGAGTTTCTGAAAATAATGTGAGTATTCTTGTATATCTACATGTCTACCGTGTGTATTGTAATAAATTTTTTAATATTTTCATAGTTGATAATTTTTCAACTTTTCAAGTTTTCAACATTTTAACAAATGAGATAAGCCCTTTATAACGTATATAGATAAGTTAGATGCATGTTTGTTACTAGACGAATATTCATGCAAGAAGATAGTGTATAAGTTATAACGATAAATAATCATACTTGGGAAATTATGATATTTTGGTTTTACTCTTAATACAAGTCTGGTTTATTTGAAATAAAAAAAGCGTGTGCCTTTAAGATTCATAATTTTTAAGATTCATATAGTGCGTGTTCTTAAAAAGTTTAAGTGGAGTAATTTAAAACTGCAATCATTTATGCTTCACCACTATAAATTTAAAAAAAAACATAAACTTTTTTGGCTGGACGGAATGGAGTGAGTTGTCACGGGTAAGTTTATAACTCACGCGTAAGTTTTCACCCGGTTGTAAAACCCGTGCGTGACTTGGTCGTAGAAAGGTGAGTTCTTCATCGAGGTGAGTTACACACTTGTGAGCCCTTTTCTTTTTCTTTTCATTTAATTTTGTTAGTTTGTGAATGTATTAGATATTTAGTGAGATATGACATGATCGCCAATAATATTGTAAAGTTAGTAGAGTGAGTGAAGAGAAAAAATTAAAATGATGAAGTGACGATAATGAGTTGCATAACCATTTCATCTAGCCTTATAAGTATTGTATTAAACATTATTCATTTTTTAAATGTAAACACCTTAGTAGTAAGATACCTATGAAAAGTAACAACAATAAATACTTTTTTCTAACGACAACACTAGCAAAGAGTTAGAAAAAAACAGTTATGACGTTCTAAGCATGTGTTTATGGTCGATGGTATATCACATACTCCTAAATAGTAAAATACGTACGAATAGTTACAGCGATCTCGTCGTTTGAATCGCACAAAATTGTCAGGCAACAAATTATAAAGCTCGAACTCGTTTTTCGGGTCCATTATGGTCTTCAAGTGATGCTTCTTATGAGAAAAGTATCAATATGATATACCTCTTACAAAGAATTCAATATTTAACATGGTAACATAGTGATCGACACCGTTAATCCGTTGTCGTTTATTCATTCTTAAATAAAAAAGTTCATATTGAATCATATTTTCGGATAAAACTATAGGCGGTCTCCCTTTCGACCAAAACTCATAACAATAGTTATAAAGAGTTAACTGCATCGTTAGCGTCATTAGTTTCATAACAAGATTTAAAAAAAAAGCATATCGGAATCGTTTTGTAGCCCTAAATATGCGTTGTTATGCTTCATCATTTTAAAATACAACATTGGCTCACCGGTTTACTTATAACTCTCAAACCATTAAGAGTTTGATGATGTCGTCAGCAAACATAGATTCATAATTGAATTGTGAAGAAAATTTTATTGGAATCGCCGCCTCCATTGGTTAGACGTACCTTCACCAGTTGTTATAAGTCCACACAATCCTAAAAAAGTAGATTATGTTAATCTGTTGTGGTTGGTTCCTATCAAAGTCTTAACTCTTTTATCAAGACATATATCTTTATTTTTGTTTTTCAGCGATTGAAAAGGTGTCAAGAACTTAAACCATATTTAGGTGAGGTTTACTCGGGTCAATGCCTTATTCAAGCTTACCCAAATAATCCGAATGCTAAATAGAATTGGGTTTCCGATTATGTATATTTTCCTAACTCGGGTTCATGTTGACCCGAGTAATATGCAATGATGATTGTTTTACAAACGGTGTGTTTAAACTTATAAATTAGCCAATTCTATTACCAGTTTACTTATATTCAAGTTACCTCAACCCAAATGAACACTACCTGAATTGACCTGACCCGAGTGAACACGGCCTAAACTCGAGTAACACGACATGTAAATAAGGTCGGGTTAAAATATAAGGGTCGACCATCATTTTATCTCGCCACGTCAGTTTTTTCTCTCCGACGATCATCGAACAATTTTATCACTACAAAACGACCATGATCTTTCTTATTTAACTCAACATACGTTTTTTTGCTTTTGTGGTTTGCGAAAATGGTCTCAAACTCGACCAGAACAACATCTAGTCTTGGTCGCCGCTGTGGCTCAACCCACACCCGATCACGGTAAGGGACAGAACCATAATAGGCAACCTAAGAGCCCGAGGAGCGAGTGCCAAAGCTAGTGCTAAGGGGTTTAGCGCAAGCCAACCCTTGGCACACCACACCTGGCCTCGCACCAAATCACGCCAAATGGAGTGGTGCCAAAACCACCAGCCAACGTCAAGACTAGTTTTTTTTAGGTTGAAAAAAGTAGTTGTTTTTTAATTAATATCCCTTTTTTTCAAAATTTATCCTCATAAGAAGCCTATAAATACTCTCATTTTATTTTCAAAATTTATCCTCGTAAGAAGCCTATAAATACTCTCATTTTATTCTCAAAATTAATACACTCACTCTTATATTTTATACCTCACTTTTTCATACTTATCTTATATTTAACTCACCAAAAATGATTCTCAACCATGATTAGACAACCAGGATGCTCAACGATCCTACCAACCAATTTTCGACCAACAATTCAGGCTCGTCTTCGAACTCAGGATCCTCCATTCAGGTATATGCCCTTTTATCCCAACGTGAACCATTTCCAACATGAACAATTACAAAAATTCCAACAAGAACAATTTCTCAAATTTAAACAA
This sequence comes from Glebionis coronaria, assembly GCA_025667525.1. NCBI lineage: Eukaryota > Viridiplantae > Streptophyta > Magnoliopsida > Asterales > Asteraceae > Glebionis > Glebionis coronaria. The sequence goes on along the minus strand of CM046874.1, from coordinate 111,730,901 downwards.
CAACAACTTTGCAAACCAAAGTGGTTCGCAACCACAATCCCAACCACAATCTGGAAGTCAAAGTCTAAGCGACCAGTAATACTCCCAATGACCCTTCCGTTGCTATCCGAAATTTGGGAGTGTTACAGATTGGCGATAATTCAAGTTTTTATTTTACATTGAGCGTTTATTTTTCATGATTTAAGTGTATCTTTCAAATCGCGTAACTTTTAAAATATCGGACATCAATAATACCCGCTTATAACCTAATTACTAAACTATATATTAGAAAAAGAAAAACAAGTAATGAAATATAAGATATGCATATACGTGTCAAAGTGAGGATACGTTGTTTTATTAGTCGCAACGTGTTCGATTGTTTCTTTACGTACTAACAAAGTACACTTTCTTTTAGCAATATATTTTTATAATAAACTTACTACATACTACTTGATAAATGGAGCACTAAACACATGTTGCTTCAAATATTAATTTCCATGCTATGGGGAAATGACGGTTCGGTGTGGTATAATAATATAGATCAAAGCATATCACGTCTAGCGAGAACCATGTTTGAGAGTTGCTTTGGCGATCGGTGTCGTTTATGCTTCTAATATGATTCACTTTATCTACTCGTCCTTAGAAGTTCGAGGCTTATTTCATCGTTTCGCTCCTGTCACTATTATCTTAATCGTTATCCTCGTTCAATATAATTATCGTGAAGGTGAGTTTATAGCCTCGCTTTTATTACTTTAATTGTTATATTAAACCCGCGAGGGGGATACATGCTACTTTTTACGTATGGACGCAAGTGCTTGAACTGTTTGAACTGTATGCTTATTTTATCCCTATTAGTCATGAACCGTTAATTACTTGGACCGACTGTACTGGTCGAGTAAACGCGAATGCTGTGAATAGATCTATTGAGATTGACCTCTCCGTCCGGGTTTAACGGAAAACCGACTGGACGCATTGTATTTGAAACTTGAACGGAATAACGGATGTTAATGTTCGGTTTCATGAGCTAAATGCGATAATGCTATCTGACTTTTGTAAACTGAATACTTGAAATCTTGTGGTCCACTACTTTTACTTGCAAATCTATGAATTCACTCAACCTTTGTGTTGATGTTTTTAGCATGTTTATCTCAGGTACATAGGTTCAATAGCAACTGGAGCATGGATACACACGGGATATTTTGAAGGCAATAAAATACTGAAAATCATTCGATAAAGTTTTTAAAATTTTTTTTAGTATTACATTATTGTTGGGACCTGTTTCTACTTGTAAACTCTGATTTTAAATTATCAAATGAATTAAACTGTTCAAACGCCTCTTTTTGAGTCGTTTTCTATAACTTGTGTGTTGTGCTATGAAGTAATACTCCCAATGACCCTTCCGTTGCTATCCGAAATTTGGGAGTGTTACAGATGTCTGACCATCTTAAAAGAACTCTGTCCCAGAGTTCAGTTTTTTTTTTATATGTTCTCGATACGTTCGAGAACAGGTGTGAGTACTTTTAAGTTTACAAGAGTCGATACCCGCTCGGAATAATCCATACAAATGTATCAAAAATATAAAAAGATTAAAGATTTATTCTTACAAGATAATAACAATATGAATTAGAATATCGATAGATAACGGATGAATCGTACGATCGAATTACGATTCGAAATGAGACAGTTTGTGCGAATGCCACATGCTTAAGCCCACTCATTTACAAATCATTAATTACATGGGTTCGTCAGGTCCATCTATATAAGATTTGGAAACTAATGGTTTGGTAATTTATAATTTTCTTGTTCAAACGAGTGACGAATTCGTTTCAACAAAATAACTATAAATTAGCCTACCTAAGCACTGTTCGCACAGAGCACAAGATGAAGAGAAAATCAAATTTTCCATACAACGAAATAATCTCATTCGTGGCATGATATATTAAAATCATCCGGAGTGATAAGAAAATCAAGGAACATAAATGCATCTTGTTACAAAAGAAATCTGCCCCATTTTTGCACAACAGGAGGTGTGAAGTCAAAGGCGTACTCCAATCAACCAGAAGACTTTACAACAGTGTTCTATGAAATAACGTATACGGTTTCAAAGCAAAAGATGAGTATTCAAACTCGGAATCAGAAGGTAACTGAAAAATGGAATCGGCACTTGGAGGTGAGTTCACGTTTATAAAAAAAATGTCATAAAAGTCATGAAAATGTTGCAAAAACCATTGCTTCACTGGCAATGTCTTGAAAGAGCGCAATGTTTATACAAATAATCCCTTCATATAAACATACTAACGAGAAAGAAATATATATCAATATACATATTTTACAAGCTTTTGGGTAGCATGAGCGCGCACGGATGATCTTGAAGGCAATAAAATTGTTTTAGCGAAAAAGCTGTTATAGTCTAGGTTTTGAAAACGACCTAGTTCTCTATAACAAGCGCTCTGATACCAATCTGTAACACTCCCAAATTTCGGATAGCAACGGAAGGGTCATTGGGAGTATTACTTCATAGCACAACACACAAGTTATAGAAAACGACTCAAAAAGAGGCGTTTGAACAGTTTAATTCATTTGATAATTTAAAATCAGAGTTTACAAGTAGAAACAGGTCCCAACAATAATGTAATACTAAAAAAAATTTTAAAAACTTTATCGAATGATTTTCAGTATTTTATTGCCTTCAAAATATCCCGTGTGTATCCATGCTCCAGTTGCTATTGAACCTATGTACCTGAGATAAACATGCTAAAAACATCAACACAAAGGTTGAGTGAATTCATAGATTTGCAAGTAAAAGTAGTGGACCACAAGATTTCAAGTATTCAGTTTACAAAAGTCAGATAGCATTATCGCATTTAGCTCATGAAACCGAACATTAACATCCGTTATTCCGTTCAAGTTTCAAATACAATGCGTCCAGTCGGTTTTCCGTTAAACCCGGACGGAGAGGTCAATCTCAATAGATCTATTCACAGCATTCGCGTTTACTCGACCAGTACAGTCGGTCCAAGTAATTAACGGTTCATGACTAATAGGGATAAAATAAGCATACAGTTCAAACAGTTCAAGCACTTGCATCCATACGTAAAAAGTAGCATGTATCCCCCTCGCGGGTTTAATATAACAATTAAAGTAATAAAAGCGAGGCTATAAACTCACCTTCACGATAATTATATTGAACGAGGATAACGATTAAGATAATAGTGACAGGAGCGAAACGATGAAATAAGCCTCGAACTTCTAAGGACGAGTAGATAAAGTGAATCATATTAGAAGCATAAACGACACCGATCGCCAAAGCAACTCTCAAACATGGTTCTCGCTAGACGTGATATGCTTTGATCTATATTATTATACCACACCGAACCGTCATTTCCCCATAGCATGGAAATTAATATTTGAAGCAACATGTGTTTAGTGCTCCATTTATCAAGTAGTATGTAGTAAGTTTATTATAAAAATATATTGCTAAAAGAAAGTGTACTTTGTTAGTACGTAAAGAAACAATCGAACACGTTGCGACTAATAAAACAACGTATCCTCACTTTGACACGTATATGCATATCTTATATTTCATTACTTGTTTTTCTTTTTCTAATATATAGTTTAGTAATTAGGTTATAAGCGGGTATTATTGATGTCCGATATTTTAAAAGTTACGCGATTTGAAAGATACACTTAAATCATGAAAAATAAACGCTCAATGTAAAATAAAAACTTTGACATTCGGAAAACATTTATATTTTGATATATAAATAAGGGCTTATTATTTAATAAACCTTAACGCGTTATATAAACGAAGGACACTTAAAAGTTTATCATGAATTACGAAAAATATCCGCAAAACGAATAATTATAACAATGACAACAAAATATATTTTTTTTATATGTCATGAGAATAATATTTACGATCGATGACGGACATAAACTTTGTCAATAAATAATAATTGAAACGTATTCGATACGTTAAAGCCATAACCTTGTCGATTAACCGATAATTCAATATTTTATTTTATTTTTATAAAAATAAACATGATTAATAAAAGTCGGGTTATAAATATTGATCTAAAAATTAAGAATTGCTACACGACCCTTGAACTAGAATCCGATCAAGGTACTCGAAATTTGTGGACCGATGACGAGGAGTTGCCTTTAGCCGAATGCTTTATATAAAAATCTGAGGATCCTCATTTTGGAGCGGGTAAAAAAATATACTTTTTTGGTACAAGGTTCACGAGTCATACAATGTCGTTGTAAAACCCAAAAACTATCTGACCCGCACCAAGAAGATGTTGACGTAGAAATGGACACCGATTAATCACGAAATATAAAAAGTTTGATTCGCTTGTGAAAGAAATGAATGCTTTGAGTGAGATGAACGATGAGAGGATTATGAATTGGGTTGAACTCGCGCATAAAAAAATAATGAGTTTGACTTTTAAGCACAAGAGCACTTTAAACTTTTTGAAAGACAAGCACAAATGATGAAAGAACAATACGAGCTACACGGCAACCTCGACAATTAATTATTTCAACACTCAAAAGGTTGTCGACGACTTTGAATCCTACAAATCGACACATTCGCGATGCATCTACTCAACGCGGCTATAATGGAGAGTAAAAAAATGTGATCCACGCCTTATATCGACCTCCCACACCTCTAAAGAACTAGTTTATTAATTTTATGTTTACGTTTTATGTTTTGTTTTTAGGTTTAGGGTAAATCGTATCTCATTATTATCACAACCGATTATAGTATAAAGAGATACAAGAATGTTCTAGACTCGTGCTAGAGCCCAATACAAAATAATACATTGGTTTATATCTATTACACGGGCTAACACTCCCCCACATTTAGAGCGGGAGGAGACCTGACGCTCAAACTGGTGCGAAATTCTTCAAACAACGCGGTAGGCAAACCTTTGGTGAAAATGTCTGCATACTGATAACGAGAAGGAACATGAAGAACGCGAACCTTACCAGCAGTAATCAAATCTCGAACAAAATGTATGTCAATCTCAATGTGCTTCGTACGCTGACGTTGAACCCGATTACAAGATAAATAGACTACACTCACATTGTCACAATAAATAAGCGTAGCGGAAGGCAAGGGTGTGTGCAGCTCACGTAATAAGTTTCGTAACCAGCAAGTTTCAGCAACACCATTGGCAACACCACGATACTCAGCCTCAACATTAGAACGAGAAAGCTTCGGCGGACGCTTAGAGGACCAGGAGAATAAACTGTTGCCAAGAAAGACACAGTAACCAGAAGTAGAGCGTCTGGTAGTGGGACAACCAGCCCAATCAGCATCAGAATAAGAAACTAACGAACTAGTAGAAGAGGCAAACAACTATACTTCATACTCTAAAGTACCCTGAACATACCGCAAGATCCGTTTAAGAGCCGCAAAATAAGGCTCTCGAGGATCATGCATATACAAACAAACCTGTTGAACTGCATAACAAATATCTGGCCTAGTGAACGTAAGATACCAAGAGAGCTGACAAGACTCCGATACAAAGTCGGATCAGTCATAGAATCACCATCACTACCTAGCTTAGACTCAGTATCAACAGGAGTCCAACTCGGATTACAATTAACCATGTGAGACTTCTCAAAAATCTCAATAGCATACTTCTTCTAAGATAAAATAGCCTTGAAGAATCTCATGTAACAGACAAGCCTAAAAAGTAATTTAGAGCACCCAAATCCGTCATAGAAAACTCCTGATGTAAAGAAGTAATAATGCACTGTAACAAAGGCTCTGAAGAAGCTGTGAGTACAATATCATCAACATATAACAACAAATAAGCAGTATCCATCCCCTGTTTGAAAATAAATAAAGATGAGTCACAACGACTATGATAAAACCCAACACAGGTGGCATAAGAAGCGAAACGTTGAAACCAAGCACGAGGTGCCTGCTTAAGCCCATATAGAGAGCGCTGTAATAAACACACATAATCAAGATGCTCAGAATCACGAAACCCGGGAGGCTGGTGCATATAAACTGTCTCATATAGATCTCCATGTAAAAAGGCATTCTTGACATCTAACTGATGAATTGGCCAATGTCTAGACACTGCCAAACTAAGAACAGTCTGTATCGTACTCGGTTTAACAACCGGACTAAAGGTCTCATCAACATCAACCCCCTCAATCTGTGTGCTACCATTTGCCACAAGACGCGCTTTGTAGTGACTAAGTGTTCCATAAGCCAAATACTTATGACGAAAAAGCCACATACAACGGACAATGTTGCTGTCCGTAGGTCTCGGTACTAAAGTCCAAGTGGAATTTTTAATAAGTGCATTATATTCATCGCACATAGCATTTTGCAAGTTTGGATCATTGAACGCAACATTATATGACTTAGGTAAAGGGAGATAGTAGACACATGACAATTGTACTTTGGATTGGGATGATTAGTCCCAAATCGAAAACGTGTGACCAAGGGATGAACCGAGCTTGGATTCAGATTTCGGGGTGGGTCGGTTGTTATAAGAGGAGATGGTACAGGTTGGGATATATTTGGAGGTGATGCCTGATTCGAAGTAGAAGAAGCATGGGCTGTGTCGGTGGTTTGTGAGTCTTAGGCCTGATCCGTATCAAAAGAAGGATGAGATGTGGTTGGAGTTTGGGTCGTGGGGTGGATGTTATGAGGTGAAGGAGTAGTAGAAATGGATTGAGTGTTAGTGTCGTTGGTATGAACCAGAGCATAAACGGGAGTTGATTGAAGAGGTTGGGTCGGAATATCCGACGAGTCATCAAGGAAATTGTATGTAGGTGCGGAAGACGGCTGTTGTGAGCCATACGGGAACACAGTTTCATCAAAGGTTACGTGCCGAGAGATAATGATTTTATTGGTATTTAATTCAAGGTACCGGTATCCACCGTGACTAGATGCATGACCCAAGAAAATTGAGGGTGTTGCACGCGGTTCAAGTTTGTGGTTAGGGTACAAGTGAGGGTAGCATTAATAACCAAACGTGAGTAAAAGGCTATAATCCGAGGTGGTACCAAATAAGCAAGCATATGGTATGTCATTGGAAATGGCTGTAGACGGAAATATATTTAGTAGATGTGTGGACATATTAAGTGCTTCGACCCAAAAATTAGGGTAAAGATTTGCTTGAAAAAAGCAATGTCCGGATAAGATTATTTATGGTGTGAACCATACGCTCGGACTTACCATTTTGTTAAGATGTTTTGGGACATGAAAAGCAGAATTGAATTCCATTATCAGCAAAAAGTTTATGTAAGGCATGGTTGTCAAATTCACCACCATGATCATATTGAAAAGACCGAATTTCACACTTAAATTGAGTATGAACATATTTACGAAACAACTCAAATTTAGACAAGACATCAGATTTATGTAACAATGGATAAACCCAAACAAAATGAGAATAATGATCCAGAAACAAGACATAATATTTAAAATCTGAAAGGATCGGAATGGATGAGGTCTACACATCGGAGTGCATAATGTCAGAACAAGAAGTAACAACAGAATCTGAACGAATAAATGGAAGCGACACGTGTTTTCCAAGCTGACAAGCATGACAAAGCACATGAGGTTTCTCTTTATTACATGAAATAAAATGATTAGAAATAAGACGACGTAGCAGTTCACTTCCTGGATGTCCAAGAAGTTGATGCCACGTGTGTTGACTGACAAGAAAAACTTGAGGAACTGGAGAAGGAGCTGTAACTAGGTAAAGATCCCTCCGTGCTATCACATCGGAGTATAACCCGTCGAGTCATGAAATCCTTTACTATTAAAACAAAACGCATGAAATTCAACAGTGCAATTATTTTCACGAACAAATCGACGAACATAAATTAAGTTTTTGACAATATTAGGTGTAATGAGGACGTTATTAAGGTGAAGGGATCTAAACGGAGTTGGCAAGATGCTATGGACCGTGTTGGTGACAGGTATAGAGTGGTCGTCACCAACCGAGACAGAGGAATAAATACAAGTAATAAAAACATCACAAAGATTAGTAACGGAGTCATTAAGATGAGAACTCGCACCTGTATCCATATGCCAAGCCCCTTTGGTAGGATCATGAAGTGTCCCCACAGTGAAAGCATATGGGAGTGTTGTTTCCTGTCCTGGGAAAGCTGTTGACCACTACATGTTGGGTGGAATTAACCAAAATTTGCTGATGGGTCAGGCTTTGGATAAGCTAATGGAGCTGTAACTGTTGGGACAGTGTAAATCTAATGGGCCTGGGGTGAATAGTGATGGGTTGGTGATGGAGTAACAAACTGTGGGGGCTGATAACCAAATCCAGGGGAGGCCCAATATGGGAAACGTGGGTTTGGGCTGGTGAGTAATAAGACAACGGGCTTGGACCGGTATTAGAGTAAAATACTTGTGGGCTACTTTGTGACTTACTGTTTGATGAATTTACACCCCCACATGTCGTCTGAGATTCAACCTTTGCATTTAATCCCAACTTTGCCAACAATTTAGACAAAATCTCATCTGTGTTATTCCCTGTATTAGTGGTTCTAATATTCGAACATTGTTTAGCACTCGCATAATGCACATAACGACAATCTTCACCAAACCGACATAAACCTTCGGCAAAGTGAAAACATGACCGCCACGACTCGCCTTGAGGAGTAGAAGAGTGACGAGAATTTTCGGATTCGGCCATAAGTATCATAAGAGAAGATAAATTAGAATCCACGGGTAATGCAATAGCCTTAGACTTTAAGCACATCTCTTCGGTGATTAGCATATAAGGAGCGGTCTTAAGATCGGGAAAGGTGTCCTTATGATGCATAATACCACACACTTGATCATAGCGATCAGGTAAGCCTTCAAGGGCATAGTGAACAGCGTCTTCATCATTAACGAGAGAGTCGAGGCTTTGTAGAATGGTGACAAGTGACTCTATCATCCCAAAGTATGCTTCCATGCTAAGATCACCAAGTTTGATTGATCTCAACTCGGCCTTCAAGGTACGTTCCACCACCAACCTTCCTGGACTGATTTCGTACGTTCCACCACCAACCTTCGTTGGAGTGTATCGGAGAGGGTAGTACAGGAAAGAACAATCTTATCCACTTTGAGTTCTTCTGGTGTGAAAGGTGTTGGAGGTGTTGGAGTACTTGTATGTGACACCCCCAGGTGGGTCAAATGCAGCGGAAATAACATCTGAATGTCATAGGGGTTGGATCGATAGCAAATAGTACATAGAGCATTAGATAAAAGATTATCAAATATATATTACATGAAAAGTAGTACAAATTGTTACAAGAATTGTCTTGACATTAATAAAATAGATTGTTCATTCCCCAGATAGAAAAACCCCAGATGAGTTCTACAATGCAGTCTATCATGATGCTTGATTCCATGCACACACCAAGTACTTGCTTCATTTTCCTGAGAAAAACATGCTTAGAAGGTCAACATAAAGTTGGTGAATTTACAGGTTTAATCAAATAAGCTTGGACAGTAAAACATTCATAGAAGTAGTAACGCATAAAGTATCAATACTTAAAGGTAATTACATTCCCTATTTCCCGAAACTGAAGCTGAACTCAATAGGTCCAAAACATATGAGGACCCTCATTTCCTTACAATAAGGCACCCATTTTCCAGTTCCATAATGGTATACATATGTTGTCCCGGCCGAGGCACAGTGAGCGCTACTCACCCAGATGGGGATCGTCAATCCCAAATAGATCTATTTATAACATTCCAGGCAATTGCAATAATTTTAACAGTTTCAGCGTTTCACGGGTCGTGAGGAATACAATAGGCAAATGTAATCAAAGTTTGTACAGTTCAGTTTACGCCCATAAAACAAGTTGCATGTTTTCTCCCCCATAAAGGATTTTTAAAAGGTTGTCAACATATTGTGTGGTGCCGTAATCTCACCTTAGTATCTGTTACAGCTGTATAACAAAAGGAATCCGTATAATGCTCACGTCACAGTCAATTGCCTAATTAAGTAGTACAGTCTCAGTAAGTAATGCAGGAAACATATGTGCATGCTTATATAGTTTTTAGACAGTTTATAAATATTACTGTGTTTTATTTAAGTAAACTGTAGTACAAGTATTAATAACGTTCAATTAAATTTTTTATTAAATTTACTGTTTAAGTAAAGGTATTTTACTTACAATTTTAGTATATGTATACTTACATTTAATTTATATATGTAATTTAAATAAATTGTTTTATAAAAATAAAATATAAACACTTTATTTAGTTTAATTTAAAGTCCCCAAAAATTTTCACTATTTACTAAATAGTCTTTGGGTTATAAGTTTAAGAAATAACGGTTTTAGTCCTTTTAGTTTAAGTTTTATTTAAAGTTTTAATAAATTAAACGGAATAAGGGTTTTAGGGTTTGTTTAAGTTTCGAATATATGCAAAACTAGTCTCTCTATATTTTATTAATGGTATACTTTTTGGATATTGCACTTTTGGTCCTTAGGGCTTGTAATACTTTCGGGTTATGGCAAGAATACTCCTTCTAGTTATAATTAGGTTTTATAACTTTCATTAAATGGAAAAAATAGTCCCTAGGGCTTCTAAAGGTTTTGGCTATTTACATAAATAGTCCTTAGGGTTGTAAAATGACAACTTAACTTTAGGAAATTTACAAAAATGGTCCTTAGGGTTTAATAAGTTACGAATGGCATTTATTAAGCCTAATCATTCGGATATTTATAATATTAGTCCTTGCACTTAATGTTTTATCAAAACAAGTTTCAAATGTCACGGTTTTACTCCCTAAGCTTTATTAATTCATATTTTTAGTCCAAAAGTTTTTATATGTTATATTTTTGTTATAAAAACTTTATTTAAGTATTAAACTACTAAGTGGGCTTATTAAATGTGCCAAAAGAGCTAATGGGCTTCTTAATGGGCTTAAACATGTTTTAAGTCCATTAATAATCTAAGATTAGCTAAGTGGGCTTACAAGGCACTAAATGGGCCTAATGGGCTCTTAGTAATACACGACTATATTTTATTGGGCCTATTGGGCTTATTCAAGTTTTGGCTATTGTTGCATGGGCTTAACTAGTCCATTAATGATAACTAATAATTTACCAAGGTATAGATCTAGGATTTTTATAAGCTTATTATTATCTTATCAAAAATTAAATCAAGATCTCCAAATGGAGAATGGAAACCCACGGCATGTTTTATTTTGTGTGTTTCCCATTGAGATCCATGTTAGTTACACATTTGCATGTTAGACATAAACTTAAAATATGCTTATAACCCACGGCTATGATTATTTGTGATGTTTCAAAATAAGATCTAAGCTTGTTAGATGTTTACAAATACTTCACAAAGTCCAAAATAAGATCTAGGCTTATTACAAGTTTACAAGTTCATCATAAATTTAAAATGAACTATGTAGCCCACGGCTATATTTATTTGTGGTGTTTTAAGAATGAGATCAATGTTTATAACTTAACTAAGAGTTCAAGAATGAGATCTAGTCTAGTTACAAGTTTATAAGTTTGCTAAAAATCCAAAAATAGGTCTTATAGCCCACGACTATAATTAAATCCTACGGTTTTTATGATTTTTACCAAGTTTATTATAAGTACAAAACCATATGTTTATTACTAATTAATTTTTATACATGTCTCATGACATATAAAAAATAAGTCGTGACCTATATAGGTCATGGTTTCACTAGTCTTTAGTTTTTACAAGTTTATCTTATGTGATTACTAAGTGGATGATTATGCATGCAAAGAAAAATATAAGCAAATAAGAAAAGTAAGGTTAGTGACACTTACTTGTTAAATGATAACAAAGAAAATCAAGAGAACTAAGGAGATTAGTGTTTAAGATTTCAATAATGGTGAAACCCTAATACAAATCCAAGCCGTGACCTAGTTTGGTTCGGCTATGGTTTATCTTGGTTGCTTTGAAGATCAAGTTGGTATAAACATAACCAATGATTAGAAGTTATGAGGATGAAGATAAGGATTTGGTGGATTTAATGTGTTCTTGGATGTATTTGATCCGAATGATTGAAGAGTTTTGGATGAGAGAATGTTGAGATTGGTTTTGCATGTGAAATGAGTATGTGTGTGTGGATATAGACGGCTAGAGGGAAAGAGAAGGGTGGGGGGACAAGATCACATTGGATAGATTTTCTATGCCAAGTGCTATGTACTTTTGGCAAAAATAAGAAAACCCTTTGGCTATCCCCTCCTTGCCGTGTGAAGGTAAGCAAAAGGAGACATAAGTGTGCCAAGTGTAATCTTATGAGTTGTGTGGGTTAAAGGAAGAAGGATATCATGGTTAATAACTAGCTTTTACCTAGTTTAAAATTGTTCGTTTTAAGTATGTCTCTTCGAATTGATCTTAGTTCTCTATGTGTGACCTCGTTTTATTTTGGTGGAAACAAAGATATGTCGTTGTAGTGTTTAAAGTAAAAGGTGCAAAACAATTAAAGTAAAAGTGCTCTTAATGTAAATCTAAGTCTAATTAAAATAAAAGTGCAAGTATTTAAAGACGTGACTGAAATTAAAGGCACTAAAGTAAATAACGTAAACTTAAATCTATCTAAGGCAAACTTAAAGTGCGACTAAAACTAAGGCAAATCTAAAATAAAACTAAGGCAAATAATCTTAAAGTGCAATTAAAATAAAGGCCGGAAAAATAAAGCTTGAAAATAAAAATCAAAGACAAAGACTAATAAGAACCTGAATACAGCTCATTCGGAATAAACCTTCGTTTGGAATAATCACTCGTCCTAAATGTCACCTTCGGTTGAAATGATTCTTCTTTACTTGGAATATTACCAAAATCCTTGATCCGGAACTAATTGATCTGAATATGTCACTTATCCAAAACAATCCTTCGTTCGGAACTTTACTGATTCGGAACTTGTAAAATCTGCCTTGATTCGGAAGTATTTTGTCACCCTTGATTCGGAAGTTTCCGAATGAAGCCCCTTGATTCGGAAGTTTAGAACTTCCGAATGAACACCCTTGACTCGGAAGTTTATGACTTCCGAATGAAAAGCCTTGATTCGGAACTTGGTCCTTGATTCGGAACTTTTGAGAAGTTCCGGATGAAACCCTTGGTTCGGAACTTTGGAGTTCCGAATGAATACTTTTGGTTCGGAAGTTTTCACTTCGTCCGGAACTTTAAAAGTTCCGGATGAACAAGTTTGGTTCGGAAGTTTTTCTAATCCCAAATCTTCCGGATGAAGCCTTGATTCGGAACTTTAGAAGTTCCGAATGAACACTTTCCCTCCTTCTTGGTTCGGAACTTTTCCTGGAAAGATCAGAAACAAAGCAAACACCCCCGAAGAACAAGGGATACAGTAACAGCAGAAAAATAACAAATTTAATCAAAATAACACAAACGATTTAAACTAAACAGTAACGAGATCAATAGATAACATCAACAAACAATTAAAAACATGAAATCAAACAACTTTAACCAAAATAATCAAAAACCACTTGGATCAAAATAAAGCATGAACATGAACATAACATAAACACATGAATCAAAGAATAAGAAAGGTAGATAAGAGATTGACAAGATAAAATAAAGATTTGACAAGAATTAAAATGAAAACTTACTTGAAATTAAATGGTAATTAAGGTGCATAACAAGGTAATTAAATTGACAAGAAAGTAAATGACAAGGTATTTAAATGTGGAAGACTAATTGTCACACTTAGCCAACAAGAAGGAAATGAACACAATCTAATCTATTTATAGGGGAGGATTAAGGAAGCTTCCTCCCCTCCTTCCTTTTTTGTTAATTGCAAGATTAAGTCCCTTTCTTCTTAATTCTTTATTAATTGCGTCATTAGTCCTTTTCTTCTAATCTTCTTTAAACTTGGACTTAAGGGACTTTTGGCTTCGGGATTTCTTCGAACTCGTCTTTAAATTCTTCAATAAAATAGACTTGAATTCTTCGGCTTTTGATAAACTTCCGTCTTTTAACTTTTTCTTCGATAAATCTTCAAAATTGGCCGTGGACTTCCGTTCTTTTTGCACTCTTGACTTCTTGACTTCGTCTTTCATCCTTTTCTTCAATAAAAGTCCGTAAATGCCCGTGAATGTCCGTGTTTTCTCCACTTTTCACCTTTTCATCCTAAATCACAACAAAAACACAAACCACTCATAATTCCGACATAAAAGACATAAAATACACGTTTCGGTCCGGTTATTATTGTAATTAAGTGGTAGAAAAGATGGGTGTTTACACACCTATCAAATCCCCTACACTTGACCATTGCAATGTCCTCATGCAATGCATTAGTTACAAAGCAAGATTACACTTTTCATCATAATTAATACACGTTGGCCTTTATTAAAGAGATAGAAAATTAAAATCATACAAAATAAAGAAATCAAAAGCATACCTTGGGTTTTGGAAATGTCATGAATAATCATCATCCTCAAGTTTTCACTTTCTCCAAACCAAGCTTAAAAACGAGATCATTGTTATTATAAGTTAGTAAACTAACACGAACTCATGTGGGCCAATTATTCACTTAGACTCCCTTATTCCTAGGGTACCTCTTATGTTTTATTGTTGTCTTGAATGATCACGAAGATGCATTGTTTGACTTATTTCGATAGTTATTTAGTCTGAAAATAAAGTGAACGATTTAATCAATAGTTAGCTAAAGGACCAAATCTTTTAAAACTGCTTCTCGGGACCTCATAAAGTTCATATCTTGGCATAACTCGCTTCGCGATTTGAGACCTTTCTCGGACCGATATTTAGCAGCGACTTCATACTTCAAATCTTGAGAGACGTTCATGAAATAATGGTCTTCTCTTCATAATAGGAATTCTTCACTTTGAAGTTTTGAGAGATTCATACTTGGACCACGACTTCTTCATTTTTCTCCAATCTTTATTTTGGACTTTGATATACAACGATCCGCCTCCTTTTATGACTTGGATCTATTTATCCTCATACCTTGTTAGGGTCTTTTCGGATACACTTCTCCATGACTTTTAGGGAGTTTTGCTTTACGTCGTGTGTCTCGATCCTTCATATTGATTTTCGATAAATGATTCTTCACATCACTTTGGATCTTTAGCAACAAAACATAGCCCTCATGCCTTGTTAGGGCCTTTTCGGACTTGCCAATATTCGCGTCCCGCTTCAATAAGTTATGCCTTGGCTATGAACTCTAATCCATACCGAGCAACTTTTAAACGATCTGGGGCTAGAAGCTAAGTAACTTTTCAAATCGTACAACCTTATTTATTAGCAGATAAATTATTAGCAAGCGATGGGAGAATAGGCTCATAATTAACTCACATAAATTCACGAAAGAATACCGGACTTATAATTGACTCTATCATCTCTCGTTCTCCATAGTTTAAAATCTCAAGTAATGAGACTCGTGGATACTTAGCCTATTAAATCAAAGTTTTGGGTTTTCGAGTCGCCTATAGGATCTTGCAAATTCTTAGACTTTTTCAAGTTTAGAAATCGCATCTTAAAGTTCCCTTGATAAACGACTCTCTAGGATCAATTATAGGAACTTGCGAAAAGTTCTTGTTCTTAACCCGTGAGGGTTAAGACTTTCGCGTTTTATAGCTCCCTATATAAAAGCCTAGCAAAACTTGACTTAAACACGTTAAGGATACTAGCTAGAGTAAACTCGGGTTGAGTCAAAAGATTCACAATGTTTGAAAATTAAAACCACTTATTAAACATTTATTCTAATAAGGAAAGAAAAATAACTATACAAAGGGAAAAACTAATAGGCCAAAATAGATCAAAAATTTTGAATAATGTCGAAAAATTGATTTTCCGGTTAAAATGAGGACAAATACAAGGAAAAGACCACTTAACTTCGATAGAAGTCCCCCCTACACTTAAGATAAACATTGTCCTTAATGTTTAAGCATGTGGGAGTAAACTCCCCTACACTTAGGACATTGTGCACTTTGTTTAAATCTCGCTAAGGAAAAGACAACTAAAGAGATTCCTATTTTAGTATTGAGAAAATATAAAATAGTGAATCGAAAAGAGTTTAGGATAGAACCGGGAAGAAGTAGAACACGGAATCACGGGTCGTCAAGAATCATCAAGAGTGGATCATTGAAGCTCGAATCCCTGGTTAAGAAGTGAGGAGAGGAAATAGCAATCCAAAGGGTCCCCCTACACTTATGGTAAAGAAAGCGAAAAGATAGATGCATGGGTTGCCTCCCAAGAAGCGCTTGGTTTTTTTTAACCGAGTCGTTAGCCTGACTCGACCTTGATCATCAACGGAAGTAGCATGAAACATATCCACCAGGATCAAAGACATAGTTTTCATCCATCAATAAGCAAGAGCTTAAGGCGAACAAGGCAAGCCAAAGAAGAAGTGGCAGGGTTCCCTTAAGCAGCGATGGAGCACGGTGGAAGCAAGGGTGAAGTGCAAGCTTGTCTTCAAGATTTCCAAAGATTTTTCCTTTTATTGCATCAGGTGGATACTGAGATGGCTTAAAGACTTCAATACCGGGATTGAACACCTTTTCCTTTAATGGAAAATAGCACTCAGGCTCAGCCGAGTGTGAAGAAGATCCGCAAAGAAGCACAACCTCGTCCTCAGAAGTGGGACAAAGAGGTGTCAAATCATAAGTGCAACAGATTTCGGTGTCAACCGGTTTCTTCTCCTTTGACAGAATGTGCTTCAAATCCAAAGTAGGATCAAGACGATAATCTTTAAAGTCATAAGGAGGAGCATCACTCTCATGAGGGAAGTAAGTGTTGAGAAATTCAGAGAAATCTTCCTCAAATGAATAATTGTCCAAAGTAGGATCGAGTGATGGCGGAGGATCTTCATCATGTGAAGAATCGCTCGAGAGAGTATCGGCCTCATCAAAATCATCGAAAGTGGGCAGCTCGGGATACTCAGAAGTACAATCAAACTCATCCGAATCTGAGCTAGAATCATCATCATAAGCGTCAAAGACCGGTTGAGAATCATAGATGGTAGAAGGTTCCAAAGTAGGGAGAGAATCATCCACATCGTCTTGAAAAAGTGGATTATCGATGCAAGAGTCGAATAGAGGATTGTCGTAGACGGTAAAGTCATCGAGCACATTTATCATATTCACTGATTCTCGTCCTCCAAAGGATTTGCCTGTAAGCTTCCCCATTTTAAAAACTTTTGAATCATCCCCGACTCGTAAGATTAACTCACCTTCGGCCACATCTACTAAAGCTCATCCGGTTCTCAAAAATGGCCAACCAAGTATTAAAGGAATACGAGGGTCCATTTCATAATCAACTACGACAAAATCGACCGGGAAAGTAAATGTGCCAACTTTGATAAACACGTCTTCGGCTATACCAACGGGGTAAGCGAGAGTGCGGTTTGCAAGTTCGAGAGTCATCTTTGTTGGAATGAGATCGGGTAATGATAGTGTTTTCCAAACACTGAGTGGCATCAAATTAATACTAGCTCCGAGATCAGCAAGGGCAGTAAATTCTTCAGTTTTGTTGAACACGCAAGGCAACACAAAACGACCGGGATCGCCAAGCTTTTCTGGAAGTTATCTAAGAAGAACTGCAGAGCAGTTTTCATTTAAACGTGTGTTGGCGAGTTCAATCAGCTTCTCCTTCTTGCTAAGCAATTCCTTGAATGCTTTGACAAATTTCGGCATGTGGCAAAGTGCTTCAACAAGGCTAATGTTGATGGTCATTTTTAGATAGCATATCCACATATTTCGATACTTGACAGTCATTCTTGGTTAGCTCGTTGGTCTTGCCTATGCGAGAAGGGTATGGGATTCTAGGTTGATAAGGGTTAGGTGAAGGTGTAGTCGGTGAAGGTTGTGATGTTGAAGGGTCCTTCCGAGATACATCGTCATGACGAGGCGGAGACGGTAATGGGGTACTAACACTAGGTGTAGGTGGAGTAGGGATACATGGTGGTGGAGGAGGTGTAGATGATGGTGGTGGGATAGGTGGATCGACAATGGTAATTCCACTACGCGTAGTTATAGCACTCACATTAGCTCGCGGATTGGTGACGGTGTTTGAAGGTAGAGAACCCGAAGAAGAAGAAGGTTGAGCTTCGGGCAAGAAACTAGCCAACAGATTCTTTAATTCAGTTGTTTGAGTGATGAAGGAGGATTGAAGATTATCACGAACCTCGGTTCTGATGTCATTACCTTGCTTCAAGATATCTCCTTTCAAATTGATATTTGGCTCTGTAGATTCTTGATTTGCTCACCTTGAGTTCTTATGATGGTGTCAACATCGGGATTAATGGGTGGGTGTTGTTGGGTGGGTGGTTGATAAGGGTTAGAAGCACGAGGTGGGATTTGGTTGCTTCTATTGTAGTTGTTGGCGGGATTTTGGTTTTGAGGAGAAAAACCAGGTGAAAGGTAGTTGTTTGAACGGTAGCTCAACAGATTTCTATCCCCTTGTTGTCTAGCTTGGTAATTTTCCGGTGAATAATTACCGTAAGCAGCATACACATTTTCCGGATTTCCTTGTGTCGAAGGACAATCGGTGTATGAGTGAGGACCGCCACATGTTTCACAAGGATTAGAACCGCTTTAACTTGTTGTTGTTGTTGGTTTGAAGCGAGAAGCGTAATACTTTTGCTCATTTCGGCCATCATGCGGGTGAGTTCGGTCATCTCAGGGTTTGCTGAGGTTGAGGAAACATTGACTCTCGGGTTGTTCCTAGAAGATGCAGAGGAATCCCAGTTCTTGTGGTGAGTAGTCATGTTCTCTATTAACTCTCTACACTCCTCGGGTCTCCTTTTCATGAATGTGCCACCGGCGGCTGCATTAATCGTATCACGATCTCGAAAAGTCAATCCGTTGTAGAAAGTATCGATTAAGGTCACAGGGAGCATGTTGTGGTTTGGACAACGGTCGATGAAGACATTATATCTTTCCCAAGCGTCCAAAAGAGATTCATCAGGGTCTTGCATGAAACCGCTTATCTGATTGCGAAGGCTTGTGACCATGGATGGTGGAAAGTAGCGCGATAGAAAGCGTTGAGTCATGTCATCCCAAGTGTGAATAGAATTCTTCGGGAGACGATCAAACCATTTCTCGGCATGATGCGATAAAGTATGTGGAAAGAGTTGTAGGCGGAGAACATCCATTGTGGCCCCAGGCAACTTCATGCTTTGGGTGATTGTAATGAACTTGTCGAGGTGTTTGTTGGCATCATCATCAGGCAATCCTCTAAATAGGTTTGTTTGCACTTGCTGAATCATGTGGTGCTTCAACGAAAACTCAGGAGCGTTGATTTGTATCGGCGCAATCGGTCCTCCTCGTCCAAACATTGTTGGTTGACAAAGTTCCTCCATGGTCCGAAGATCGGGCTGTGGAAGAGCATTGTTGTTATTATTATTATTGAGGTTCGGTGGAATGTTGTTGTTTTTAACACCTGCCATATCTAAATCTTCTTGAGGCTCGGGCTCTTGATAGTTAGAAGATCTAGTACGCATACACCTGAAAATGCAAAAGAAAAAGAAACCAAACTCAAAGACAATATATATACACAATAAAGATAAAATCTTTTTGGATTTTTGAAATTTTTAATTTTTATGGTTTTTTATCAATTTTTAATTTTTATGAGTTTTTAGAATTTTTTATGCAAGAAAAGTAACGTTCACAAGTGAACGGATCCCAAAAAGCAACGTGTCTAGCACAGAAAACTGTTGATCTTAACGAAAAGAGCCGGCAGCGGCGCCATTTAATAACTAGCTTTTACCTAGTTTAAAATTGTTCGTTTTAAGTATGTCTCTTCGAATTGATCTTAGTTCTCTATGTGTGACCTCGTTTTATTTTGGTGGAAACAAAGATATGTCGTTGTAGTGTTTAAAGTAAAAGGTGCAAAACAATTAAAGTAAAAGTGCTCTTAATGTAAATCTAAGTCTAATTAAAATAAAAGTGCATGTATTTAAAGACGTGACTAAAATTAAAGGCACTAAAGTAAATAACGTAAACTTAAATCTATCTAAGGAAAACTTAAAGTGCGACTAAAACTAAGGCAAATCTAAAATAAAACTAAGGCAAATAATCTTAAAGTGCAATTAAAATAAAGGCGGGAAAAATAAAGCTTGAAAATAAAAATCAAAGACAAAGACTAATAAGAACCTGAATACAGCTCATTCGGAATAAACCCTCGTTTGGAATAATCACTCGTCCTAAATGTCACCTTCGGTTGAAATGATTCTTCTTTACTTGGAATATTACCAAAATCCTTGATCCGGAACTAATTGATCTGAATATGTCACTTATCCAAAACAATCCTTCGTTCAGAACTTTACTGATTCGGAACTTGTAAAATCTGCCTTGATTCGGAAGTATTTTGTCACCCTTGATTCGGAAGTTTCCGAATGAAGCCCCTTGATTCGGAAGTTTAGAACTTCCGAATGAACACCCTTGACTCGGAAGTTTATGACTTCCGAATGAAAAGCCTTGATTCGGAACTTGGTCCTTGATTCGGAACTTTGAGTTGATTCGGAACTTTTGAGAAGTTCCGGATGAAACCCTTGGTTCGGAACTTTGGAGTTCCGAATGAATACTTTTGGTTCGGAAGTTTTCACTTCGTCCGGAACTTTAAAAGTTCCGGATGAACAAGTTTGGTTCGGAAGTTTTTCTAATCCCAAATCTTCCGGATGAAGCCTTGATTCGGAACTTTAGAAGTTCCGAATGAACACTTTCCCTCCTTCTTGGTTCGGAACTTTTCCTGGAAAGATCAGAAACAAAGCAAACACCCCCGAAGAACAAGGGATACAGTAACAGCAGAAAAATAACAAATTTAATCAAAATAACATAAACGATTTAAACTAAACAGTAACGAGATCAATAGATAACATCAACAAACAATTAAAAACATGAAATCAAACAACTTTAACCAAAATAATCAAAAACCACTTGGATCAAAATAAAGCATGAACATGAACATAACATAAACACATGAATCAAAGAATAAGAAAGGTAGATAAGAGATTGACAAGATAAAATAAAGATTTGACAAGAATTAAAATGAAAACTTACTTGGAATTAAATGGTAATTAAGGTGCATAACAAGGTAATTAAATTGACAAGAAAGTAAATGACAAGGTATTTAAATGTGGAAGACTAATTGTCACACTTAGCCAACAAGAAGGAAATGAACACAATCTAATCTATTTATAGGGGAGGATTAAGGAAGCTTCCTCCCCTCCTTCCTTTTTTGTTAATTGCAAGATTAAGTCCCTTTCTTCTTAATTCTTTATTAATTGCGTCATTAGTCCTTTTCTTCTAATCTTCTTTAAACTTGGACTTAAGGGACTTTTGGCTTCGGGATTTCTTCGAACTCGTCTTTAAATTCTTCAATAAAATAGACTTGAATTCTTCGGCTTTTGATAAACTTCCGTCTTTTAACTTTTTCTTCGATAAATCTTCAGAATTGGTCGTGGACTTCCGTTCTTTTTGCACTCTTGACTTCTTGACTTCGTCTTTCATCCTTTTCTTCAATAAAAGTCCGTAAATGCCCGTGAATGTACGTGTTTTCTCCACTTTTCACCTTTTCATCCTAAATCACAACAAAAACACAAACCACGCATAATTCCGACATAAAAGACATAAAATACACGTTTCGGTCCGGTTATTATTGTAATTAAGTGGTAGAAAAGATGGGTGTTTACACACCTATCAATGGTCATTTCCAACTTTTACAAGTGAGTGTATGCATGCATGTATACTTGTACACGTCTAGAATGAAAAGGTGGGGTAGAAGTGTTTTTAATTTTTGTTAAGTATGGTGTATTATCACAAGTATAAGCATTTTATTATTTGTCCATGTTTAGTTATAAGTATGTATCATATATTTACTTGTAAAAGGTATGTAAGTACATATACACATAATGTCAAGTTCGCATATTTTATAAAAATATGATACATGAGAAAAAGTTCTAGAACTATTGGGTACAAAGTTGCTAAAATTTATAATGGTAAAATCAGGGATTTTACATTGTACCACTCGCAACATTCGAACCATGAAGGTACTTACTCACTTCATAATTGAAGCATAGTTTTTCAAAGAAGAACTCCCATGATCCATAGTTCCAATCGTCGAGATCAAGTTTAACGGGAACCCTAGTAAAAAGGTGATGATGAGTAACCAAGGATAGCTTATCCGAGAGCGGTGTAACAGCGTCGGAGCCAACCATTGTATTGTAGTTATGGGTAGGGTTCTGTTTGTTTATGAATGAGGAAAAGAAGAGTAGTAATGAATTGGATGAGCAGAAAACTTAAAAAAACGTCGTGACCTTGCACGATAATGATAACCAACTGTGTCGATTGTGACCAAGCACTAATCACCAACATAGAAAACTATAAACTAAAGATTGATTGAATTTTTTTATTTTTTTTAGGTTTGTGGATCGAAGGGAGGCGTGATACCATGTAGGTTTAGGGTAAATCATATCTCATTATTATCACCGCCGATCACAATCTAAAGAGATATAAGAATGATCTAGACTCGGGCTAGAGCCCAATACAAAATAATACATTGGTCTATATCTATTACACAGGCTAACATTGTTTTCGTAATATGTTATTTTTTAAGTAATATAATGTATTTTCATATTACATGTAATGTTTTTTATATATAATATTTTAATAATTTTAAATTAATAAAATAGTAATAAAAAAATTGCTATTATATTTTTTGATGTCAATCACTAACCTCAAAATACTCTTGAAATGTGATGACAATTTTCTTTTGTGTTAAACCCATTTTATTTCACACGTCACTACTTGTTACTTGATACGAACGGGTTATGCCTCAATCTCTCGTTGCTCTAATAATTTTAATCTCGACCCGACTAAATCTAGATATTACTCGGGCTTTATGTCTTTTTTTCCAAGAAGACATGTATTTTCTGTAAGAACGATGTATACTTTTATTATATAAAATCGAATTATAATTATAAATTGACATAAATTAAAAAACAGAAAATAAATAATAGTAATAACAAAAGCAGAAAAGATTAAGACGAGGCACATGTTTAACACGCTTCCATTAAAAAAGATTCGCCGTATGTTTCCCAAGGTACAACGTCCAAAGTTGTTGTACGGCCGGACTCGACTTACTTGCCTGAAAGATCACGGATACAGTGTGTGTTTCTGACTGAAAAAGAATGCTGGAACTTTGATGCAGAAAAGCTGCATTTTTGGATATTCTGATTAAATGAAATTCCAGTTTAATTTATAGGCAGTATATGTCTTGGTTACCAAGACAGAATATTTGCTCCTAAATTAAACTGACATGAAAATATGTTATTACTAAAACAGATTCGCAAATATTTTAGTACACAAAACAGATTTCTGTAAACTTAATTAATAAGTTTGTATCTATTCCTAAAATAGATTACAAAAATCTGGAAGGAAAAGTTCGAATGAGCAGCAAAAAATATACTGAATCTGCCCACCCAGACAGATTTTAGAGCTGCATTCGTGTCCGTAGGTCGCGCGCTCATGCACAAGTTCAGTAGCTTCGAACCCGTTTTTGGCCTAGAAATATAACTTTTTGCACCACCCCCAACCCCCGCGCGCGCGCACGCCTAGCTGTGAGAGTAAAAACCCACAAATGAATATTGAAGGTTGAAACTAAGATTTCCCTATATTCATGTTTTCACTTCATGTTTTAAGCGATGTGGGACAAATATATTTTCCAAATATTGTGTTTCGCGTGCCTTACTTTGAGACACGATATCTCATTCATATTAACTCCATATTGGACATACTTTACCTCGTTGCGAAGCTCTCTTCGAGAAGAACGCAAAGCTACTAAGTACTACGAATATACATAACATATACATATATAAAATTATGTCCAAAATATTGCAAAAACCCATTTTGCAAACATTTTTTCCAACAATCCCCTACATGAATGGAGATCGGTCGAAAACACACAAAAGTTTCGGCGAAATTTCTACGGTTAAGTCTTGCATAGGATAGGTAGGTGTGACCCTTTGAACCATCCCTTGTGAGATGCACTTACTCTCCTAGATCTTAGTAGATGTGATGTCCTTGAACTCAGCCTCTGTTTACGTAGACGACAATACACAGTCACACAAGACTCTTCCTGACCTTGTCAAGTCCTCATAGTCGTGTTCGTTATGGTCATGAACACTCGCCTGGTTCTACAAGAGCTCTTAGAAATTTTGCCCCCATAATTTCCTTTGAAGCGACCCCACTTCTCTCTCACATAGGTGATTTCATCTTGAATCATTAAAAACATACGTTTTATGATTTCATCTTGAATCATTATGCTTTATGATTTCATCTTGAATCATTATGCTTTATGATTTCATCTTGAATCATTAAACCATATGTTTAACCTCTCAACAAGTCACATTGTTTAGGAATGGACTAGCACAGTTGCTGATTCAGTAACACCCTAACATTGGCGTGACTTCCCCCACATTTCTATGATTAGGTTGTCCTATTGAACCCAGATCTTGGGATCTCCAATCAACTGGGTTAGGTTTTCCTTCACAGAAACTCATTCTTTCAAGGGCTTTAGTTCCGTTCCTTTAGACGACTTAATAACTAAATCTCTACTTAAGCCTTTCGTAAGCGCATCCGCGATGTTATCCTTTGACTTCACATAGTCAATTGAGATAACTATTGTTGAGAGTAGTTGTCGTACCGAATTATGTCGACGACGGATATGTCTAGACTTTCCATTATACATTGTGCTATGCGCTCTGCCAGTTTCCGATTGACTATCACAATGTATAATAATGGCCGTTACCAGTTTAGGCCACCTAGGTATGTCCTCAACAAATTGACGTAGCCATTTCGCCTCTTCTCCGCATTTATCTAACGCGATAAATTTTGATTCCATCGTGGAATTAGCTATTACTATTTTCTTGGAAGACTTCCAAGATATAACGAACCCTCCAAGTGTAAATGTAAAACCCCAAAATTTGGGCTTCTAACAAGTTACTGGTTTTACTCTTATTACCACTCATCGTATAATATTTTATCAACCACTTTTATCAAACGAGATCATAATATAGTAAATATTATATATTTACTTATATTACCTAAAAACTTGATATTTTAACCATAGAGCTATTTTATTTATTTATTTTTAGACATATTTTATGTGCATAAATAATTATATTAATTATAATTATAATTAAAAATGACGAATCCAAAATATTGCACATTAGAACTATATACAATAATTTTTGGACATAAACTTTTAGTACAAATAACCAATACAAACTCGTCTCAATAAAACATTTTAGAACACCTTGACCATTTATTTCAGGTACAAGATAAATCAACTAACCAAAATGATGTATACTATTTTCCATCTAAGATTTTAAGCTTAATTTTTCCTTGGACCCTCTCATTTCCTTTGTTTCATACATTGCTAAATCTAGCAAATCAAACTTTCCTTGGCCATTAGTTGTACACATCTCCCATCTAGGTTTATATTTAAACATGTATATGTAACATAACTTTAAACCACAAAGCACACCAAACCTTAAATAAGGCTTTGAAGCGAACACATAGGTGGTGATGCAACCATGCCTAAAATCACATAAACCTCCTTTGGTGCAACCATATATACGTTGCATATACAACATTCCAAACCAAATCAAAACAAAATATTACTAAAAACCTTTATAGTACTTGCAAGATAACACAAAATCTTAACCTACCCTATATGTGACCGTGTATAAGCTTGAGCCACAAAACACCATCCCACATGTTTATATCTCACTCTCACTCGTTTATAATATCTCACCACAATCCCAAATCTCCAATATCATACATCAAAGCCATCATCTTCCTTCTCCTGCCAAGAGCAACAAACCACCATGACTTGTTTCATTCTTTCCTAATTGAGACACAAGTAAACGAGAACACAAACATGTACCTTTAATTTCTACTCGTGCGAATTTGCATTGCACTAACAAACCCATGCACACCCTTGTTTACTATTCTCCTTGTTCTCGTTGTTAAACAGTAGCAACAAACAAAGCCATGGAAAGACATGTTGATAGTTGTTATAATCACACACAAGAAAAAAATCACCACCAAAATGAGTTAACCAAAAAGAAACACAAAAACCTTCCTTTTGTTTCCTGTTGAGAACGCAAGGCTGCAGTCATCAATGCGCCCCCTTATTGTTTCGATGCTCGAAGTATTTGATTTATCTCATTTGGGTTTGGTTATGACCTTTGAGCTTGGCGTGATGAAGTGGCATACAAACTAACATCCGTTTGGTTCCAAACCACACTCGCGTCCCTCTTTCACTTTGAGTTACACACTAGCTTTGTTCATTGTTATTATGCATGTATGCTTCTAGTAGTAGTGCTTGAGAAAACAAAGTCTTATGTTCACACTCCTTAAAAACGGTAATGTCACGAGGCTTACTGTATAACACATGTAAAATAGAACAGAACCATGAGATAATGCATGCTCACGTTAAGTTTTTGGTGGGAATGAATGAAGGGAAATAGAATACATAGTTGCGAAAACATATCTTTTGACCCTCTAAACGACCTCGCCCCAAGTCGGGTAAAGAATGAAGTTGTAGACGGCCATGTCGTCTACACGAGCCTATTTTTAGTTTAACCCAAAAGTCTTTATCGAAAACCGTAGGCTAGATCGAAAAAGACTCGACAAACACTTTTCTTTAAAATAGGTTCGCGACATCAACTTCGAACATGATTTTATCCTAGCAAACTATCTCGATTTATAAAACTATAAGCACGGGTCTCTAGAAGACCCAACTAGCTTTCTAACGATGCCTTTAGTTTGTACCACGAATAACTATTGAACTCGCTATTCACTTTCGAAAACAATGCACCATGTAAACTTTGCCACCGTTAGTATAAGTCTTGCAACTGCTTGCTTATAGTAGCCACTGTTGGAAGATATAAGAATTAATACATATTCTGTTAAAATCTTTCATTCATTACACATGTTTCATGTCCCCCCTACACCAACATTTTTGTCTCATGTTTCCCCAACACCAACATTTTTGGTTTCCTTAAAAGAAACATGTTTCATGTTTTAAAAACTTTTATATTAAATATTTAATTTATTTAATTAATTATTTTTATAATAAAAATATAATATATTTAGGATATTTGACCCATTAAATAACCCGAATAAATAAACTGGCCCGACAACAAAATATTTAGTATTCTTAGATATATCTCGATTAGACGACTACATTATTACTAAAACACTAAAACTTTCACAATTATTAAAACCATCAATTTATTTAATAAACTCAAGCACATACTAGGGGATTATATGCAACGTATATTAATATTACGATAACGGAAATTTGAAAGACTTTTATGAAACATTATATTTATAAGTCTTAATAAATAAAAATCATTTTATTTAATTTATTTAAACTGTTACAATTCGAACGCGGTATATACACTTTATTAAAATAAAGGCGTACATGTTTCGATAATAAGTTTAACAACGCTAACAACTTATTAAATCTGTGATCATGCATTTTCATCAGTTACATTTATCATGCATTATTATTTTGCATTTACTGAGTCATCTAAATTACTTAGGTAATTTCATCACTTCGTAATCATACTGTGCCAGTTTAATTCAGTGACATGATCACTACATCATTTCCACTAAGGTGAGTTCATGGCCCCATCTTTACTGTATTTATAACTGGGGGAGAAAACATACTTAACTTTTGATATGCAAACATGCACGGGTAACATCAACATATAAAAACTTATTGCCTATTGTTTGCCTCATTCTCGTGGACTGTAATAGTTAGTAGTGTAGCGCGAAATGTTATGAATAGATCTATTCGGGTATTGACAACACCCGGCCTGCGTGACTTGCTATCATGAAACGCTTAGGCCAAGCAACAGGTTTATTTCATTGTTGGACTGAGGGAAACAACATCATGATAGACCCAATGGGCGTACTGAGCATCATGTCTAGCTTCTATTACAGGGCAATAGGAACTACTATAGTATTGGGTTGTGATTATCCTGTTATAATCGTGGTGTTTGGCATATAAGTACTTTTACTTTTTAAACTAATTCTGTGAATTCACCAACCTCGTGTTGACCCCCACATTTTACTTTATATGTTTTCTCAGGAAACTTAACAGGTTCATGCATTGGATTCCAACATCATAGGAAGCATCATATTTACCATCGGGCTGGGATATTTCTACAAATAATAATAAATGTTGATTTCAAGACAAATTATTAAATCTGCACATTTGATTCATGTAGTATGTTTAAATGATACTTTATGATCATGCTCTGTATACTATTTGCTATCGATCCACCAAAGTAACACCCCAAGTACTATTCCGCTGCATTTGACTAATTTGAGGGTGTTACAGAAATGGTATCAGAGCAATAGTTATAGAGAACCAGATCAAAAAGTTAAAAAATTTTAAATACTAGTAATAAAAATTTTAAACTGTTCTATAACTGAATATAAAAAAATTAGTTTAAGAAAAAAATAATTTTTGGGGACCCTAATAGTTAGGCATATAGCATATAGAGCATACATATTATGTGAACTAACCCTTTACGTGCTTTACATATTACGATTGTGTAATACCCTTATGAAAATATTAAAATACTCAAGGTATTTAATGAAACATATAAACATACCATGTTAGTAGGGAGCTTTATACTAAAAAGTTCCATCTCGATATTACGTTTTGACTGGGTGGTTGGGTTTACAATTTAAAGTGCCCTCGCTCCTCAAACGTTTATAGAATGGCTTCTGAAGTATGATGGCCTGAACAATGCATTGTAACCACAAACAACTTTGTATATAACAACCCTTAGAAATATCTAAATACAATCTAACTAAATCTTTATAAATCCTTAGAAAATTTAACAAGATTTTATAAATCTTTGAAAATCTAACTAGATACTGTGAATCTTTGGAAAATCTAAAAAGATTTCATAAATCTTGAAAAATCTAACTAGATTTTTATAAATCTTGAGAAACTTTATTTGAACAAACTTTTTGGAAATCTTATTTTACTCTTTGGAAATTTTGTCTTTGTAGATCTAACAAAATCATTTAGTATCTAACTAAACTTAACAAATGTCATACCAAATTTTTAGCTAGTATTACTAGCTAATGGGTAAAATTACTCTCTACCTTCTTAAACATTGCATAATACATTACCACTTGTACATGAAAACTTTACACAATCATATGCATCATACATGAGCGTTCATTTATTTTAATCACGGGAAATTTGAACATTATAACATATATGTGAGTATTTGAACACTTGGCCAACGGAACTTTGAACAATACATTATGATTATGAGTATTCAATCATAGGATCGCAGGAACATTTCATATGACTACATCTTATATGAGCATACAATCATATAGTTTTCTTATACATATGACTGTAATTTATATGAGCATATGCATACATTATTTTAGATTTCATAAAATCTAAAACCATGATCAAAATTAATAACGTTTACCGAGTGCCTTCATTTAATACAAAATATATGTTTATATATTTCTATACGAGTCAACGAAAGCCATCTTTTTACATTTCAACTTCACACTTATCAATTTTAGTAAGTGTCATATGTTTTATAAAACTATACGTTTTATACTACTAAAACTATACGTTTTATAATTACTACTTATACTTTCACCACAAAGCCTAAACCTTAACCAAATCACCTTAGATTTGAACATCTACTCACGGAACACAACTTATTGACGACTCATGCACTTTTCGTTTTGGTGATTTCATGTGGTATTATTTGGATAAGTTTGCATCTTTAAATGATGCGGTGGGACCCAAATCAAGGTACTTAAAATTCTATATTTAGATTACGTTTAAATATGGAACATGAGTCTCTTGATCCTAAGTTAATTATGACTCCATCTTTAGATGGAATGGGACGTCTAAAGGTAAAATCATAAGCCACCGAACTAGAAGTTTATTTATAAAGTCGTATTAAGGTGGAATGGGATGCCCGAAGACGAAAGTTATAAATAAACGGGCTGTAAATTATCTTAATAATATCTATTTTCTTAGATATTATATTTGTTTTAAATGATAAGTGATTTTTGCCTTTTGTGTGTGCTCAAGAAAGTGTTGTTCGTACTCGATTCAATTTGATTTATCACGGTTTAAGGTGGAATTGTTGGTGTTGGTCACTAATAAGGGGGAGCTTGATTGTCTAAGTCAATAAATAACATTAATGTAAAAGCTATTAAAAATAAAGCGGAATGTCTAACCTTGATTGCTCGTCCAGAGTGAATGCTGCAAAATAAAACTTGGTGAAAGAAACTAAGAATAAAAGTGAAAGCTTTAAAAGTTATACTAAAAGTTAAGGCTTAAAAATAAATGATGAAAACTTAAAACTTTGAAAGTAAATTTGAAACTTAAAACTTATAAAAATGTAAACTTTATGGAAATTAATCTAAGATAAAATAGATAAATTAATGCTTAAGAAAATTGGCGGGAAAAATTAATGTTTGAAAATTAAAGTTTGAAAATAATTTAGAAAACTAAAATTGAAGATAAGTCGGAATGCCAATCCCAAACCCAGTTCGGAATCCGTGATTGGGAGGTAATTCGGGAAACGAAAACAACAGACAATTCGGAATCACCCAATATGCACTCAGTTCGGAATCCAGGTTGTGTATATAATTCGGAATGCTGCTTCTTGAATATAATTCGGAATCTACGTGCCTGACCTAATTCGGAATATCAATTACTGATGTAGTTCAGAATCTTCGTTACCCACCTAGTTCGGAATCTAATTCGGGAAACAAATCTTGCAAGTAGTTCTGAATAATTTCCTTCCTGACCTAACTCGGAATCTGTTGGTTGCTGACCTAGTTCGGAATAATGTCCAACATGTAATTCGGGATATGAACCTTTGGGACTTAGTTCGGAATTCAACTTCCTGATGTAATTCGGAATAGGTCTTGGACCTAACTCGGAATAATGAGGGTTCTGGAGTTAAATCGGAATGTATGTGTTTGCATGTAAGTCGGGAAACTCAATCCCACATAAAATTCGGGAAAAAGATCACCAATCTAATTCGGGATATTATGAATTCAGACACAGTTCGGAATATTAGGGTTTTCAAAGTCCGAATTAAACCAAAATAAGCACAACTCAAATAAGCACTTATAAAAACTTTTACCAAATCAATTTTTAGGAAAAACTAATAAGACACAATCTAAAAACTTTTAACAACACTAAATAAGCAAAAATTTTAAATCATTTTTTTATAAAAATATTAAACTACCAAAATCAACTTATTTAAAAACTAATAAACATAAAAATTAAGCAATAAGCACCTTAATCTAAAAACCTCAAACACACCAAACCAATAAGCACAATCCAATAAGCAAATCAATCACATCATCAACAAAATTAAAACAACTACATGATTAATTAAGCAAAAAAATAGATTATATTTAAGAAAGGTAGAATGAGAATTTATTAAAAAGTTTGATTATATTAAAGATTAAGATCAAAGATTACAAGATGAAGGTTTGATAAGCTTGAAAGAAAAACTAAAGAGAAGAAAAATAAAACACACTTAATTACCTACTAAAAATTAAAGACTAATAATTAACTAACACCCTAATGACTATTTAGAAGACTATATATATGAGGTGGAAGGGGCTTGTGTCTTCTCTCTTTCTTCATATTTTCTCGACTTTTAAATAACTCGTTTTTCTCGACTTTGTCTCGGGATTAGTCGAATGATAACTTGAACTCGTCTTCTAATTTTTTCTTTCAGTAGACTTGGTTCTTCGACTTTGTTAAACTTCCGTATTTAGACTTTTTCTTCGATAAATCTTCAGAATAGGCCTTTGACTTCCGTTCTTCTTGCACTTTTGATCTTTTGACTTCGTCTTTTGTTTTTTTCTTCGATAAAAGCCCGTGAAATCCTTCTTCCTTTTTCATATTTTTTTCCTAAAACACAATAAAAACACAAATCACGCATAATTCCAACTTTTACGACATAAAATACACGTTTGGTCTTGTTATTATTGGAAATAAGTGGTAATAGGATAAATGTTTTCACACTTATTAAATCCCCTACACTTGACCATTGTAATGCCTTCATGCAATGCATTAATTTCAAAGCACAGTTTATATTTCTCATCATAATTAACCCACCTTGGCCTTTATTAAATACTAAACACTAAGGATATTAAAAAGATAGAAATTTGCAAAATATTTAAAGAAAGAATAAGTAAAGAAATCTAAGACTTACATTGGGGTTTTGGTAGTCATGAATGTTTATCACCCTCAAGTTTCACCCCCACACCAAGCTTATAAACGAGATCATTGTTATTATAAGTTAGTAAGCTAACACAAACTCATGTGGCCCAATTATTCACTTAGACTCCCTTATTCCTAGGTGTATCTCTTATATTTTATTGTTGTCTTAAATGATCACGAGGATGCATTGTTTGACTTATTTCGATAGTTTATTTAGGCCGAAAATAAAGTAGGACGATTTAATCAATAGTTAGCTAAAGGACAAAATCTTTTAAAACTACTTCTCGGGACCTCATAAAGTTCATATCTTGGCATAAATCGCTTCACGATTTGAGACCTTTCTCGGACCGATATTTGGCAGCGACTTCATACTTCGAATCTTGAGAGACGTTCTTGAAATTATGGTCTTCTCATCATAATAGGAATTTCTTCACTTGAAGTTTTTGAGAGATTCTTCATACTTGGACCACGACTTCTTCATTTTTCTTTAATCTTTATTTTGGATTTTAATATACAACGATCCGCCTCCTTTTAGGACTTGGATTTATTTATCCTCATACCTTGCTAGGGTCTTTTCAGATAGACTTCTCCATGATCTTTTGGGGAGTATTTGCTTTTCGTCGTGTGTCTCGATCCTTAATATTGATTTTTGATAAATGATTCTTCACATCACTTGGTATCTTTAGCAACAAAATGTAGCCCTCATGCCTTGTTAGGGCCTTTTCGGACTCGCCAATCTTCGCATCCCGCTTCAATAAGTTATGCCTTGGCTATTGTGACAACCGTGGTTTTGAGGTTCGTCACTTGGTCTTACTTTTAGGTTATTTTATGTGTGACTACTTGATTTTTGTGCTTACGTGTTTATTTTGTGTGAACGAGGTTGGTGTGGTTATCGTTTATGAGTATAGAGTACTCATAAGTAAATCTAGGAACGGTTATTTCATGTTCATGAGCTCACAAGTGGTGACTATGAAATGAAATAGTGATATTTTGGTGTTTACGTATACGTATATGTATTATAGAAAATCGTATTTTTACGATTTACGGTTTAGCATTTAGAGGTCTCGGATGAGGTAATTAGTCATATGGATATTTTTCGGGATGGTTTTAAGTCATTTAGGACTTAGTTATAAAGTTTAGTTCAAAATTTGATATTTTTTTAAAAGTGTATATTTTACGTCTTTTACGGTAAAACGCGTAAATTTGACTAGTTTTACGGTTTTGAGGTTTTGGGAGCTTTAGGAGCTGAAATAAATTAAGGTAAATTAAGGTAATATTATTAATACATATATTAATAATAAAAACAAATAAAAAACGAATTTTGAGGGGTAGGGTCGGTTTAAAAAAAAAGAAAGAAAAAGAGAAAAGAGGAAAAAAGGAAACAAGTGTTATACTTGGACAAGGATTGTTTTGCTATATAAGAAACCCCCACACTTATACCAAACGAATTATATTCATTCCCTGGAGTTTATAGTAGACTTATAAAAGAGAAAAATTAGGGTTCTTCATAAAATTGGGGTTTTCTCATCTTCCATTAATTTTAAAGGTAAATCTTCAAAACCCTTTTCATATTAAATTGTTTTTATGTTTAAATTAATCATTCTTATAACGGATTAGGGTTAGGGTTTATATAAAAACAGTAGATTAATGATGTATTAATCATAATATGATGATCACATAAATTAGGGCTTGTAATTAGAGGGGTTAGGGTTAATTAATGAGGTTGATTTTGTTAAACCCGTTTTTAAAAATTGGGCAGAATTTTGAGTCAATTGTTTTGATCATATCTAGAGTTCTAGGAACATTCAAGATGCGATCAAACTAGCCTTGGATAGGTAATTGAGTTGGCTTTCTAAATCAAGAAACGAGAACTAAATTGGAGGTCGGGAAGTGGGTCAAAAGCAGATTACAACAGTCGAAGGTCAAAGCAGTTTTGAATTCAGCCTGTTTTTTTTTTAAGTTTTGGGTTGTTTGGGGCACTTAGGGTTGCATTGGGATCTTCTCACAAACGTGAGAGATGGTTTATATATTGTAGTTAATATCTGCACTTGGGCTAAGGTGGTGGTTTAGGGTAAGACCCCTTAATGGTAACAAACTTTTAGTACGTTTAAAATCAGGGAATCTGGAATGACGAAAGTAGATATATATATATATATCGGGGCCTTAACAGTAGCTTTAAGGTTAGGGCAAGTGGGAGGTGTTAGCCAACATATGTAAGGGTGTGACTATTCCTTTTACAGAAACCATGGGTAGGTTTAAGTGGGCGTTTGACCTAAAGTTTTGAGACCTAAAAACTGGGACTGTTTTGGGTAAAATACGAACGGGTTAGTTATTAAACTTAACCAAGTTAAGGACTTGTTAAGGGAGGGTAATGGGGTAATTAGAGCTTATTAATGAGGTAAATATGTGATAATGGGTTAGATGTCCATCATAGGTTAATGAGCCATCTTAGTGATTGGTTCGTTTATTGATTTCGTGTTTTTGGTTTGTTAGCTTGTTGCTAGTGCAAGGACGTGTGAAGGAGCTATCAGGTGAGTGTTCATAGTCCCATGTTTATTTTTGTTTTTGACTTCCAGATGGGATGGAAGAGACACTGTGTTGAGTTGTTTCTAAATTGTTGCTGTGAATGTTTTATGGTTGTGATGGACTTGTGTGTACACTTATGTGATTAACTGCTATGCGATTTTTGATATGTTATTGTGGTTTGACAAGGTAGTGGCCTTGTGGTTTGACAAGGTAGTGGCCTTGTGGTTTGCCAAGGTAGTGGCCTTGGGATAGGTACATAGGGTGATCATCTAAGGTACCATGGTGTTGTTTGGCAAGGTAGGAGCCTTGGATTGGTTTGGTATGATTGGTCTTGATTGATAGTTGTTAATACATAATTGTAACACATTGTCCATATGTTCTTTTGTTGATGATTGTTATTCACAGCTTGTAACTGATTTAGCGTTGGAGTCTAAACCTATGACTCTCACCAACTTTATGTTGACGTGTTTTAGTGTCTCTTTCAGGTGAGAATGTGGTTAAGCATGAGAACATAAGTGGCTAGGATTAGAGAAGCTTAGGAATGCATATAGAAGGAGAATCCCCGTTCCTTCTTAGTTTACCTTTATGTTTTTTGATAAGTGATACATGTTGGCACCTATATGTTTGTTTGGTTTATGTTTATTGTTTGTCTTGGGTAAGTGGTAGGACTGTTACCTACTTACCTAGACTCCTGCATTGTTGAGATATTGTCATGACATTTGTGTCGCCATTTATGACATTATATTTGCATTTTAGTTTTCTCTATAGAGACACCGTTTGTTGTGATGATATCCATACGTCGCACCCCATATTCCGCCATGGTGGGGTGTTATAGAATGGTATCAGAGACAATGGTTATAGAGAATTAGGTTGCCTAGTCGCGTAGCCTAGTCTATAGCTTAAGGGTCCCTGCATATAGGCGTCATAGGAGTATGTGTGCATTTTATTATAATTGATGTGTTTGAATGTTATTTATTGTGATGTTTTGACTGGTATGAATTGAACCATAGTAAGTTCATACTTAGCCACATGTTATTTTCTTTTCGAGTTGTGAGTAGTGCGGGTTTAACCATAATCGCCCACGCTAGTCATTGTCGTATTTTACTTATAATGTACATTATAGTATATAATTTGGTATAGTAGTTTCTATCTTTTGTTGGGTTATTTTATGTACCTGAGGGGTATTATTTTCTTTTGATGTTTAAGTCATGTTCCCTAAGAATCATGTGGTGGTTCGAGTTATTAGGAGTAGGTGAATATGAAGGACCTTATGCTATTTCCACTCTTATGGGCGACATGACTTATAGCTGATTATGTTTTCGTTTTGGATTTAGTCTAGGCTGTTTTAGCTGGACTATGGATTTCTATATTCCAAGAGTTTTATTATGTTATTTTATAGATGGAGTTTTGGACCTTATTGGTTATGTGGTTATGAGCTTATGTGAGTAGATAGATTTATGTGTTATATGTTGTATTGATTCTTATAAGTGTCATCATAGGAGGGAGTGCATTGGGGAAAGGGTAATTGTATAAGTATGGTGGCCAACATAGTTATACAAGTACCACAACTTCAATGGGTTCTCAAGTATGATTGCATGAAAGAGGATTAGTACATGCTTGTATATGGTGAGATGTAGATATTGGGTATACGTATAATATATGGGTTTATGTAACAGCTGCCTACGATATGGCTATTTTTATTAGTGTGTTATATGTTTTGGGTTATAGTTGTGTTGTGTGATTTTGGGGTCACACGATATGGTTTGGTTTTGGAGGTGGGTTTTATGCTTTGTTGTGGCACGGTGAGATGTTGATTACTCGTGTGGAAAAACGAGTGTATGACGTGATTGGTTGATCCGACATGTATGGTAACGAGTATGTTTTGGGTGATTTAATAGGTATATATATGCGGATGTATATATACTACTATGTGTTAAGTTATGGTATATGGTCGTTCACTAGTTATTATAACTTGAACGTACCTTGTGTTTGTTCGTGTTTTATGGTGCTGGAGTTGATGGAGTTTCAACAACGTTTCGAATTTTTTTTGAACTGTGTCTTGTAGCGTATTCTTTGAGTTCATATTTCACGTGTACGTTTTAAAATGTTGTTCTGGGTTTTAAGTCCGTTGAAATAAATGGAGATTTTTTTTGGGATAATGAAATCTTTTGGGTTGAGTCTTACATTTCTTTTGGTTGGTATATGGAAAAAGGGGGGACTTGGAAATCTACTATAGAGTTAGATAGTTGGTTGTATTCGGTAAAATAAGGGTAAGGTGTTGGAGTCATGTTTGAAACAAGATGTAACATAAGTTTTTTTTTATCAACACTTATTTATTTCAAATTCTAAAAGACTTTCATTAAAATAAAGCGAAGTAAAATTTCTTTCTACTTACATAGTTTATATAATCGGATTTAACTGATTCATGCCATTTATAGTTATTGATACAAGGTTAAAAGGAGTTTATGAATATTTCACATACAATTATATCTTTCATTGAAAAGGATTGCATTGATCACTAAGTCTATTCTTTAGTTTTTTAAAACAAGTAGCATAAAATTGTTTTGGTCATAACTTGTTCGTTTTTAAAGCTTTTTGGGTGATTCAAAAGCCAAAAATTATGTACTCGGAACGTATTTTTCAAATATTCAGAATGTATAGTCATGGGAGGTCAGTGGACTGGCCGGAATTGTTGTACAAGTGTCGGGTTCAAGGTTGAGTTTGAATAGTTGTTTTATTTTTTTTTGATTTGGGATGCACGGGATACCTAGTCTTTGAGTTGAGTTTTGAGATCGTCTAGAAGGTTGTTTGTAGATGGTTTGAGTCACATAGATGTGGGGAGGTAAGGAAATTTTTTTTTTTTTTAAAAATATATATATATATATATATATTCTTTTGGAAAGTCGATCTTTGCACGGTTTAAATAATATGTGGCGGGGCGTAATATGTTTTGGTTGCCATTGGGTGTTTCTTGGATTATTTTTCGTTGTCATGGGTGGAGTTAACTGATGAAAGAAAATTGCAAGGCCAAGTACCATCTGGGAAAGGCAAGCATGGTCGATGAGACATGGAATAAGAAGGATGAGGTGAAGCTGAGATGAACTTGAACTATAGGGATGATGTATTAGAGTGGTTTGGATGAAAGATGTGGGTTGCACGAGTTGAGTTGTCTAAAGCAGTGAACGCGTCAACATTTATGTTGCGTGGCTTGGACAATCGTAAGGAGGAAAGGGACGTAGACTATACTTCCTACATGGATAGGAGTAGTTTAGAAAGGGCGATGTAAGGACGAAGTTGGTGGAAGGGATACATAATGCGGTGGGGGATTAAGTACGATGAGAGTTGGGTGATAGTCGATAGACAGACTAATTCATCACCTATTTCAAGAGGAATGAGAAGTCACGTAGTTGGGAAGTTGGAAGAATTAATGGATATGTGAAAGACCGTCATAGGTCACTTTGTAAGGAAATTGGAATTTAAAGTATTTTGGGATACGGACTGAAGGGAGTTGATGAACGTAATTGGACATGGGTGATTGATTTAGAGGTAGTTCGGAAACTCGTTAGCGATGGCTGAGTTTTCATATAATGATAGTTATCGTACTAGAAGTCGATAAATGCCATTTGAGGCACGATATGAAAGGATAGGGTGAGTTGTCCTCATTGTGGACTAGAATTGGTAAAAGAGGCTACTAATGTGGTAATGGTGTTTGTGGACAGAATGAGAGCAACAAGGGATGCTATGTAGAAAAGGAGGAAACCACTAGATTTAGTGACAAAGTTATGTATGGAGTTTCACCCATAGTAACGGGTGGTATGATTTGGAAAGATGTAAGTGTTGATGTAGAGTTTTGTAGGTCCATTTATGATCTTTGGGAAGATCAGACCATTAGCTTATGAGCATAGAATTACCTGGGGGAAATGAGTTGTATACATGATACATTTCATGTATTGGGGTTGGTAAATGTTGTTTGAGGATGCATATTTGCATGACCGGTTATTCGGGTTTTGTGCTAATAAGAGTCTTTGTTTTATCGAAGAGTCATTTGCGAGATTTATTGACTGTGAGGTCAAGAGTTTGGCAATGGGTTTAATTATTTTTGGTTTGTACATGTGGTATCTTGAAACTTGAACTGAAGTTCACGTGGAAATGAGAGGAGTTCATTTAGAACAAGTATCCTCGTGTGATTTGTTGTCTGTGTGTTGATCCTAAGGAGTAAATCTCGGGACGAGATTTCTATTAGGAGGGAGTGATGTGACAACCGTGGTTTTGAGGTTCGTCACTTGGTCTTACTTTTAGGTTATTTTATGTGTGACTACTTGATTTTTGTGCTTACGTGTTTATTTTGTGTGAACGAGGTTGGTGTGGTTATCGTTTATGAGTATAGAGTACTCATAAGTAAATCGAGGAACGGTTATTTCATGTTCATGATCTCACAAGTGGTGACTATGAAATGAAATAGTGATATTTTGGTGTTTACGTATACGTATATGTATTATAGAAAATCGTATTTTTACGATTTACGGTTTAGCATTTAGAGGTCTCGGATGAGGTAATTAGTCATATGGATATTTTTAGGGATGGTTTTAAGTCATTTAGGACTTAGTTATAAAGTTTATTTCAAAATTTGAGATTTTTTTTAAAAGTGTATATTTTACGTCTTTTACGGTAAAACGCGTAAATTTGACTAGTTTTACGGTTTTGAGGTTTTGGGAGCTTTAGGAGCTGAAATAAATTAAGGTAAATTAAGGTAATATTATTAATACATATATTAATAATAAAAACAAATAAAAAACGAATTTTGAGGGGTAGGGTCGGTTTAGAAAAAAAAAGGGAAAAGAGGAAAAAAGGAAACAAGTGTTATACTTGGACAAGGATTGTTTTGCTATATAAGAAACCCCCACACTTATACCAAACGAATTATATTCATTCCCTGGAGTTTATAGTCGACTTATAGAAGAGAAAAATTAGGGTTCTTCATACAATTGGGGTTTTCTCATCTTCCATTAATTTAAAGGTAAATCTTCAAAACCCTTTTCATATTAAATTGTTTTTATGTTTAAATTAATCATTCTTATAATGGATTAGGGTTAGGGTTTATATAAAAACAGTAGATTAATGATGTATTAATCATAATATGATGATCACATAAATTAGGGCTTGTAATTAGAGGGGTTAGGGTTAATTAATGAGGTTGATTTTGTTAAACCCGTTTTTAAAAACTGGGCAGAATTTTGAGTCAATTGTTTTGATCATATCTAGAGTTCTAGGAACATTCAAGATGTGATCAAACTAGCCCTGGATAGGTAATTGAGTTGGCTTTCTAAATCAAGAAACGAGAACTAAATTGGAGGTCGGGAAGTGGGTCAAAAGCAGGTTACAACAGTCGAAGGTCAAAGCAGTTTTGAATTCAGCCTGTTTTCTTTTTAAGTTTTGGGTTGTTTGGGGCACTTAGGGTTGCATTGGGATCTTCTCACGAACGTGAGAGATGGTTTATATATTGTAGTTAATATCTGCACTTGGGCTAAGGTGGTGGTTTAGGGTAAGACCCCTTAATGGTAACAAACTTTTAGTATGTTTAAAATCAGGAAATCTGGAATGACGAAAGTAGATATATATATATATATATATCGGGGCCTTAACAGTAGCTTTACGGTTAGGGCAAGTGAGAGGTGTTAGCCAACATATGTAAGGGTGTGAATATTCCTTCTACAGAAACCATGGGTAGGTTTAAGTGGGCGTTTGACCTAAAGTTTTGAGACCTAAAAATTGGGACTGTTTTGGGTAAAATACGAACGGGTTAGTTATTAAACTTAACCAAGTTAAGGACTTGTTAAGGAAAGGTAATGGGGTAATTAGAGCTTATTAATGAGGTAAATATGTGAGAATGGGTTAGATGTCCATCATAGGTTAATGAGCCATCTTAGTGATTGGTTCGTTTATTGATTTCGTGTTTTTGGTTTGTTAGCTTGTTGCTAGTGCAAGGACGTGTGAAGGAGCTATCAGGTGAGTGTTCATAGTCCCATGTTTATTTTTGTTTTTGACTTCCAGATGGGATGGAAGAGACATTGTGTTGAGTTGTTTCTAAATTGTTGTTGTGAATGTTTTATGGTTGTGATGGACTTGTGTGTACACTTATGTGATTAACTGCTATGCGATTTTTGATATGTTATTGTGGTTTGACAAGGTAGTGGCCTTGTGGTTTGACAAGGTAGTGGCCTTGTGGTTTGCCAAGGTAGTGGCCTTGGGATAGGTACATAGGGTGATCATCTAAGGTACCATGGTGTTGTTTGGCAAGGTAGGAGCCTTGGATTGGTTTGGTATGATTGGTCTTGATTGATAGTTGTTAATACATAATTGTAACACATTGCCCATATGTTCTTTTGTTGATGATTGTTATTCACAACTTGTAATTGATTTAGCGTTGGAGTCTAAACCTATGACTCTCACCAACTTTATGTTGACGTGTTTTAGTGTCTCTTTCAGGTGAGAATGTGGTTAAGCATGAGAACATAAGTGGCTAGGATTGGAGAAGCTTAGGAATGCATATAGAAGGAGAATCCCCGTTCCTTCTTAGTTTACCTTTATGTTTTTTGATAAGTGATACATGTTGGCACCTATATGTTTATTTGGTTTATGTTTATTGTTTGTCTTGGGTAAGTGGTAGGACAGTTACCTACTTACCTAGACTCCTGCATTGTTGAGATATTGTCATGACATTTGTGTCGCCATTTATGACATTATATTTGCATTTTAGTTTTCTCTATAGAGACACCGTTTGTTGTGATGATATCCATACGTCGCACCCCATATTCCGCCATGGTGGGGTGTTACAGCTATGAACTCTAAGTAATTTCGAGCAACTTTTAAACGATCTTGTGCTAGAAGCTAAGTAACTTTTCAAATCGTACGACCTTATTTATTGCAATTATATCTATTAACAAGCGATGGGAGAAAAAGCTTATAATCAACTCACATAAATTCATGAAAGAATACCAAACTTATAATTGACTCTATTATCTTTCGTCCTCCATAATTTAAAATCTCAAGGAATGAGACTCGTGGATGCTTAGCCAATTAAATCAAAGTTTTGGGTTTTCAAGTCATCTATAGGATCTTGCAACTTCTTAGACTTTTTCAAGTTTAGAATTTGAATTTTAAAGTTCCCTTGATAAGCGACTTTCTAGGATCAATTATAGGAACTTGCGAAAAGTTCTTGTTCTTAACCCGTAAGAGTTAAGACTTTAGCGTTTTAAAGTTCCCTATATAAAAGCCTAGCAAAACTTGACTTAAACACGTTAAGGATACTAGCTAGAATAAACTTAGATAAGTAAACTCGGGTTGAGTCAAAAGATTCATGACGTTGAAAAATTTAAAACCACTTTATTAAACTTTATTCTAGCAAAGAAAGTAAATAACAATAACAAGGGAAAAACTACTAGGCCAAAATAGATTAAAATTTGGAAAATGTCGAAAAATTAGATTTTCTGGTTAAAATGAGGACAAATTAATGGAAAATCCCACTTAACTTCGATAGAAGTCCCCCCTACACTTGATATAAACATTGTCCTCAATGTTTAAGCATGTGGGAGTAAACTCCCCTACACTTAGGACATTGTGCACTTTGTTTAAATCTTGCTAAGGAAAGGACAACTATAGTGATTTCAATGTGAACATATAAGATATGAAGTATTGAATCATGACAGTTTATGATAGAACCAGGAAGATGGGTACACGGGATCACGGGTCGCCAAATATCATCAAAAGTGCTCTTTGAAGCTTTCATCCCTGCACATCATAAGAAACAAGACAACAAACCTTATGTATCTCCCCCTACACTTATTATGAAAACGGGTAAAGGATAGATCAACGGGTTGCCTCCCGAGAAGCGCTTGTTTTTGTTAACCGGGTCATGAGCCTGACTCGACTCAGAACTAATTCAAGGGAAACGTGGTAAGGGATGGATCATCTCATGAGAGATGTCCTCACCAAAGTACAACTTCGTACGTTGGCCATTCACTTTAAAATTAGGCCCATTTGGCTAAGAAAGCTCAATGGTGCCATAAGGGAAGACTTTGGCGATGGTGAATGGACCAGAACAACGGCTCTTAAGCTTGCCCGAAAATATTTTCAACCGAGAGTTAAAGAGTAAAACTTGATCACCTACGTGAAACTCTCGGTTCTTAATCCTAGAATCATGAATGAACTTGGTTTTCTCCTTGTAGATCAATGAATTCTCATAAGATTCTTTCCTCAGTTCATTTAGTTCGTTGAATTGAATCTTCCTAAGATCACCGGCTTTATTGATATCAAAATTAGCCCACTTCAAGGCCCAATAAGCCTTATGCTCCAACTCAATAGGGAGGTGGCATGCCTTCCCGTACACAAGACGATATGGAGTGCAACCAATAGGTGTCTTATATGCAGTACGGAAAGCCCACAAAGCATCATCTAACTTATCGGCCCATGAGGCACGATGCTCTCCCACAGTTCGCTCTAAGATTCTCTTAAGTCCACGGTTAGAAATCTCGGCTTGACCATTTGTTTGTGGGTGGTTAGCGGTGGAAAGACGGTGAT
Organism: Glebionis coronaria; assembly: GCA_025667525.1. Lineage (NCBI taxonomy): Eukaryota > Viridiplantae > Streptophyta > Magnoliopsida > Asterales > Asteraceae > Glebionis > Glebionis coronaria. The sequence continues at coordinate 111,687,547 of CM046874.1, read as the reverse complement.
TGACACCATACTTAGCCATGACTCGAGCAAATTTATCATTGCAAAAATGAGTCCCGCGTTTACTGATGATAGCACGAGGAACACCAAATCGAGCAAAAAGTTGTTTCAAAAAGTTCACAACCACCCTCGCATCGTTCGTAGGTAAAGCTTTTGCTTCAACCCATTTTGATACGTAGTCAACAGCTACAAGGATGTACTTGTTCCCTTTGGATGATGGAAATGGCCCCATAAAGTCGATGCCCCATACGTCAAAGATTTCACATTCTTGGATAAATTATTGAGGCATCTTATCTTTATGTGTGATCTTTCCTTGTCGTTGGCAAGCATCACAATGCTTAACCATTTCGTGTGCATCACTATAAATGGTAGGCTAATAAAATCCAGAGTCGAAAACTTTCTTCGCGGTGTAGTTAGGACCAAAGTGACCACCGGTGGGTCCTTTATGGCAAGCTTCTAGGATTAATAAAGCTGTCGGCCCATCAACACACCAACGAATGACAAGATCCGCACATTGTTTGAAAAGGTAAGGTTCGTCCCAAAAATAGTGCTTAATGTCTTTAAAGAACTTTTTCTTTTGTTGGGACGTTAATCCTTCCATGAGAAGTCCACCCGCCAAATAGTTTCTTCAACCATGTCATGGAAGATAACCATCATACACCTTTGGAAAGTCCCGGGAGCATTGCATAAGCCGAAAGGCATTCTTTTGTAAGCAAATGTTCCATAAGGACAAGTGAATGTGGTTTTTTCTTGGTCTTTAGGATCAATAGGAATTTGAAAATACCCGGAGAAACCGTCTAAGAAGCAATAGTAGTAATTACCTACTAAACGCTCGAGCATTTGATCCATGAAAGGAAGAGGAAAATGATCCTTGCGAGTGGCATCATTGAGCTTGCGATAGTCTATGCAAACTCGCCAACCCGTAACAAGTCGAGTAGGAATCAACTCGTTGTTTTCATTGAGAACAACGGTTATTCCGCCTTTCTTAGGCACACAATGGACGAGACTAACCCATGGCGAATCCGCAATAGGGTAAATTATTCCGGCATCTAGAAGTTTGATAACTTCTTTCTTGATAACGTCATGAATTTTAGGATTAACCCTTCTTTGGTTTTGGATTGCGGGTTTAAAGTCATCTTCCATGAGAATTTTATGAGTACAAAAGTTCGGATCAATTCCGCGGATATCGGAAATTTTCTAAGCAATTGCTTTCTTATGATTCTTCAGCATGTCCATAAGTTGAGACTTTTCATCCTCTTTCAATTCCTTTGCAATGATAACGGGTAACTTCTTATTGTCTTCGAGGAAATCGTATTCGAGATGAGATGGTAAATCCTTAAGCTCTAAATTCAGAGGATTGTCGATGGAAGACGTAGTCAAATTCGGATCATCGATTGTAACATCCTTAGGAGAAGGTGGAGAAATATGGTCCTCATTGAGAAGTTTCTCAATGGTACGAATGTCTTCTTCCCAATCGGTGGGAGAATCGTCATATTGTATGTCCACATCCCCTAAAGTTGCTTCAAATTCTTTCAAAAGGAAATCACTTTCTCCAAATGGAGTTAGTGAGGGAGCAATAGAGGCAACGGTCTCAACAATGGGTAGAGAGGAAGAACCACTTTTACAAGCGCCTTTGAAATGCTCTTCACAAGCCTCATCAAGAACATCAATGAAATTAACGCTCTCGTGTTCATAAGGTTGCTTAGAAAGTTTACGCATGTTGAAGACGATTTTGTCGTCACCAACTCTCATGATTAATTCCCCCGCGACTACATCAATGATAGTGCGACCGGTCCTCAAGAATGGACGTACAATGATTAATGGAACACGGGGGTCCATCTCGTAGTCAACGACAACAAAATCCGCCGTAAAGGTGAATTTGTCGACACCGACGAAGACATCTTCGGCTATCCCCACCGGATAAGCAACCGTACGGTTAGCTAATTCCAATGTCATTCGTGTGGGGACTAGCTCGGGTAGAGATAATTGTTTCCAAACACTTGATGGCCTTAAGTTTATACTAGCACCTAGATCGGCTAGGGCCATACAATTCTCTACCCCGGGGAAGTTGCAAGGAATAAGAAAGCGACCCGAATCACCAAGTTTGGTTGGTAATTTCCTTAAAAGAACCGCGGAGAAATTCTCATTAAGTTGAGTCTGAGCAATATCAAGAAGCTTTTCCTTATCACTAAGAAGATCTTTAAACATTTTAGCATATTTCGGCATGTGAGCGAGAGCCTCGGCAAAGGAGACGTTGAAATTCAATTGTTTAAACATTTTGAGAAAGTTCGAAACTTGAATATCATCCTTATTCTTCAACTTCTCTTTCCTCAACCTTGAGGGATAAGGTATATCGGGTTGAGATGAAGGCTTTTGAATGGAATTCTCACTCACATCCTTGGGTGGTGGAGGGGTAGAAGTAGAAGGTGGAGGAATCGGTGAAGGGGACTCGTTTTCCTTTTTCACAATCACCGGTGTAGGTGTAGGAATCTCGGGTTCCTTTAAAACTTTGTCACTTCGGGTGGTGATTGCTTTCATCTCCCCTCTGATTAGCAACGGTGTTACTCGGAAGAGAACCCGAACCAGAGGCTTGATTACTTGGGAAGAAACTAGCCATCATATCCCTTAAGTCACTCGTTTGACTGCTCAAAGATTTTCACATATCGGCTCGAAGATCATTCCCTTGTTTCTCCATATCTCCTTTCAAGTTGATGATTTGACTCTGAAGATTCTTTACCAGCGCGTCATTAGTCCTCATGTAAGTTTCAACCTCGTGATTAAATGCGGTGGGTTGGTTGGAGGAGGAGCATGGTAAGCAGGTGGTTGATAAGCGGGTTGTTGGTAAACTTGATTATTTCCTTGAGGTGGATATGGGTTTCTTTGGGTTTGATATTGATTAGGAGCTCGAGTTTGGTTTTGAATGTTGCGGTTGAAATTGTTTTGGTTTTGAGGAGGAAAACCGGGTGGTGAAAGGAAGTTGTTTGAACGATAACTGAGCAAATTGCGGTCACCTTGAGGACGAGCTTGATAGCCTCCCGTAGAAAAGTTACCGTTAGAGGCATACACATTTTCCGGATTGTCATGAGTAGAAGGACAATCGTTGTATGAATGAGAACCCTCGCAATTCTCACAAGAAAGTGCTACAGCTTTAACTTGTTGTTGTTGATTCGTAGCTATGAGTAGTATATTTTTGTTCATTTCGGCCATCATGCGGGTGAATTCGGTCATCTCGGGGTTTGATAAAGTAGAAGAAACATTGACTCTCTGGTTATTCCTTGAAGAAGCGGATGAATCCCAATTTTTGTGGTGAGTGGTCATGTTCTCTATAATCTCTCTACGCTCCTCAGGTCTTCTCTTCATGAATGTACCACCGGCGGCAGCATTAATCGTATCAACGGTCGATCAAGACATTACAACGTTCCCAAGCATCGAAAAAAGACTCATCGGGTTCTTGAGTAAATCCACTGATTTGGTTGCGAAGACTAGTTACCATGGATGGTGGAAAGTAGCGCGATAAAAATTTTTGAGTCATGTGAGTCCATGTATGAATTGAGTTTTTGAGAAGACGATCAAACCATTTTTCGGCATGGTGGGATAAAGTGTGTGGAAAAAGGTGAAGGCGAAGAAAATCCATGGAAACACCGGGCAATTTCATGCTTTGAGTGACGGTTATGAATTTATCGAGATGTTTGTTGGCATCATCATCCGGCAATCCGCGAAATGGACAAGCGTTTTGAACTTGCTGGATCATGTGATGCTTCAACGAAAATTCAGGAGCCGTGATTTGCATCGGCGCAATCGGTCCTCCGCGTCCGTTCATTGTTGGCTGACAAAGCTCCTCCATTGTTTGTAGGTCGGGTTGTGAGCCATTGTTGTTATTATTGTTCATGTTGTTGTGAGGTGTGTTATTATTATTTTTATGCAAACCGGCCATATCTATGTCTCTAAGAGTCTCGGGCTCATAATAAGACGTAGATCAAGTACGCAAACACTAAAATGAAATAAAATATTTTTGGTTTTTTTTATCTTTTTTATTGTTTTTGGATTTTTGAAAAAAAAATTTAAAAGGATTTTTGAAAATTTGTGTGCTTGAAAATAACGTTCCCAAAAGAACGGATCCCAAAATCTAATTTTTCACACTAAAAACCGTTAATCTTTACGAAAAGAGCCGGCAGCGGCGCCATTTGATTTTTGCCTTTTGTGTGTGCTCAAGAAAGTGTTGTTCGTACTCGATTCAATTCGAATTGATCACGGTTTAAGGTGGAATTGTTGGTGTTGGTCACTAAAAAGGGGGAGCTTGATTGTCTAAGTCTATAAATAACATTAATGTAAAAGCTATTAAAAATAAAGCGGAATGTCTAACCTTGATTGCTCGTCCAGAGTGAATGCTGCAAAATAGAACTTGGTGAAAGAAACTAAGAATAAAATTGAAAGCTTTAAAAGTTAAACTAAAAATTAAGGCTTAAAAATAAATGATGAAAATTTAAAACTTTGAAAGTTAATTTGAAACTTAAAACTTATAAAAATGTAAACTTTATGAAAATTAAGCTAAGTTAAAATAGATAAAATAATGCTTAAGAAAATTGGCGGGAAAATTAAAGTTTGTAAGTTAAAGTTTGAAAATAATTTAGAAAACTAAAATTGAACATAAGTCGGAATGCCAATCTCAAACCCAGTTCAGAATCCGTGATTGGGAGGTAATTCGAGAAACAAAAACAGCAGACAATTCGGTATCACCCAATATGCACTCAGTTCGGAATCCAGGTTGTGTATATAATTCGGAATGCTGCGTCTTGAATTAATTCAGAATCTACGTGCCTGACCTAATTCGGAATATCAATTAGTGATGTAGTTCGGAATCTTCTTTACCCACCTAGTTCGGAATCTAATTCGGGAAACAAATCTTGCAAGTAGTTCTGAATAATTCCCTTCCTGACCTAACTTGGAATCTGTTGGTTGCTGACCTAGTTCGGAATAATGTCAAACATGTAATTCGGGATATGAAACTTTGGGACTTAGTTCGGAATTCAACTTCCTGATGTAATTCGGAATAGGTCTTGGACCTAACTCGGAATAATGAGGGTTCTGGAGTTAAATCGGAATGTATGTGTTTGCATGTAAGTCGGGAAACTCAATCCCACATACAATTCGGGAAAAAGATCACCAACCTAATTCGGGATATTATGAATTCAGACACAATTCGGAATATTAGGGTTTTCAAAGTCCGAATTAAACCAAAATAAGCACAACTCAAATAAGCACTTACCAAAACTTTTACCAAATCAATTTTTTGGAAAAACTAATAAGACACAATTTAAAAACTTTTAACAACACTAAATAAGCAAAAATTTAAAATCAACTTTTTTATAAAAATATTAAACTACCAAAATCTACTTATTTAAAAACTAATAAACATAAAAATTAAGCAATAAGCACCTTAATCTAAAAACCTCAAACACACCAAACCAATAAGCACAATCCAATAAGCAAATCAATCACATCATCAACAAAATTAAACCAACTACATGATTAATTAAGCAAAACAATAGATTATATTTAAGAAAGGTAGAATGAGAATTTATTAAAAAGTTTGATTATATTAAAGATTAAGATCAAAGATTACAAGATGAAGGTTTGATAAGCTTGAAAGAAAAACTAATGAGAAGAAAAGAGTGTTGCTATATCCTCCTACAATATCCTCCTACATATCCTCCTACACACACAATAATATTTTATATTTTATCTCCACTCATTATCTCTCCGCATCTAAACCGTCGGTTCTGACACGTGTCAGGATCCTGTGAGTAGGCATATAAGTAGGAAGGAATTGTAGGAGGATAAATCATTTCTTAGAAGAAAAATAAAACACACTTCATTACCTACTAAAGATTAAAGACTAAAAATTAACTAACACCCTAATGACTATTTAGAAGACTATATATAGGAGGTGGAAGGTGCTTGTGTCTTCTCTCTTTCTTCATATTTTCTCGACTTTTAAATAACTCGTTTTTCTCGACTTTGTCTCGGGATTAGTCGAATGATAACTTGAACTCGTCTTCTGATTTTCTTCTTTTAGTAGACTTGGTTCTTCGACTTTGTTAAACTTCCGTCTTTAGACTTTTTCTTCGATAAATCTTCAGAATAGGCCTTTGACTTCCGTTCTTCTTGCACTTTTGATCTTTTGACTTCGTCTTTTGTCTTTATCTTCGATAAAATCCCGTGAAAGCCCGTGTTTTCTTCCTTTTTCATATTTTTGTCCTAAAACACAATAAAAACATAAACCACGCATAATTCTGACTTTTACGACATAAAATACACGTTTTGGTCTTGTTATTTTTGGAAATAAGTGGTAAAAGGATAAATGTTTTCACACTTATTAAATCTCCTACACTTGACCATTGCAATGCCCTCATGCAATGCATTAATTTCAAAGCACAGTTTACATTTCTCATCATAATTAACCCACCTTGGCCTTTATTAAATACTAAACACTAAGGATACTAAAAAGATAGAAATTTGCAAAATATTTAAAGGAAGAATAAGTAAAGAAATCTAAGACTTACATTGGGGTTTTGGTAGTCATGAATGTGTATCACCCTCAAGTTTCACTTTCCCCACACCAAGCTTATAAACGAGATCATTGTTATTATAAGTTAGTAAGCTAACACAAACTCATGTGACCCAATTATTCACTTAAACTCCCTTATTCCTAGGTGTATCTGTTATATTTTATTGTTGTCTTAAATTATCACGAGGATGCATTGTTTGACTTATTTCGGTAGTTTATTTAGGCCGGAAATAAATTAGGACAATTTAATCAATAGTTAGCTAAAGGACAAAATCTTTTAAAACCGCTTCTCGGGACCTCATAAAGTTCATATCTTGGCATAACTCGCTTCACGATTTGAGACCTTTCTCGAACCGATATTTGGCAGCGACTTCATACTTCGAATCTTGAGAGACGTTCTTGAAATTATGGTCTTCTCTTCATAATAGGAATTTCTTCACTTGAAGTTTTTGAGAGATTCTTCATACTTGGACCACGACTTCTTCATTTTTCTCCAATCTTTATTTTGGATTTTGATATACAACGATCCGCCTCCTTTTAGGACTTGGATTTATTTATCCTCATACCTTGCGAGGGTCTTTTCGGATAGACTTCTCCATGATCTTTTGGGGAGTATTTGCTTTTCGTCGTGTGTCTCGATCCTTCATATTAATTTTTGATAAATGATTCTTCATATCACTTGGGATCTTTAGCAACAAAATGTAGCCCTCATGCCTTGTTAGGGCCTTTTCGGACTCGCCAATCTTCGTATCCCGCTTCAATAAGTTATGCCTTGGCTATGAACTCTAACTAATACCGAGCAACTTTTAAACGATCTTGTGCTAGAAGCTAAGTAACTTTTCAAATCGTACGACCTTATTTATTGCAATTATATTTATTAACAAGCGATGGGAGAAAAAGCTTATAATCAGCTCACATAAATTCATGAAAGAATACCAAACTTATAATTGACTCTATCATCTCTCGTTCTCCACAATTTAAAATCTCAAGGAATGAGACTCGTGGATGCTTAGCCAATTAAATCAAAGTTTTGGGTTTTCAAGTCATCTATAGCGTCTTGCAACTTCTTAGACTTTTTCAAGTTTAGAATTCGCATTTTAAAGTTCCCTTGATAAACGACTTTCTATGATCAATTATAGGAACTTGCGAAAAGTTCTTGTTCTTAACCCGTAAGAGTTAAGACTTTCGCGTTTTAAAGTTCCCTATATAAAAGCCTAGCAAAACTTGACTTAAACACGTTAAGGATACTAACTAGAGTAAACTTAGATAAGTAAACTCGGGTTGAGTCAAAAGATTCATGACGTTGAAAAATTTAAAACCATTTTATTAAACTTTATTCTAGCAAAGAAAGTAAATAACAATAACAAGGGAAAAACTACTAGGCCAAAATAGATTAAAAATTTTGAAAAATGTCGAAAAATTAGATTTTCCGGTTAAAATGAGGACAAATTAATGGAAAAGCCCACTTAACTTCGATAGAAGTCCCCCTACACTTGATATAAACATTGTCCTTAATGTTTAATCATGTGGGAGTAAACTCCCCTACACTTAGGACATTGTTCATATAAGATATGAAATATTGAATCACGACAGTTTAGGATAGAACCGAGAAGACGGGTACACGAGATGACGGGTCGTCAGATATCATCAAAAGTGCTCTTTGAAGCTTTAATCCGTGCACATCATAAGAAACAAGACAACAAACCCTATGTAGCTCCCCCTACACTTATTATGAAAATGGGTAAAGGATAGATCAACGAGTTGCCTCCCGAGAAGCGCTTGTTTTTGTTAACCGAGTCACATGCCTGACTCGACCCAGAACTAATTCAAGGGAAACGTGGTAAGGGATGGAATCATCTCATGAGAGATGTCCTCACCAAAGTACAACTTCGCACGCTGGCCATTCACTTTAAAATTAGGCCCATTTGGCTGAGAAAGCTCAATGGTGCTATAAGGGAAGACTTTGGCGACGGTGAATGGACCAGACCAACGGCTCTTAAGCTTGCCCGAAAAAATTTTCAACCGAGAGTTAAAGAGTAAAACTTGATCACCTACGTAAAACTCTCGGTTCTTAATCCTAGAATCATGAATGAGCTTGGTTTTCTCCTTGTAGATCAATGAATTCTCATAAGCTTCATTTCTTAGTTCATTTAGCTCGTTGAGTTGAATCTTCCTAAGATCACCGGTTATGTTGATATCAAAATTAGCCCACTTCAAGGCCCAATAAGCCTTATGCTCCAACTCAATAGGGAGGTGGCATACCTTCCCGTACACAAGACGATATGGAGTGTAACCAATAGGTGTCTTATATGCGGTACGGAAAGCCCACAAAGCATCATCTAACTTATCGGCCCATGAGGCACGATGCTCTCCCACAGTTTGCTATAAGATTCTCTTAAGTCCACGGTTAGAAATCTCAGCTTGACCATTTGTTTGTGGGTGGTAAGCGGTGGAAAGACGGTGATTGACACCATACTTAGCCATGACTCGAGCAAATTCATCATTGCAAAAATGAGTCCCGCGGTCACTGATGATAGCATGAGGAACACGGAATCGAGCAAAAAGTTGTTTCAAAAAGTTCACAACCACCCTCGCATCGTTCGTAGGTAAAGAATTTGCTTCAACCCATTTTGATACGTATTCAACGGCTACGAGGATGTACTTGTTCCCTTTGGATGATGGAAAGGGCCCCATAAAGTCGATGCCCTATACGTCAAAGATTTTACATTCTTGGATGAAATTTTGAGGCATCTAATCTTCATGTGTGATCTTGCCTTGTCGTTGGCAAGCATCACAATGCTTAACCATTTTGTGTGCATCACGAAAAATGGTGGGCCAACAAAATCCAGAGTCGAAAACTTTCTTCGCGGTGTAGTTAGGACCAAAGTGACCACCGGTGGGTCCTTTATGGCAAGCTTCTAGGATTAATAAAGTTGTCGGCCCATCAACACACCGACGAATGACAAGATCCGCACATTGTTTGAAAAGGTAAGGATCGTCCCAAAAATAGTGCTTAATGTCTTTAAAGAACTTTTTCTTTTGTTGGGACGTTAACCCTTCCATGAGAAGTACACCCGCCAAATAGTTTGCAATGTCCGAAAACCATGGGGTTTCATCAATATTGGAGTTAATAGACATCAAGGCTTCAAGGGGAAAAGAGTCAATAATCTCTTGATTTGGGAGCTCCCCTTGATAAGGATCCTCGAGTCTACTAAGATGATCCGCGGCTAGGTTTCCCGCTCCCTTTTTATCACAAATTTCAGTTTTAAATTCTTGTAGGAGCAAAACCCAACGAAGAAGTCTTGGCTTGGAATCTTGTTTAGTTAACAAGTACTTCAACACGGAACGAACGATATAGACAATGGTGGTGGAAAGGACAAGATAGGGGCGAAATTTTTCAAAAGCATACACTACAGCCAAAAGCTCTTTTTCGGTAGTGGTATAATGCAATTGAGCCCCCGTCATTGTCTTGCTAGCATAATGGATTGGTTGGAAGTGTTTGTTCACTCTTTGTCCCAAAACCGCTCTAATAGCAAAGTCGCTAGCATCACACATCAATTCAAAAGGTAACTCCCAATTAGGGGGAACTAAGACCGGTGCCTTAGTTAATTTATCCTTAAGAAGATTGAAAGATTCGAGACATTCTTTAGAAAAGATAAAAGGAGTATCTTTTTCCAAGAGGTGGGTCATCGGGCGAGCGATTTTAGAAAAATCTTGAATGAATCGACGATTGAAGCCCGCATGACCAAGGAAACTTCTCACACCCTTCATGGTTGAAGGTGGAGGTAATTTAGCAATCACATCGACTTTAGCACGGTCAACTTCAATACCGGCTTTTGAAATTTTATGACCAAGAACAATACCTTCTTTAACCATGAAATGGCATTTTTCCAAATTAAGAACGAGACGAGTGTCTTCACACCGTTTGAGCATACGTTCTAAATTGGCAAAGCAAGTAGAGAAAGAATCACCATAGACCGAGAAATCATCCGTAAAGAATTCCATAGTTTCTTCAACCATGTCATGGAAGATAGCCATCATACAACTTTGGAAAGTCCCGGGAGCATTGCATAAGCCGAAAGGCATTCTTTTTTAAGCAATTGTTCCATAAGGACAAGTGAATGTGGTTTTCTTATGGTCTTTAGGATCGATGGGAATTTGAAAATACCCGGAGAAACCGTCTAAGAAGCAATAGTAGTCATTACCCGCTAAACGCTCGAGCATTTGATCCATGAAAGGAAGAGGAAAATGATCCTTGCGAGTGGCATCATTGAGCTTGCGATAGTATATGCAAACTCGCCAACCCTAACACGTCGAGTAGGAATCAACTCGTTGTTTTCATTGGGAACAACGGTTATTCCGCCTTTCTTAGGCACACAATGGACGGGACTAACCCATGGCGAATCCGAAATAGGGTAAATCATTCCGGCATCTAGAAGTTTGATAACTTATTTCTTGATGACGTCATGAATTTTATGATTAACCCTTCTTTGGTTTTGGATTGCGGGTTTAAAGTCAGCTTCCATGAGAATTTTATGAGTACAAAAGTTCGGATCAGTTCCGCGGATATCATAAATTTTCCAAGCAATTGCTTTCTTATGATTCTTCAGCACGTCGATAAGCTGAGACTTTTCATCCTCTTTCAAGTCCTTTGCAATGATGACGGGTAACTTCTTATTGTCTTCGATAAAAACGTATTCGAGATGAGATGGTAAATCCTTAAGCTCTAAATCCGAGGATTGCCGATGGAAGACGTAGTCAAATTCGGATCATCGATTGTAACATCCTTAAGAGAAGGTGGAGAAATATGGTCCGCATTGAAAAGTTTCTCAATGGTACGAATGTATTCTTCCCAATCAATGGGAGAATCGTCATATTGTAAATCCACATCCCCTAAAGTTGCTTCAAATTCTTTCAAAAGGAAATCATTTTCTCCAAATGGAGTTAGTGAGGGAGCAATAGAGGCAACAGTCTCAACAATGGGTAGAGAAGAAGAACCACTTTTACAAGAGCCTTTGAAATGCTCTTCACAAGCCTCATCAAGAACTTCAATGAAATTAACGCTCTCGTGTTCATAAGGTTGCTTAGAAAGTTTACCCATGTTGAAGACGATTTTGTCGTCACCAACTCTCATGATTAAATCGCCCGCGGCTACATCAATGAGAGTGCGACCGGTCCTCAAGAATGTACGTCCAACGATTAATGGAACACAGGGGTCCATCTCGTAGTCAACGACAACAAAATCTGCCGGAAAAGTGAATTTGTCGACACCGACGAAGACATCTTCAGCTATCCCCACCGGATAAGCAACCGTACGGTTAGCTAAATCCAATGTCATTCGTGTGGGGACTAGCTCGGGTAGAGATAATTATTTCCAAACACTTAATGGCATTAAGTTTATACTAGCACCTAGATCGGCTAGGGCCATACAATTCTCTACCCCGGGGAAGTTGCATGGAATGAGAAAGCGACCCAGATCACCAAGTTTGGTTGGTAATTTCCTTAAAAGAACCGCGGAGAAATTCTCATTAAGTTGGGTCTTAGCAATATCAAGAAGCTTTTCCTTATCACTAAGAAGATCTTTAAACATTTTATCATATTTCAGCATATGAGCAAGGGCATCGGCAAAGAAGATGTTGAAATTCAATTGTTTAAACATTTTGAGAAAGTTCGAAACTTGAATATCATCCTTGTTCTTCAACTTCTCTTTCCTCAACCTTGAGGGATAAGGTATATCGGGTTGAGATGAAGGCTTTTGAATGGAATTCTCACTCACATCCTTGGGTGGTGGAGGGGTAGAAGTAGAAGGTGGAGGAATCGGTAAAGGGGACTCGTTTTCCTTTGTCACAATCACCGGTCTAGGTGTAGGAATCTCGGGTTCCTTTAAACCTTTGCTACTTCGGGTGGTGATTGCTTTCATCTCCCATCTTGGATTAGCAACGGTGTTACTCGGAAGAGAACCCGAACCAGAGGCTTGATTACTTGGGAAGAAACTAGCCATCATATCCCATAAGTCATTCGTTTGACTGCTCAAAGAGTTTCGCATATCGGCTCGAAGATCATTCCCTTATTTCACCATATCTCCTTTCAAGTTGATGATTTGACTCTGAAGATTCTTTACCAGCGCGTCATTAGTCCTCGTGTAAGTTTCAACCTCGTGATTAAATGCGGTGGGTTGGTTGGAAGGAGGAGCATGGTAAGCAGGTGGTTGATAAGCGAGTTGTTGGTAAACTTGATTATTTCCTTGAGGCGGATATGGGTTTCTTTGGGTTTGATATTGATTAGGAGCTCGAGTTTGGTTTTGATTGTTGCGGTTGAAATTGTTTTGGTTTTGAGGAGGAAAACCGGGTGGTGAAAGGAAGTTGTTTGAACGATAACTGAGCAAATTGCGGTCACCTTGAGGACGAGCTTGATTGCCTCCCGTAGAAAAGTTACCGTTAGCGGCATACACATTTTCCGGATTGTCATGAGTAGAAGGACAATCGGTGTATGAATGAGAACCCCCGCAAATCTCACAAGAAAGAGCTACAGCTTTAACTTGTTGTTGTTGATTCGTAGCTATGAGTAATATATTTTTGTTCATTTCGGCCATTATGCAGGTGAATTCGGTCATCTCGGTGTTTGATAAAGTAGAAGAAACATTGACTCTCGGGTTATTCCTTGAAGAAGCGGATGAATCCTAATTTTTGTGGTGAGTGGTCATGTTCTCTATAAGCTTTCTACACTCCTCGTGTCTTCTCTTCATGAATGTACTACCGGCGGCAGCATTAATCGTATCACGATCACGAAACGTTAAACCATTGTAGGAAGTAACAATCAAAGTAACGGGGAGCATGTTATGGTTCGGACAACGATCGATCAAGACATTATAACGTTCCCAAGCATCGAAAAGCGACTCATCAGGTTCTTGAGTAAATCCACTGATTTGGTTGTGAAGACTAGTGACCATGGATGGTGGAAAGTAGCGCGACAAAATTTTTTGAGTCATGTTATTCCATGTATGAATTGAGTTTTTGGGAAGACGACCAAACCATTTTTCGGCATGGTGGGATAAAGTGTGTGGAAAAAGGTGAAGGCGAAGAAAATCCATGGAAACACCGGGCAATTTCATGCTTTGAGTGACGGTTATGAATTTATCGAGATGTTTGTTGGCATCATCATCCGGTAATCCACGAAATGGACAAGCGTTTTGAACTTGCTGGATCATGTGATGCTTCAACGAAAATTCAGGAGCCGTGATTTGCATCGGCGCAATCGGTCCTCCGCGTCCGTTCATTGTTGGCTGACAAAGCTCCTCCATTGTGCGTAGGTCGGGTTGTGGGCCATTGTTGTTATTATTGTTCATGTTGTTGTGAGGTGGGTTGTTATTATTGTTATGCACACCGGCCATATCTATGTCTCTAAGAGTCTCGGGCTCAGAATAAGACGTAGATCGAGTACGCATACACTAACATGAAATAAAATATTTTTGGTTTTTTTTATCTTTTTTATTGTTTTTGGATTTTTGAAAATTTTATATTTTTTTAAGGATTTTTGAAAATTTTTGTGCTTGAATATAACGTTCCCAAAAGAACGGATCCCAAAATCCAATTTTTCACCCTAAAATCCGTTAATCTTTACGAAAAGAGCCGGCAGCGGCGCCATTTGATTTTTGCCTTTTGTGTGTGCTCAAGAAAGTGTTGTTAGTACTCGATTCAATTCGAATTGATCACTGTTTAAGGTGGAATTGTTGGTGTTGGTCACTAAAAAGGGAGAGCTTGACTGTCTAAGTCTATAAATAACATTAATGTAAAAGCTATTAAAAATAAAGCGGAATGCCTAACCTTGATTGCTCGTCCAGAGTGAATGCTGCAAAATAGAACTTGGTGAAAGAAACTAAGAATAAAAGTGAAAGCTTTAAAAGTTATACTAAAAATTAAGGCTTGAAAATAAATGATGAAAAATTAAAACTTTGAAAGTAAATTTGAAACTTAAAACTTATAAAAATGTAAACTTTATGAAAATTAATCTAAGATAAAATAGATAAAATAATGCTTAAGAAAATTGGCGGGAAAAATTAAAGTTTGAAAATTAAAGTTTGAAAATAATTTAGAAAACTAAAGTTGAACATAAGTCGGAATGCCAATCTCAAACCCAGTTCGGAATCCGTGATTGGGAGGTAATTCGGGAAACGAAAATAGCAGAATTCGGAATCATCGAATATGCACTCAGTTCAGAATCCAGGTTGTGTATATAATTCGGAATATTGCGTCTTGAATATAATTCGGAATCTACGTGCCTGACCTAATTCGGAATATGAATTACTGATGTAGTTCGGAATCTTCGTTACCCAACTAGTTCGGAATCTAATCCGGGAAACAAATCTTGCAAGTAGTTCTGAATAATTCCCTTCCTGACCACACTCGGAATCTGTTGGTTGCTGACCTAGTTCGGAATAATGTCCAACATGTAATTCGGGATATGAAACTTTGGGACTTAGTTCGGAATTCAACTTCCTGAGTTAATTCGGAATAGGTCTTGGACCTAACTCGGAATAATGAGGGTTCTGGAGTTAAATCGGAATGTATGTGTTTGCATGTAAGTCGGGAAACTCAATCCCACATACAATTCGGGAAAAAGATCACCAACCTAATTCGGGATATTATGAATTCAGACACAGTTCGGAATATTAGGGTTTTCATAGTCCGAATTAAACCAAAATAAGCACAACTCAAATAAGCACTTACCAAAACTTTTACCTAATCAATTTTTAGGAAAAACTAATAAGACACAATTTAAAAACTTTTAACAACACTAAATAAGCAAAAATTTAAAATCAACTTTTTTATAAAAATATTAAACTACCAAAATCAACTTATTTAAAAACTAATAAACATAAAAATTAAGCAATAAGCACCTTAATCTAAAAACCTCGAACACACCAAACCAATAAGCACAATCCAATAAGCAAATCAATCACATCATCAACAAAATTAAACCAACTACATGATTAATTAAGCAAAATAATAAATTATATTTAAGAAAGGTAGAATGAGAATTTATTAAAAAGTTTGATTATATTTAAGATTAAGATCAAAGATTACAAGATGAAGGTTTGATAAGCTTGAAAGAAAAACTAAAGAGAAGAAAAATAAAACACACTTAATTACCTACTAAAAATTAAAGACTGAAAATTAACTAACACCCTAATGACTATTTAGAAGACTATATATAGGAGGTGGAAGGTGCTTGTGTCTTCTCTCTTTCTTCATATTTTCTCGACTCTTAAATAGCTCGTTTTTCTCGACTTTGTCTCGGGATTAGTCGAATGATAACTTGAACTCGTCTTCTAATTTTCTTCTTTTAGTAGACTTGGTTCTTCGACTTTGTTAAACTTCCGTCTTTAGAATTTTTCTTCGATAAATCTTCAAAATAGGCCTTTGACTTCCGTTCTTCTTGCACTTTTGATCTTTTGACTTCGTCTTTTGTCTTTTTCTTTGATAAAAGCCCGTGAAAGCCCGTGTTTTCTTCCTTTTTTATATTTTTGTCCTAAAATACAATAAAAACACAAACCACGCATAATTCCGACTTTTACGACATAAAATACACATTTTGTTCTTGTTATTATTGGAAATAAGTGGTAAAAGGATAAATGTTTTCACACTTATTAATAAGCCTTGCCGGGAATATTTAAGTAGGTTGGGCTATGAAATCCTTATTGAAACGAATTAGGACGCTTTTTCGTTTGAATTAAGAAATCATAGGTCACCGAACCATGAAGTTATAATTTTTTACTTTACATAGATGAGGACGCTTATCGATGTAAATAAAAATTTATAAACAAGTGGGCTTAAATATATTCGACGTGACTCGTTATCGATATTATTTTTCCAGCTATGGAGCGTATTCCTTTTGACTCACGGTTCGTCCAAAATACCTTATCATTATTAAATCCTTATAAAGATTCCTATTCATCTCTCTTGGATCATAGCATTGTGCTATTGATTCTCGACTTATTTTTCTTTTTCCCAACAGCAGATAAGCTTTGAAGATTACTAGACTTAAAAATCTCTTGTAGAACTATTAAAACATTAACAAGCCTTATCTATGCACACTGAGGCCCGATAAGACCCATGAAACACGTTTAATAGAGCAAAGACTTAAAACGAGCGTGCACTATTTTATCCAACCTTGTAAACTATCAGGGACTTATTTTGCCATTTGTCAAACAATTATAAGCCCTAGGATAATAAGACAAAACTTTAAGGAATAAACATGGATTTCAATGAACTTAAAAAAGCCCTAGTTGATTTAACACGGATTAAAAACCCTAGTGGTTAATTTTGCCACTTTTGAAACTAAATTTAAGCCCTAGGTTATTTTGTTGGAAAAATATTTGTGCCCTAAGGCCACATTACAAAAATAGAAGGACCAAATATGTAAATTATCAAAACATAAAAGACAAATTACTTTGTGCATTAAAATTTACTCCTCAGAGGCATGCGATCAATAACTACATTTTAAATATCAACTGTGAGTTTAAACTTGAGTTCACGAGATTACACGTTCAAGAAAAAGTATCCTCACTTGTTCCCTGGACGAGTAACTTCATCTTAAGCTTTGAGGACAAAGCTAAAATAACATGTAGGTGCTGTAAAACCCCAAAATTTGGGCTTTTAACACGTCACTGATTTTACTCTTATTACCACTCATCGTATAATATTTTATCGACCACTTTTATCAAACGAGATCATAATATAGTAAATATTATATATTTACTTATATTACCAAAAAACATGATATTTTAACCATAAAGCTATTTTATTTATTTATTTATAGACATATTTTATGTGCATAAATAATTATATTAATTATAATTATAATTAAAAATGACGAATCCAAAATATTACACATTAGAACTATATACAATAATTTTTGGACATAAACTTTTAGTACAAATAACCAATAGAAACTCGACTCAATAAAACATTTTAGAGCGCCTTGACCATTTATTTCATGTACAAGATAAATCAACTAACCAAAATGATGTATACTATTTTCCATCTAAGATTTTAAGCTTAATTTTTCCTTGGACCCTCTCATTTCCTTTCATACATTGCTAAATCTAGCAAATCAAACTTTCCTTGGCCATTAGTTGTACACATCTCCCATCTAGGTTTATATTTAAACATGTATATGTAACATAACTTTAAACCACAAAGCACACTAAACCTTAAATAAGGCTTGAAAGTGAACACATAGGTGGTGATAAAACCATGCCTAAAATCACATAAACCTCCTTTGGTGCAACTATATACACGTTGCATATACAACATTCCAAACAAAATCAAAACAAAATCTTACTAAAAACCTTTATAGTACTTGCAAGATTACACAAAATCTTAACCTACCCTATATGTGGCCGTGTATAAGCTTGAGCCACAAAACACCATCTCCACATGTTTATATCTCACTCCCACTCGTGTATTATATCTCACCACAATCCCAAATCTCCAATATCATACATCAAAGCCATCATCTTCCTTCTCTTGCCAAGAGCAACAAACCACCATGACTTGTTTCATTCTTTCCTAATTGAGACACAAGTAAACGAGAACACAAACATGTACCTTTAATTTCTACGCGTGCGAATTTGCATTGCACTAACAAACCCATGCACACCCTTGTTTACCATTCTACTTGTTCTCGTTGTTAAACAGTAGCAACAAACAAAACCATGGAAAGACATGTTGATACTTGTTATAATCACACACAAGAAACAAATCACCACCAAAATGAGTTAACCAAAAGGAAACACAAAAACCTTCCTTTTGTTTCCTGTTGAGAACGCAAGGCTGCAGTCATCACTGCGCCCCCTTATTGTTTTGATGCTCGAAGTAGTTGATTTATCTCATTTGGGTTTGGTTGTCACCCTTGAGCTTGGCGTCATGAAGTGTCATACGAACTAACATCCGTTTTATTCCAAACCACACTCGCGTCCCTCTATCACTGTGAGTTACACACTATTATTAATATGCATGTCTGGTTCTAGTAGTAGTGCTTGAGAAAACAAAGCCTTATGTTCACACTCCTTAAAAACAGTACACACTGCATTTCCCTTTCCTACTATACAAAAACAATTATGTATGTAAATTGAAAACAAGAAAACACACTTGCCATGCTAAACAACTATCTGATGTCTCGAGGCTTACTGTATAACACATGTAAAATAGAACAGAACCATGAGATAATGCATGCTCACGTTAAGTTTTTGGTGGGAATGAATGAAGGGAAATAGAATACATAGTTGCGAAAACATATCTTTTGACCCTCTAAACGAGCTCGCCCCAAGTCGGGTAAAGAATGAAAGTTGTAGACGGCCATGTCGTCTACAAGAGCCTATTTTTAGTTTAACCCAAAAGTCTTTATCGAAAACCGTAGGCTAGATCGAAAATGACTCGACAAATACTTTTCTTTAAAATAGGTTCGCGACACCAACTTCGAACATAATTTTATCCTAGCAAACGATCTCGATTTATAAAACTAGAAGCACGGGTATCTAGACGACCCGGCTAGCTTTCTAACGATGCCATTAGTTTGTACCACGAATCACTATTGAACTAGCTATTCACTTTCGAAAACAATGCACCATGTAAACTTTGCCACCGTTAGTATAAGTCTTGCCACTGCTTGCTTATAGTAGCCACTGTTGGAAGATATAAGAAATAATACGTATTCTTTAAAATCTTTCATTCATTACACATGTTTCATGTCCCCCCTACACCAACACTTTTGTCTCATGTTTCCCCAACACCAAAATTTTTGGTTTCCTTAAAAGAAACATGTTTCATGTTTTAAAAACTTTTATATTAAATATTTAATTTATTTAATTAATTATTTTTATAATAAAAATAATATATATTTAGGATATTTGACCCATTAAATAACCCGAATAAATAAACTGGCCCGACAACAAAATATTTAGTATTCCTAGATATATCTCGATTAAACGACTACATTATTACTAAAACACTAAAACTTTCACAATTATTAAAACAATCAATTTATTTAATAAACTCAAGCACATACTAGTTATTATATGTAACGTATATTAATATTAGGATAACGGAAATTTGAAAGACTTTTATGAAACGTTATATTTATAAGTCTTAATTAAATAAAAATCATTTTATTTAATTTATTTAAACTGTTACAATTCGAATGAGGTAAATACACTTTATTAAAATAAAGATGTACATGTTTCGATAATAAGTTTAACAACGATAACAACTTATTAAATCTGTGATCATGCATTTTCATCAGTTACATTTATCATGCATTATTATTTTGCATTTACTGAGTCATCTAAATTACTTAGGTAATTTCATCACTTCGTGATCATATTATGCCAGTTTAATTCAGTGACATCATCACTACATCATTTCCACTGAGGAGTTCATGGCCCCATCTTTACTGTATTTATAACTCGGGGAGAAAACATACTTAACTTTTGATATGCAAACATGCACGGGTAACATCAACATATAAGAACTTATTGCCTATTGCTTGCCCCATTCCCGTGGACTGTAGTAGTTAGTAGTGTAGCGCGAAATGTTATGAATAGATCTATTTGGTATTTACAACACCCGGCCTGCGTGACTTGCTATCATGAAACGCTTAGGCCAAACAACAAGTTTATTTCATTGTCGGACTGAGAGAAACAACATCAGGATAAACCCAATGGGCGTACTGACCATCATGTCTAGCTTCTATTACAGGGCAATAGGAACTATTATAGTATTGGGTTGTGATTGTCCTGCTATGATCGTGGTGTTTGGCATATCAGTACTTTTACTTTTTAAACTAATTTTGTGAATTCACCAACCTCGTGTTGACCCCCACATTTTACTTTATATGTTTTCTCAGGAAACTTAACAGGTTCATGCATTGGATTCCAGCATCATAGGAAGCATCATATTTACCATCAGACTGGGATATTTCTACAAATAATAATAAATGTTAATTTCAAGACAAATTATTAAATCTGTACATTTGATTCATGTAATATGTTTAAATGATACTTTATGATCATGCTTTGTATACTATTTGCTATCGATCCACCAAAGTAACACCCCAAGTACTATTCCGCTGTATTTGACCAATTTGGGGGTGTTATAGAAATGGTATCAGAGCGATAGTTATAGAGAACCAGATCAAAAAGTTAAAAAGTTTTAAATAATAAAAATTTTAAACTGGACTATAACTGAATATAAAAAATCAGTTTAAGGACAAATTGATTTTTGGGGACCCTAATAGTTAGGCATATAGCACATAGAGCATACATATTATGTGAACTAACCCTTTACGTGCTTTACATATTACGATTGTGTAATACCCTTATGAAGATATTCAAAAATACTCAAGGTATTTAATGAAACATATAAACATGCCATGTTAGTAGGGTGTTTTATACTAAAGATGTTCCATCTCGATATTACGTTTTGACTGGGTGGTTGGGTTTACGATTTAAAGTGCCCTCGCTCCTCAAACGTTTATAGAATGGATTCTGAAGTATGATGGCCTGAACAATGCATTGTAACCACAAACAACTTTGTACATAACAACCCTTAGAAATATATAAATACAATCTAACTAAATCTTTATAAATCTTTAGAAAATCTAACAAGATTTTATAAATCTTTGAAAATCTAACTAGATACTCTGAATATTTGGAAAATCTAAAAAGATTTCATAAATCTTGAAAAATCTAACTAGATTTTTATAAATCTTGAGAAACATTATTCGAACTAACTCTTTGGAAATCTTATTTACTCTTTGGAAATTTTGTCTTTGGAGATCTAACAAAATCATTAAGTATCTAACTAAACTTAACAAATGTCATACCAAATTTTTAGCTAGTATTACTAGCTAATGGGTAAAATTACTCTCTACCTTTTTAAACATTGCATAATACATTACAACTTGTGCATGAAAACTTTGCACCATCATATGCATCATACATGAGCGTTCATTCATTTTAATCACTGGAACTTTGAACATTATAACATATATGTGAGTATTCGAACACTTGGCCAACAGAACTTTGAACAATACATTATGATTGTGAGTATTCAATCATAGGATCGCAGGAACATTTCATATGACTACATTTTATATGAGCATACAATCATAAAGTTTTCTTATACACATGACTACAATTTATATGAGCATATGCATACATTATTTTAGATTTCATAAAATCTAAAACCATGATCACAGTTAATAACGTTTACCGAGTGCCTACATTTAATACAAAATATATGTTTATATATTTCTATACGAGTCAACGAAAGCCATCTTTTTACATTCCAACTTCACACTTATCAATTTTAATAAGTGTCATACGTTTTATAAAACTATACGTTTTATACTACTAAAACTATACGTTTTATAATTACTACTTATACTTTCACCACAAAGCCTAAACCTTAACCAAATCACCTTAGATTTGAACATCTACTCACGGAACACAACTTATTGACGACTCATGCACTTTTGGTTTTGGTGATTTCATGTGGTATTATTTGGATAAGTTTGCATCTTTAAATGATGCGGTGGGACCCAAATCAAGGTACTTAAGATTCTATATTTAGATTACGTTTAAATATGGAACATGAGTCTCTTGATCCTAAGTTAATTATGACTCCGTCTTTAAATGGAATGGGACGTCTAAAGGTGAAATCATAAGCCACCGAACCAGAAGTTTATTTATAAAGTCGTATTAAGGTGGAATGGGATGCGCGAAGACGAAAGTTATAAATAAACAGGCTATTAAGTATCTTAATAATATCTATTTTCTTATATATTATATTTGTTTTAAATGATAAGCCTTGCCGGGAATATTTAAGTAGGTTGGGCTATGAAATCCTTATTGAAACGAATTAGGACGCTTTTTCATTTGAAAAAAGAAATCATAGGTCACCGAACCATGAAGTTATAAATTTTTACTTTACATGGATGAGGACGCTTATCAATGTAAATAAAAATTTATAAACAAGTGGGCCTAAATATATTCGACGTGACTCGTTATAGATATTATTTTACCAGCTATGGAGCGTATTCCTTTTGACTCAGGGTTCGTCCAAAATACCTTATCATTATTAAATCCTTATAAAGATTCATGTTCATCTCTCTTGGATCATAGCATTGTGCTATTGATTCTCGACTTATTTTTCTTTTTCCCAACAGCAGATAAGCTTTTTGAAGCTTAATAGACTTAAAAATCTCTTGTAGAACTATTACAACATTAACAAGCCTTATCTATGCAGACTGAGGCTCGATAAGGCCCATGAAACACATTTAATAGAGCGAAGACTTAAAACGAGCGTGCACTATTTAATCCAACCTTGTAAACTACCAGGGACTTATTTTGCCATTTTTCAAACATATTATAAGCCCTAGGATAATAAGACAAAACTCTAAGGAATAAACATGGATTTCAATGAACTTAAAAGAAGCCCTAGTTGATTTAACACGGATTAAAAACCCTAGTGGTTGATTTTTCCACTTTTGAAACTAAATTTAAGCCCTAGGTTATTTTGTTGGAAAAATATTTGTGCCCTAAGGGCCACATTACAAAAATAGAAGGACCAAATGTGTAAATTATCAAAACATAAAAGACAAATTACTTTGTGCATTAAAATTTACTCCTCAGAGGCATACGATCAATAACTACATTTTAAATATCACCTGTGAGTAAAAAATTGAGTTCACGAGATTACACGTTCAAGAAAAAGTGTCATCACTTGTTCCCTGGACGAGTAACTTCATCTTCAGCTTTGAGGACAAAGCTAAAATAACAGGTAGGTGTTGTAAAACCCCAAAATTTGGGCTTTTAACACGTCACTGGTTTTACTCTTATTACCACTCATCGTATAATATTTTATCGACCACTTTTATCAAACGAGATCATAATATAGTAAATATTATTTATTTACTTATATTACCTAAAAACTTGATATTTTAACCATAGAGCTATTTTATTTATTTATTTTTAGACATATTTTATGTGCATAAATAATTATATTAATTATAATTATAATTAAAAATGACGAATCCAAAATATTACACATTAGAACTATCTACAATAATTTTTGGACATAAACTTTAAGTACAAATAACCAATACAAACTCGACTCAATAAAACATTTTAGAGCGCCTTGACCATTTATTTCATGTACAAGATAAATCAACTAACCAAAATGATGTATATTATTTTCCATCTAAGATTTTAAGCTTAATTTTTCCTTGGACCCTCTCATTTCCTTTCATACATTGCTAAATCTAGCAAATCAAACTTTCCTTGGCCATTAGTTGTACACATCTCCCATCTAGGTTTATATTTAAACATGTATATGTAACATAACTTTAAACCACAAAGCACACATAGGTGGTGATAAAACCATGCCTAAAATCACATAAACCTCCTTTGGTGCAACCATATACACGTTGCATATACAACATTCCAAACAAAATCAAAACAAAATCTTACTAAAAACCTTTATAGTACTTGCAAGATTACACAAAATCTTAACCTACCCTATATGTGGCCGTGTATAAGCTTGAGCCACAAAACACTATCTCCACATGTTTATATCTCACTCCCACTCGTGTATTATATCTCACCACAATCCCAAATCTCCAATATCATACATCAAAGCCATCATCTTCCTTCTCCTGCCAAGAGCAACAAACCACCATGACTTGTTTCATTCTTTCCTAATTGAGATACAAGTAAACGAGAACACAAACATGTACCTTTAATTTCTACGCGTGCGAATTTGCATTGCACTAACAAACCCATGCACACCCTTGTTTACTATTCTCCTTGTTCTCGTTGTTAAACAGTAGCAACAAACAAAACCATGGAAAGACATGTTGATACTTGTTATAATCACACACAAGAAACAAATGACCACCAAAATGAGTTAACCAAAAGGAAACACAAAAACCTTCCTTTTGTTTCCTGTTGAGAACGCAAGGCTGCAGTCATCACTGCGCCCCCTTATTGTTTTGATGCTCGAAGTAGTTGATTTATCTCATTTGGGTTTGGTTGTCACCCTTGAGCTTGGCGTCATGAAGTGGCATACGAACTAACATCCGTTTTATTCCAAACCACACTCGCGTCCCTCTTTCACTGTGAGTTACACACTATTATTAATATGCATGTCTGCTTCTAGTAGTAGTGCTTGAGAAAACAAAGCCTTATGTTCACACTCCTTAAAAACAGTACACACTGCATTTCCCTTTCCTACTATACAAAAACAATTATGTATGTAAATTGAAAACAAGAAAACACACTTGCCATGCTAAACAACTATCTGATGTCTCGAGGCTTACTGTATAACACATGTAAAATAGAACAGAACCATGAGATAATGCATGCTCACGTTAAGTTTTTGGTGGGAATGAATGAAGGGAAATAGAATACATAGTTGCGAAAACATATCTTTTGACCCTCTAAACGACCTCGCCCCAAGTCGGGTAAAGAATGAAAGTTGTAGACGGCCATGTCGTCTACAAGAGCCTATTTTTAGTTTAACCCAAAAGTCTTTATCGAAAACCGTAGGCTAGATCGAAAATGACTCGACAAACACTTTTCTTTAAAATAGGTTCGCGACACCAACTTCGAACATAATTTTATCCTAGCAAACGATCTCGATTTATAAAACTAGAAGCACGAGTATCTAGACGACCCGGCTAGCTTTCTAACGATGCCATTAGTTTGTACCACGAATCACTATTGAACTAGCTATTCACTTTCGAAAACAATGCACCATGTAAACTTTGCCACCGTTAGTATAAGTCTTGCCACTGCTTGCTTATTGTAGCCACTGTTGGAAGATATAAGAAATAATACGTATTCTTTTAAAATCTTTCATTGATTACACATGTTTCATGTCCCCCCTACACCAACACTTTTGTCTCATGTTTCCCCAACACCAAAATTTTTGGTTTCCTTAAAAGAAACATGTTTCATGTTTTAAAAACTTTTATATTAAATATTTAATTTATTTAATTAATTATTTTTATAATAAAAATAATATATATTTAGGATATTTGACCCATTAAATAACCCGTATAAATAAACTGGCCCGACAACAAAATATTTAGTATTCCTAGATATATCCCGATTAAACGACTACATTATTACTAAAACACTAAAACTTTCACAATTATTAAAACAATCAATTTATTTAATAAACTCAAGCACATACTAGGGGATTATATGCAACGTATATTAATATTAGGATAACGGAAATTTGAAAAACTTTTATGAAACGTTATATTTATAAGTCTTAATTAAATAAAAATCATTTTATTTAATTTATTTAAACTGTTACAATTCGAACGAGGTAAATACACTTAATTAAAATAAAGATGTACATGTTTCGATAATAAGTTTAACAACAATAACAACTTATTAAATCTGTGATCATGCATTTTCATCAGTTACATTTATCATGCATTATTATTTTGCATTTACTGAGTCATCTAAATTACTTAGGTAATTTCATCACTTCGTGATCATATTGTGCCAGTTTAATTCAGTGACATCACTATATCATTTCCACTGAGGTGAGTTCATGGCCTCATCTTTACTGTATTTATAACTCGGGGAGAAAACATACTTAACTTTTGATATGCAAACATGCACGGGTAACATCAACATATAACAACTTATTGCCTATTGCTTGCCCCATTCCCGTGGATTGTAGTAGTTAGTAGTGTAGCGCGAAATGTTATGAATAGATCTATTTGGTATTTACAACACCCGGCCTGCGTGACTTGCTATCACGAAACGCTTAGGCCAAACAACAAGTTTATTTCATTGTCGGACTGAGAGAAACAACATCAGGATAGACCCAATGGGCGTACTGACCATCATGTCTAGCTTCTATTACAGGGCAATAGGAACTACTATAGTATTGACCATCATGTCTAGCTTCTTTAGAAAATCTAACAAGATTTTATAAATCTTTGAAAATCTAACTAGATACTGTGAATATTTGGAAAATCTAAAAAGATTTCATAAATCTTGAAAAATCTAACTTGATTTTTATAAATCTTGAGAAACTTTATTCGAACTAACTCTTTGGAAATCTTATTTAATCTTTGGAAATTTTGTCTTTGGAGATCTAACAAAATTATTTACTATCTAACTAAACTTAACAGATGTCATACCAAATTTTTAGCTAGTATTACTAGCTAATGGGTAAAATTACTTTCTACCTTTTTAAACATTGCATAATACATTACAACTTGTGCATGAAAACTTTGCACCATCATATGCATCATACATGAGCGTTCATTCATTTTAATCACTGGAACTTTGAACATTATAACATATATGTGAGTATCCGAACACTTGGCCAACAGAACTTTGAACAATACATTATGATTGTGGGTATTCAATCATAGGATCACAGGAACATTTCATATGACTACATTTTATATGAGCATACAATCATAAAGTTTTCTTATACACATGACTAAAATTTATATGAGCATATGCATACATTATTTTAGATTTCATAAAATCTAAAACCATGATCACAGTTAATAACGTTTACCGAGTGCCTACATTTAATACAAAATATATGTTTATATATTTCTATACGAGTCAACGAAAGCCATCTTTTTACATTCCAACTTCACACTTATCAATTTTAATAAGTATCATGGGTTTTATAAAACTATACGTTTTATACTACTAAAACTATACGTTTTATAATTACTACTTATACTTTCACCACAAATCCTAAACTTTAACCAAATCACCTTAGATTTGAACATCTACTCACGGAACACAACTTATTGACGACTCATGCACTTTTGGTTTTGGTGATTTCATGTGGTATTATTTGGATAAGTTTGCATCTTTAAATGATGCGGTGGGACCCAAATCAAGGTACTTAAGATTATATATTTAGATTACGTTTAAATATGGAACATGAATCTCTTGATCCTAAGTTAATTATGACTCCGTCTTTAAATGGAATGGGACGTCTAAAGGTGAAATCATAAGCCACCGAACCAGAAGTTTATTTATAAAGTCGTATTAAGGTGGAATGGGATGCCCGAAGACGAAAGTTATAAATAAACGGGCTATTAAGTATCTTAATAATATCTATTTTCTAATATATTATATTTGTTTTAAATGATAAGCCTTGCCGGAAATATTTAAGTAGGTTGGGCTATGAAATCCTTATTGAAACGAATTAGGACGCTTTTTCGTTTGAAAAAAGAAATCATAGGTCACCGAACCATGAAGTTATAAATTTTTACTTTACATGGATGAGGACGCTTATCGATGTAAATAAAAATTTATAAACAAGTGGGCCTAAATATATTCGACGTGACTCGTTATCGATATTATTTTACCAGCTATGGAGCGTATTCCTTTTGACTCACGGTTCGTCCAAAATACCTTATCATTATTAAATCCTTATAAAGATTCCTGTTCATCTCTCTTGGATCATAGCATTATGCTATTGATTCTCGACTTATTTTTCTTTTTCCCAACAGCAGATAAGCTTTTTGAAGCTTAATAGAATTAAAAATCTCTTGTAGAACTATTACAACATTAACAAGCCTTATCTATGCAGACTGAGGCCCGATAAGGCCCATGAAACACATTTAATAGAGCGAAGACTTAAAAGGAGCGTGCACTATTTTATCCAACCTTGTAAACTATCAGGGACTTATTTTGCCATTTGTCAAACATATTATAAGCCCTAGGATAATAAGACAAAACTCTAAGGAATAAACATGGATTTCAATGAACTTAAAAGAAGCCCTAGTTGATTTAACACGGATTAAAAACCCTAGTGGTTGATTTTGCCACTTTTGAAACTAAATTTAAGCCCTAGGTTATTTTGTAGGAAAAATATTTGTGCCCTAAGGGCCATATTACAAAAATAGAAGGACCAAATGTGTAAATTATCAAAACATAAAAGACAAATTACTTTGTGCATTAAAATTTACTCCTCAGAGGCATACGATCAATAACTACATTTTAAATATCACATGTGAGTATAAACTTGAGTTCACGAGATTACACGTTCAAGAAAAAGTGTCATCATTTGTTCCCTGGACGAGTAACTTCATCTTCAGCTTTGAGGACAAAGCTAAAATAACAGGTAGGTGTTGTAAAACCCCAAAATTTGGGCTTTTAACACGTCACTGGTTTTACTCTTATTACCACTCATCGTATAATATTTTATTGACCACTTTTATCAAACGAGATCATAATATAGGAAATATTATATATTTACTTATATTACCTAAAAACTTGATATTTTAACCATAGAGCTATTTTATTTATTTATTTTTAGACATATTTTATGTGCATAAATAATTATATTAATTATAATTATAATTAAAAATGACGAATCCAAAATATTACACATTAGAACTATATACAATAATTTTTGGACATAAACTTTTAGTACAAATAACCAATACAAACTCGACTCAATAAAACATTTCAGCACACCTTGACCATTTATTTCATGTACAAGATAAATCAACTAACCAAAATGATGTATACTATTTTCCATCTAAGATTTTAAGCTTAAGTTTTCCTTGGACCCTCTCATTTCTTACGTTTCATACATTGCTAAATCTAGCAAATCAAACTTTCCTTGGCCATTAATTGTACACATCTCCCATCTAGGTTTATATTTAAACATGTATATGTAACATAACTTTAAACCACAAAGCACACTAAACCTTAAATAAGGCTTGAAAGTGAACACATAGGTGGTGATGCAACCATGCCTAAAATCACATAAACCTCCTTTGGTGCAACCATATACACGTTGCATATACAACATTCCAAACCAAATCAAAACAAAATCTTACTAAAAACCTTTATAGTACTTGCAAGATTACACAATATCTTAACCTATCTTATATGTGGCCGTGTATAAGCTTGAGCCACAAAACACCATCTCCACATGTTTATATCTCACTCTCACTCGTGTATTATATCTCACCACAATCCCAAATCTCCAATATCATACATCAAAGCCATCATCTTCCTTCTCCTGCCAAGAGCAACACACCACCATGACTTGTTTCATTCTTTCCTAAATGAGACACAAGTAAACGAGAACACAAACATGTACCTTTAATTTCTACTCATGCGAATTTACATTGCACTAACATACCCACACACACCCTTGTTTACTATTCTCCTTTTTCTCGTTGTTAAACAGTAGCAACAAACAAAACCATGGAAAGACATGTTGATACTTGTTATAATTACACATAAGAAACAAATCACCACCAAAATGAGTTAACCAAAAGGAAACACAAAAACCTTCCTTTTGTTTCCTGTTGAGAACGCAAGGCTGCAGTCATCACTGCGCCCCCTTATTGTTTCGATGCTCAAAGTAGTTGATTTATCTCATTTGGGTTTGGTTGTGACCCTTGAGCTTGGCGTCATGAAGTGGCATACGAACTAACATCCGTTTGGTTCCAAACCACACTCGTGTCCCTCTTTCACTGTGAGTTACACACTATTATTAATATGCATGTCTGCTTCTAGTAGTAGTACTTAAGAAAACAAAGCCTTATGTTCACACTCCTTAAAAACAGTACACACTGCATTTCCCTTTCCTACTATACAAAAACAATTATGTATGTAAACTGAAAACAAGAAAACACACTTGCCATTCTAACTATCTGATGTCTCGAGGCTTACTGTATAACACATGTAAAATAGAACAGAACCATGAGATAATGCATGCTCACGTTAAGTTTTTGGTGGGAATGAATGAAGGGAGATAGAATACATAGTTGCGAAAACATATCTTTTGACCCTCTAAACGACCTCGCCCCAAGTCGGGTAAAGAATGAAAGTTGTAGACGGTCATGTTGTCTACACGAGCCTATTTTTAGCTTAACCAAAAAGTCTTTATCGAAAACCGTAGGCTAGATAGAAAATGACTCGACAAACACTTTTCTTAAAAATAGGTTCGTGACACCAACTTCGAACATGATTTTATCCTAGCAAACGATCTCGATTTATAAAACTAGAAGCACGGGTCTCTAGACTACCCGGCTAGCTTTTTAATGATGCCTTTAGTTTGTACCACGAATCATTATTTAACTCGCTATTCACTTTCGAAAACAATGCACCATGTAAACTTTACCACCGTTAGTATAAGTCTTGCCACTGCTTGCTTATAGTAGCCACTGTTGGAAGATATAAGAAACAATACGTATTCTGTTAAAATCTTTCATTCATTACACATGTTTCGTGTCCCCCCTACACCAACACTTTTGTCTCATGTTTCACCAACACCAACATTTTTGGTTTTCTTAAAAGAAACATGCTTCATGTTTTAAAAACTTTTATATTAAATATTTAATTTATTTAATTTATTTAATTAATTATTTTTATAATAAAATATAATATATTTAGGATATTTGACCCATTAAATAACCCGAATAAATAAACTGGCCCGACAACAAAATATTTAGTATTCCTAGATATATCCCGATTAAACGACTACATTATTACTAAAACACTAAAACTTTCACAATTATTAAAACATCCATTTATTTAATAAACTCAAGCACATACTAGGGGATTATATGCAACGTATATTAATATTACGATAACGGAAATTTGAAAGACTTTTATGAAATATTATATTTATAAGTCTTAATTAAATAAAATTCATTTTATTTAATTTATTTAAACTGTTACAATTCGAACGAGGTAAATACATTTTATTAAAATAAAGGTGTACATGTTTCGATAATAAATTTAACAACGATAAAAACTTATTAAATCTGTGATCATGCATTTTCATCAGTTACATTTATCATGCATTATTATTTTGCATTTACTGAGTCATCTAAATTACTTAGGTAATTTCATTACTTCGTGATCATATTGTGCCAGTTTAATTCAGTGACATCATCACTACATCATTTCCACTGAGGTGAGTTCATGGCCCCATCTTTACTTTATTTATAACTCGGGGAGAAAACATACTTAACTTTTGATATGAAAACATGCACGGGTAGCATCAACATATAACAACTTATTGCCTATTGTTTGCCCCATTCCCGTGGACTGTAGTAATTAGTAGTGTAGCGTGAAATGTTATGAATAGATCTATTCGGGTATTGACAACACCCGTCCTGCGTGACTTGCTATCACGAAACGCTTAGGCTAAGCAACAGGTTTATTTCATTATCGGACTGAGGGAAACAACATCAGGATAGACCCAATGGGCGTACTGAGCATCATGTCTAGCTTCTATTACAGGGCAATAGGAACTACTATAGTATTGAGTTGTGATTGTCCTGCTATGCTCGTGGTGTTTGGCATATCAGTACTTTTACTTTTTAAACTAATTCTGTGAATTCACCAACCTCGTGTTGACCCTCACATTTTACTTTATATGTTTTCTCAGGAAACTTAACAGGTTCATGCATTGAATTCCAACATCATAGGAAGCATCATATTTACCATCGGGCTGGGATATTTCTACAAATAATAATAAATGTCGATTTTAAGACAAATTATTAATATGCACATTTGATTCATGTAATATGTTTAAATGATACTTTATGATCATGCTTTGTATACTATTTGCTATCGATCCACCAAAGTAACACCCCAAGTACTATTCTATTGCATTTGACCAATTTGGGGGTGTTACAGTAAACACATATCCACTGGTTGATCTAGAATCTTGTTTGTCAGATATCCAATTTGCATCACTATATCCTTCAATAACCGTTGGATATCTAGCATAATTCAGTCTATAATCACGATTGTATCTCAAATAATGAAGTACCTTAGTCATAGCTTTCCAATGTGATTCACTTGGAATACTAGTATACCTACTCAGCATGCTAAAAGCATATTCTAAGTCAGGTCGGGTACATCTCATCAAATACATTAACATGCCAATAATTCTTGAATACTCTAATTGCGTAACACCCGCGCCTCTATTTTTAGATAGATGCAAACTGGTGTCAATTGGAGTTCTAGCTAGGCCAGAATCCCCCGCATTATGAGTATTAAGAATTTTTTCCACGTAATGTGCTTGACTTAATGCAAGTCCACTCTGAGTTCGTATGATCTTTATTCTGGATCACATCAGCCAAACCCATATCTTTCATGTCAAACTTTGATTTCAACATGTCTTTAGTAGAATTGATCATCTTGTCGTTACTGCCAACGATAAGCATATCATCTACATAAAGACACAAGATTACATATCCATTATTCGTGTCTTTGACATAAACACACTTGTCGCATTCATTAATTTTGAATCCACCCTCTAGCATGGCGTGATCAAACTTTTGATGCCATTGTTTGGAAGCTTGCTTTAAGCCGTACAATGACTTAACAAGCCTACAAACTTTGCTCTCTTATCCAGGAGCCATGAAACCCTCGGGTTGGTTCATGTATATTTCTTCTTCTAAATCTCCATTTAAAAAAGCCTTTTTCACATCCATTTGGTGAACTTCTAAATTTCTTAATGCGGAAATAGCAAGAATTATTCTAATAGACGTTATTAGCGTAACAGGTGAATAAGTATCAAAGTAATTTAGACCTTCACGTTGTCTAAATCCTTTTATTACCAATCTTTCTTTGTACTTGTCAATGGTTCCATAAGCTTTCATCTTCTTCTTGAAGATCCATTTATAAGATAGTGGTTTACAACCATGAGGTAAATCCACGAGCTCCCAAGTATGATTTTGTAAAATAGAATCTATTTCACTGTTAATCGCATCTTTCCATCGAGGCCCTTCCGAGGAATTTACAGCTTCTTGATAAGAAGCGGGTTCATTTTCTACCATAAAAGAGACAAAATCGGGTCCAAATGATTTCTCGGTTCTGGCCCGTTTGCTTCTTCTAGGTTCAACCTCTTCTTCCTCGGGTTGATCTTTCCTCCCATCTTGGAGATCATTATCATCTCGTTGTCTCTTATCTTGGACAACTGCATCATCTATTCAAGATGTGCTTCCACTTTCCTTCTTTAAACAAGGAAATATGTTTTCAAAGAAGGAAGCATTCCTTGATTCCATTACTGTGTTCTTTTGTATATATGTATTTTTCAAATCATGTACAATGAAACGATAAGCACTGCTATTCTTAGCATATCCAATAAATATACAATCCACAGATTTAGGTCCAATTGTTTGAGCCTTAGGTTTCGGTACAGCTACCTTGGCTAGACACCCCCACACTCGTAAGTACTGGTATGATGGTTTTCTTCCCATCCACAGTTCATATGGGGTTTCCTTTTTATCCTTACGAGGTATCTTGTTTAAAAGATAGGTAGCCGTTAGAATGGCTTCCCCTGACATGTCCTGGCTCAAACCATAATTTTACAACATGGCATTAACCATTTCTTTCAAGGTACGGTTCTTCCTTTCGGCAATACCGTTTTGCTGAGGTGAATAAGGAGTAGTAAACTCGTGTCTGATTCCATGTTTCCGCACATTGATTAGAAAACGGAGACCCATATTCACCTCCTCTATCACTTCGTACAACCTTGATTTTCCTACCAAGTTGATTCTCAACTTCGGTTTTATATAGAAAAAACTTGTCTATAGCTTCATCTTTACTTTTCAACAAGTAAACGTAGCAGTACTTTATGCAATCATCAATAAATGTGATGAAGTACTTATTGCCACCTTTTGTGGGTAGTGATTTCAAATCACATATGACTGTGTGTATCATATCAAGTGGTTCGGTTTTTCGTTCAACCGATTTGAAAGATGATCTTGTAAGTTTGGCTTCGACACAAGTTTCACACTTAATAATTTGAATCAATATGAAAATTTGGTATGCCATTAAATTTAATCAAACGACGTATTGAATTATAATTAAAATGTCCAAGATGATCGTGCCACAAATTAGAAGACTCAATCAAGTAAGCAGAAGAATTCATTTTATTGATATCATTCTTAACAACTATTACATTGAGCTTAAACATACCATTCAAGGCATACCCCTTACCAACATACATTTGATTCTTAGATAGAACAACTTTATCATACTAAAAAACAAGACGAAAACCAAACTTATTCAAAATCCACCCGGACACAAGATTCTTGAGAATCTCCGGAACATACAAGACTTTAGTCAACTTGAGCTCTTTCTCGGATGTCATCTTCAAAATAGCATCTCCTTCGCCCTTGATATCATCAGTTGCAGAGTTGCCAATGTACAACTTCTCTCCATTGTCAACCTCTCTAAAAGAGTGAAACATACTCTTGTCAGCAGACACATGACGGGTTGCCCCAATATCAACCCACTAATCACTATTATTAGAATCTACCATGTTAACTTTAGAGATCATGGCAACGACATCAGACACCATAGCAATCATGTCCACATTATCATTCACCATATTAGCCTCGCATGGAGTCACCCGCTTTGGCGCTTTACAATTAGCAGCACGATGACATGGCTTGTCATAGTTGAAGCAATTTCCTTGAAACTTCTGCTTCGCAATTCCAGCTTTAGGAGCAAGGTACTCAGACTTCCCTTTGCTCTTCTTGTCATTCTTCCACCAAAGCTCTCGTCTTTAGACTTTGAAGAAGACGAACCATGCTCAACCATATTTTCCTTGGCAGAATCAGGTGTATAAGTGTTTTACTGAGCCAGCTTGTTGTCCTCTTCAATATGAAGACGAACAACCAAGTCTTCAACAGTCATCTCCTTTTGCTTATACTTCAAGTAGTTTTTAAATTCTACCCAGCTTTTCAATGATAGTGGCAACTTGAAAAGTTTCACTCAAAGTCATACCCACAGCATGAATGTCGTGTAGCAAAACATGTAGATCTTGAACCGGAGTTACCACATTCTTTGAATCAACCATTTTGTAATCCAAAAAATGAGCTACCACAAACTTCTTTGTACCAGCATCCTCAGTTTTGTACTTGCGTTCCGACGACTCCCATAATTCTTTGGCAGTCTTAGTATTGCAGTACACGTTGTACAAAGAGTCCATCAAACCATCCAAAACGTAATTGTGACACAAGAAGTCTGAATGTTTCCATGCTTCAAAAGCTTGCACAGCTTGTTGATTAGCGGGTTGACCTTCTCGAGGAGATTCCACATGAGGTTCGGTCTCTTTTAAGAATCTCGCAAGGTTCAAAGTTGTGAGATAGAAAAACATCTTCTGTTGCCACCTCTTAAAATTATGCCCATTGAATTTTTCTGGTTTTTCAGCATGATTAGCAATGGTGTGGGTAACTGGCGCATCATTTACATTCACATTAGTTGCAGGAGCACTGCTGGACATTCTGAAAAATCACACAATATCAAAACACAAACAGTTAGACAACTGTTATAAATCTGTATATAAGAAATTCAGTCGTGATCTCTATATACTTATACCGGATCTGCTTCAAAGAAACTCAATCTTGGTTTCAATGAATCAGATGCAATTATCAAATATATCAGTTTAACAGAAACATAATCTTGGTTTCAATATAAACTGATAAGAACAACTGCTTAAAGAAAAATGTTAGAGATCTGTTAATTAAAATCTGTAAAATTATAAAATGGTTTCCAGTGAAACTCAATCCTGGTTTCGACAGAAACATTTTATAAATAAATCTGATAAAATTATTAATCCGATTTAATAAAAGTTCTAATTCTGCTCAACAGAATTTTGTTTTAAGATTGTAGGAAACGATGTATACTTTTATTATATAAAATCGAATTACAATTATAAATTGACAGAAATTAAGAAACATAAAATAAATAACATTGATAACGAAAGCAGTAAAGATTAAGACGAGGTGCATGTTTAACACGCTTCCCTTAAAACAGATTCGTCGTCTGTTTCTCAGGGTACAACGTCCAAAGCTGTTGTACAGCCGGACTCGA
This sequence comes from Glebionis coronaria, assembly GCA_025667525.1. Taxonomy (NCBI): domain Eukaryota; kingdom Viridiplantae; phylum Streptophyta; class Magnoliopsida; order Asterales; family Asteraceae; genus Glebionis; species Glebionis coronaria. Next base: position 111,651,062 of record CM046874.1, on the reverse strand, counting down.
CTTACTTGCCTGAAAGATCACAGATACAGTGTGTGTTTCTGATTGAAAAAGAATGCTGAAACTTTGATGCAGAAAAGCTGCGTTTTTGGATATTCTGATTGAATGAAATTCAAGTTTTATTTATAGGCACTATATGTCTAGGTCACCAAGACAGAATATTTGCTCCTAAATTAAACTGACATGAAAATCTGTTATTAATAAAACAGATTCACAAATATTTTATCCGCACCCAAGCAGATGTCGGAGCAGCATTCGTGTTCGCAGGTCGCGCGCTCATCAACAAATTCAGTAGTGGGCAAAATAAAAACAACACTAGTTCAAGGAACAAAAATGTAACAACTTGATGCCTATATATAAACACAAACAAACCCCCCATTCTCATTTCACACTCTTCACGAACAAACAAAAAATGGATATTCACTTCCAATCTTTCCTCACCGGAAAACACCCCATCACCAACCACCCTTCTCCGGCCACCTCCGACGAGTCCTCCACCACACCACCACCACAAAAACCATCCTACCACCACCTCAAAAAACCAAAACTAGAACCCTTAGAATACTACCACCCAACATTAACAAACACCTCTTACCTTAACCAAAACATCAACCTCAACATTGACCCGTACCATCATCCTATGATCATGTTTCATCAGTTACCTGACCTCACATCCTTTGAAAACCTTCCACCAGTTCCCTCACTTCTCTACTACCCCCCTCTCTTACCTACATTTCAGCCTCAGCCTCGTCAAAAAACACCCACTTCGCGCGAAAAAACTCTTCAGAAACGTCGCACACTTAGCGAAAAAACACGCGCATTGCACAAGATACTCCCTATGAACAAAAAAATGGACATGGGTACATTGCTAGAGGAAACTTTTAAGTATATAAAGTTTCTTCAGGCTCAGGTTAAGGTTTTGGAGTTGATGCCTGTTGATTCGTCTACTACTGGTTCGAATTTTGGTACTAATGAAGATGATAACAATGTTAATGGTTATGGGAGTTATGGTTATGGTGCTTATGGTTATGGCAGTTATGGTTATGGTAGTTATGGTGATGGTGATGTTTATGGTGGTTTAAGCAGACTAAATAGGCAACAGTTGTTGGAGGCTATCGTGAATTCGCCTGCGGCTCAAGCGGTTCTGTATTCGAGTGGCTCTTGTGTTTATTCGACGGAACAGTTGGTTATGTTTAAGGATCTTGCTGAGAAGAATTATGCTTCAATGTACTATTGATGGTTTATTATTAGGTAAGTTTTTATTTAACAAGTGGTTTATAACTTTATATATTTATTTTACAAGTTTTTGATTGGTTTAGTTTGTTGTTTAACATTTTTATTTTTTTACTTTTTGTTACAGGTTGGAAATATTGCACATGGTAAAAGCTAAAGATGAGGAGGTTATGGGTGGTTTAAAGTTTTGAAGATTGGTAGTTTTTTTGGTATGGGTAAAAAAGATGTAGGAATTAACAGAGGAGCAGAGTAGTAACAGAGTAAGAATAGTTTTTAATGATTAAGTTGGGCTTTTTGTGTGATCCCAATGAAGAGACAGACACTTTTGATGTTATTATTTATTTATAAGTTTAAGAATGAAATAGAAACATATTTTGATGGTGTTCAGTGAGTTTGTTTTTGTTACTATGCAAAAATATTGATATTGTCGTAGTGATGTTTGTTTAAAAAGTTATGATTTTATCCAAAAATAAAATGTTACATTCATTTAGCATGTTTTGTGGGTACCAAAAAAAAAGCTCCTGAAACAAAATTGGTCTTTTGGTGGACAAGGCATGTTTGGTGCATATGTTGTTACAATAAAGGACAAAAATGTTATTGTCCTTTAGACCATCTGTAAATAAGGAATTGTATCTTCTTTGCTTTTTTTTAGGTAAAATTAGTTCTTCAACATTCATTTATAAGTGGAAAATAACTATTTGATGTTGGTGATAAAAAAGAATTGGTAGCTATAAACATCATATGTAAGCAGCTGTAGTCATATTTGGTGATTCATATACAACAGAACCGCTGATACGACCCGCTAAAACTATCCGAAAGCTATACACAAACAAAACCTCTAAGCTCAACTATGACAAAGGAGAAACCACGACTAACCAAATAGATGACAAAATTAACCAAAATAATACAGAAGGTTCTAGAATGTTTTCGAACCAACTCTTAAAAACTAGCAACTTAGTGGTAAATGAAAGTATAGAGACCTTGTTTATCACAGGATTTGGGAATTCTCGAAGAATTGACATCCAACAAGGTGGCAAGTCTTGTTAGTTGGACTCTTGGGGCGTGCGGGCCATAGGCGCGGTGCAACAACTAACTACTAACTGATGTTTTTGGTGATGAGCTATTGAGCTTGGGTGATACACCACCATATTCTGACATTGCATATTCTTCTAATCAAACATTTTTTTCTTGAAAAAAATCATCGAATTAGTAGACCTAAACTAGCATCATACAATAGCAACTCACAAGGGAGGAGCCTAGACGTAGCAAACGATACACGGGCCCATGGTGGTTGGTTGAGGCGTTGGATGGATATTACATGATCATCAAATAAGCAATCCAACGAATTTCACAACAAAAAGATCTGCCAAAAGACCAACTTTGGACTTTTAAGATATAAAAGTTGTGACTGCATGAGTAGCATCTCAAATTCTTTTTACAAAAACTTGTAGATTTCATAATAAGATTAAGGGAGTCAATTGTTAAATTAGTCCCGATACAATGCTCAAGCTTGTATGAACCAAAAGGAGCCTTGAGAGGGGTCCAATACTCATACCCATATAACTATCAAGAAATCTCTACGGTTCAAACAATGGCTCGTGGCACGCATATGCGCGTATGCCAAGCTCAAAGCCTAAGCTGTGACACAGAGCAATCCTCGAACCACGCCTGAGCTTACTTTTATATTCCAAATCTAAAGGTGAGCAAAGAAACCAATAAGAGAAGCAAGGTCTTTGGTGGATTTAAGAGCCTAGACAGAAAGGAACAGACATACAGCCGTTCCTAAAGAACGGAAACTCAAATTTAGAAAAAAAGGATTTACAAAATAAAAAGTGCTCATAATCTGTAATTCTGTATGGTACAAAGCAGACTCCTCAATTCAGTTCCCATATAGTATATGCATATGAGCACTTGCAGCTCAAAATACTGTGATGTGTGATGAAGAAACAAAGTCATGAGCCCCAAAACATAGGTCAAGAAACCACCATCAAACATGTATACCAACCCGGCATGCGTAAGGTCTTCAGGTCCATATACAGACAAGATACGGGGTATTACTTATGGAACTCAAGGAGCAATGTAAAGAAGATAACATTGTGGGTGATCAACAGAGGACATATAATATCATTGGATATAAAAGGTCCAACAAAACCACATGTTACATCTACTAATCTAGAAGGGCAACCTAGCAAAATTTCATAACCTATGTACCAATCAATATAAATGGAAACCTGACAAGGATCCTAGTTTTCAAAAGTAATACCACAAATGTCCTAATGTAATTAAGGAAAGACTAGATGAGTAGTCAACAATTCCCCTTTTTTTGTATAAAAAAGGGAGCAAAGTTTAACTACTTTAGCCACAGTAACACCCTATTCTTAGGGCAAATAATATTAAAAAAATATTCATTAGAGCAGATGTCATACAGACTTACAGAATTATTTAGAAGTATAGATGAAAACAATTAATGTTATGGTGATCAGCATACATCAGATAACCAGATAATATCTTAAATTCACACCTTTAACCATAAGCTACATCCATCAATAAAGGAATGGTATACAGGACAAAAAAGCTATGCCCTAAAGTCTTGCTAGTACTAAACAAGCAAGTGGAGACATAGCAATCTAATTTCCCAATGTAACTATAGGAGCTAATGAAACAATATGTATACAGCATCAAGATCGTAGCTTGACATCTCCATAGCAATAATGTAACCCTTTTCCAGCACAAATATTGGAAAGAAATCTTATGTCATACACGAAAACTGAGCAAAGATGAATCAAGGTCATTTCTAAAAAGTAAATCTAAGCACACATAAGTAATCAGATGTAGTTAAAAAAATGTGAAAGACTGATCAACAACCTACAGATATTATTCATGAACATAAACAAAAATGTGAAAGACTGATCAACAACCTACAGATATTATTCATGAACATAAACCCGTAAGTCTCTATGCTCTTCAATCACAGAGCATTAACAAGATCAATTATCTACACGTGGTAAAGACACAATGCATCCTAAGTAGCAACATAATCAGCTCAAAGAAGATGGATTATTGGAGATTCTGAAGTGATCAACAATCAAGGGATAATTTTTAAATAACACATCTTTAGAGTTAAACACATAAGATGCAAGAAAATATAATACTGTAATCGGCAAGCTAAAACATCAAAACATGCATTCCAGCCGATAAGCTTCAAAAGGTATCTTAAGACTCAAAAACCATAAATAGTACCCTAGATTGAACACCCATAAAAAGTTAAAAACACCACACTTATGAAAGAAGAAAAAAAACTACTATATGTACCATATACCAATCTAAAAGGTAACCTAGTAATGATTCATGATTGTAGTTTTCAAATGTAACACTAATGGCCAAATTTAATCAAATGCTGAGTAGTCAACAAACTCCCTTTTTACGTATTATATGAAGTGAAGGCAAGAACTAAGTTGAACATATTTGACCTTGATGCTACCATCCCATCCTCGGGGTCTATAATATTAAGAAAAGGTGCTTTAGAGCACAGGCCTTTAAGAAAAGAAGCTATTCATCCTGCGTATCAAACCAATCAAGAAAACTGAGCAAAGGCACATCTAGTTACCAGAGGTAATTATACATTATACATACCCACATGAGCAACTATAGCTGAAACTATTGTAATCAACATACTACAGAGGATATAAACTCACATCGTTAACCATAGTTGCATATGTTCTTCCTCCCCAAGAATATAAACTAGACCAGTCAATAAAGACATGGTATACAGCGCAAACAAGCTATGTACTGTAACTATCTAAGCAAGCAAGTGAAGATTCATCAATCTAATTTCCAAAACAAGCTATAGAAGCAAATGATCAATCGTAGTTGGCAATGATACCGTGCATGACCAATAACAGATTACTTAAAATCCCAACTTAACATAGATAAGTTGTAGATGAAAATCTAGCTTACTTAATGATTTTCTTTTTCTTCCAGAAATCACATGTCATAAAAGGAAACCGAGCAAACACGAATCAATGTCATTTCTAAACAGTAACTATACGCACACATAATCACTCTGTTGTAATAAAAATAATGGCGAGGGTGATCAACAAAGGATGAGCATATTGAACCCTAAAGTCTATGCTTTTCAATCACAGAACATCGAACACGACCAATCAAGAACAAATGTGGTAAAAACGCAATGCATCCTAAGTAGCAACATAATCAGCTCACTGAAGCAGCTGCATTAATGCAGTTACGAAGTGTCAGCAATAACCGATTTTGGTTCAAAATGAAGCTCAAGGTAATCAACAATTAGTAGATGGTATATAATATAACATCTTTAAACCCATAAGACGCAAAGATATGTAAATACATGATAAGCTAAATCATTAAAACACTTTCCAGTCAACGACATAGCTCCAAAAGTAACTTTAGACTCAATTTAAGATAAACACACCGTCATGGGTGATCCACAAAACATAAATAGCAACATAATTGGAACATCTTAACCGCATAAAGCTAAACCACTAAAACAAAAGCTTCACTATAAGGTAACTCAATTACCTACCGCCATCATCCCTCCGCGTTTTCCACTTCACTAAGCAAAGCAATTCTCTTCCTCCGCAACAACGTCTCATTCTCAAAAAGCAATTTCCACTTCTCATCCATTTGTTTCGCCTTACCTTCCCCAATCAAACCCAAATTCTCCTTAACCAACTCAACCACACCCGCAGGAAACTTCACCGACGACGAAACATCCGAAACCAACCCAGCGTTCCAATACGGATACAACGTCTCAAAATCCTTCTCAACCATCACCTCCACCTCATCCTCGTCCACGTCCATCTCCTTCACCGGCCTCACCCTCGCTTTCGGCTTGGCCCTCTTCCCATCCTCGCACCCGTCTTCACCCCAAATCCTCTCCGAAACCTCAAACACTTTCACATCATGCTCCTTCGCAAAACCAGGCCCCCCTTTCTCCACATTGACCCGAAACTTCTTCTTCAACCTCCTAATCTTCTCATACACCTGGCTCTTAGTCGCATTACCAGGAATGGAATCAATCATAAACTTATAAAAATCATCCAATTCAGACAAAGGCGAAACGCCTTTCTCCGAAAAATACTCCAAATACCCTTCTAACAACAGAATCTCATCATCATCAGTCCAAACTCTCTTATTACCTAGTTTCTTATCATCTTCGAAGTGTGAAAGCTTAATTTTCTTAGTAGGTGTGAGTTTTTTCGAAGGCTTGATAGCGAAATCGGAAGCGGAAGGCGAAACGATGTCAGAATTGTCGAAAGATGATGAAGGGGGTGTTAAGGATAGGGTTTTAGGTTTTGTGAATGAATTCTTGACATGGGGTTGAGTTTCTTCATCATCAGATTCTGATTCATCTTCTTGTTCATCATCATCTGAGGATTGATTAGGGTTTTGGAAATTAGGGTTTTCTTGTTGTTGTTGTTCTGATGATTCATCCTCTTCATCGTCTTCTTCTGAATCTGAGGGTGGAGTGAAATTACGTTGTTCTTGTTGTTGTTGTTGTTGAGGTTGGACATCATCGTTATCAGATGCTTCTGAGGATGAGTCATCATCGTTATCGGATGATGAAGCTGAAGGTGGGTTGTCTAGTGGTGCAGATCGTTTCTTCGAAGCCATTGTTGATTTGATTTGATTTGATTCAGATTTTGAATTAGGGTTTTATTTGGGGATCATTGGCTCCGGGGCAAATTAAGGAAGAAAGTTTTGTGTTAGGACGTAGGGGTGTCAGTAGGGTCGGGTTGACCCGAACCGACCCCGAATCCGTACCCGATAAGACTAATCGGATCGGGTGAAATCGGGTTAAAAATCTTGTCGGGTTGTTTTTTTTACCCGACCCGATAATTCGATAGTCTTAGCGAGTCGAGTTAGGGTTGAATTAATTTTTTTATCGGGTTTGCGGGTTAACCCGATAAGACCCGTAAGTACTATACGAAATCTTTTAAATAATATGTCTGTTATTTTTAAAGAATAATTTGCATGCGCTTTGCAAGTTTAAATCAATCAGAATATGAATTATCTCCTTTACAATGTCTTTTTTATTAATTAAAACCATTCAGTTAAATCATTTGAGTATTACTACTATAGTTGATTCTTATACAAACAGTACGTTTACTTGTTTCACAAACAGAATCATATGGTTTACTTACTACTATATGCCTAACTATTTATTTGTTATTTAGTACATTATTTCTAAATTGGCCAATTAGAACATGGAAATATAACTGATAGTTTGTTAAGGAGTAGAACAAATAATAAGATTACTCATAGTTTATTATTGACTTCGGCATATTTATAACCCGGTAATCTGAATCACCTGATCCGACATAACCCGACCCGAATACCATCCGAACCCGATAATCTGATTCTTTATCAGGTCGGGTTGCGGGTAAATTTTTAAAAACCAAAACCCGACCCGACAAGACCCGATAACACCCCTAGTCAGGAGCAGAGGTGGGAATCGGGTCGGGTAAAACCGGTTCGGTCAATTCGGTCGGGTAAATTAGAGTTCGGGTCAACCCGAGTATAAGGAAAAAGTATGAAAATTGGTTTATTTAAGTAATAAACTAATAATACAATGTAAAATGTGTTATTCGAGTCGGGTCAAGTCGGGTTGATCGGGTTCGGATCAAATCGGGTCAACGCTAAAAAATATAAACCCGGACCCGAGCCTAATCAGAACTCGGGTCAACCCGAATTGACCTGAATACGTTTTTGGATCCGAGTGATCCGACCCGAATAGGCTTATTCGGGTTCGGGTTGGATCGACTTTTTCGACACCCCTAGTTAGGAGGAGGGTTGAGCAAAATAGACTACGGATCGAACCCGACGAGTAATTGGACCGAGTGGACTGGACCGAAGATGTTTCGGTTTGTCTTTGGTCTGTTTTTTTTTTCCGATTCGGTTGGTTTAGTTCGATTTAGTTCGGGTTTAAAACACCCAACGATTATGCTTTTTTAGACTGGATCGGTCGAAGATTAAATACTCAGACTCGATCATTTCGGTCATGAAAACCCTTAGTTCTGATTAGGAGAGAAAGGTTGCACACGGTCCGAAATTTCAAAAAATTTATATATCTTGTTCGGCTTTTATGGTTAGCTCAAACCATTAAAGTTATTGATTTCATTTTTCTCGTTTAATGGTTTTTTGAATTAACTAAAAAAAAGTTTGTATGAGAAAGTTATATTCAAAATACCGCAATAACTTTTTCTCTTCTAGTCATGTGATATTTTCACTATAACTTTCTTATACGAACTTTTTGTTTGCATGATTAAAAAAAATACATGACGAGAAAAGAGAGACATGTAACTTTAATATCTTGAGCTAATCGTGAAAACTTAAGAAAAATGGAGCAATTTTTTCAAATTTGTAAGGTTTAACCTTGTGAAATGAACCTTGCAAATTTTATGTAAAATAGCAAGGTTTGACTTTACAAGGTCGAACCTAGTGAATTTATAAAAAAAAAGACCAAGTTTGACTTTGCTAAGTCAAACCTTGAGATTTCTTAAATAGGTCCACAAACTCTCGTAAAACTTGGAGATTTTGTGGGTACTTATGATATTTTGATAAAAAAAAATAGGCAAAAGTTTTGTTGATAATTTTGTATTACCAATGTGATTTAAGTGTAATGGATTGACTTAGTTGACCAATGTGTAATCGTGATAAACGTTCATCAAGTCGGGGCTGTGCGGAGTGCACACTTGTATGACATTATTACGATTATCATACGGGGGCGAAGCCCCCGTACGACGGGGGTCCGGGGGCAGCGCCCCTGGGCAGGGTCCAAGGGGCGGCAGCCCCTGCCAGGGTCCAAGGGGCAGCGCCTCTCGCTTTTTTATTTATTATAAATTGCTATGTTAAAAACGCGCTAGAAAATAAAATTTCTGAGTATTCGGACCTATTTTGTACCCGTTATTAAACCTGCGGTTTTGGTTACAATAACTAGTTTTGGCAGTTACAACCATAAGGACAGGAACTGTTGGTCATATAACCTTTTTGGTTTTTCTGGTTCTGATTCATAACAACAAAAATCACGTATACAGTTCGAATCTGAGTTTTATATGATTGGAGATTTCGATAGAACCATCGACATACTTTGATCTGAAAGTGTATGTCACACCCCACCATGGCGGAATATGGGGCACGACGTATGGATATCATCACAACAATAGCGTGTCTATAGAGATAACTAAATGGTATAAGAAATGTCATAAATGGCGACACAAATGTCATGACAATATCTCAACATGCAGGAGTCTAGGTAAGTAGGTAACAGTCCTACCTCTTACCCAAGACAAACAAGTAACACAAACAAAACAAACATATAGGTGCCAACAGTATCACTTATTTAAATGAACAAATAAAAACTAAGAAGGAACGGGGTTCTCCTTCTATATGCAATCCTAAGGCATCCAAGTCTAGCCATTTCTATCCTCAAGCTCAACCATATTCACACCTGAAAGAGACACTAAAACACGTCAACATAAAGTTGGTGAGAGTCATAGGTTTAGACTCTAACGCCAAATCAGTTACAAGCTATGAATAACAACCATCAACACAATAACATATGGACAATGTGCTACAATTATGTATTAACAACTAGCATTCAAAATCAATCATTCCAAACCAAAATCCAAGGCTCCTACCTTGCCAAACAACATGGTACCATAGATGATCACACTATGTACCTATCCCAAGGCCACTACCTTGTCAAACCACAAGGCCACTACCTTGTCAAACCACAAGGCCACTACCTTGTCAAACCACAAGGCCACTACCTTGTCAAACCACAAGGCCACTACCTTGTCAAACCACAATAACTGAGACGGCACGTATCCCCCGATCCAAATCATACACAATCAAGAATCACATAGCAGTTAATCACATAAGTGCACACACAAGTCCATTACCAATCATAAAACATTCACAGCATAAGTTATAAAACCAAACAGTGTCTCTTCCATTCCATCTGGAAGTCAAAATCATTAAAAGACATGGGACTATGAAACTCACCTGATAGCTTCTTCACAAGTCCTCGCACTAGCAACGAGCTAACAAACCAAAAACACACAATCAATACCCGAACCAATCACCAAGATGGCTCATCAACCTATGATGGACATCTAGCCTATTCCCATATAATACCTCATTTATAAGCTCTAATAACCCCATTACCCTTCCTTAACAAGTCCCTAACTTGGTTAAGTTTAATAACTATCCCGTTCATATTTTACACAAATCATTCCCAGTTTTTAAGTCTCAAAACTTTAAGTCAAAAATCCACTTAAACATACCCATGGTTTCTGTAAAAGAAATATTCATACCCTTACATATGTTGGATAACACCTCCCACTTGCCCTAACCTTAAATCTACTGTTAAGGCCCCGATATACATATATCTACTTTTGTCATTCCAGATTTCCTGATTTTAAACGTACTAAAAGTTTGTTACCATTAAGGGGTCTTACCCTAAACCACAACCTTAGCCTAAGTGCAGATACTTACTACAATATATAAACCATCTCTCACGTTCGTGAGAAGATCCCAATGCAATCCTAAGTACCCCAAACAACCCAAAACTTAAAAAGAAAACAGGCTGAATTCAAAACTGTTTTGACCTCCGACTGTTGTAACCTGTTTTTGACCCACTTCCCGACCTCCAATTTAGTTCTCGTTTCTTTCATTGGAAAGCTACTTCAAATATCATTCCAGGGGTACTTGGATCGTAAAATAAGAGTTTATAGAACTCCCGATACGATCAAAACAATTGACTCAAAATCTGCCCAGTTTTTAAAAACGGGTTTAACAAAATCAACCTCATTAATTAACCCTAATCCCTCTAATTACAAGCCCTAATTTGTTTAATCATTAAAATATGATTAATATACTGTTTTTAATTAAACCCTAACCTAAATCCATCATAAGATGATCATAGAAAACATTAAAAACAATTAATATGAAAAAGGTTAAGAAGGTTTTACCTTTAATTTAATGGAAGATGAGAAAACCTAATTTTTAAAGAATCCTAATTGGCCACCATTGATGAATTTTGACTAGGAGATGTTATGGAGGTTAAAAACCTGATTATTATGGTTATGAGTTGGGTTTGGTTAAGTCCTAAAGGCCCCCTAATCCCATTACAAGTCCATTGGGCCTGTTTTGGGCTTTTCCCTTCTTTCTTTCTTCTTTGGTGCGTCTAAACCGACCCAAACACCCCTAAATTCGTTTTTTTCCTTCTTTTATTATTAATATATGTATTAATAATATTACCTTAAATTTCCTTAATTTATTTCAGCTCCTAAAGCCTCCAAAACCTCAAAACCGTAAAACTAGTCAAATTTACGCGTTTTACCGTAAAAGTCATAAAATATACACTTTTATAAAAAATCTCAAATTTTGAAATAAACTTTATATTTAAGTCCTAAATGACTTAAAACCATCCCGAAAAATATTCATATGACTAATTACCTCATCCGCGACCTCTAAATGCTAAACCGTAAATCGTAAAAATACGATTTTCTATAATACATATACGTATACTTAGAACCACCAAATAACACCATCTCACTTCATAGTCACTACCATGTGAACTCATGAACATGAAATCATCACACATCGTTTCATTCACAAGGTACCCCGTACCAGAAACGATATCCAAACCACAATCTATACACACCAATAAGCATATAAACACGTAAAGACACGCAACTAGCATAAAACAAAACTAAGTGGCGAACCTCAAAACCAGGGTTGTCACATCACTCCCTCCTAATAGAAATCTCGTCCCGAGATTTACTCCTTAGGATCAAACACACAGACAACAAGTCACACGAGGATACTTGTTCTAAAAGAACTCCTCTCATTTCTAAGTGAACTTTAGTTCAAGTTTCAAAATTCCACATGTACAAACCAAAAACAATTAAACTCATTGCCAGACTCTTGACCTCACAGTCAATAAATCTCCTAGATGACTCTTTGATAAAACAAAGACTCTCATTAACACAAGTCCCGAATAACCGTACATGCAAAATGCATTCTCAAATAACCTTTACTAATCTCAATACATGAAATGTATCATGTATACAACTCATTTCCCCCAGGAAATTCTATGCTCATAAGCTAATGGTCCGATCTTTCTAAAGATCATAAATGGACCTACAAAACTCTACATCAACTCTTCCATTTTACCAAAACATACCACCCGTTACTATGGGTGAAACTCCATACATAACTTTGTCACTAAATCTAGTGGTTTCCTCCTTTTCTACATAACATCCCTTGTTGCTCTCATTCTGTCCACAAACACCATTACCACATTAGTAGCCTCTTTTACCAATTCTAGTCCACAATGAGGACAACTCACCCTATCCTTTCATATCGTGCCTCAAATGGCATTTATCGACTTCTAGTACGATAACTATCATTATATGAAAACTCAGCCATCGCTAACGAGTTTCCGAACTACCTCTAAATCAATCACCCATGTCCAATTATGTTCATCAACTCCCTTCAGTCCGTATCCCAAACTACTTTAAATTCCAATTTCCTTACAAAGTGACCTATGACTGTCTTTCACATATCCATTAATTCTTCCAACTTCCCAACTACGTGACTTCTCATTCCTCTTGAAATAGGTGATGAATTAGTCAGTCTATCGACTATCACCCAACTCTCATCGTACTTAATCCCCCACTGCATTATGTATCCCTTCCACCAACTTCGTCCTTACATCGCCCTTTCTAAACTACTCCTATCCATGTAGGAAGTATAGTCTACGTCCCTTTCCTCCTTACGATTGTCCAAGACACACAACATAAATGTTGACGCGTTCACTGTTTAGACAACTCAACTCGTGCAACCCACATCCTTCATCCAAACCACTCTAATACATCATCCCTATAGTTTAAGTTCGTCTCAGCTTCACCTCATCCTTCTTATTCCATGTCTCATCGACCATGCTTGCCTTTCCCAGATGGTACTTGGCCTTGCAATTTTCTTTCATCAATTAACTCCACCCATCACCTTTGCCAAATGTTCAATCAAGATGATTGAATATGTGTTGGAGACGTTCATGATCCGTATAGATCATTCTCCACGTCTCGTACACCGAATGCCTCTAGCATTCTAGGCAGATATAACAGTCCAGCTCCACTAACTAAGTCTATCCAGTTCTTCCAAATCTTCAGTTCCTGCAACGTATAAGCGATCGCCTTTCTTTGTCGTCCTCGTACGCGTCCAAATCCTTACTCCACGTATCGTCATGCTTCGTGAATTCATCCGGTCCTTCCGATAATGCCAAGATCGTCTCATTATCCAATCCACCTCTTTAGCCTCCAAAACGCTTCCTCATCCAATCTACTACTAAGCAACTCAACTTTTATCCGGCATTCCTTGCAATCTCTAACAGCTCTTGTTTTTTTTTATTTTAAATCACTCCATCAACGATTTGCCTTAGAAGGGCACTAACTACAACTCCTCTCACTTCTCCTACTTGCTCTATTTATGGTTCTACCTCACAGTAATAGGCAAACCTACTAAATTTCAGGAAATTTTCGGAAAACTTACATGCCCTACGAACAATCATAAATACCTTTGAGGTATTACTTCCCCTTCCAACACTCTCTATGGCGCGTTACATGTGCTAATATCCCACAAATCTCTATTCATCTCCTTGGTACTCCTAAGAGACCTCATGACCACACTAGTTCGTCTATGAACTTCTTTCCTCCCCACTAAGGGTATTCCGACCGTTCTCTCATGGTCACCTACTTAAGCGTGTAGGCGCGACAAAGTCTTTCATACGACTACCTCAACGCTCCCGAACAATACGAAACCAAAACTACATCCTGAATCCATCAGATACGATCAACGAATCAAACCAACGGATAACTAACGACATTTCACGTGCACCAATTAAAACAAGTCAAAAACCACGAGACTCAAAAGAAAACTCAAACCCAGAACATGCATCGATTCAAAATGACCCATGACAACGAAAAATAATCCAAGAAACACCCAATGGCAACCAAAACATATTACGCCCCGCAACATATTATTTAAACCGTGCAAAAGACCGACCTTTCCAAAAGAATATACTTTTATTTATTATTGTTATTTTTTTTTACCTCCCCACATCTATGTGACTCAAACCATCTACAAAAAACCTTCTAGGCGATCTCAAAACTCAACCCAAGGACTAGGTATCTCGTGCACCCCAAATAAAAATAAACTACTATTCAAAACTCAACCTTGAACCCGACACTTGTACAACAATTCCAACCAGTCCACTGACCTCCCATGACTATACTTTCTGAATATTTGAAAAGTACGTTTCGAGTACATAATTTTTGGATTTTGAATCACTCAAAAAGCTCTAAAAACGAACAAGTTATGACCGAAACAGTTTTATATTAATGAAAGATAAAATTGTATGTGAAATCTTCATAAACTCAATTTAACCTTGAATTAATAATTATAAATGACGTGAATCGGTTAAACCCAATTATATAAACTATGTAAGTTGAAAGAAATTTTACTTCGCTTTATTTTAAAGAAAGTCTTTTAGAATTTGAAATAAATAAGTGTTGACTAAAAAGAAATCTTATGTTACATCTTGTTTCAAACACGACCTTACCCTTATTTTACCGAATACGACCAACTATCTAACCCTATACTAGATTTCCAAGTCCCCTTTTTCCATATACCAACCAAAAGAATTGTAAGACTCAACATAAAAGATTTCATTATCTCAAAAGAAATCTCAGGTTATTTCAACAGACTTAAAACCAAGAACGCCGTTTTAAAACGTACACGTGAAATACGACACTAAAAAAAATACGCTACAAGACACAGTTCAAAAGATTCAAAACGTCGTTGAAACTCCACCAAACTCCAGCACCATAAAACACGAACAAACACAAGGCACGTTCAAGTTATAATAACTAGTGAACGACCATATACCATAGCTTAACACATAGTAGTATATATACATCCGCATATGTATACCTATTGAATCCCCCAAACATACTCGTTATCATACACGTAAGTCAATCAATTGCTTTATACGCTCGTTTTTCCATACGAGTAATCACCATCTCACCGTGCCACAACAAGGCATAAAGCCCACCTCCAAAACCAAACCATATCGTGTGACCCCAAAATCACACAACACAACTATAACCCAAAACATATAACACAAAAAGAACAATAGCCATATCGTAGGTAGCCATTACATATACCCATATAAAATACGTATACCCAAATTCTACATCTCATCATATACAAGCATGTACTAACCCTCTTTCATGCAACCATACTTGGGAACCCATTGAAGTTGTGGTACTTGTATAACTATGTTGGCCACCATACTTATACAATTACCCTTTCCTCAATGCACTCCCTCCTATGATGACACTTATAAGAATCAATACAACATATAACCCATAAATCCATCTTCTCACATAAGCTCATAACCACATAACCAATAAGATCCAAAACTCCATCTATAAAAATAACATAATAAAACTCTTGGAATACAGAAATCCATAGTCTAGCTTAAACAGCCTAGACTAAATCCAAAACAAAAACATAATCAGTTATAAGTCATGTCGCCCATAAGAGTGGAAACGGCTTAAAATCCTTCCTACCCATGTACTCCTAGTAACTCGAACCACCACACGATTCTTAGGGAACATGACTTAAACATCAAAAGAAAAATATTGTACCTCAGGTACATAAAATAACCCAACAAAAGATAGAACTACCATGCACCAAATTATGTACTATAATGTACAATTTAAGCAAAATACGACAGTGACTAGTGTGGACGATTATGGTTCAACCTGCACTAGTCACCACCCAAAAAGAAAATAACATGTGGCTAAGTATGAACTTACTATGGTTCAATTCATACTAGTCAAAACATCACAATAAATAACATTCAAACACAACAATTATAATAAAATGCACACATACTCCTATGACGCCTATATGCAGGGACCCTTAAGCTATAGACTAGGCTACGCGACTAGGCAACCTAATTCTCTATAACCATTGGCTCTGATACCATTCTGTCACACCCCACCATGGCGGAATATGGGGCACGACGTATGGATATCATCACAACAATAGCGTGTCTATAGAGATAACTAAATGATATAAGAAATGTCATAAATGGCGACACAAATGTCATGACAATATCTCAACATGCAGGAGTCTAGGTAAGTAGGTAACAGTCCTACCTCTTACCCAAGACAAACAAGTAACACAAACAAAACAAACATATAGGTGCCAACAGTATCACTTATTTAAATGAACAAATAAAAACTAAGAAGGAACGGGGTTCTCCTCCTATATGCAATCCTAAGGCATCCAAGTCTAGCCATTTCTATCCTCAAGCTCAACCATATTCACACTTGAAAGAGACACTAAAACACGTCAACATAAAGTTGGTGAGAGTCATAGGTTTAGACTCTAACGCCAAATCAGTTACAAGTTGTGAATAACAACCATCAACACAATAACATATGGACAATGTGCTACAATTATGTATTAACAACTAGCATTCAAAATCAATCATTCCAAACCAAAATCCAAGGCTCCTACCTTGCCAAACAACATGGTACCATAGATGATCACACTATGTACCTATCCCAAGGCCACTACCTTGTCAAACCACAAGGCCACTACCTTGTCAAACCACAAGGCCACTACCTTGTCAAACCACAAGGCCACTACCTTGTCAAACCACAAGGCCACTACCTTCTCAAACCACAATAACTGAGACGGCACGTATCCCCCGATCCAAATCATACACAATCAAGAATCACATAGCAGTTAATCACATAAGTGCACACACAAGTCCATTACCAATCATAAAACATTCACAACATAAGTTATAAAACCAAACAGTGTCTCTTCTATTCCATCTGGAAGTCAAAATCATTAAAAGACATGGGACTATGAAACTCACCTGATAGCTTCTTCACAAGTCCTCGCACTAGCAACGAGCTAACAAACCAAAAACACACAATCAATACCCGAACCAATCACCAAGATGGCTCATCAACCTATGATGGACATCTAGCCTATTCCCATATAATACCTCATTTATAAGCTCTAATAACCCCATTACCCTTCCTTAACAAGTCCCTAACTTGGTTAAGTTTAATAACTATCCCGTTCATATTTTACACAAATCATTCCCAGTTTTTAAGTCTCAAAACTTTAAGTCAAAAATCCACTTAAACATACCCATGGTTTCTGTAAAAGGAATATTCATACCCTTACATATGTTGGCTAACACCTCCCACTTGCCCTAACCTTAAATCTACTGTTAAGGCCCCGATGTACATATATCTACTTTTGTCATTCCAGATTTCCTGATTTTAAACGTACTAAAAGTTTGTTACCATTAAGGGGTCTTACCCTAAAACACAACCTTAGCCTAAGTGCAGATACTTACTACAATATATAAACCATCTCTCACGTTCGTGAGAAGATCCCAATGCAATCATAAGTACCCCAAACAACCCAAAACTTAAAAAGAAAACAGGCTGAATTCAAAACTGTTTTGACCTCCGACTGTTGTAACCTGTTTTTGACCCACTTCCCGACCTCCAATTTAGTTCTCGTTTCTTTCATTGGAAAGCCACTTCAAATATCATTCCAGGGGTACTTGGATCGTAAAATAAGAGTTTATAGAACTCCCGATACGATCAAAACAATTGACTCAAAATCTGCCCAGTTTTTAAAAACGGGTTTAACAAAATCAACCTCATTAATTAACCCTAATCCCTCTAATTACAAGCCCTAATTTATTTAATCATTAAAATATGATTAATATACTGTTTTTAATTAAACCCTAACCTAAATCCATCATAAGATGATCATAGAAAACATTAAAAACAATTAATATGAAAAAGGTTAAGAAGGTTTTACCTTTAATTTAATGGAAGATGAGAAAACCTAATTTTTAAAGAATCCTAATTGGCCACCATTGATGAATTTCGACTAGGAGATGTTATGGAGGTTAAAAACCTGATTATTATGGTTATGAGTTGGGTTTGGTTAAGTCCTAAAGGCCCCCTATTCCCATTACAAGTCCATTGGGCCTGTTTTGGGCTTTTCCCTTCTTTCTTTCTGTGCGTCTAAACCGACCCAAACACCCCTAAATTCGTTTTTTTCCTTCTTTTATTATTAATATATGTATTAATAATATTACCTTAAATTTCCTTAATTTATTTCAGCTCCTAAAGCCTCCAAAACCTCAAAACCGTAAAACTAGTCAAATTTACGCGTTTTACCGTAAAAGTCATAAAATATACACTTTTATAAAAAATCTCAAATTTTGAAATAAACTTTATATTTAAGTCCTAAATGACTTAAAACCATCCCGAAAAATATTCATATGACTAATTACCTCATCCGCGACCTCTAAATGCTAAACCGTAAATCGTAAAAATACGATTTTCTATAATACATATACGTATACTTAGAACCACCAAATAACACCATCTCACTTCATAGTCACTACCATGTGAACTCATGAACATGAAATCATCACACATCGTTTCATTCACAAGGTACCCCGTACCGGAAACGATATCCAAACCACAATCTATACACACCAATAAGCATATAAACACGTAAAGACACGCAACTAGCATAAAACAAAACTAAGTGGCGAACCTCAAAACCAGGGTTGTCACAGTGTATGACACGACTCTCAGATTATTGATCCACCAAAAGTCTAACAAGTTCTTGGTAAAGTTTCTTGGTAAAAACTTTATTTGATGGATTTTGTTAATATGTGTTCATCCGTTAAATGTTAAGGTGCAATTTATACACTGAAACTTATCATGTACGTAGCTAAATGCACAACAACAAGATCCCACCAGGGTAGGATAAGAGGGAGGTGAAGTGTAGACAAATCGTACCACTACATAGCTAAATATTCAAAAAAAAATCAAGAACAAATATGAAAATTACATAAAAAAAATCTAAAATTTTTGCAAGGTTCCTTGAGAAAGTGAAGCAGATGGTAGTGGCAATTCAGCATTTAATCCTCCATACTATCAGATGAAGTGACTCAAAGAAACAGATGATGGGAGCGGCTAATTTAAACGTTTGGAATAGAAGACATTGTAGCAGAATCCCTGGTCCAAACTAAGTAATCAGTGGCAGCATACACTCCTTTATAAAAGCAAGTGCTAGACTTTTAGGGAAGCGGGAACAAATTAACCACAATGTGTTCGCGTATGTCTCTGGCACATGGCCGAAGGCATAACACTTTCACCGAAGGAATTGCCACGTAGGAAAGAGAAAGGAGACAAGATCCCCCATATCTCGAGAGACCCTGTTTTACCCAAGAGGCAAGGTTTTATCCAATGGATCCAACCATTACCCGCCGCCTACTTTACACTGTTTCTGAGCATAGGGTACTGTGCATGATACATGTCTCGATGACATGACTACTAAGCCAGGTATGCTTTTACTTTGGGTATAAATACCCAAGGGCATTTATTACATAGAACAACACATAGTACACTACATTCATTTCTACTTAATAGTATTCCTCCGGTATTCCACACCGGATACCACTCTAGGTGATAGTTACTTACTCTCACGCCGGAGCTTGGTCTCGGGTGCACACCTGGGACGAGTTAACGTGCGTTCCTTTATTGCAGGATAGGCCCAACCTATAAGCAAATCGCACACGAGACCGAAGCTTAATCTACACAGGCTAAGAGCCTACGGATTTTTGTTTCAACATTTGGCGCCATCCGTGGGACCCTAAACTCGAATCTCCAAAAAGCTATTAATGCCAGGACCTTCGAGAAGTGGGTCTCCTTTGATCATATCACCAGAACGTGATAATACCACAGCGGGAGGGATGACAGAGAAACCTTCCACGTTGCAGCAGAAGATTCTTGAAAGTGTAAGTGAGTTGCGGAACTTGGTCGGACGCTATAATGTCGTAGGGCAAGAGACCCTTATTCCCATGAAGTTGGTTTTCGACGAAGAACCGCAGAAAACTCACAGGGAAAAGCCCGAAGCATCGAAGACTCATAAAGATGCTGATAAGTCAACCGATGACTTACAAAAACCTTTCAAGGATGTTGTCTCCTCACCATTCACCAGGAAGATCATAGAATTCTCATCACCAAAACACATCCTCCCAACAACACTGAAGTTATACACTGGTGTCACAGATCCCAATGATCACATAACACGTTTCGCCGGTGCGGCCAACTCGGGGGAGTGGCCCATGCCGGTATGGTGTAGATTTTTTCAGCAGACTTTAGATGGAGCAGCAGGAGGATGGTTTGAAAGGCTGCCACCGGGAAGCATAGGGCATTGGATGACCTAAGGGATCAATTCCTTGAAAGGTTTGCCTTAAGAAGGAAAAGTCTCAGAAGCCCATGGAGATCACAAGTATCGTGAGGAAGGCTCATGAATCGATTCCAGCGTTCAAGGAAAGGTGGACTGACCAAGCCAGCTACATACAAGGGGTACCGGAGGTCATGAAAATTTCCTCCTTTACTGCCGGAGCTAAGTGTCCAGAGTTGTCTCGACGTTTTTCGATGACGAGCCAAAAACCGTGGCTGAAATGTTCAGGAGGGTTGATGACTTTGCTAAGTCCGAAGAGGCTTATAAGAACACAGAAGTACCGCAAGGTGAAGGAAGTGAAAGAGGCGGAAAGGGCATAAAAGAAGATAAGTACTTTTCAGGGAAAAACTCCAAACGCAACAAAAACAAAGGTGACTACAGACCAAAGCATGCGTACTCACCATGCCTTCCACCCATGAACCCAAATAATTCAAGAAGAAATCAATATCAACGCTCCGGACTCGAAACGTTGACCAAGTTCCCTAAAGAGATTCTGGCCACAGAAATACAACTCCAGTTGCCTCAACCTCCACCCACAAAAGGTATGGTGCGCCCAGAAAATATGGACAAATATTGTGATTATAATAGGGAGAAGGGCCACCTCACTAACGATTGTCATCAGTTGAGAAAACAACTAGAAGCAGCACTTGAATCAGGAAAATTAAACCATTTGGTTAAGGATCTACGGGGCAGAGTGAATAAAGGAAATTAGGGAAGAGGAAATGGAGGAGGCGATTACAAGGACAAAACAATAAACATGATAAGGAACAAGTATTGTGAGATGAAGCGAAAGGATATGTAAGATCGAAGTTGACTGGATGAATGCCCCAATATACTTCCCACCGGTGACTGAAGCCGAAGCCTCAGACGATCCTTTGATATTCGAAGCAGAAATAGAAGGCTATTGGGTGAAACGTGTGTTTGTTGATGAAGGTGCAGCTATGGAGGTAATGTTTGAGCATTGTTTCATGAATTTGGATCCAGAGACGTAGGTTAACACCGAACCCTGTTAAAGTTCTGAGTTTCTCGGGCGAGGAAACTGCGCCTTTGGGAAAAATCGAGGTAGAAGTAACCTTCGGATCACATGACATGGAAAAGAAAACAACAACGACCTTCTGTGTTATCAGAGCTCCATCACCCTACAACATCATCCTTGGTCGAACCGGGATCAGAGAACTGAGAGCCATACCTTTAACAATACACTCCGCGATGAAGTTTCCCACTCCTGGTGGCATCGCTACGTTGAAAACAAAAGCAAGAGCAATTTTTGAATGCAGGGTGATTGAAGATGGTTAGAAGATAGCAAAAGAAAAGGCTATGGCCGTGGCGAAAGAATTAGATAAATGGGTTGCATTTGAAAAATTCAATCAACAAGAAAGGATAGAAGGGAAAATGACGGAGCAAGTTATTTTTCATCCCGGATATCTAGAGCAGTTGGTGACCATTGGAAGGTTGTTCACAAAAAACTGCAGATTGCAGCTAATAGATCTATTGAAGAATATCACAGATGTTTTCTCTTGGGAGCCATCAGACATGACGGGAGTCCCTAAGAGAATTATCAAACACTCACTCAATGTGGATCTGGCGAGAACCCTGGTGGCCAAGAAGAGAAGAACTTTGGGTGAGGAAAAAAGCCGAGCAGTCCAAAGGGACGTGGCAGATCTACTGAAAGCTGGAATAGTAAGACCGGTTCGGTATCCTACCTGGATCTCTAACCATGTTCTCGTAAAAAAGCCGGATGGTGATTGACAGATGTGCATTAACTTCAAAAACCTCAACTCGGCATGTCCCAAAGACTACAACCCTTTGCCTGACATCGATGTTAAGATTGGTTCGGTCATGGGTTTTAAGTTTAAATGTTTTCTCGATACATACAAAGGATATCATCAGGTGCTCATGGATAACGAAGACGAAGAAAAAATGGCTTTCTATACGGATGAAGGGACATTTTGTTATACCAAAATGCCCTTTGGGCTCAAGAATGTCGGAGCCACATACCAACGGCTGGTAGACTTCGTATTTCGGTCACAAATAGGAACAAATTTAGAAGCTTATGTTGACGATCTGATGATCAAGAGCAAAACTGAGGATAAAATGATCGAGGACATCAAAGGAACATTTGAAAACTTAAGAAGACGAAGGCCATCTCAGAAATGCGATCACCAAGGACATGGAAAGAAATGAATTCTCTTAGTGGAAAGCTGGCGGCTTTAAATCGTTTCTTGTCTAGGTCAGTAGAATGCTCACTCCCGTTTTTCGAAACTTTGAAAAATATAACTAAGGAAAACAAAGAAGAATACCAATGGACAGAACAGGCAGAAAAAGCTTTCCAAGAGTTGAAAAAGTTAATTATGGAACTTCCTTCGTTAGCATCACCAATGAGGAACTAGACATTATATGTATACTTGGCCGCGTCAAAGGCAGCAGTAAGCGGGGTTCTTTTAGTTGAGAGAGAAGGCGTTCAAAGGCCAGTCCGGTATGTGAGTCGTACGTTGCACGACGTCGAGACGAGATACTCAATGTTATAAAAACTAGACTTTGCTTTGCTACACCTTTCGAGAAGATTCTGCAGGTACTTTGAGGCACACAACATCCATGTCATAACCGACCAACTGTTGAAGCAAATATTGGGAAAATCTGAATCATCCGGAAGGTTGGCGAAGTACTCCGTTGTAACACCCCAAAATGTGATATGCGGAAGCGGTGAAGCTCGGGGGCTGTTACGTCATTGTATCATAGTTCAAGGTACAAGAGAACGACTCTTAATGAGACGTTTTATAGAAAAATACCTCGTTGAATTTAATAAAAACATCAAAGTACAAAAGGTCTCAGTTTCAAAAGATAGCGTAGCGGAATATAAAAGTTTTAAACATCAACGAGATAACAGTTCAAAAGCATAAGTAGATAAATGTCCGAAGATAGCCATGAAATGCATGCGGACTCCAAGTACTTCACACATCAGATACAAATCCTCATCAATTACCTGAGATAAATGCTAAATTGGGTCAACATAAAGTTGGTGAGAATATGGGTTTCAAGTAAAAATTCATAGTAAATCGATTTCAGATTTCATTTCATGTACACATGCAACTATAGGAGGTATAGTGCCAAGTGTAGGATAAATTGGGTGTTCACAATATTTATGATAACTAAGCTCGTGACATAGAAACTAATGATCCAGTACATACAATAGATTGTATATATAAATTTTGCCCCAATAGAGTACCTAGCCAAGATAACTCCGTTCACATAAATGGTATACACTCGTCCGGCGTCAGAATGCCCGAGTGGAGGTTGTCAACCCTCAATAGATCTATCCATATCATAAGAGCTTACTCCAGCAGAGTAATTAATGATTCACGATAGTGGGGACTACAGCTAAAGCAACTTAAGCTATCTCATAAACAGTGCTCACAAAGCGTTCACGGAAATCTAGTTTTACTTGCGTTCAGAAGCAAGCATCGAAAGCATTTATCACATCCCAAAAGATTAAACATACAAAACAGTTATATATAAAGTATTTTATGCACGCTAACGATGGTTAAACGTAAAAACGACGTAAAATACGAAAACCCGATACGTTAATTATATATTCACAGAAAGTATGGTTTATTACTATAAATAGAAAAAATACTAAAATACATGCATATAAACATATACAGAATAAATTAAATACGCTGTTCATGAAAATACGATCACGCTGTTAAAAACTAAACAGTTAAGCACATAATTCACAGATAACGAATAATCTCATGGATTATCGTCAATTCATTGACCGTCTCAGCATTTTGGTCAGATTCACATAAAGTGTTCAGAATAATGACTGAGCAGAGTGTCAAGTCATTACTCGTCATCAAACAGTTTTTCAGAAAACTCTGGATAACCTCCCGGTTCCAACACAGTTAAATCACATAGTTGACTAAATAAAAAGTCAAAGGGTAAAATAGTCATTTTACAAGGTATGAAAATTACCAGGTGTTACATTCGTGGAATTGGCAATGTATGAGATATCCTATGTATCACGAAATTCGATCAAGGGTCAAGTATTGGCAGACTTCCTCAATGAAGCACCTTTGGGCCATGAAGGAAATATGGAAATATACGTGATTACAGAGCAAGAAAAGCCAGAGGTAGCATGGACGTTATACACAGACGGAGCATCAAGCTCAAAAGGGGCAGGAGCCGGTATGGTATTAACCAATCTAGAAGAGATGGAATTTACATACGCTCTAAGGTTCAATTTCAATTGCTCTAAGAACGAAGCAAAA
Organism: Glebionis coronaria; assembly: GCA_025667525.1. Lineage (NCBI taxonomy): Eukaryota > Viridiplantae > Streptophyta > Magnoliopsida > Asterales > Asteraceae > Glebionis > Glebionis coronaria. Next base: position 111,626,145 of record CM046874.1, on the reverse strand, counting down.
TACGAAGCACTATTGGTCGGGTTGCGCTTAGCAAAGAAAATGAGAGTGAAGACTCTTGAAGCCATAGTAGATTCTAAGCTCGTTGCCTGTCAGTTAAATGGGGAATTTGTTGCCAGCGATGATAGGATGATGAAATATCTGGCCAAGGCAAAAGAAATCATCACGTGTTTCACAAAGTTCAACATCGTGCATGTATCAAGAACCAAGAATCAAAAGGCAGATGTCCTCAGCAAACTTGCTTCGGTTGCATTCAACCACCTGACCAAGGAGGTCCTAGTGGAGATCCTGGAGTCTTGGTCAATAGACGCTCAGGAGGTTAATGACATAGTACAAGAAGAAGGGGAAAGTTGGATGACACCTATTCGGAAGTGTTTAGAGAATGGCATATGGCCACAAGACCCTAATGAAGCTAGGGCAATGAGAATGCAGATAAGTCAGTTAATAAGTGTGAAAACACTTATCCTTTTACCACTTATTTCCAATAATAACAAGACCAAAACGTGTGATTTATGTCGTAAAAGTCAGAATTATGCGTGGTTTGTGTTTTTATTGTGTTTTAGGACCAGAATATGAAAAAGGAAGAAAACACGGGCTTTCACGGGCTTTTATTGAAGAAAACGGGAAAAGACGAAGTCAAAAGATCAAGAGTGCAAAAAGAACGGAAGTCCAAGGCCTATTCTGAAGATTTATCGAAGAAAAAGTCTAAAGACGGAAGTTTAACGAAATCGAAGAACTTAAGTCTAATAGAAGAAGAAAATTAAAAGACAAGTTCAAATCCCGAGACGACAAAGACAAAGAATTAAAGTCGAGTCGAGAAAACGTAAAGAAAGCAAGAAAGAAGATGCAACACATACACCCCTTCCACCTTCCCTATAAATACCCTCCTAATAGTCATTAGGAGGGAGTTAGCTAGTTAGTCTTTAATTTATTTTTTCATTTTTTAGAGAGAGAAAGTCTTAAACTTTCTCTCACTAGTTTCATCTTTTTCTTTTAATCTTTCAATATTAAATACTTTGTATTGCTTATCTTCATTAATCAAGTTCTATTTTAAGCTTTAAATCCTTAATCTCATTCTACTTTTCTTTGATTTAAGATTGATTTGGTGCGATTATCAATAGATCCGTGTTGTTCTTAATGATTTCGTGCTCAAAAAGTTAATCTTTTGATTATTTCATAAGTTTTCATTTGATTAAGCTTTGAGACTTTTGTGCTTATTGGCTTATTTTTATGATTAGCTTATTTACTTTATAAAAAGTTTCTTAAAAAGTTTATGTTTTTATTGTTTGATCCAAAAAGTTGATTATTTTGAGGTTGAATAAGTTGATACAAGTGCTTATTCGATCCGGTTTAGTCATTGATTCGGCTTAGTTTGGTGATAAGCTTATTATATAGCTTATACTAGAATCCCACCATTTTCGGAAAGGGTATAAACCCCTTTCCGATTGACCTTTTCCGATCAACCACCCCTCTTTCCGATTGAACTCCAATCGGAAAAGGGTTTGTAGATTCCGACGGTAGCCCACTTTGATATTCCGATTGGAGTGTTTCTGGACTTTCCGATTGCTAGTCTTACTAGTTATTCCGATTTGGGTCTTTGATTGGTATTCCGATTTGGGACCTTGTGTAGTATTCCGATTGCTCCTTTATGTTACATATTCCGATCACGGCTCCTACCAACTTTCCGATCAACCGATCGGAATACATTCCGATCGGGACTCCTTTTTGGGGCTTATTCCGATTGTTTGCATTTGTTTGATATTCCGACCTTACTTTCTTTTAGTACTTTTTAACTAAGTTCCTATTTTTAGAAAGTTTCCAAGTGTTAGTTTTATTTAGTGTGCTAATGTTTTTCCATTATTGCCTTTAAGTTTCCAAGCATTTATGTTTACTCGACATTTTAATATTAATCTTTTAACTTCCATTTTACTCAACGACACTTTAATTACTTGCTAATAGTTTAAAACAAACAAACATACCAAACCATTCTCTTGATTCACCAAAAGACGATTGAGTCGCACTTAAGACCGGTTCTCAATTCGAAAGAATTCGGACGATAAAGATTTTATACCTAGCCAAAAGCGAAGTATTAAATGGCGCCGCTGCCGGCTCTTTTCGTTACGATTAACGGTTTCTAGTGAGAGACGCATTGAATTTTGGGATCCGTTCTTTGAACGTTATTTTCATTGCTTCAAAAATTTTCAAAAATCCTAAAAACAAAAAATAAAAAAAAATATATAAAACTCTTCAAAAATACAAAAATATTAAAAAATCATTAAAAAGCAATTCTTTTCAAAAGGTTTTGCACCAAAAAGATTATATAGATATTCTCTTTGTGTATATTTTTCTTCTGCAGGTGTATGCGTACTAGATCTTCGAACTATTTTGAGCCCGAGACTCGTGAAGATTTAGTTATGGCTGGTGTTAATAACAACAATAATCACCCACCTCAACCCAATTTGAATAACAACAACAACAACAACAACAATGTTCACCTACCTGATTTACGAACTATGGAGGAATTGTGCCAACCCACAATGAACGGACGCGGAGGCCCGATTGCGCCAATGCACGTCACGGCTCAGGAGTTTTCGTTGAAGCATCACATGATCCAGCAAGTGCAAACTAACCCATTTCATGGAATTCCGGATGATGATGCCAACAAACACCTCGACGAATTCATTACCATAACCCAAAGCATGAAGTGCTCCGGTGTTTCTATGGATGACCTTCGCCTTCAACTCTTTCCCCACTCGCTTTCTTACCATGCCGAAAAATGGTTTGACCGTCTTCCTAAGAATTCTATTCATACATGGAACGACATGACTCAACGCTTTTTATCGCGCTACTTTCCCCCATCCATGGTCACTAGCCTTCGTAACCAAATCAGTGGATTCATGCAAGAGAATGATGAATCGCTTTTCGATGCTTGGGAACGGTACAATGATTTGATCGACCGCTGTCCAAATCACAATATGCTCCCCGTCACTCTCATTGACACCTTCTACAATGGTCTCACTTTTCGTGATCGTGACACGATCAATGCCGCCGCCGGTGGTACTTTTATGAAAAGGAGACCGGAGGAGTGTCGAGAGTTGATCGAAAACATGACTACTTACCACAAGAATTGGGATTCATCCGCATCCTCAAGATCTAACTCGAGAGTCAATGTTTCTTCTACTACCTCCAATCCTGAAATGTCTGAAATTTCTCGACAACTCGCTGAAATGAACAAGAATTTCATGGCCATAGCCAGAAACCACTTTCAACAAGCTAAAGCCGTTGCTATTTCTTATGACACATGTGGTGTCCCTCACTCTTATAATGATTGTCCTTCTACTCAAGGCAATTATTCTGAAAACGTTAACGCAGCTTACGGCACTTATCCTACGGGAGGCTATCAAGCCCGCCCGCAAGGAGACCGTGGCTTGCTAAGTTATCGTTCCAACAATTATCTTGCTCCTCCTGGTTTCCCTCCTGCAAACCAAAACCAACAACAAAGCTATAACCGAAACAACCAATCCCAACCTCGTGCTCAAAATTAATATCAATCCCAAAGAAACCCATACCCAACTCAAGGAAATTCTCAAGCTTACCAAGCTCCACCTCTCAATCAACTGATGGCAGTAAACCAAGACGTCGAGACGTTCATGAAGACTAATCGTGAGATGGTGACAAATCTTCAGAGTCAATTTGAAGAATGGCATGGTGAAACAAGGGAGCGATATTCGAGCCGAGCTAAGGAATGACATGGCCAAACACAGCAATGAAATTAATGCAAACATGCAAAACTCTTTTAATAATCAAGTTGTTCACCTTCGTGATATGATTGGTTCGCTCATCCAAGGTAATCAACCCTCTTCTTCGGGTACTCTTCCGAGTAATACCGTTGCGAATCCAAGAGGGGAGATGAAAGCAATCACCACTCGTAGTGGAAAAGGTTATATGGAACCCGAGCTTCCTACACCTCCACCCGTGATTGTGAACAAGGAAAAAGAGCAACTTTCCTCACCTCCTTCACCTTCTACCCCCATTTCCCCACCACCCGTGGTTGTGAGTGATCCTATTCCCTTAAAGCCTTCTTCTTCATCCAATATACCTTATCCTTCAAGGTTGAGGAAAGAGAAGCAAAAGAGCAAGGATGATATTCAGGTTTCAAACTTTCTCAAAAGGTTTAAACAATTGAATTTTAACATCTCCTTTGCCGAGGCTCTCGCTCACATGCCCAAATACGCTAAGATGTTTAAAGATCTTCTAAGTGATAAGGAAAAGCTTCTTGATATCGCTCAGACCCAACTTAATGAGAACTGCTCCGCAGTGCTCTTAAGGAAATTGCCCACCAAACTTGGTGATCCGGGTCGCTTCTTGATTCCTTGCAACTTCCCGGGAGTAGAGAATTGCATGGCCCTAGCCGATCTAGGTGCCAGTATTAACTTAATGCCTTTAAGTGTTTGGAAGCAATTATCTCTCCCTGAGCTTGTCCCCACCAAAATGACTTTGGAATTAGCCAACCGTACGGTTGCTTATCCAGTGGGGATAGCCGAAGATGTCTTTGTTGGCGTTGATAAATTTACCTTCCCGGCGGATTTTGTCGTCGTTGACTACGAGATGGATCCTCGTGTTCCATTAATCGTTGGACGTCCATTTCTGAGAACCGGTCGCACTCTCATTGATGTAGCCGCGGGCGAAATAATCATGAGAGTTGGTGACGATAAAATTGTCTTCAACATGGGTAAGATTTCTAAGCAACCTTATTCGTATGAGAGTGTTAACGCTATTGATGTTCTCGATGAGGCTTGTGAAGAACATTTTCATGATGCTTGCAAAAGTACTCTTTCTTCTCTACCCAATGTTGAGACCGTTGCCTCAATTGCTCCAGCATTGACTCCTTTTGGAGAAAGTGACTTGGATGATTTCGAAGCTAGCTTGGGTCCTCTCGATATTAAGTATGATAATTTGTCCACCAATTGGGATGAAGACATTCGTACTATTGAGAGACTTCTCAATGAGGACCCGGTTTCTCCTCCTTCTCCTAAAGAGGTGACTAATGATGATCCATCGTTAGTTTCACCATCTATTGAGGATCCTCCCACTCTCGAGCTTAAGGACCTACCTCCTCATCTTGAGTACGTTTTCCTGGAAGATAACGAGAAGTTACCGGTCATCATCGCTAAGGATCTGAAAGAAGACGAAAAAGCCAGACTTGTCGCCGTGTTGAAGAAGCATAAAAGAGCTATCGCTTGGAAAATCTCCGACATCCGTGGAATTGATCCTCACTTCTGCACACATAAAATTCTCATGGAGGACGACTTTAAGCCCACAATTCAAAGGCAACGAAGGGTGAATCCTAAAATCCTTGAAGTCATCAAAAAAGAGGTTATCAAACTTCTTGATGCGGGTATGATTTACCCTATTTCGGATTCACCATGGGTTAGTCCAGTCCACTGTGTGCCTAAGAAAGGCGGCATCACCGTTGTGCCCAATGCAAACAACGAGTTGATTCCTACCCGTCTCGTTACTGGGTGGAGAGTTTGTATAGACTACCGCAAACTCAATGATGCCACGAGAAAGGATCATTTCCCTCTACCTTTTATGGACCAAATGCTTGAACGTTTAGCGGGTAATGAATATTACTGCTTTCTTGATGGATTCTCGGGTTATTTCCAAATACCCATCAATCCCCAAGATCAAGAGAAGACAACATTCACTTGTCCCTACGGCACATTTGCTTACAAAAGGATGCCTTTTGGCTTATGCAATGCCCCCGGGACTTTCCAAAGGTGCATGTTGGCTATCTTCCATGACATGGTTGAGCAAACCATGGAAGTCTTCATGGATGATTTCTCGGTCTTTGGGGATTCCTTCTCTGCTTACCTTGCCAATTTGGAACGTATGCTTAAGCAGTGCGAAGATACTCGCCTTGTTCTGAATTGGAAAAATGCCATTTTATGGTAAAAGAAGGCATTGTGCTAGGACACAAAATCTCTAAAGCCGGTCTTGAAGTCGACCGTGCTAAAGTAGATGTCATAGCCAAATTACCTCCACCTTCAACCGTGAAGGGTGTGTTTTCTGGGTCATGCGGGCTTCTATCGTCGATTCATTCAGGATTTCTCTAAGATCGCTCGCCCGATGACCCACCTCTTGGAAAAAGATACTCCTTTTATCTTTTCTAAAGAGTGTCTCGAAGCCTTCAATCTTCTTAAGGATAAGCTCACTAAGGCACCGGTCTTGGTCACCCCTAATTGGGAGCTGCCTTTTGAATTGATGTGCGATGCTAGCGACTTTGCTATTGGTGCGGTTTTGGGCCAACGAGTGAATAAACACTTCCAACCAATCCACTATGCTAGCAAAACAATGACGGGGGCTCAATTGCATTATACGACAACCGAAAAAGAGCTTTTAGCTGTTGTCTATGCTTTTGAGAAATTTCGCCCCTATCTTGTTTTATCTCCCACCATCGTATACACGGACCATTCCGCGTTGAAGTACTTGATGACTAAGCATGATTCTAAGCCAAGACTTCTTCGCTGGGTTTTACTCCTTCAAGAATTCAACATTGAAATTCGTGACAAGAAGGGTGCTGAAAACCTGGCCGCGGATCATCTGAGTCGACTTGAGGATCCATATCAAGGGGATCATCCGAACAAAGAGATCAATGACTCTTTCCCCCTTGAGACCTTAATGTCTATAAATCTCAATCTGGATGACACCCCGTGGTTTGCGGACATTGCAAACTACTTAGCGGGTGGTATTCTCATCAAAGGGTTAACATCCCAACAAAAGAAGAAGTTCTTGAATGATGTTAAGACTTACTTTTGGGATGACCCTTATCTATTCAAACAATGTGCTGATCTGATCATTCGTCGATGTGTTGACGGACCGGCAGCTTTTGACATTCTCCAAGCTTGCCACAAAGGACCCACTGGTGGTCACTTTGGTCCCAACTACACCGCTAAAAAAGTGTTTGATTCTGGATTCTTTTGGCCCACCATTTATCGTGATGCTCACGAATGGTTAAGCATTGTGATGCTTGTCAACGTCAAGGCAAGATCACACATAAGGATGAGATGCCTCAAAATTTCATACAGGAATGTGAAATCTTTGATATATGGGGCATCGACTTTATGGGGCCATTTCCATCCTCCAAAGGGAACAAGTACATCCTCGTCGCCGTCGACTACGTTTCAAATGGGTTGAAGCCAAGGCTCTCCCCACGAATGATGCGAGGGTGGTCGTGAACTTTTTGAAGCAGCTTTTCGCTCGATTTGGCGTTCCTCGTGCTATTATCAGTGACCACGGGACTCATTTTTGCAATGATCAGTTTGCAAGAGTCATGGCTAAGTATGGTGTTAATCATCGTCTTTCCACCGCCTATCATCCCCAAACCAATGGGCAAGCCGAGATATCCAACCGTGGATTGAAGCGAATTTTGGAGCGTACTGTGGGAGAGCATCGCGCCGCGTGGGCCGATAAGTTAGATGATGCTCTGTGGGCTTTCCGTACTGCTTACAAGACACCGATCGGTTGTACACCTTATCGTCTTGTGTACGGGAAAGCCTGCCACCTTCCTATCGAGCTGGAACATAAGGCGCACTGGGCCTTGAAGTGGGCTAACTTCGGCATCAACAAAGCCGGTGATCATCGCAAGATTCAACTCAACGAGCTAAATGAACTGAGGAATGAAGCTTATGAGAACTCGCTGATCTACAAGGAGAAGATGAAGCTTATCCACGATGCTAAAATCAAGAACCGAGAGTTCCACGTTGGTGATCAAGTCTTACTCTTTAACTCTCGGTTGAAGATCTTCTCTGGCAAGTTGAAGAGCCGCTGGTCTGGTCCATTCACCGTCGCCAAAGTCTTTCCATATGGGACCATTGAGCTTTCTCAGCCAAATGGACCCAACTTCAAGGTGAATGGCCAGCGTCTGAAGCTGTACTTTGGTGAGGACATCTCTCATGAGATGATTCTTTCCCTCACCACGTTCCCTATGAACTAATATTGGGTCGAGTCAGGCTCGTGACTCGGTGAACAAAAACAAGCGCTTCTCGGGAGGCAACCCGTGATCTATCCTTTACTGCTTTTATAATAAGTGTAGGGGGAGCCCCACATATGTTTGTTGTCTTGTTTCTTGTGCTGTGCAGGGATTAAAGCTTCAAAGATCCACCTTGATGACTTTTAACGAACAGTGATTCCGTGTTCCCATCTTCCCGGTTCTATCCTAAACTCTTGTGATTCAATATTTCATATTCTATATGTTCACATTGAATTCACTTTAGTTGTCCTTTCCTTAGCAAGATTTAAACAAAGTGCACAATGTCCTAAGTGTAGGGGAGTTTACTCCCACATGCTTAAACATTGAGGACAATGTTTATCTCAAGTGTAGGGGGGACTTCTATCAAAGTAAGTGGTCTTTTCCTTGCATTTGCCCTCATTTTAACCGGAAAATTTGATTTTTCAACATTTTTCAAAATTTTTAATCTATTTTGGCCTAGTTGTATAGTTGTATTTGCTTTTGTTATGTTTCCATTGCTAGAATAGTTTTTCAATAAAGTGCTTTTAGATTTTTCTTAGTTGTGAACATTTTGACTCAACCCGAGTTTACTTACCTAAGTTTACTCTAGCTAGTATCCTTAACATGTTTAAGTCAAGTTTTGCTAGGCTTTTATATAGGGAGCTATAAAACGCGAAAGTCTTAACTCTCACGGGTTAAGAACAAGAACTTTTCGCAAGTTCCTATAATTGATCCTAGAGATTTGTTTATCAAGGGAACTTTAAAATGCGATTTCTAAAACTTTAAAAACTCTAAGAATTTGCAAGATCCTATAGATGACTCGAAAACCCAAAACTTTGATTTAATTGGCTAAGCATCCACGAGTCTCATTCCTTGAGATTTTAAACTGTGGAGAACGAGAGATGATAGAGTCAATTATAAGTTTGGTATTCTTTCGTGAATTTATGTGAGTTAATTATAAGCCTATTCTCCCTTCGCTTGTTAATAAATTTATCTGCAATAAATAAGGTTGTACGATTTAAAAGGTTACTTAGCTTCTAGCCCCAGATCGTTTAAAAGTTGCTCGGTACGGATTAGAGTTCATAGCCAAGGCATAACTTATTGAAGCGGGATGCGAAGATTGGCGAGTCCGAAAAGGCCCTAACAAGGCATGAGGGCTACATTTTGTTGCTAAATATCCAAAAGTGATGTGAAGAATCATTTATCGAAAATCAATATGAAGGATCGAGACACACGACGAAAAGCAAGAACTCCCCAAAAGTCATGGAGAAGTCTATCCAAAAAGGCCCTAACAAGGTATGAGGATAAATAGATCCAAGTCCTAAAAGGAGGCGGATCGTTGTATATCGAAGTCCAAAATAAAGATTGGAGAAAAATGAAGAAGTCGTGGTCCAAAGATGAAGAATCTCTCAAAACTTCAAGTGAAGAAATTCCTATTATGAAGAGAAGACCATTATTTCAAGAACGTCTCTCAAAGGCTCGAAGTATGAAGTCGCTGCCAAATATCGGTCCGAGAAAGGTCTCAAATCGTGAAGCGAGTTATGCCAAGATATGAACTTTATGAGGTCCCGAAAAGCAGTTTTAAAAGATTTGGTCCTTTAGCTAACTATTGATTAAATCGTTCACCTTATTTTTGGACTAAATAACTATCGAAATAAGTCAAACAATGCATCCTCGTGATCATTCAAGACAAAAATAAAATATAAGAGATACACCTAGGAATAAGGGAGTCTAAGTGAGTAATTGGCCCACATGAGTTCGTGATAGTTTGCTAACTTATAATAACAATGATCTCGTTTTTAAGCTTGGTATGGGGAACGTGAAACTTAAGAATGATAAACGTTCACGGCTGCCAAAACCCAATGTAAGTTTTTAATTTCTTTACTGATTTCTATCTTTTATGTTTAGTATTTAATAAAGGCCAAGGTAGGTTATTTATGATGGAAAATGTAAACCGTGCTTTAAAATTAATGCATCGCATGAGGGCATTGCAATGGTCAAGTGTAGGGGATTTAATAAGTGTGAAAACACTTATCCTTTTACCACTTATTTCCAATAATAACAAGACCAAAACGTGTGATTTATGTCGTAAAAGTCAGAATTATGCGTGGTTTGTGTTTTTATTGTGTTTTAGGACCAGAATATGAAAAAGGAAGAAAACACGGGCTTTCACGGGCTTTTATTGAAGAAAACGGGAAAAGACGAAGTCAAAAGATCAAGAGTGCAAAAAGAACGGAAGTCCAAGGCCTATTCTGAAGATTTATCGAAGAAAAAGTCTAAAGACGGAAGTTTAACGAAATCGAAGAACTTAAGTCTAATAGAAGAAGAAAATTAAAAGACAAGTTCAAATCCCGAGACGACAAAGACAAAGAATTAAAGTCGAGTCGAGAAAACGTAAAGAAAGCAAGAAAGAAGATGCAACACATACACCCCTTCCACCTTCCCTATAAATACCCTCCTAATAGTCATTAGGAGGGAGTTAGCTAGTTAGTCTTTAATTTTAGTTTTTCATTTTTTAGAGAGAGAAAGTCTTAAACTTTCTCTCACTAGTTTCATATTTTTCTTTTAATCTTTCAAGATTAAATACTTTGTATTGCTTATCTTCATTAATCAAGTTCTATTTTAAGCTTTAAATCCTTAATCTCATTCTACTTTTCTTTGATTTAAGATTGATTTGGTGCGATTATCAACAGATCCGTGTTGTTCTTAATGATTTCGTGCTCAAAAAGTTAATCTTTTGATCATTTCATAAGTTTTCATTTGATTAATCTTTGAGACTTTTGTGCTTATTGGCTTATTTTTATGATTAGCTTACTTACTTTATAAAAAGTTTCTTAAAAAGTTTATGTTTTTATTGTTTGATCCAAAAAGTTGATTATTTTGAGATTGAATAAGTTGATACAAGTGCTTATTCGATCCGGTTTAGTCATTGATTCGGCTTAGTTTGGTGATAAGCTTATTATATAGCTTATTCATTAGCTTATACTAGAATCCCACCATTTTCGGAAAGGGTATAAACCCCTTTCCGATTGACCTTTTCCGATCAACCACCCCTCTTTCCGATTGAACTCCAATCGGAAAAGGGTTTGTAGATTCCGACGGTAGCCCACTTTGATATTCTGATTGGAGTGTTTCTGGACTTTCCGATTGCTAGTCTTACTAGTTATTCCGATTTGGGTCTTTGATTGGTATTCCGATTTGGGACCTTGTGTAGTATTCCGATTGCTCCTTTATGTTACATATTCCGATCACGGCTCCTACCAACTTTCCGATCAACCGATCGGAATACATTCCGATCGGGACTCCTTTTTGGGGCTTATTCCGATTATTTGCATTTGTTTGATATTCTGACCTTAATTTCTTTTAGTACTTTTTAACTAAGTTTCTATTTTTAGAAAGTTTCCAAGTGTTAGTTTTATTTAGTGTGCTAATGTTTTTCCATTATTGCCTTTAAGTTTCCAAGCATTTATGTTTACTCGTCATTTTAATATTAATCTTTTAACTTCCATTTTACTCAACAACACTTTAATTACTTGCTAATAGTTTAAAACAAACAAACATACCAAACCATTCTCTTGATTCACCAAAAGACGATTGAGTCGCACTTAAGACCGGTTCTCAATTCGAAAGGATTCGGACGATAAAGATATTATACCTAGCCAAAAGCGAAGTATTATCAGTACACCATAAAAAATGATGTGTTATTTAAAAAATCCTACTTGTCTCCAATGCTAAGATGTGTGGGTCCTGTTCAAGCCAATTACATCATTCGGGAAGTCCACGAAGGGTCATGTGGGATGCACTCCGGCACAAGGTCGGTAGTGGCCAAAATCATGAGGCAGGGATATTATTGGCCCACCATGCACCGAGATACATGGGAGGAGATTTCCATGTGTGATTCGTGTCAAATACATGGACCGGTGCCAAGGCTGCCTAAAACCAAACTTACCTCCATCATGTCGCCATGGCCTTTTTACCAATGGGGAATGGACATCCTTGGTCCAATTGAAGGGTCTCCAGGAAATGTGAAGTTCGTAATTGTGGCCATCGACTACTTCACAAAATGGATAGAAGTAAAACCGCTAGCAAGGGTGTCCGGAAAGGAGGTAAAAAAGTTTGCTTGGCAAAATATTGTGTGTAGGTTTAGACTACCCAGAGTCATTGTAACAGATAATGGAAAGCAGCTGGTAGAAGGAACATTGAGGAAGTGGTGTGAAAAATGGGGAATTAAGCATATGAACACCACCGTCGCTCATCTGCAGGCTAATGGGCTAGTGGAAGGGCCAATAAATCCTTAATGCATGGACTCAAAGCCCGCTTGGGGAGAAATTTAACGGGGTGGGTTGATGAGTTACCTCATGTGATGTGGGCCCATATAACCATGTTAAAAACAAGTAATGGGGAAACCCCATTTAGCCTAACATATGGGAGTGAAGCCGTGAGTCCAGCGGAAATGGGAGTCTCATCTTCAAGAACGCTTCTTTTCAATGAGGACAACAATGAGGAGGAGCTCCGGCTGAACCTCGATCTGTTGCAGGAGTGGCGGGAGACTGCAGCTATTAAAGAGGCAAAGTAGAAGAAAAAAGTTGAACAATACTACAACAAGAGAGTCAAACTTTGCAATTTCAAAGTGGGCGACTTTGTCTACCGCCAAAACGAAGCCAGCAGGGTTGAGAAGATTGGAAAATTGGGTCCCAACTAGGAAGGTCCTTACAGGGTAAAAGAAGCATACCAGAATAGACCGTACAAGCTTGAGACCATGGATGAAAGGGAGGTACCAAGAACGTGGCATGCAATCAATCTCCAAAAATGTTTTATGTAGAAAAATAATGTAATGGATCGAACAACAATTAATGAAATTTTCACTTTGATTAAGCAACACAATTGTTATTACATTTGTGGCCCTCGGAGTAGCTAACCGCAGGAATACAATATTGTAAAAAAAAACTCTAAGTGTTTGGACGCGCCTAAGAGGCAGTCCGGAGGATAAATTAAAAGCGGACATGTGCCGATGTCCTCCCATTGACTAAAACGCTCTAAGTGTTTGGATGCGCCCAAAAGGTAGTCCGAAGGACAAACTAAAAGCGAACATGTGTCGATGTCCTCCCATAACTAATGAAAAACGTCTAAGTGTTTGTATACGCCCAAGAGGCAGTCCAAAGGACAAACTAAAAGAGGGCATGTGCCGATGTCCTCCCATAACTAATAAAAAACACTCTAGGTGTTTGGACGCGCCTAAGGGGCAGTCCGGAGGAAAATTAAAAGCGGATATGTGCCGATGTCCTTCCATAACTAGTAAAGATATACACAAAAACCTCTAAAAAACTAAGTGTTTTTATTCAACTTTAACCCATCGGTTCAACACCGAAGGATGCGTAATGCCTAAACTTATCAGATACTAAGTAAAGACTAAAAATATGAATAAAGTGAGGGACATTCCCAATATATTTAAAAAGATGGCGAAATACGAGGGAACATTGTTTGTTACAAGTTTAGAGTGTGTCAAGTGGTGCAAACATGCATAACGACATACATAAAGTGTTCTAGCAAAGTACCCAAAGAACCAGAGTTAAGAAATTATTACAAAGACAAAGAAACATTGTTTGTTACAAGCCCATCCCGGCATACCGGAGGCAAAAGATACTCATGCAGCGGAAGCATCGACCTCGGAGTCCACCTTGTTCTCCTCTTGAACTTGGGACGAAGGTTCAGATGAGTCAGTGCCCTTGTGAGTAACATTGGAAGTCGCAGCTGAAGGCACTTCACTAATGACAGGCTGGGATGGTCCACACTCAGGTTCCAACTGCATCAAGTCCCCAAAATGTAAAGAAAAGGAAGAAGACACCTTCTGAATGAAAGGATAAGAAGCAACAAATAAGGCATTGCAACTTCCAACCCAGGTCTTGAGTGCTTCTCTCTTTATATTCTTGACTCTGGATAAAGCATTCTGAACCTGTTCTGGAGTTCTACCGAGGCCAACAGACTTCATGAAACCAGCAGAAAAGGCCGCACTGCAGGCTGCACCAAGAGCTTTGCGATATTCATAACTACCAACAACTTTCTCACCAAGCAAGGGATTCCATCCCGGATCAACATTTGCTTATCGACTTCGGCTTGGCTGAGAAGGACTGTGAGATGTTTATTGTTCGTCTCAGAAGTGGAAAGCTTGTCAGAAGCTTTCAAAAGCTCTCGGCTTTTAAGAGCAAGATGCTCAGTGGCTTCGGCTGCAGTCTTCTTAAAATCCTCATTCTGTTCTTCCAACGCTTGAATACGAAGGTTCGACTCCTCTTCGGTTTTAGCACATGTGGAATGAGAATCTTTAAGTTGTTGATGAGAAACCTTCAAGCGATCTAGCAAAGCTTGCCCTTAAGTGAAAGACTCCTTTTCAGCAAAGTGAGAATTGGCCATCTCCACATAATCGTTATTAAGACTCTCATAACGTTTCATCAATTTAGCAGCAACAATGGTACTTTGAGCAACGACTCGGCAGCTACGACGAAGGACATCATAGTTAGACACGGACTTCAGATGTTGGTCATCAGCAGGAGTAGCAAGATGGTACATGAACTCTTTCGAAGCATAATTAGTATTAACCCTAACATCCTCATTCAGCCTCCAATTCGGAACAAACTTGGGGGGCTGATAGGTGTGAAAACACCCATCCTTTTTACCACTTAATTGCAATAATAACCGAGCCAAAACGTGTATTTTATGTTATTTATGTCGGAATTATGCGTGGTTTGTGTTTTTGTTGTGATTTAGGACGAAAAGGTGAAAAGTGGAGAAAACACGGCATTCACGGGCTTTTATCGAAGAAAAAGACGAAAGATGAAGTCGAAAGATCAAGAGTGGAAAAAGAACGGAAGTCCAAGACCAATTCTAAAGATTTATCGAAGAAAAAGTCAGAGGACGGAAGTTCACTAAAAAGCCGAAGAACTCGAGTCTTATTTATGAAGAAAATACAAGACGAGTTCAAAGAAATCCCGAAGACAAAATCATTTAAGTCCAAGATTTAAGAAGATTAAAGAAAGGAGGGACCTAATGGCGCAATTAAGGAAAAGAGGAAAGAGGGAGGAAGCTTCCTAAGCCCCTCCCTAATCACCACTATAAATAGGCCATTAGTCTTCATTTTTCAAGTTGTTGGGTGGTTTGACAAACCACCCTTTCCACCATTTTCATTTCTTGTATTTCAATTTCTTGTTTAGTACTTTTAATTTCTTCAATTCTAGTAAGTCTTTTAATCTTGAAATCTTTTCTTTTAATCAAGCTCTTATTTTTAATCATCTTCTTCTACCTTTCTTACTTTGCTTATCTTTGATTCATGTTCATCTTTGATCTTATTTCATCCTAATGCTTATTTTGATTTCAAGTTTTCTTAAAAGTATTCATCCTAAAAGTTTGATTTAAAAAGTGTTTATTTTAAGTTTGATAAGTTGATGTTAGTGCTTATTAAGTCTATTTCCCTCATTGGTTCGTTTAAGTTTAGAGATTAGCTTAATTTTGTAGCTTATTTTCTTGGCTAAAGTTTCGGATAACACACACATCGGAAAAGGTGTTAAAACCCTTTTCCGATCGGCTCTTTCCGATTAACAGCTCCTTATTCCGATCTACAGATATGAAAAAGGGTTTCATGTTATTCCGATCATGGTGTTGTTTTGCTTATTCCGATCTGCATGTTTTTTTGAATATTCCTATTGCTTCATTTTCGTCATTCCGATTGGTATTGTTTAAGCTTATTCCGATTGAGTCTCGTTTTTACACATTCCGATTGTTCATTTTCCAGATATTCCGATTATGCATGTTTTGCTCATTCCGATTGGTTTTGTTTTACAGTATTCCGATTTGCACTTGTTTTCAAACATTCCGATTGGAACCTTTCTCCTTATTCCGATCTTTAGCTTTTCTCCGTATTCCGATCACCCGATCGGAATGTATTCCGATCGGAATATTTTGTTTTGTTTTAGTGTTAAGCTTGTTTGTTTTTCACCACTTTACTCGTTTTATTTTTTGTCTATTTCGATTTCGATTTGCATTTCTACTTAATTGTCATTTTACTTTTCGTTAAGTTTTAATTTCACGTCATTTAAATTCTCGCCATTTACTTTTAAAGTTTTAAATATTGCACCGTTTACGTTTCAACTAGTTTTAATTTTAATTACTCGTCATTTATTTTTAAGTCTTGCACATTTACTTTTCCAAATCCAAAAATATTTGTTTCACCAAGAACAACTAATCTCACACAATCTACCGGAAATCAATTCGAGAAGACACCGAGAACGATAATTGAACCCAGCAAAAACCTTACATTAAAATGGCGCCGCTGCCGGCTCTTTTCGTGAGGATCGAAGGTTTTTGGTGAGAGACGCGTTGGATTTTGGGATTCGTTCACTTGTGAACGTTATTTTTCTTGTCAAAAATTTTCAAAAAATCCAAAAACATTTGAAAAATCATAAAAAGCATTTCTTTTTCAAAGTTTTGCACCAAAAATATTCTTCTTGCTTATCTATCTTTCTTCATGGATTTTTATGTCCATTGCGTCCGGTGTAGGAAACAATTATCTGGGAACAACTCTTGTCAATGGTGTACATGTGAGCGGTGCGGAAACGATATCGACAACACACAATTCGGATTTTGTCCCTTGTGCAACTCGACTAATTCATTCTTTTTGAACCCACCTCCAGTTCCCCCGTGCATCTATTGTGGAAGCGATTCTCATTGGCATGTTTCGTGCCCGGTTCGATACCCTTATGGTCACGGGCAAGAACCGGGGTACAATTATGACAATGATAATAGCTATCCACAAGACGCACCTGATTTTTCTCCATACCCGGTTTGCAACAACTGTGGGGGTCCTCACGATACCTATTATTGTCAACCAATGAATTGTTATGAGAAAAATCCGTGTCCTCAGTTTTCTTCACCAACAGATTATTATGAACCAAACCCCGTTTCTAATTCTTCTCAACCGATGAACTACTATGAGCCACAACCATGCTATAATTCAGGTTTTCAACATTTTGACCCCCCACAACACCCCATCAATCATCAACCCTCCTTCGAACAATTGAGCCCCCACGAACAATGGGACTCTCTTGTTAAGCAAAGTCAACAAATTCAAGAAACTTGCAACAGGATCATCGAGATGTCAAGAGGATCATCGACAGGAGCAAATATCAAATATTGAGACTTATACACCTCCCCCGGTGTATCCATACTATTATGATGATGATGACGATGAGCCTACTATTTCTTGGAATGACCTTACTGCTCAATATCCTAGTGCTATTGTCATCCCTCCTCTCAATATCCCAAACGTATCTAAGGATGGTGATTCGTTGAATGAGCTTAGTGATGTTGGTCTTGATAAAGTGTTTGATGATGAGGTTTGTGACATACCAGCTGCTATGGAGCCTGAGGACGACGTTGCTCTCACAGAAGAGGTCGATCCTAATGATGTCTATTTTTCTCCAAGCTATGAGAATTTCACTTTTGAAATTTCTCAATCTCCACCGGGAGATGCGGGTGATGACGATTTATTCTCTCCGGTTTACGAGAAGTTCATCGATGAACATGATCTTGTGGATAAGGTGGAAGACGTGCTTCTTCGAGATAGATTACGGAAAGTGCACCTTCTTATTGCTCAAATCGAAGCGTTGACTTCTCCTTCTCTTTCCGAGTCTTTACCTCCATCTATTCCTCCCGTTGAAGATAATGACCCATTGCTGGAAGAAATCGATATCCACTCCATCCCTCCAGGTATTGATTATTCTGACACGGAGGGGGACATTATTTTTGATAATTTGCTGCAGGAAAGTATTGACCCAAGTCCCCCTCCCGAGCACCTTTCATCCTCCCCTTTAGCCACTATCATGGAGGATGAGTGCTTTGACCCGGGAGGTGACATTGATTATGCTATGATTGATAACTATACGGTTTTGCCGCTTGCTCAGCATCTATTGTCTTTGGGGGAGGACAATGTGCTTACTTTACCCAACCCACCTCCCGTGGACTTTGATTTCACATACTTTTCGTATGTTGAAAGGACCTTTCTCCCATTCAAGACTTATCCCCCCGCCTCTCCTTTGTTGATGTCAACCGGGAATGAGGACAAGGTCTTTGATCCCGGTATCACATTCGAGGCTTCCTTATGGACCATTTAATTCGGGGACGAGTCAGGCTCGTGACTCGGTTAATATAAACAAGCGCTTTTTGGGAGGCAACCCAATTATCTATCTATCTTTACCATAAGTGTAGGGGGAGCCCCGTGGTGTTTCTTGTTCTCTTTCTTATCGTGTGCAGGGATTAGAGCTTAAAAGACACACTCTTGATGACTTTTGACGAACCGTGATTCCGTGTTCCCTTCTTTCCGGTTCTATCCTAAACTCTTTTCGATTCAGTATTTTATATTTCTCAATATTAAAATAGGAATCTCTTTAGTTGTCTCTTCCTTAGCAAGATTTAAACAAAGTGCACAATGTCCTAAGTGTAGGGGAGTTTACTCCCACATGCTTAAACATTGAGGACAATGTTTATATTAAGTGTAGGGGGGACTTCTATCGAAGTTAAGTGGCCTTTTCCTTGTATTTGTCCTCATTTTAACCGGAAATTCAAAATTTTTCAACATTTTTCAAATTTTTTGATCTATTTTGGCCTATTAGTTTTTCCTTTTGTATAGTTATTTTCTTTCCTTATTAGAATAAATTTCAATAAAGTGGTTTTAATTTTCAAACGTTGTGAATCTTTTGACTCAACCAGAGTTTACTTATCTAAGTTACTCTAGCTAGTATCCTTAACGTGTTTAAGTCGAGTTTTGCTAGGCTTTTATATAGGGAGATATAAAACGCGAAAGTCTTAACTCTCACGGGTTAAGAAAAAGAACTTTTCGCAAGTTCCTATAATTGATCCTAGAGAGTTATTTATCAAGGGAACTTTAAAACGCGATTTCTAAACTTGAAAAAGTCTAAGAATTTGCAAGATCCTATAGATGACTCGAAAACCCAAAACTTTGATTTAATAGGCTAAGCATCCACGAGTCTCATTCCTTGAGATTTGAAACTGTGGAGAACGAGAGATGATAGAGTCAATTATAAGTTCGGTATTCTTTCGTGAATTTATGTGATTTAATTATAAGCCTATTCTCCCTTCGCTTGTTAATAAATTTATCTGCAATAAATAAGGTTGTACGATTTAAAAGGTTACTTAGCTTCTAGCCCCAGATCGTTTAAAAGTTGCTCGGTACGGATTAGAGTTCATAGCCAAGGCATAACTTATTGAAGCAGGATGCGAAGATTGGCGAGTCCGAAAAGGCCCTAACAAGGCATCAGGGCTACATTTTGTTGCTAAAGATCCAAAAGTGATGTGAAGAATCATTTATCGAAAATCAATATGAAGGATCGAGACACACGACGAAAAGCAAGAACTCCCCAAAAGTCATGGAGAAGTCTATCCGAAAAGACCCTAACAAGGTATGAGGATAAATAGATCCAAGTCCTAAAAGGAGGCGGATCGTTGTATATCAAAGTCCAAAATAAAGATTGGAGAAAAATGAAGAAGTCGTGGTCCAAAGATGAAGAATCTCTCAAAACTTCAAGAACGTCTCTCAAAGATTCAAAGTATGAAGTCGCTGCCAAATATCGGTCCGAGAAAGGTCTCAAATCGTGAAGCGAGTTATGCCAAGATATGAACTTTATGAGGTCCCGAGAAGCAGTTTTAAAAGATTTGGTCCTTTAGCTAACTATTGATTAAATCGTTCACTTTATTTTCGGCCTAAATAACTATCGAAATAAGTCAAACAATGCATCCTCGTGATCATTCATGACAAAAATAAAATATAAGAGATACACCTAGGAATAAGGGAGTCTAAGTGAGTAATTAGCCCACATGAGTTCGTGTTAGTAATCTAACTTATAATAACAATGATCTCGTTTTTAAGCTTGGTATGGGGAACGTGAAACTTGAGGATGATGATCATTCACGACATTTTTAAAACCCAAGGTATGTTTTTGATTTCTTTACTTTGTATGTTTATAATTTTCTATTTCTTTAATAAAGGCCAATGTGGATTGATTATGATGGAAAATGTAATCTTGCTTTGTAACTAATGCATTACATGAGGACATTGCAATGGTTAAGTGTAGGGGATTTGATAGGTGTGAAAACACCCATCCTTTTTACCACTTAATTGCAATAATAACCGAGCCAAAACGTGTATTTTATGTCATTTATGTCGGAATTATGTGTGGTTTGTGTTTTTGTTGTGATTTAGGACGAAAAGGTGAAAAGTGGAGAAAACACGGCATTCACGGGCTTTTATCGAAGAAAAAGACGAAAGATGAAGTCGAAAGATCAAGAGTGGAAAAAGAACGGAAGTCCAAGACCAATTCTAAAGATTTATCGAAGAAAAAGTCAGAGGACGGAAGTTCACTAAAAATCCGAAGAACTCGAGTCTTATTTATGAAGAAAATACAAGACGAGTTCAAAGAAATCCCGAAGACAAAATCATTTAAGTCCAAGATTTAAGAAGATTAAAGAAAGGAGGGACCTAATGACGCAATTAAGGAAAAGAGGAAAGAGGGAGGAAGCTTCCTAAGCCCCTCCCTAATCACCACTATAAATAGGCCATTAGTCTTCATTTTTCAAGTTGTTGGGTGGTTTGACAAACCACCCTTTCCACCATTTTCATTTCTTGTATTTCAATTTCTTGTTTAGTACTTTTAATTTCTTCAATTCTAGTAAGTCTTTTAATCTTGAAATCTTTTCTTTTAATCAAGCTCTTATTTTTAATCATCTTCTTCTACCTTTCTTACTTTGCTTATCTTTGATTCATGTTCATCTTTGATCTTATTTCATCCTAATGCTTATTTTGATTTCAAGTTTTCTTAAAAGTATTCATCCTAAAAGTTTGATTTAAAAAGTGTTTATTTTAAGTTTGATAAGTTGATGTTAGTGCTTATTAAGTCTATTTCCCTCATTGGTTCGTTTAAGTTTAGAGATTAGCTTAATTTTGTAGCTTATTTTCTTGGCTAAAGTTTCGGATAACACACACATCGGAAAAGGTGTTAAAACCCTTTTCCGATCGGCTCTTTCCGATTAACAGCTCCTTATTCCGATCTACAGATCGGAAAAGGGTTTCATGTTATTCCGATCATGGTGTTGTTTTGCTTATTCCGATCTGCATGTTTTTTTTTAAATATTCTGATTGCTTCATTTTTGTCATTCCGATTGGTATTGTTTAAGCTTATTCCGATTGAGTCTCGTTTTTACACATTCCGATTGTTCATTTTCCAGATATTCCGATTATGCATGTTTTGCTCACTCCGATTGGTTTTGTTTTACAGTATTCCGATTTGCACTTGTTTTCAAACATTCCGATTGGAACCTTTCTCCTTATTCCGATCTTTAGCTTTTCTCCGTATTCCGATCACCCGATCGGAATGTATTCCGATCGGAATATTTTGTTTTGTTTTAGTGTTAAGCTTGTTTGTTTTTCACCACTTTACTCGTTTTATTTTTTGTCTATTTCAATTTCGATTTGCATTTCTACTTAATTGTCATTTTACTTTTCGTTAAGTTTTAATTTCACGTCATTTAAATTCTCGCCATTTACTTTTAAATTTTTAAATATTGCACCGTTTACGTTTCAACTAGTTTTAATTTTAATTACTCGTCATTTATTTTTAAGTCTTGCACATTTACTTTTCCAAATCCAAAAATATTTGTTTCACCAAGAACAACTAATCTCACACAATCAACCGGAAATCAATTCGAGAAGACACCGAGAACGATAATTGAACCCAACAAAAACCTTACATTAGGGGCACAGAATCCTCTCCTACAAAATACAAAGGTATCAGATATAAGAAAATATAACAATAAGGGAAAAGAGAGAAGAAGATAGAAACTTACCAATGGCCTATGAATCATGCTCAACATGGGGGATGATTGGTCACTCACATGTACAATAGAAGAAGATTTTTCTTTCATAAAACCAGAACCTCCAGCTGAGGTTTGAGAAGATGGCTTCACAACACTAATCGGTTGGGTAGAATGAGTTTTTTAGAAGTCCACCTCGGAGTCGGTATGAACATTTTGGCGATTTCGTTTCTTCACACGACGATCAGATGTACTCCCCTCGGCAGCAGAAGGGGTCTTCCTCACCCTTGGTTTTTTATCTTGCTTTTGCTTGGCTTCTAAAATCCGCGCCGAAGGCTTCTCTACTGCTAACTGAATAGGTGTCAACTTAGGAATATCTTGTCCAACAGGCAAAGGATCAGTGGTGCGAGGAACGGGTTGCTCATTCTCCCCAAAGGGCTCCCCAATGTCAATAATACCTTCGTCGAAAGTAGGCAAGCTCAAGAAATCCGCAAAGCTCATTTCTGTAAAAGAAAGAAGACGAGGGCGAGACAAGCATAAGCAAGCCCCTGTAAGTAATAATGAGACCCAAATAAACAAAATAAAGATGTACCTTTTTTTTTATCAAAATTCAATAGTATCTGGCGCAGCTCCGGATGACTATAGGGGAAAGATAGACCAGCAAGGACAAGCAGAACCTCGTGCGGAGGACGACATAAAATGGGCTTCTTTCCAAGAGCTTTGGCATGAGAAATGTTGAACGAAGAAGGGAACTCATCCGTGGTCACAGACTCACGATGCCTCCAAGGCATAGTGATATGAGTGTATTTACTCATATCATTTGTATCAATAAACATTGAAATTGTGCATGAAATGAATCAAATATGTCTCGTATATGTGTATTTCTTGTTTTCATGTGTGTAGGTACCAAGTTCGCGAAAACTGGCAATACCGACACGAGTTTGAAGAAAAGATCGAGAAGCCAAGGGACAAGTCGTTTTTAAAGACGGGATTCAAGTTTTGGAAATAATATTTTCCAAGTGGGTCTCACAATGGTGTAAATGGGCTCAAAAGCCCATTTAAGAGTTAAGTGAAATAATAAGAGGAGTTTTGAAAGTCAATTGGCCCAAAAATGGCTAATTAAATTGGCTGAATAAAGTTTTCACTATTTGGGCTAAAAGCCCAACAAAATAGAAAAGGAACGAATGAAAAGAAAGAGTATGGGCTTAGGGTTTCGTTGGTTTTACAAACGAATTTTATAAATTCGTTTCAGTCACACGTCACATATCCATTAATAAAACGACTCTCACACGTTTTGTTTTTATCCCATTCATTTTTACCCACTCATGTAACCACACGTCACTTTCCACCACATAAATTTATTAAACCCGTATAATCTTACCCACCCATTCACACCACATACACCACACGTTTCATTATCACTTTCACATAATAAATTAAACAAACGTTACTTCCTATGTTTTTCCCATCTCCTTCCCCATCTCAACCCTAAAAGAAAACCAGTAACAAAAAGTTACTGTAACCAAACCCTAGCCTAATAAAATCACTATTTTATTTAGGGCTTTTGATTTATTCAATTAATTCAAGAATAGGGGAATAAAACCCCCATGGTTTAAGGAAGAGAAAGACTGGAACGATTATGCTACGTGGAATATTTTAATTGGTGTTAACACCTCAAATCCCACAATCCACCAATCAGGGGCCTTCAAAGAAACACAACTAGCACACGGATGCCACGTTGGCAATCCGTGTGCTAGATTGAGTCATCTCAACCATCCGATTAAAGCTTCACAGGAGAGAGAAAAGAAGAATGAAGATCAAGGGCTATTAATCAAAAGGAATATCCCCTAGAAGATTCGGATATCCTCTCAGCAAAGCCCTTGGGGAGGCTATAAAAACTCCCAATTTATCTTGTAATTTTATCCCTTTTCTTATTTTTTACTGTTATTATGTTAAAATAGTTTTAGGAAAATTATTGTAATATTTCTTTTAATAGTTTTGTAATCTTCTTCTGGTATTAATAAAAGTTTGATTTCGTGGAAAATTTGTCTTGATTTTAATATTATTTTAAGTGAATTGCAATATTGTTCTCTTAATTCTATTTTAATATAAACTGATTAAATCATTGATTGAGTTAAATATATAGCTTAAATCAGTGTTTAAAGGTAAGATTTGGGAAATAAATCAAACCCTAATGGTTTGATTAAAATCATTGTTTGGCTCGAATGTTTCTGTTGATTATGTTGGATCGGTTCACTTAAAATGGTGGTAACGGCGATGGTGGGTTCTGATTCCGGTTCTTAGGTAGCTCAGCGCTATCCTACGTCTCAAAGGTTTCGACAAAAGGTACTAATCTCTTTTATTTTGAATATTATTTAGATTAATATTTGTTTAAGAGTTAATATGTTTTTAGATGATTGAGTAATTGTAAGTTTATGTTTTTGAATGATTGTGTTTTGGCATGATAGTATTAGCCTGTTATGATTGATATGGATTTTAACTGTTTGTTATATTCGTTGTATGTTCAAACTGCTACTTGTCAATTCATTGGATGCTTGATATTAGAAACTTTGTTTCACTGATTTAAATGTTCAGTCATCTTTGATCTTTGTTGAATATTGATTGTGCTAAATTCAGTTTGTATTAGGGATTTTCTTGCTGCGTAAGTTTAATTTGACCTGCTGAGTTAATTAGTCATAGCTGAGATTTTAGACTGATAGAGATAGGATTCGTGTTTTATTTTCAGTTTCAAGTATTTGTTACTCAGTTTTTATTTAGAGATTAGATATAGCTTCCTGTTTGGATTGATTATGTTTTATCTGCTACTTAGAACTGATGTATGTTGATTATTCACTTTGCGTTATTGTTAATCTATGGTAATAGAGTGAATTTATGATCTCTTATTGAGCTGATCAGATATTTGTTTAATCTTCTTTTAAGCTGTTTTAGAAACTGCTTTTATGATTCTGAATGTATGACGTGCTAGTTCTTGATGTTAATCTGTTAACTGATTTATGTTGATGATTTACCTTTTCTGTATATTTGCTGCTTAATTGTTCAGTTCGACTGCTTATCAGATTTATTGATCTTTTAAGCTCAATAAGTTGTTACTTCTCAGCTTAGCACAAATAAGCTTGTCAAAAGTCTTTCCTAAGACTTAACTTTGCATCATCTGTTAAAAAGAATATTTTCCAAAAAAATGTGTTACTCACGGGTTTCGACCTCGAGACCTGCTGGTTAACAGACCAGCGTGTTTACCATCTGGGCTAATTGCCCTCTTGAGTTTTTATCTTGTTATTTGATTAATAAAGAGTGCTCGGTTTGACAGATTTTTATTAGTAACGATTTTACTTTAGTTTCGTTTAAAAATAAAGTTAATTAGTGATTTCACAAAAGTAGTTTATTTTGTTTCAAATATTATTAATAGTTTAAATATCTAAATAGTAAAAAAATATAAATAATAAAAAGATGTTTTTATTTAAAAGTTTAATTAGTTAATTTTTATAAATAGATTTTAATAATTAAATATTAAATAGTTTTTAAATAAATTCGTTTTAAGTAATTTGAATTTTAGTAAATTAGTTTAAAAAAAAAAGTTTGATTAGATCTTTAGATAGATTAAAAGTTATTTTTACTAAATAGAATTAATTTTCTATAGATTATTAAAATAGATTATATTTTAAATAGTTTTAATTTTTAAGTATGTAATTGTTTGTGATTCTTAATTAGCGAGGGTTTACGATTCATGCACTTTAAGCTAAGACTAATGAGTTTAAAATTGGTAGTTTTTATTTGTAGTTTAAAAACCGAAAACCAATTCAAATCGATTGTCTAAATTAAAATAAAACGTCTCAAATTCATAAGATCTTTGTGTACAACGAACTTGATTCACTCACGTGTTTAATTGAATTCGTCATTGGTATTATTAGTCTATTACTTTTTCCTAAAGGTAATTTTCTAATTTACCCTATAACGTATCTCATATTATCACTATACACATCTCCGCACATCAAAAATTTTGGCGCCGCTGCCGGGGATCTTGTGTACGATTCGCTTTTGTGGAGATTTGTTGATCGTTGATTTGAAGACCCTTTCCGTCCTCGGAAAGTTTTGTTATTTTTCTATTATATAGTATGTATCGTTTTTCTCGATTTTTGTGAATAATATATTGTATTACGTAGAACAATAATTTTACATATCTTTCAAATACGCCTTAGTTGGGATTTCATCACCTAGCTATTGTAGTCGAATCCAAAACAAAAATAAAAGGCAAAATAGATAAATACTAATAAGAAGTTTGAACTCGATTTATACAAACTATAAGGTGGGTATAAGGCGACGTGCTATAAAAGGCCGTCTAAGGAAAAAGGTTTTTAAGTGCTTAGTGCCACCTCGTTTCCCCGCTTGCTTGTACGTATATTAAGAGGGACAACCTATTATTGGTTTGCCGACTCAAGTAGTAATAAATCTTATTTTTGTTGTTTACTTATTGAACCTCGAGACGTTTAGGTTTTCACCTATCGTTTCAAAGTCGACCGAGGGTAATTTACTTCCATAGTAGTTATCATTATTTCTTGTTTTTATCGATCATTATTGATTGAGCAATACCAAATAAAATACCAAAAATAATCTTCTTCTTGTCTAATTTCTTTTCTTCAATCCTCTAAATTCTCGTCTTTGTAGTTTATGAAATTACGTTCTTCACGTCTTGTGATTGATTTTAATAGGCTTGAAAATATTCCTCGTAGAAATAGAAATCGTCAACAACGAATAGTGGAACCCGAGCTTCCACCTATTGTTGTAGAGATGGCCGATAACCGAACCATGGAGGAATTGCTCCGTGCACCCACCGAAGGGTATGGGGAAGCAATCGTTGTGCCGGCTATTTTGGCGGATCATTATGAGATTAAGACGGGTCTTTTATCGCTCATTCGTGCCGACCAATTTCGTGGCAATGAGACCGATAACCCGCACTCTCACATTCAGAATTTTAATCGAATTACCTCGACTCTCAAGTTTAGAGATGTGCCGAATGACGCGATTAAGCTCTTGCTTTTTCCGTACTCACTCGAGGGTAATGCTAAGCTTTGGTATGAGAAAGAACCACCGGGTTCGATCTTAACATGGGATGATTTAGTGTCTAAGTTTATGAATTATTTCTTTCCACCATCTAAGACAACACACTTTAAGAACGAGATCACTAGATTTGAACAAAAAGTGCATGAATCGTTTGGGGTTGCTTGGGAAAGATTTAAAGATTTGTTGAGACAATGTCCACACCACGGTTTCTCGGAATTGCATCAAATTAATACTTTTTATAATGGGCTTAATATGATTGAACAAGATTCTTTAAATGCCGCCGCGGGTGGTAATCTTTTAAGAAAAACTCCGAGAGACGCGTGGGGAATAATTGAGAATAAATCTAGAGCACAATATTCACGAAACACACCGGGTGTTTCCAATGTGAATTCATTTAATCCCGAGATTGCTAGATTGGACTCTAAGATTGACACGATTTTGAATGAGCTTAGGAAGAATCCTCATGGATCCATTAATATGGTTGAGAATGTTTGTGTATCATGTGGTGGAGCACATCCTAATTATGCTTGTTTAAACACGGGTTTTGATCAAGCTAGTGCTTTTGCCGCGACGGGAACTTATGGCTCCAACGGTCAAGTTCCTCGTCAAAATCATGTTGCTCCACCGGGTTTTCCACCGGTTCAAAATAGGTACAACAATGGAAACAATGGGAATAATTTTAACCGTGGTAACCAAGGGAATTTTAATCAAGGAAATGGATTTAATGCTAATCAAAACAATCAAGGTTTTCAAGGGAATAATCAAAATGATTTGTCAAGTTACATTAAGTCAAATGAGGCAAATATGAAAGCTTTACAAAACAACATTCAAGGACAAATTAATACTTTGAAACTCGATTTTCAAAATAAGATTAAAGGGCAAAACAATAAGATTGAGCTTAATCAACAAAGGCTAGAGCAAAACCAAATTCGTATGCAACAAAATTTGGAACAAGGTCAAAACAAATTGCTTTCGATGTTTGAATCTTTTATGAGTCAACCTTCCTCGTCTTCGGGTGGCTTACCTAGTAATACCATTCCAAACCCGAAGGGTGAGATGAAAGCTATAACCACACGTAGTGGGAAAGCGTTAGACGGACCTTTGCTTCCACATGTGAGTACCTCTACGGTGAGGGAAGTGGAGCAAGAACCCGAGGTGGTTAAAGAAAAGGAAATTCCTATTCCACCAAAGGTAGACCAATTGCCTATTCCGGAACCCGAGCTTC
This sequence comes from Glebionis coronaria, assembly GCA_025667525.1. Classification (NCBI taxonomy): domain Eukaryota; kingdom Viridiplantae; phylum Streptophyta; class Magnoliopsida; order Asterales; family Asteraceae; genus Glebionis; species Glebionis coronaria. The sequence continues at coordinate 111,597,961 of CM046874.1, read as the reverse complement.
CGAAGACTAAACCCACATTACCCTACCCTTCGAGACTTAACCAAGAGAAGCTCCGCGAAAAGTCCAATGCTCAAATGGCTACTTTTTTAGAGATGTTTAAGAATATTCATATTAATGTTAGTTTCGCGGATGCATTGCTTCACATGCCTAAGTTTGCTTCGACAATTAAGATATTGATAAATGATAAAGGGAAATTGGTTGAAGTGTCTACATCTTTAGATGCTAATTGTTCCGCGGTTCTTACACAAAAGCTTCCCAAAAAGCTTGGAGACCCGGGCAAGTTTGTGATACCATGTGATTTCCCTAATATGGAAGAATGCTTAGCTTTAGCCGATCTTGGTGCTAGCATTAATTTGATGCCTCTTTCCGTGTGGAAAAGGTTATCACTTCCCGAGCTTACACCTACTAAGACGACTCTCGAGCTAGCGGATCGATCGATTGCCTTGCCAAAAGGTATAGCCGAGGACGTGTTTGTCAAAGTAGGGAAACTCGTCTTTCCAACGGACTTTGTAGTTTGCGATTATCCCGAAGATTCTCGTGTGCCATTAATTTTGGGAAGACCGTTTTTGATGACGGCTAGTGCTTTAGTTGACATGAAAGCGGGGAAATTGACTTTAAGAGTTGATGAAGAAAATATCACGTTTGATATTGGTCATATCTCTAAATTTTCTTCCAAGTATTACGAGGAATCAATTAATCAAATCGATGTGATTGATGTTACTTGTGAAGAATATTCTCAAGAACTGCTTGGATTCTCGGCTAATTCCGAAAGTGACAATCCTTCTTTATCGGATCCTATTATTGCCCTTTCGTCTCCACCCCTTACTCCATTTGGGGCTAGTGATTTTATCTTGGAGGAGGTGGATGCTTTTCTTAGCACACCGGATTTGCTAACTTCATATGATGAGGAATATCATGATATGGAGGGAGATATCGATTTACTTGAAGCCTTTTTGAATGAAGATCCTTATGAATCGCCACCGATGGATTTGAAAGTTGTGAATGAAAATGAGACTAAAGTGAAAACATCTATTGAGGAAGCACCCGAATTAGAACTTAAGGAATTACCCACTCATTTGGAGTATGCTTTTCTTGAAGGAACGGATAAGTTACCGGTAATTATTGATAAGGGATTAAAGGAAAACGAAAAGGATGAGCTTATTAAAGTGCTTAAGAAACATAAACGGGCCATTGCATGGAAAATCTCCGACATTAAGGGTATAGATCCCAAATTTTGTACTCATAAAATTCTAATGGAGGATGATTATAAACCCGCTATTCAAAATCAAAGAAGGGTTAATCCAAAGATTCAAGAGGTGATCAAAAAGGAAATCACTAAACTTCTAGACGCCGGAATGATCTACCCTATCTCGGATAGTCCATGGGTTAGTCCCGTGCATTGTGTTCCAAAGAAAGGAGGAATGACGGTTGTTACTAATGAGGATAATGAATTGATTCCTACTAGACTTGTGACCGGTTGGCGTGTTTGTATTGATTATAGGAAACTTAATGATGCCACTAGGAAGGATCATTTTCCATTACCTTTTATGGATCAAATGTTAGAGAGACTAGCGGGGAATGAATCCTATTGCTTTTTGGATGGATTTTCCGGCTATTTGCAAATCCCTATTGACCCTCGTGATCAAGAAAAGACCACATTCACTTGTCCTTATGGAACATTTGCCTATCGTCGCATGCCTTTTGGACTATGCAATGCTCCGGGGACGTTCCAAAGGTGCATGATGGCCATTTTCCATGATATGATCGAGAAAACCATGGAAGTCTTCATGGATGACTTTTCGGTTTTTGGGGAATCTTTCACTTCATGTCTCTCTAACCTTGAAAGAATGTTGCAACGTTGTGAGGAAACGAATCTTGTGCTTAATTACGAAAAATTTCACTTCATGTGCAAAGAGGGAATTGTGTTAGGACATAAGATCTCTAAGGCCGGTATTGAGGTTGATCGGGCTAAAATCGACGTGATTGCCAAATTGCCTCCACCCATCACCGTTAAGGGAGTAAGGAGTTTTCTCGGCCATGCCGGCTTCTATCGTCGTTTTATACAAGACTTCTCTAAGATAGCTCGGCCTATGACCCATCTTTTGGAAAAAGAGACTCCTTTCATCTTTTCGGATGAGTGTATTCAAGCCTTTGAGATGCTTAAAAAGAAGTTAACCGAATCTCCAATCTTAGTTGCCCCGGATGGGACCTACCTTTTGAAATTATGTGTGATGCTAGTGATTATGCGGTAGGTGCGGTTTTGGGGCAACGTAAGCTAAAACACTTCTTGCCTATACACTATGCAAGTAAGACTATGACGGATGCTCAAACAAAGTACACTACAACGGAAAAGGAGTTACTTGCCGTCGTGTATGCTTTTGAAAAGTTTAGACCATATCTCGTCTTGTCTCAAACCATATTGTATACGGACCACTCGGCTATCAAATATCTTCTTAATAAACAAGATGCTAAGCCGAGGTTGCTCCGGTGGATTCTCCTCCTTCAAGAATTTAATGTCAAAATTCTAGACAAGAAAGGAGTCGAGAATCTCGCGGCCGATCATTTATCTCGACTTGAGAATCCTCACCAAAGCGATCGAGAGAATAAGGAAATCAATGAAACATTTCCTCTCGAGACGTTTGGTATGATTGCTTTTCGTGGTGATGATAGTACCCCATGGTTTGCGGACATCGCAAATTACCATGCGGGGAAGTTTGTGATCAAGGGTATGTCGTCCCAACAAAAACGAAAGTTTTTCAAGGATATTTCCTATTACTTTTGGGACGACCCCTATTTGTTTCGTGTGTGCGCGGATCAAGTGATTCGTAGGTGCTTGTTTGGCAAAGAAGCTCAAGATATCCTTAAATCTTGTCATGAGGGACCCACCGGGGGACATCATGGTGCTAACGCCACTGCGAAGAAAGTCTTTGATGCCGGCTTCTTTTGGCCTTCCATATATCGTGATGCCCAAGACTTGATCAAAACTTGTGATGCTTGTCAACGTCAAGGAAAGAACTCACAAAGGGATGAAATGCCTCAAAACATTATTCAAGTTTGTGAAATCTTTGACATGTGGGGGATCGATTTTATGGGTCCGTTTCCATCTTCGAAAGGAAACAAATACATTCTCGTAGCCGTGGACTACTTGTCTAAATGGGTTGAAGCTAAGGCTTTGCCCACGAATGATGCTCGAGTTGTGGTGAACTTTTTGAAACAACTCTTTGCTAGGTTTGGAACTCCGCGGGCTATTATAAGTGATCGTGGGACCCATTTTTGTAATGAACAATTTGAAAAAGTTCTAAAGAAATATGGTGTCACTCATCGACTTTCTACGGCTTATCACCCTCAAACGAGTGGTCAAGTGGAGGTTTCAAACCCAGCTCTTAAAATGATTTTGGAGCGTTCTATTGGAGAAAATCGCTCTTCATGGTCGGATAAATTGGACGATGCATTGTGGGCTTTCCGTACAGCTTACAAGACGCCAATTGGTTGTACACCATTTAGGTTGGTCTACGGAAAAGCATGCCACTTGCCAATTGAACTCGAACATAAGGCATATTGGGCTCTTAAGCATTGTAACTTTGATTTGAGGACCGCGGGTGATCATTGCAAGGTTCAATTGAATGAACTAAGTGAATTAAGGGATCAAGCTTATGAAAATTCTTTGATCTACAAAGAGAAGACTAAGAGGATTCATGACTCTAAGATCAACAACCGCATTTTCAATGTTGGTGATCAAGTCCTCTTATTCAACTCTAGACTTAAGATTTTCTCGGGCAAGCTTAAATCCCGTTGGTCCGGACCATTCACCATTGCACAAGTTTTCCCTTATGGCACCGTTGAGCTAGCTCAAAAAGACGGGCCTAACTTTAAGGTGAATGGTCATCGTGTGAAACACTACTTTGGAGGGGACATACCTACGGAGGTTGTCCCGGATCTTCAAACTTTCCCTAAGGACCAATGAATGCGGGGATCGAGTCGATCTCATGACTCGGTGAACAAAAACGAGGTGCCTTGTGGGGGAGTCCCATACATTCTGTCTTCTTTCTATTTTCTAACACTAATAAGGCTTGATCTTTCAAGCTCGTGCTCGTGATTTGTTGTGTTGTGATCTTAGGTATGACCCTAATATTTGAAGACTCTCGTGTTCGGTTTTTGCCGGTCCACTTGATCTTCCATTATTTGAATTCCAAAAAGGGGCACACTTTCTTTACCCTTGATTTTTATCGACTAACGTTTTTCTTGAGGCATAATTAATAAACGGCTTATAGATTTGCGTGCTCTTTCCATGCTAGGAATTTGCATTAGACTCTTCGTGTTTTAGCAAGGGGGTGTTACTCTTGAGCTAAGAAACATTGAGGACAATGTTTGGTTTTAGCATGGGGGAGTCAATCGATATAATCGCTTGCAATTGCTTTTGTCGTATCCAAACATATTGTTTTTCTCCTTTTTCAATAAAATTTTAAAATTTTATTGTAATTTTTAAGTTTTAATAAATAAAATAAGTGTTTTTGACACGAATGTAGGCTTTCCGTTGGTGAAAATAAGGATAGTTTTTTACTCGACTTGGTTTTTAACCTTAGCTTTTCCTTAACGTATTTGAATTAAGTTTTGCTAGGCTATTATGTAGGGAGCTTTAAAACGCGAAAGTCTTAATTCATACGAGTTAAGGACAAGAACTTTTCGCAAGCTCTTATAATTGATCCTAGAAAGTCGTCTATCAAGGGAACTTTAAAACGCAAATTCTAAAACTTTAAAGAGTATAAGAAGATGCAAGATCCTATAGATGACTTGAAAACCCAAAACTTTGATTTAATAGGCTAAGTGTCCATTGATTTCACATTTTTGGAATTTTACAATATGGAGAACAAGAGATGATAGAGCCAATTATAAGTTTGGTATTCTTTCGGGAATTTATGTGAGTTAATTATAAGCCTATTCTCCCATCGCTTGTTAATAAATTTATATGCAATAAATAAGGTTGAACGATTTGAAAAGTTACTTAGCTTCTAGCCCAAGATCGTTTAAAAGTTGCTCGGTATGGATTAGAGTTCATAGCCAAGGCATAACTTATTGAAGCGGGATGCAAAGATTGGCGAGTCCAAAAAGGTCCTAACAAGACATGAGGGCTATGTTTCATTGCTAAAGATCTCAAGTGATGTGAAGAATCATTTATCAAAAATCAATATGAAGGATCGAGACACACGATGAAAAGCAAAATACTCCCCAAAAGTCATGGAGAAGTCTATCCAAAAAGACCATAATAAGGTATGAGGATAAATGAAGCCAAGTCCAAAAAGGAGGCGGATCGTTGTATATCAAAATCCTAAATAAAGATTGGAGAAAAATGAAGAAGTCGTGGTCCAAGTATGAATCTCTCAAAACTTCAAGTGAAGAAATTCCTATATGAAGAGAAGACCATTATTTCATGAACGTCTCTCAAGGTTTGAAGTATAAAGTCGCTGCCAAATATCGGTCCGAGAAAGGTCTCAAATCGCGAAACAAGTTATGCCAAGATATGAACTTTATGAAGTCCCGAGAAGCAGTTTTAAAAGATTTTGTCCTTTAGCTAACTATTGATTAAATCGTTCACTTTATTTTCGGCCTAATAAATTATCGAAATAAGTCAACAATGCATCCTTGTGATCATTCAAGACAACAATAAAATATAAGAGATACACATAGGAATAAGGGAGTCTAAGTGAATAATTGGCCCACATGAGTTCGTGTTAGTCTACCAACTTATAATAACAATGATCTTGTTTTTGCACTTGACATGGAAAAGTGAAAAGTCGAGGACGATGAATCTATTTGAGCTTTTAAAAGTTATTTTTCAATAATGAAAGCAATACATTATGTCTTTGCAAAATAAAGTGTCATAAGTTGAATAATGGTGTAGTTCATAGTTTTATTTTATCATTGCGTGAGGACAGGGCAATTGCTTAGCATGGGGGAATTTGATATGAGTGTATTTACTCATATCATTTGTATCAATAAACATTGAAATTATGCATGAAATGAATCAAATATGTCTCGTATATGTGTATTTCTTGTTTTCATGTGTGTAGGTACCAAGTTCGCGAAAACCGGCAATACCGACACGAGTTTGAAGAAAAGATCGAGAAGCCAAGGGACAAGTCGTTTTTAAAGACGGGATTCAAGTTTTGGAAATAATATTTGCCAAGTGGGTCTCACAATGGTGTAAATGGGCTCAAAAGCCCATTTAAGAGTTAAGTGAAATAATAAGAGGAGTTTTGAAAGTCAATTGGCCCAAAAATGGCTAATTAAATTGGCTGAATAAAGTTTTCACTATTTGGGCTAAAAGCCCAAGAAAATAGAAAAGGAACGAATGAAAAGAAAGAGTATGGGCTTAGGGTTTCGTTGGTTTTACAAACGAATTTTATAAATTCGTTTCAGTCACACGTCACACATCCATTAATAAAACGACTCTCACACGTTTTGTTTTTATCCCATTCATTTTTACCCACTCATGTAACCACACGTCACTTTCCACCACATGAATTTATTAAACCCGTATAATCTTACCCACCCCATTCACACCACATACACCACACGTTTCATTATCACTTTCACACAATAAATTAAACAAACGTTACTTCCTATGTTTTTCCCATCTCCTTCCCATCTCAACCCTAAAAGAAAACCAGTAACAAAAAGTTACTATACCCAAACCCTAGCCTAATAAAATCACTATTTTATTTAGGGCTTTTGATTTATTCAATTAATTCAAGAATAGGGGAATAAAACCCCCATGGTTTAAGGAAGAGAAAGACTGGAACGATTATGCTACGTGAAAGATTTTAATTGGTGTTAACACCTCAAATCCCATAATCCACCAATCAGGGGCCTTCAAAGAAACACAACTAGCACACGGATGCCACGTTGGCAATCTGTGTGCTAGATTGAGTCATCTCAACCATCCGATTAAAGCTTCACAGGAGAGAGAAAAGAAGAATGAAGATCAAGGGCTATTAATCAAAAGGAATATCCCCTAGAAGATTCAGATATCCTCTCAGCAAAGCCCTTGGGGAGGCTATAAAAACCCCCAATTTATCTTGTAATTTTATCCTTTTTCTTATTTTTTACTGTTATTATGTTAAAATAGTTTTAGGAAAATTATTGTAATATTTCTTTTAATAGTTTTGTAATCTTCTTCTGGTATTAATAAAAGTTTGATTTCGTGGAAAATTTTTCTTGATTTTAATATTATTTTAAGTGAATTGCAATATTGTTCTCTTAATTCTATTTTAATATAAACTGATTAAATCATTGATTGAGTTAAATATATAGCTTAAATCAGTGTTTAAAGGTAAGATTTGGGAAATAAATCAAACCCTAATGGTTTGATTAAAATCATTGTTTGGCTCGAATGTTTCTGTTGATTATGTTGGATCGGTTCACTTAAAATGGTGGTAACGGCGATGGTGGGTTCTGATTCCGGTTCTTAGGTAGCTCAGCGCTATCCTACGTCTCAAAGGTTTCGACAAAAGGTACTAATCTCTTTTATTTTGAATATTATTTAGATTAATATTTGTTTAAGAGTTAATACGTTTTTAGATGATTGAGTAATTGTAAGTTTATGTTTTCTAATGATTGTGTTTTGGCATGATAGTATTAGCCTGTTATGATTGATATGGATTTTAACTGTTTGTTATATTCGTTGTATGTTCAAACTGCTACTTGTCAATTCATTGGATGCTTGATATTAGAAACTTTGTTTCACTGATTTAAATGTTCAGTCATCTTTGATCTTTGCTGAATATTGATAGTGCTAAATTCAGTTTGTATTAGGGATTTGCTTGCTGCGTAAGTTTAATTTGACCTGCTGAGTTAATTAGTCATAGCTGAGATTTTAGACTGATAGAGATAGGATTCGTGTTTTATTTTCAGTTTCAAGTATTTGTTACTCGGTTTTTTTTAGAGATTAGATATAGCTTCCTGTTTGGATTGATTATGTTTTATCTGCTACTTAGAACTGCTGTATGTTGATTATTCACTTTGCGTTATTGTTAATCTATGGTAATAGAGTGAATTTATGATCTCTTATTGAGCTGATCAGATATTTGTTTAATCTTCTTTTAAGCTGTTTTAGAAAATGCTTTTATGATTCTGAATGTATGACTTGCTAGTTCTTGATGTTAATCTGTTAACTGGTTTATGTTGATGATTTACCTTTTCTGTATATTTGCTGCTTAATTGTTCAGTTCGATTGCTTATCAGATTTACTGATCTTTTAAGCTCAATAAGCTGTTACTTCTCAGCTTAGCACAAATAAGCTTGTCAAAAGTCTTTCCTAAGACTTAACTTTGCATAATATGTTAAAAAGAATATTTTCCAAAAAAATGTGTTACTCACGGGTTTCGACATCGAGACCTGCTGGTTAACAGATCAGCGTGTTTACCATCTGGGCTAATTGCCCTCTTGAGTTTTTATCTTGTTATTTGATTAATAAAGAGTGCTCGGTTTGACAGATTTTTATTAGTAACGATTTTACTTTAGTTTCGTTTAAAAATAAAGTTAATTAGTGATTTCACAAAAGTAGTTTATTTTGTTTCAAATATTATTAATAGTTTAAATATCTAAATAGTAAAAAAATATAAATAATAAAAAAATGTTTTTATTTAAAAGTTTAATTAGTTAATTTTTATAAATAAATTTTAATAATTAAATATTAAATAGTTTTTAAATAAATTCGTTTTAAGTAATTTGAATTTTAGTAAATTAGTTTTAAAAAAAAAGTTTGATTAGATTTTTAGATAGATTAAAAGTTATTTTTACTAAATAGAATTAATTTTCTATAGATTATTAAAATAGATTATTTTTTAAATAGTTTTAATTTTTAAGTATGTAATTGTTTGTGATTCTTAATTAGCGGGGGTTTACGATTCATGCACTTTAAGCTAAGACTAATAAGTTTAAAATTGGTAGTTTTTATTTGTAGTTTAAAAACCGAAAACCAATTCAAATCGATTGTCCAAATCAAAATAAAACGTCTCAAATTCATAAGATCTTCGTGTACAACGAACTTGATTCACTCACGTGTTTAATTGAATTCGTCATTGGTATTACTAGTCTATTACTTTTTCCTAAAGGTAATTTTCTAATTTACCCTATAACGTATCTCATATTATCAATATACACATCTCCGCACATCACATAGCAAAGGGCATAGCTCGACGGTCTATAAAAAAGAACTCTCGTTTCCATTTTTAAGACTAGAGGTGGTCTCGGTTAAACACTTACCATACTCCCCCTCACCCCTGCTCTTAAACGAGAACCAATGACCCTGTTTGCTTAGTCTGTAGAATACTCGGAACAAAGTAACAGATACAGGAATCCTCAAGCCAAAACAATGAAGTCGAACATCACAACCCTATTTACACCAATAGGAACTAATTGGGAGATATGTACCTTGAAGTATTGAATTACATTCAAGAAAAAGGTAGAAAAAGGGATCCGAAGGCCAGCATGGTCAAGATATTGACGATATATACTGATAGTAGAGTCAGGGAGAAGATCCATAGTCATGTCCGGATCTGGAAGGCGAGGCCTTAAGTCTGAAGGAATGTTATACTTACAAATTACAATCTTCAAATCATCGCTAGTCATGCCCGATAGGCGTATGTGCATATCACACTTTGGATCGCGCTTCACAGGAGGGTCTACTCTCGATCGCATGATCTCTTTCCCCGTCATCTAGAACAGACAGATATACAACCGAAAGAGGTAACAAATAGAAGAAGAAACTAACCTACGGAGGATAAGAAGGAAGCAGAAATGGAGAAAGCAACAATGGTGAAACACGAGGAAATAAACTAATGGCACACACACACACACACACACACACACACACACACACACACACACACACACACACACACACACACACACATATATATATATATATATATATATATATATATATATATATATATATATATATATATATATATATAGTGTAGTGCTATATGCAGAACCACTTTTTTGGTACAGAACTTACAGAACTAGCTTTTTACTCCAAAAGATGCATAATGTACATCATATTAATGCTAATGGCAGTTTTGAAAATAAAAACCATTTATTTATTAAAAATAAAATAAATAAAGGGCAATATAGGTATTTTTAACTCCTAAACAAATGCTAGAAACTTACTATCTGTTCCCATCTACTTGGTACCTTTATCTAATCTTAGATCTCATCAAAAAACCACCACCCCTCCAACTATTTAGATCCCTCGTTCAGCCAAATAAAAAATTACCAGGCGACTTTCATATTCAGTTTTCATTCACATGTCGAGTTTCTTACATCGCCATGCGGATTTTATGCTGTTGGAGGTTATGTATTCGAACCTGCTCATAACAAGATGGGTGATACATACGGCTACCAAACCGACCAATTTTTAGGTATGTTTTATATGTTATTATATTTCTTCGTAATTGTATTAGATAAGGATCTGTTGTTTTTGTTCTCATATAATGAACTTTTCCCACTTTGTTATGTTTTTAAAGTAACTCTTACATTTTTTGTTAACATAAATGTGCGTGTCCAATGGAAAAAAATGGCTGTCATTTGATTTTTGCGTAGGTGTATATTTGTCATTGTAGATGTGAAATGGTGAGGTTTGAAAGAATTATTAAAAACTATTTTTAATTGATTTAGTCTATTTTGTGTTTTGTTAAAATCTGATTGTAGATAGATAATGCTCAAAAGCTTGAGTTGGTATGATGACCCTACCACCATTATCATCAGTCTATCACCTTGAATAATAGTCCAAATCACATGCATTTTTTTAAGTATTATTTTATCAATTGGATTTAAGGTTCAATGTGATATAACTAGTTCTAATGTTTGCTTTTATATTTGTCTTAGTGCCGATGACTCAATCATATAAATGACGGAATGTGATGAAGACGATCAACAGATACACTTGTTTTTATAGGTGGCGTGCATATATGTTTTCGAAGTCGTACATAAATGTTTTCGAATCCGTACTTACATGTTTTCGGTTATGATTCACATGCCTGGTTTCATCATCAGGAGACTTTTATGCTAATGGGATGGTGAAAGAATACCCATGAACACCAAACCAACCCCATTTAATTAAATTAAACTGATTATAAAAAACACTCTATTTGTGCGACATCTTTTCGGGTATGTTTTCTATATGTTATTATATCTTTTCATAATTTGAAAGTATGAAATTTTATGTAATTTTTCGATTCTCTTTTGATGTATGTTATTGTATGCGGTGCAAGTCCATGTCAAGAGTAAAAATGTGCTAAACACTAATTTAATAATATGTTATATGAACTACAAATATGTACTATTAGGAAGTATGAACTTATCATGCCGTACTTTTTATGTCACAATCACTTCTCAGATTTCAATTTTTATGTTAATTGCAATTAACTAATTATTTTTTTGGAAATGGTAACAACTAACAAGTGGGTCATGCGTTCAAGGTTTGATGTACATAGTTGTTCCTTTTGTAATGCGTGTATAAATTTTTTAATGAAAATAATATTACTATCACCGTCAATTATATAGTTCAATCATAGTTTTTTTTTGTATTATTTTAACAACTAAATTTACGGTTTAATTTAATATTTCTAGTTTTATGTTTGTTTAGTTTGTTTTAGTGCAGATGGCTCAAACATAGAAATGTGAGAGTGACGAAGATGATCAATGGATATAGTTGTGCTTTTATTTGGCCTGCATATATATTTTCAAAGCCGAACATATATGTTTTCGAAGTCGTACATATATGTTTTCGAAGCTGTGCATATATGTTTTCGAATCCGGAAAGCCGTACATATATGTTTTTGAAGTTGTACATATACGTTTTTGAAGTCGTGTAAATATATTATTTTTTATGTTATAATTTTAGAGATCATGTGGATTATGTTTATATTTTTTATTTGAATGAGATACGCCGTACAAACATATATGTAATTATCAATTCAAGTCAAAGCAAAGTTCGAGTAAAAATATTTTACAAAAAGAACCTATTTTAAATGATACTATAATGTTTAAAGATCACAAATGCATTTTTTTTATTAAAGAGACTCCTAATATTGCAAAAAGTTAAAATTACAAAAAAAAATCCAAAAATTATACAGTCAAGAAAACGTAGTTTTAATTAAAATCTAAAACTAGTCAAAATTTAATGAGAACTAAAATACCGATTTTGCCCATAATTTAATTTATTTTTCTAAAATGAGTAGTAAATATTTTCAAAATTGTCATCATGCATCAACATAATGTACATCATGCATTCTAAGGAGTAAAAATCTGGTTCTATAGGTTCTATACCAAAAAAGTGGTTCTGCATATAGCGTGCCCCTATATATATATATATATATATATATATATATATATATATATATATATATATATATATATATATATATATATATATATATATATATATATATATATATATATATATATATGGGCACTTTATTTGCAGCACCAATCTTAATGAAAGAACTCACAGAACTCATTTAAACCAATCAAAAAATTTTAATGATTAAATCTTTTTATTAAATACAAAAGGGTATAATAGTAAAAAAAAAACACTTTCAATACTTTTTTTTATTTATTAAAATAATTTTCGTTTTTAATTATTTCTTAATTTTCGAAAAATATTTTTTTTTCCTTTTTCAAGATTTAGTTTTTCCAACATGAATTTTCTATATTAAAAAGTCACGTGCGTATATGTTTTTTTTATGAATGTCAACTTTTTGTTTTTTTTGGTATACATTTTGTGAGCATATATGTTTTGTTTAAACACGTATGTTTCTTGTGTATATTTTTAAACATTCAAATGCTAAACCATAAAGATAAAAGGGTGGGCAATGCATGTAACTTTAGTATATAAATCTATACAAAATACTTAAATAAAAATTGATATTACATTATGTGAAATTCAAATACAACTGTATCATGAACATAAATGTTCAGTCAGTCAGAAAAACATATGTGCAAGCCTTCCACACACATACGTGTTTGAAGTTTCTCATCGAAACATATGTGTTTAAAGTTTCTCATCAAATTTAGCCGAATATGTACACACATCTTTCAAGAAAGCCTTCAAAAAACATACATGTATTTTCAGTGTCTCATCAAATGCTTTATAACATAATGCACGTCTAGAGTATACTTGTGCGTCTTTAATAACTTTGTAGTTCAAGATTCCTGAAATACAAAAATGGTTAGGATTATACGATATTATGGCAACTTAACATATCAATTATTTCTTAAAAAAAAGTAAATAACATATATGCAAAGTTTAAATTAAAATTTTTAATGTTTACGAAAACATATATTATTACGAAAGCATATATATTTACGAAAAACATGCATGTTTACGAAAAACATACATGTTTACGAAAAAACATACATGTTTACGAAAAAACATACATGTTTACGAAAAAAACATACCTGTTTACAAAAAAAACATACCTGTTTACAAAAAAAAACATAGATGTTTACGAAACAAAAAATATATTGTTTAAAAAAAAACATACATGTTTACAAAAGAAACATATATGTTTACGAAAACATAAATGTCGTGCGTGCTCATCCCTACATCCAATCAAAACCATACCTTGACGTAAAACTAAAAAAAAAAATTTGGTGGAAGCATTTAAATAAAAGTATACTTTTATAATCTATTTATTCATTTGATTGAATATGAGAACCATTTAAATCAATTAAACTATTCAATGATCAACTGGCATTGACACCGAAAGAAACTCAATTCACAACTTTAATAAATTAGATCAGAAGCTTATTATATAAATAAATAACAAAATATATATAACTCAATTAATCACATAGTTATTACCTCTTGAATGCGTATAAACAATGATTGCTCGGAAGTAATAAAAAATCAATTAACCCAATCAATATGGGTTGTGTGATTTTTTAGATGAACCCAATCAGTGAACGACGACGATTTATTCGATGGTGATGAGTGTCGAATCCGATCGCAGCTGAGTCGGTGGAATACGGACATGAGGAAGATAGTGTCGATTACGATCTACACATATCCGATCACAGTAGTATTAGAACACATATAAAACACATATCCAATCAGAAAGATAATGGATTCAAAGGCGGCGGCTGTAGTTTCTGAAAGAGGGTCATCATGTGTGTTTTTTAGGTTATAGGGAGACGTGTGTTTTTTAACATGTACTAGTAACTGAATATTGTTCAGTTTTTAAGAAATTGTTGTTTTTTTATTTTTAATATATATGGAATGTCCTATATTGCCCTTCTGCTTTAAATTAAATATGATTTTGTTTTTAACTTATTTACAAAATTGCCATGATCATTTATAGCCATTGATCTTCTCATCCAATGGTTTTAAACGAGTTCTGCGAGTTCTGTCACTAAAATGAGTTCTGTAAATAAAGTTACACTATATATATATATATATATATATATATATATATATATATATATATATATATATATATATATATATATATAAGGGACCTAGGCGATAAAAACAAGGCAACACTGTTCATCTGCGAATTACGAGGATAATGATCCACCGTAGAATTCAAAAGGGCAAGACACGTGGCATCATCCCGCGACGCCACCAAAGAGGCAAAAGGTCCAATAAAGAAGTCGACGTGAACCGATCCAGAAAAACGGAACGGTCCAACGATTAACGCTAGACCAAAATGGAATGAACATATTTAAAGTATCAGTTCATCATGGACATGACAAACTAATACTTGGGGGGACATGTTCGCGTATGTCTCCGGCACATGGTCGAAGGCGTAACACTTCCACCGAAGGAATTGCCACGTAGGAAAGAGAAAGGAGACAAGATCCCCATATCTCGGGAGACCCTGTTTTACCCAAGAGGCAAGGTTTTATCCAATGGATCCAGCCATTAACCGCTGCCTACTTTACACTGTTTCTGAGCATAGGGTACTGTGCATGATACATGTCTCGATGACATGACTACTCAGCCAGATATGCTTTTACTTTGGATATAAATACCCAAGGGCATTTACTACATAGAACAACACATAGTACACTACATTCATTTCTACTTAATAGTATTCCTCGGGTATTCCACACCGGATACCACTCTAGTGATAGTTACTTACTCACGCCGAAGCTTGGTCTCGGGTTCACACCTGGGACGAGTTAACGTGCGTTCCTTTATTGCAGGATAGGCCCAACCTACAAGCAAACCATACACAAGACCGAAGCTTAATCTACACAGGCTAAGAGCCTATGGATTTTTGTTTCAACACAATGCAAATACATGTTCCAAAGCCAATTTATGTACACGGGTGTTATGTAGTCAGTGAAAGATTACAGGCTATATTATCACAGCTAATACCACATACTATACTAATATGTTAAGAGGTGCACATACACTTCGAGTTTTAAATTTGTAAATCTCAGTTGATGTGATGGATAACTAGAGCATACTTGCGGAATGAACTCATATTATACTAGTACAAACCCCAGCTATTATCAGAAGCGAGCTCATTCTTACTAAGATACAATCACACTATCCGTATTTTTTGTTCTAACCATGACTTTTGTTGACAAAGAACTATCCACTAAGTCGGCGGACCTTACCTACCTAATACCTAGGCTACATTTATAGAGAGCTTGGAAAATACATATTATTCTCTGCAGTGTGATTCAAGCCAGGTAGATAATCCTTTATGTGTTTTGGTTCACAAACATTGGTGCGCTAGCACATACATACATGAGTAGGGGGAGACTATTTCTGTTTTAAGAAAGTACTTTGGTAACTTCAAAACTCAATCAGATTAAATGTGCGATTTACCTTAACCACCTTACAGTGGAGCAATAAAGAATAAACAAAAACTAATACCTGTAGACAGCCTCCATCCATAACCACTAATCCGATAACTTTTGACTTCTTTAACTCTAGCAAGAATTCCTTAATGTAGTAATCGGTAGAAACAGACTTTTTGGGCTTGAAAGTAAAAACCTCTTTCCGTTTCCTAGCCTCCTTCAACTTAGGAGGCAGACTTTTCACAATGATTACATCGATTTTAAGAGAGGTTGTGAACTGTTCTTCATTGTAGAGGTATGAAAAGCTTTTAAACTCGGAACTAATGCCTTTTGAAGCAGTACTGTCTTGAATCTCTGGAATGACCAGAGTAGCATTGAGAAGCCGAAGATCTGATCTTCTCAAATTCACCGAAAATTTTGGCATATATGAAACCATTACTTTGTTCAACTGGAGCGGGGATATTTACTTCGAGTACATTGAAGCAGTACATAGCTAAATAGTAAAGCTTAAATAAACTAATTACATGAAGTTTTCATCTCTAACAAATGACATTAAAGAATCAATAGAGGTGTAATAATCGAATAGTCAACTTTTATAGTACATTGATAAAAACGTATGCTATTTAAGACATGCTCTCTACATGATCTAAGCTCAAATAACCTGTTTCCTAATCGTCAATGGCTTTGGGGCGATAGTTCATCTTGAGCATCCTCTAAAGACTGTAGACTTGTTTCATCAGAAGCAGGTGAAAATGGCTGTTGTTGTATCCCAATTTGACCCTGCCTTGTTTCATCAGTGTCTGAATGCCAATCATCTGCATCTGAATCATTCATTTGCTCGTCTTTATCATTAGTATACGATGACCGTTGGCTTGATTCTTCGGAAGAAGGTTGGTGTGGTGTATGCAGTTCCTCCTTTGGACTTGTAACAGAAGCCTCAAATGACTGTTGGCTCGCTACTTCAGAAGGAGGTTGGTGTGGTGTATGTAGTTCTTCCTTTGGACTTGTCTCGAGAACATCAGAATGCCAATCATCTGCATCTGAATCATCCATCCGTTCACTTTCAGGATCTGGTATATACCGTCGGTTTGTTACTTCATAAGCACGTCGTACCGGCGTATAAAATCCACCGTGTGGACTATGCCTTGATTCCTCATAATATGGACTCAAACCATTAACATTAGAATCATTCATATGCATATTTTTTACAGCTGGGATCCGTAATTCATTGTTAGCATCTGGTAAGGACTGGGTGGGCATATAAAAAGTCTCATTTTGAGTCTTTCTTATTTCCTTGTCATCTGAACTCAACTCATTTACATCTAAATCATTCATCTGCTCATCAGTGATAGATGGGGTCAGTAGTTCGTCATCTGAATCATTGACGTGCTCATCTTTGACAGACGGGATCAGTATTTCATTATCAGCAGCAGGTAAGGACTGTTGGGGCATATAATATGCATCGTTTTGAATCTGTCTTATTTCCTCATCATCTGAACTCAAACTACCTACATCTGAATCACTAATCTGTTTGTCAATGACAGTTGGGGTCGGTAATTCGTTGTCAGCATCTGCAAAGGATTGTTGGTGCGTATAATATGCATCGTTTTGAATCTGTCTTATTTCCTCATCATCTGAACTCAAACTACCTACATCTGAATCACTAATCTGTTTGTGAATGACAGTTGGGGTCGGTAGTTCGTTGTCAGCATCTGCAAAGGATTGTTGGTGCGTATAATATGCATCGTTTTGAATCTGTCTTATTTCCTCATCATCTGAACTCAAACTACCTACATCTGAATCACTAATCTGTTTGTGAATGACAGTTGGGGTCGGTAGTTCGTTGTCAGCATCTGCAAAGGATTGTTGGTGCGTATAATAAGCATCGTTTTGAATCTGTCTTATTTCCTCGTCATCTGAACTCAAATGATTTACATCTGAACCACTAATCTGTTTGTCAATGACTGTCGGGGTCGGTAGTTCGTTATCAGCATCTGCAAAGGATTGTTGGCGCATATAATATGCCGTGTTTTGAATTTTTCTTATTTGCACATCATTTGCAGCTGGGGTCAGTAGTTCACTGTCAGTATCCGATGAGGACTGTCTGTCCATATAATATGCATCGTTTTGAATCTGTCTTATTTCCTCATCATCTGAACTCCAATGATTTACACCTGAACCACTAATCTGTTTGTCAATGACAGTTGGGGTCGGTAGTTCGTTGTCAGCATCTGCAAACGATTGTTGGCGCATATAATATTCCGTGTTTTGAATTTTTTTTATTTGCACATCATTGGCAGCTGGAGTCAGTAGTTCACTGTCAGTATCCGATGAGGACTGTCTGTCCATATAAGCAGCATCATTTTGACTCTCTTCCTGATCATTTGAACTCAAACCATTTCCACCCACATTATGCATCGGCGCATCATTGGCAGCTGGAGTCAATAATTCACTGTCAGTATCCGATGATGACTGTCTGTGCATATAATAATCATCATTTTGACTCTGTCTTATTTCCTGATCATTTGAATTCAAGCCATTTGCATCTGAATCATTCACTTGCTCGTCTTTGACAGCTGGAAGAAGTAGTTCATTAGCAGCCATTGGTAAGGACTGTCTTGGCATATAAAAAGCTTCGTTTTGACTCTTAGTAATTTCGACATCATCTGAACTAAAACCAGTTACATTTAAATCGTTCATCTGTTCATATTTGACAGATGGGATCAGTAGTTTGTTGTCAGCATTCGGTAACGACTGCTTGGGCGTAGAATACGCCTCCTTTTGACTCTTTTTTATTTCCTCATCATCTGAACCCAAACCATTTACATCTGAACCATTCATCTGCACATCATTGGCAGCTGGGGTCAATAGTTCATTGTCAACACCTGACGAGGAGGGTCTACTCATAATAGATTCCTCGTTTTGGCTCTTTCTTATTTCCTCATCATCAGAGCTCCAATCATCTGCATCAAAACCATCCATCTTGCTTTTCATAGCATTTATTGAAGACTGATTCATATTTGCCTCGATACGTTTTTCCTTCGATTCCTCATTATCTGAACTCCAATCATCTGAATCAGAGTCATCCATCTGCTGATTGTTAAGAGCCAAAAGCTCTAACTTTGGAAAAAACGGGTGACGAGCTGTGTATTCAGAAGCAGTTGGTGTTGTCGCTTTCTGACTCTGATCTTCATCATTGTATATGGTATCAAGTATCATTCTAACCGCATCTTTCATGATCATTATCTTATCTCTAGTACTCTGCCAATACTTCTTTTGTGCGTTTGCAGAACCATGAGGTGATGGTGTATGGTGATTTTTCGCCAATGTTTTTCTCACTTCGTTACAAGTCTCATCTAATAATTTTAAGAAATCCCGAATGATAGCAAACAATCTCAGCCCTTCATCTTTACCTGATTTCCCATGAAAATAATCACCGGTGCTCCTTACCAACGTCATTATCCGTTTCTCTTCTTCAATCATCAAAATAATATCAGCTTCTGCATACTGTAAGAACCTTGTGAGTGCCTCCTTGAATTCAGCAGCTCCTTCTGCTGTTTTCATATCTTCGGTCATAAAATCTTTTGTTTTCTTTAACATATTTCCCAATTTAGAAACTGCTGATGTAAGCATTTCACCGTCAACAAGTGCTGCTTTTTTCACATCGTTAAGTTCTTCACTTAGCTTTGAAACAACACCCATACCGAGTTGTTGGAGATATTCTGGTGTTTCTTCTTTTGGTTCAAGGCCTCGGTTTTTAGCCACTTTGATTCCTTCGTATCTGATGATTTCTTGAACCACAAAGGATAAGAGTGTGGTTTTTCCATCTGTCCCTTTGACATCAGAAAGTTTCAAAAGGGTGTCGAGCTTGAACGCCTGGGCGCCGCCTCTAAATGTACCATCATTCATTCGGTTACCGGTTTTGAGAACTGCTTCTAGAAGCCTCAAGAAGAGTCTGCTGCTTCTAAGTTTATTGCAAGCTACCTGTGATTCAACAAATATCCATGTCTTAAATTGGTAACCAAATCATTTAAAAAAAACAGTGAGGTAGAGATGCCTAAAACACAGCCTAAACGCATACGACTATATGCAATCGAAAAGCTACAAGAACAGAATGTAGTACCTCTAAAGTGGCAAATGATTCTTTAGCCATGTTGTAATCCTCATGAACGGAACTCATAAACAGCAAAGCTTCAAGACGTTTGAATGCATGTGGGATCTCAACCAAGTTTTTAAGAAAGCGTTCTGATGGCCCTAGTTGGTTTATGTCGCCATTATATAACCTCAGCTTTAGTTCTTCATCTTGAGTCGGTGCCATTTTCAACAAAGTTGCAATAAGCTCCGCTGGAAGCTCAGTGCCTGATCATAAATTCATTTTAAAATAAATAAAAAGTTTAGTTGAGTTACAGAAAAAGCAACAAACTTTGTATCACCTTTTTTAACTGCATCACAGACTTGTTCAGTTGTCACGTTCAATGCTTTTAGAAGAATCGCTAAATTCTGAGATTTTTTAACCTCAATGAGTTGAACGAACTTGGTTGGTGTTTGCAGGTTTACATCAATCTTTGCACGTTCTTTCTTATTTTGTGCAGCCACGTAGCCAAATAGACCTACCATCGTCTCCTCATCAAATCTGTTCATTAACAATACTTGTGAGCATATATAAAATAAAATGCGTAGAAATTAACAGTATCTTGATATATATCCTTACTGAAATGATCCATCTCTAAGATGGTGCCAGACCATTGAACGGCCTTGAACAGCGTTCACTTTGTCCCAGAAAAACGGCTTTAGCTTTGTTCTTGCAGTATCAGAATCACCAGTTTCTTTGTTTTCCTCCTTATCCGTCGTATGTTTTGGACTACCAGAAGCAGACGTTTTTTTCGTGTTACTTGCATTTGCTGGAGGGGGACGACCAGGATTTGGTGGTGGCGCTGGTGGTGCTTTTGAAGTCCGTGGTGGTGGTGGAGGTGCTGGAGCTGGAGGTGGTATTGGACAAATTGGTGGTGGTGGTGGTGGCTGAGGGGATGATCGTGGCGGTGATGATGGAATAGCAATTTTTCCTGGTGGCGGTGGTAAAAATGCATCACTATCATTGAACAAATTCTTGGTGTTGGAAGACCGTGTTGATACTCTCATTGATCTTTGTAAAGAAGCTGAAAAGGAACAAAAAACTTATGTAAAATGAAAATGTCAAGATGCAAGCTGAAAAAATATAAATTAGCCAAAAATGGGTATCACCTAGTTTTCCTTTATAACCCTTCGAGCGTAAGTTGACAACCAATTCATCATCTTCCTCTTCTTGTTGTTCTTGTTTTTGCTCCTGTTCCTGTTCTTGTTGAGGCTGTTTTTGTTTTTGTTTTGTTTTTTGCTTTTGTTGCTGTCCATTAGCTGGTTTAAGCGCATCACGTCCAACACAAAAATACAAGAACAATGAAAAAAGGCCCAATGTTACCACCACGGTTGTCAATACAACTATCAATAACGCTGATCCATCACCATTAAGAATTGAGCCAATGTCAGCAAGTTTACGAGAGTGCCTTTGGTATGAATACTCCAAGCCTTCAGGTGAAGAAAGTAGGACCCGAATAGGAGGGCGCTTTGCGGTCCCATGATTGTGTCCTGATGCTGATGTTGGATGCGGGCATGCTTTCCTTTGTAGATGGTCATGAAATTTTCTGAGAAGCGTCGTTTGGTGATCATCACAGTTATATGACTCTTCCTTTATGCAGTCATTAGATGTTGGTCTTTTGGACTTTAAGCTAAGAATATTGTAATCGTCGATAGATAGAGAATATTGCTGAAATTCTTTTAGATAGTATAGTGTTGGCTGCACAAGCAACATTTTATTAGATCTACCATGTAAATTGAAGTCTCGCGAAGTTAACAATTAGATTCCCATGAAAAACTAAAACTTAATCAATCTGCGTTATCAAACAGAATGACTTTTAGAGGCAACGTAACGAATAACCAAAGGCAATGATTCTATAACATTTATATAGGTAATTAGGGGTTGCAATGCTCAGGTCCTTTTTTGTTGCAGAAAATGTTCATATTTTAACTAACAAGGATCATACACATTACATTAAAAAACAATCTAAATGGATATGATTAATGAGGAATCATACTGCATTTTCATCGATAAAAAGAGATCTCAAATCTGCTCCATTGCCGTACAAAGTTTCTTTACGAATCAAAGGAATCCCGTCCAAAAGATCAACCAAAACTACACACAAAAGAGCTACAAAACCACCGATAAAACCAATCCTTTTCGCGTTGCAAATGGTCACGTTCCATAACACGTCCTTTCTCATTTGAATCAAAGTGTTGTTTATCAAAAATTACACCTAATAAAACATGGACTAAAGCCTCTAAATTTATCCCCTAAACAACCTTAATTCCCCTTTTGCGTCTTCAATATATAAAGATTCAAAACCTCGCTAAATTCCCAACAAAACAATTTGATATTTTCTTTTACAAATTCAGCCTCCAATCAAACCCAAAATCCCATACGCTGCTATTTTTATGATTTTTATTCTAAAAATGCAATCCTCCAACAGAACTCACAATTTATTTTGTCGAAAAGGTTTTTCCGCAAATTGAGAATGAGAAATGATGTCCAAAATCTTTTTGTCTTCAAAACAAATTTCAGACAAAAAGAAATGGAATTTCTAGCCCATTTCTGATCCTCAAAATGCAGAAAAACAAAATGAGTAATGTTGTTATGGGAAATGGCTTGAGTTGATTGAAGAACTTAAAAAAGATATATAAAAATGTTGGAGAAAAAGTGAAGGAATTATGAAAAGAGGAAAATTTTGGCTGTTAGGGGAAATATGTTGATAAGTTTAATTTCTCATTTTAGGAACAAGAATCATAAGACAGGAGGGAAAATCGTAGCCAAACAATTATTAAGTTATTTTATGTTACCTATCTTAATAAAACAAGGACGGGACGTCACACATAACTACTTCATAGAATCATAGAGCAGC
Organism: Glebionis coronaria; assembly: GCA_025667525.1. Lineage (NCBI taxonomy): Eukaryota > Viridiplantae > Streptophyta > Magnoliopsida > Asterales > Asteraceae > Glebionis > Glebionis coronaria. The sequence goes on along the minus strand of CM046874.1, from coordinate 111,575,153 downwards.
TCCTATATAGAATCATAGGACATTACCTGGATTACAAATATACCGGAAGTTAAGCAAGTCCACCGTGTCAGAATCGTGAATGAGGCTTACACATAACATTAACATCAGAAAGAAAGCAGCTTTTTTTGTTGTATACTTTTGAGTCTTTGCAACTGCGGGAGACCCTCAAACTTATGGACAAACATTTTACAAAAAAGAAGCACCTAAGCTAGCTAAGTCAATTTATCAAATTCGCCATAACTTCAAGAAGTCAACCTTCTCCGGCTTATTCTATATAGTTCAAATAAATCCTAAAAATGAGCTTATGAAACATAAGCTGAAAACTCCTTAGCTAATAAACACAACTTAAACAAATACCCACTATAACTACCACTAATAAAAAAAATGTTCAAAATATTGAATTCTAATCTTTTAAGAAGCTGAAAAGTGAAAACTGACCTCAGAACGATTGTTGCCCATACCCCATCTTTCGCAGGTGCATCATATATTACGTCATCCGTCTTTCCCTTCACTCATCTGTATAGAAAATAAGAATTAAACATCAAATCAAACCACATAAACACAAAGAGTGCCTTACTTTCTAAAATATATCTTTGTTACAAAATCCAATTTTTTCGTCTTTTCAACTCTCTTAAGCTCTTGACATTTTACCAAACACGTTGTTGGCATCCTAAACCGACTGCCCAAAGAACTCAGAATAGAAAAAGGTACATCAAATAAGCAAAAAGATGAACTATAGTAATTATCGTAAAAAATATCAATGGATACCTTCTTTATCTAAAACCAATGTTTTGAAAAACAATAATTTCACAATTTTAGTAACTAAATCCATAAAGTAAATTCCTTATATCATGGCCAAGCACGGAGCTACATGGGAGCCGGGTGTGGCACACGCTACACCTATTATACATCACCAAAGGTAATTTTTTTTTATAAAATAGACTTTTTTTCGACATGTGCAACACCCATTTTTATCTATTATGAAGAAACTTTAGTACAAATAATCATAAAAAATATTTGTGCAACACCCTATTATATATCTGGGTCCGCCACTGATCATGGCCAAAAAATAAAAAAAAAATACAGGTCGAGAAAATTTTCGCGCCATCTTAGTAAAACTTAAGTATAAGTATAACGTTACGTTTAAATTGTAGACATGTTACATTATTTATTTTATATAATATGAGTAAGTTGACATGTATGGGGATGTAGCTCAGATGGTAGAGCGCTCGCTTAGCATGCGAGAGGTACGGGGATCGATATCCCGCATCTCCACTTTTTTTATACCTTCCGTGTTTTTTTATTTTTGTTCACTTTTTTACCAAAAAGGTCAAATAAGAACATGATGAAATGCTACCTTGCTTTTTCTTTTTAAACTGGAGGATAATTTATGTTAAGGAATTTCATAAGTCTAACCCTTTTGATATCAAGATTGTTACTAATTACTATATTATAAAGAGACGCACTCAGGATTAAAGGTTATCAGATGCATTTGACAAAACTAAACAAGATGTGTAACATAATTTTTTTAGATACGTTCAATAATCGATTATTTTGACAAAATTTTGCACTACGTGAGAACCACTCATAATTCTCAAAAAACTAGTATCACAGTAATTTTACACTTGCAAGTCATTTTTAAGAAGCTGATAGCTAAGTGACTTTCAAAAAAAGCTTATCTAGGTGATAAGGTGATAAGCTAATAAGCATGAGCTTACCCCCTTGCTCTTAACGCGTGTGGTGCTTGACATTGGACAAGTAAGTCGTGTGTATTTTAGTGACATTATTTTTTACTTTAATCACTTGTTTTGTTGTTTGTTGGAACGTTGTTCTTTGGGAAAATGTACTTTCGTTCACATGGAATGTACAAAGAAACAAAATATTGTCATGTCTGAATCATATGGCACCATCGACGAGTAATCACGGTTACATTAGTTGCTAGAGGGACTAATTTTCATCAAATTTCTAAAAATAGACATTACATGTCTTTTAAAAAAAATGAAATAGATCTATATGTTCGTCTATCTTGTAATTGCATAGTTGCACGAACGATATTTATCAGCCTTTCTACATTTATGTCGACGTGTTTGAGCATTATGGTAACGTCTTAACTAGGGATGAGCACGGTACCGGTATCGTACCGAACCGGTACCGAATTGGTGGTACCCAATTTTTTCCGAGCATAAATTAATGGTACCGGTACCGTACCGAACGAGATTCGGATATCGGTACCGGTACCGGGAAATCGGGATTTTCCCCTTTTTTTTTCGGGAATTTCCCGATTGGGTACCGGTCCCGTACCGAATTAATAGTACCGAATTTTTTTTACCTTATTTCGTGATACCGGTACCGTACCGAACGGGATTCGGGTACCGGGAATCGGTACGGTTCCGGTACGGTTCCAGTTCGGTTCCGAGATTCGGATCCAAATGCTCATCCCTAGTCTTAACCCACCAACGTGCGTTAGTGGTTTTTTTTTTTAAAAAGAATTCATTTTTACCCCTCTAATGGTCTAATACTTTCAAAACTGAAATTTTAAAAACCCGCCCCATAATGCTTATATTCAAAATAAAAAAAAGAAAAACTTTTTTAACCCCACTACTAAAAAATTGGACCTAAAGCAACACTCAAAAAGTGGTACATTATGGTTAATGCAACACTTTTTGAAGTGCCGCGTTAGGCAACGTCGCCTTAGGTCTAAAGCAACACTTTGAAAAGAAAATGCAACACTTTTAGAAAATGTTGCCTCATATTATTAAATGTAACACTTGAAGTGCAACAGTTCTTACACACAAACGCAACATTTTTTTTATTCTAAAGTGACATTTTGTACATTAAATGCAACACTTACATATATAAACGCCACACTTTTATTTATCAAACGTAACAGTTTAAATTATTTTGTGCTATATAAGTGCAACACTCTCCAACATCTATTGCAACACTTTTATTTCATTTGTATATTTTTCGTTCCATTCAATTAAAAGGCTAACACTTCAAGAGTTCATGTTTGTAGGATTTAAACTTCAAATGAGGTAAGTAATAAATCGGATAAAACTCATTAATTAATTTGTACAATACAGTTAACAACACGTTAGTAAATTCATACAATGTCAAAGTAACTACAAATAATAAGTACTACTAGTTAATATAAAATGATCTCAAGAACGATCATAGAAATATTAGGACTATCCTCGCAAGTCTTCATCCACAACATTAGCCTTCAAACACTCTATATAAGCACAGCCTGATACATATGAAATCGAGAAAGATGTTGTCAGCGATTTTAAATTATAAATGTTCAAAATAAAATAAACATGAACAGTTGCCAAACAGGTACCAAAAAAAAGTACATGTGAATCATTGCCAAACCCGCCTGACTCTTTTCCCACGATAAGTAAAGAAGATTACATAATTTTGAAGAGCTGCAGCCTCTAACCTTGAACCGAGTAGCCAATCGCCATAGATGCCAACTCTTTCAAGTGGATCAAAGATGTAGGGAATACCAAAGAGTATTTTTAGGAAGAGTCACTCCTAAACAAATGCATACTATTAAAAACACTATCATCCATATTTGTATTACAATCAGCTGTTGTAGTTTCTTTACAGATCAAATATTTTTCGATGCACATCTATGTGGGTCAGCTCGCGTAGTATTTTATGAGTTTGGTTGTCAAACGGCGCAATATGGGATGCATGTTTCTAGTGTTGTGAGACCTGCAGATTTGGTCTCATTTGTCAAGTAATGTGATGCTACATCAACAAAATTTTATCCCAACCTAAGTCATATTTCCAAAGAACAAGTGGTCTGTCCCATTATAGTACATCATCAGCATCACGAATGGTTTAGTGCTTCCTTTTTGTTCATGCGATATGATAAGCATATGTTTCATAAAGATTAAAGGCATGATAATTTAAAAGTCTGTAAGATGATATAGATTATCATTATATTTGGTAGGTTGCATTCATAAAAAAACAGAAGCTTATCCATATATACCTTTTTAACCCGTTTGGCATGTTCCTCTCATAGCTAATTTTCTACTATATCAGATAAATAAACTAAAATGCAACCTATCTGACTTCACGAGAGGCACCATCCAAGAAACAATACCAATTTCAAAAAGTGAAACAAACAAACATAAAGAGCAATTTACCTGTAGGATACGGGCTAGTGCATCCAGTAATTTATCAGAGGGGATATTTAGAAAATGAGGAAAGATCAGAAGAAGCTGTGAAAACAAATATTAATAATCGTTAGCAAAATTACTACAATGTTTACTCTCAGTTTCGTGTTATGTGACATAATCTAAATAAATCAGTGTGATTATGTATGTCATTCTACAAGAAAAAACAAAAAAAAATACCCTCAAATTTTATGTCATACAACTTTCTAATGGTAACTATCAAGTTAAGAGAAGGAATTGCGCCATTACGCATCTGTTAAGAGAACAATAATATTGAAGGAAACGCAAAAACCTGCATCAGAAGTTAAACTAGACTTTAAGTTTCATATGTAGACATTTATGTAGACATTTAATAATAGAGTAGAAACAAATATGACCTTTTCTTTTAATATATTGTCCTTTGTTCTTCATGATTATTTCACAACTTCCTTGTTTCAGTTGTTACTATTCGGGTCGGGTCACTCGGGTTCAAAAAACATATTCGGGTTGAATCGAATTGACCCGAGTTCTAATTAAGTTCGGGTTCGGGTTTATATTTTTTAGCCTTGACCCGAATTGACCCGACCCAACTTGACCCGAACCCGACTAACCCAACTTGACACGAGTTTTTTAACACATTTTACCTTGTAAATATACTTAAATAAACCAAATTTTAATTTTTTTACTATACTCGGGTTGAACCGAACCCGAGTTGACCCGACCCGAATTGACCCGAACCCGACTGACCCGAGTTCTAATTAGGCTCGGGTTCGGGTATGATTTTTTGAGTCTTGACCCGACTTGACCCTACCCGACCCGAATTGACCCGAACCCAGTTGACCCAGCCCGATTCCCACCCCTAGATGGATTACTGACTGTTGATGTTTTAGCCCGACAAGGATCTAAGGGAATATCAAATTTTGTAACCAATGAAAGAGATATCCGCTAGTCCAACTTATAATTATCAAGTCAACTTACAAATATTGAACTTAAAATCTCAAACCGTATAGCTTAACATTTAGTAGTGATTTCTATTATGTGACTACCCTTTCAGTCTTATTATAATTCTCAAGTAACCCAAACTTAGTTTCCTTTAAGATTTTCATGTAGTGAATTAACTAATACTACAATTTAAGCATCATCTAGGATATATTTCCCTAATAAAGAGGTACATGTCAGATATTTTTCATTATGCTCCTGAAGAGACAATGACCCTGATGCACCAAGCCTAGTTCATTATGATTTCAACTCCTTTCTTTGTATTTAGATATATATAATTTCCATCAATAATATGATGCTGAAGGAAAGAGAGTAGCATAGCCTTTTTTTCAATTTGTATGCACCCTTGTGACTGTTGTTCTATTAGTAAAGCCTAAAAATATATCTTGAAATATTTGTTAAGTACAATGTTATTTTCAGAACCAAATAAATGTACAGAACTGCGAGAACCATCTTTATTCTCTTAACATTGCATTTGTATTCTCATTATTATGTTTAAATTAATATTTAATAATTATTTTATTGGTTATAGATCTGAGTATGATGAGCGATATGAAGAGTGCACATGTGTTTTCATATTATCCAACGAAAAGATAGTTATAATATATACAAAACAAATACATGTGCATGGTCCTAAGATACATGTTCCTAGTGACCTACGACAATGAAAATTCATGTATTTCTACCTAATGAACTAACCCGATGAATATACATGTGCATTTAAAGAGTAAAAAGGTGGTTCTCGCAGTTCTGTACATTTATTTGGTTCTGAAAATAACCTCACCCTATTTATTAATCATAAAGGACTAATCCACTACCGCTAAAAGAATTAACATAAGTAGGTAGAGATTAACATGAAAAATCTATTTTAAATGATTTATATGAAAAGCGTAAGACATGTGTGACTCATTAAAATAGCACGAGAACTGGTACATAAACTTGATTTCAAAGATCTTAAAGTTAAGTTCGATCGTACGAATGTCGAAGTGGTTTTCTAACAAGATTCTTATGTAGGGTATATAGTAGCGCAAACGAAGCACAAATTGGGGAAATGCAAAAGTTTTTAAAAAAAATATCCGTTCTAATAAGGCACAAACTATTGAATGTTTGTTCGGCTAAAACGTGAACCTTATGAAACAAACTGAAAGGGTTAGCTAGATTCTAACATGGTAATATATATGGTTAATGATACATACTGTATATCAATAACTATATAACATAGGTAAGGAGCAGGGCTTACAAAGGTTCAGGCACCAGGCGATGATGAGGATATGGATGATGAGATTGAGAGTGTTACTGAGACGGTCAATGAGTTGACGATAATCCGTGAGATTATTCTGTGAATTATGTGCTTAACTGTTTAGTTTTTAACAGCGTGATCGTATTTTCATGAACAACGTATTTAAACATTTTTGTATATGTTTATATATGCCTGTATTTTAGTATTTTGCTATTTATAGTAATAAATCGTATTTTCTGTGAATATTTAATTAACGTATCGCGTTTTCGTATTTTGCGTCGTTTTTACGTTTAACTGTCGTTAGCGTGCATAAAATACTTCATAAATTATAAAATATCAGCTTTCGTCGAGTAATCATAAATTTAATATATTTCGTCAAATTTTTAAGTTTTACGTAATTTCAAACTTAACTGTATACTTTTCGACAGTTACCTAAAACTAACTAACCTTTTTACCTTAAACCTTCTAACTAGTTACCATAATAAAATTTTTGAAATATTTACCCATGTGGGACCCCCCATAACCGGCCAAAAACACCACCACATGATGGAAAACCATTTTGTTACAACTTTGCCATATTAAGCTTTAAACTTACACATCACCATTTTAACTTATTAACCATATTTACCTCAAATCATTTCTCACTTTCACTCATTCACTTCACTAAAAAAAACACACATCCCTCTTTCTCTCTCAAAAACACACGGCACCAACACCATAACCAAATCCACCATTGTTGATTTCTTGAAGCTCTATTTTAAGAACATTTAGCACAAAACAAATACATCCTAGGGTTTATACAAGCATAAAGAAGAATGGGTTTTCTTCTTTTGTTGATTTGAGAAGTTTTTGGTTGAAGTTTATAGAAGTCGGGTTTTGTTGATTTTTAGTTGATTAGAGTGTAGATCGGGTTATCGTGGTTACGTAGAATCGTTACTCAAGGTTATTTCTTGAACCTTTTTCAACTCTTTCTTTTTCATGCATAATCTTTGAAGATCTATGCATGCATGTTACTCATCAACTATTTTCTTGAAATAAAAAGATAAAAATTATTTTTGGTCATGAAATATTTTAGATCTATGAAAATTATGTGTGGATCTATTAGATCCATGCATGAAAATGTTTTAATTGAAAGACTTGTAAAATATAAAAATGTATATTGTTAGATTTATGGACTTGAAGATAAATCTTGTATTTTGAGTGTGTTTATGAATAACTGAAGGGAACTAGTAGTGTTACTACTAGTGGGTACGCTTGAAAATGGTCGAAAACGAGTTTTTACGAAAAGTATATAATCTGTCCGATTTTTATAAGAGGCATAGAGGGTCGTAAAAATTGTTTTGACACTAGTTTACTATGATATTATGAAAATATAAGTTATTACCTTCGTTTCGATATATTATGGGCTAAAAACGGAGTTAAAATGTGTAAGATATGGTCGTTTAAATTTCGTTGTCGGAAAAATTAATTTTTGTGAAAAAAGACTATAATGTACTTGCTGTCTAGATTTTAAAGTGGTCGAAATGACGTTTTCGAGTTAAACGGAGTTGTTTTAAGTGTCGAAATGGGTACTAGATGTTATGTATAAATGTTGGGATCGTTTTGTAAAAGGATATAAGCGCGAAATGTGAATACTTGGTTCATTATTAAAAGTTTGAGTGTTAAAAGTGGAAATTGATACTATTGCGGGTAAATGACTTGTTGAAATAATTGTTATTGAGAAGTGTTGAAATTAGGGATTTTAGGTCGAGATTTGGGTACTTACTAAAAATGGCAAGTTTTAAAGTGACGCCGAAAGGCTGCCGAGTTTTCTATAGAAATCGTGTTGGAAAATTTATTAAGATAAATTTGAGTAAATTAAAATTTACGCCAAAAGGCTGTCGAAATTTCGTCGAGTCAAAAATAAATATGTTTGTCTAAGTATATATACTATAATGCTTATAACGATATGATATTTACAAGTCATGATTTAACTACAAAATAATATATATGATTGATGAGTAACGTACGTGACGAACTATTGTGACTTATTTGCTAGCGCCTAAACTATAGTATTATATTTAGGTTGTTGCTAGAGTTGCTCGCTACTATTTGATCATACTTGTGCGGTTTGAATCGTTGCTTGAGGTGAGTCTATAGATCCCTATTAAACTGTTTTATATGTTTAATTTTTTGGGATGTGATAAATGCTTTCGATGCTTGCTTCTGGACGCAAGTAAAACTAGATTTCTGTGAACGCTTTGTGAGCACTGTTTATGAGATAGCTTAAGTTGCTTTAGCCGTAGTCCCCACTATCGTGAATCATTAATTACTCTGCTGGAGTAAGCTCTTATGATATGGATAGATCTATTGAGGGTTGACAACCTCCACTCGGGCATTCTGACGTCGGACGAGTGTATACCATTTGTGTGAACGGAGTTATCTTGGCTAGGTACTCTATTGGGGCAAAATTTATATATACAATCTATTGTATGTATTGGATCATTAGTTTCGATGTCACGATCTTAACTATCATAAATATTGTGAACACCCAATTTATCCTACACTTGGCACTATACCTCCTATAGTTGCATGTTACATGAAATGAAATCTGAAATCGAATTACTATGAATTTTTACTTGAAACCTATATTCTCACCAACTTTATGTTGACCTAATTTAGCATTTATCTCAGGTAATTGGTGATGATTTGTATCTGTTGTGTGAAGTACTTGGAGTCCGCATGCATTTCATGGCTATCTTCAGACATTTATCTACTTATGCTTTTGAACTGTTATCTCGTTGATGTTTAAAACTTTTATATTCTGCTACGCTATCTTTTGAAACTGAGACCTTTTGTATTTTGATGCTTTTATTAAATTCAACGAGGTATTTTTATAAAACGTCTCATTTAGAGTCGTTCTCTTGTACCTTGAACTATGATACAATGACGTAACAGCCCCCGAGCTTCACCGCTTCCACATTTTAGGGTGTTACAGATTTGGTAATCAGAGCCTTGGTTATAGAGAACTAGGTTTGCATCTTAGGCCTAGACTATAACCGATGTGGCTACTTGTTACTCTGTATACATATATGTACTACGTAATGTATTACGTAAGACAACACTATAAGTAATATATATTATGTAATATGTAATATGTATTATTTACATATGCATTTCTCTGATTTGCATACTTTAATTTCTATACATGATTATTTCATGCATACCCTACAACCATTCGCGCGAATATCTAACATTTGGTTGTTGTAGGTTATGTCGTAATCCACTATTACTTACCAGCCCGACTCTGCTGACGAAGAGTGGGAAGATGAGATTGAGTTGATACCAGGTCATGTCGAGCCGGAGAATGACCCAGAGAAGGCTCCTGAGGAGGCTGATCCTGAGGAGGAAGGTGCGGAGTATGACCCTGACGAGGATCCAGAGGAGGATGACGAGGGTGAGCCCGATGTGTTGTCTGATACTTCTGATGTTGTTGATGGGATGCCACCTGTTGTGCATCGTACTTTGATCGAGTGGGTTAGTGGTAGTGAGGATGATGAGGATGATTATGATGATATGGATGGTGTTGAGGTAGATCATAAGGGTGATGATGATATGGATGGATATGAGGTAGATCATGAGGATGATGAGGATATGGATTATGAGATTGAGAGTGATACTGACGTTAGGATGGTTGTGGCTAGTAGTGATAGCGAGGATGCTGAGGCTGATGATGATAGTAGGGTTGATGCTTTGACTGTTGTACCTGAGAGAGTTGAGCCCAGTAGGAGGAGTGAGATTAGGAAGACATCCAACTTGAAGAAGAAGCCTACTGTTCCATGTTAGCGGTTTAGAGAGGAGAGGGAAGCTTTATGGGGTACGCCACCAGCTGAGGTTTATACTGATTCCGATGATACTATACCACCTGCTGATGGAGCTGGACCATCCGGTGTTAGATCTCGAGCCTTGTCCGATTCTGTTTCGTCATGCCCACGGAAGAAGGTTCGTATGTCAGATTCACACGCTATACCTGACACATCGCCTACTCATGGGAGTCGAGCTGCTACTACTGTTTCTACACCACCTACTCATCATGTTGGAGAGCCCTCTAGACCTAGGCCATGTGTTGTTATGATAGGATCCGCTAGCGATTCAGATGCTATTCGTTTCCGTCAACTTGAGGATGCGGTTTTTGGATTGTTAGAGGATAACGGGGATACCCGCGACTTGTAGGAGACCGCGCTTGAGGAGATTGCTGTTTTGAGGCGTGAGTTGGAGTCAGTTCGTATAGGAGAGCGAGCTGCAGATGAAGACCCGAGGGGTGACTCACCGAGTTGTGCTGAGTGTGATCGTCGTCGTCGCACTTAGAGTTTCACCGTTATTGTGTTGAATTCTAGAGTAGATTGACATCTTTTATCTTTTGGGCATTATATCCACTAAACTAGAGTAGTACTCGGTTAGTTGGAGTAGACTAGATGTAATCGAAACTCTTATTTTATGACTATGTACTTGATATTTTGATTATGAATGGGAATTTAACTTTATGACTTTGATCAATGACTATCCTTCCTATGTTTGTTGTATTGTTAAATTCTGCATTTTATTTTAGCATAAGAAATATATAACGTGCATATTCATGCTTGAACCTTAATTGCATTGTTGTCTTAACGCAGTGAAACAATGGTGAACACACGTAACGGAATGACCGACGAACAATTGGAAGAACTAATTACACAACGAGTGACCGTTGCATTGGCAAACATCCAAGCTAACAACAACGTGAACCAAGCACCGCCGAACGATGTTGACAATCGACCGCCTAAGCCGTGTACTTACAAGGACTTTAGGAGTTGTGACCTCTTGAATTTTAATGGTACTGAAGGAGCTGTCGGATTAGCTCGTTGGGTTGAAAAGATGGAATATGTGTTCCGTGTCAGTGGATGTACTGTTGAAAACCGAGTGACTTATTCTACTTGTACTTTAGCTGCTAGAGCGTTGACATGGTGGAACACCCATGTGCAGACGGTTGGAGCCGAGGAGGCGTATGGAATGAGTTGGGAGGAACTTAAGAAGTTGTTGACTAAGGAATACTGTCCTCGTAATGAAATTCAGAAAATGGAAATTGAACTGTGGAACCTGACTGTGAAGAACAATGACATTGGTGCGTACACTAGGAGGTTTCAAGAGTTGTGTTTGCTATGTCCTGGAATGATTCCAGATGAAGAAAAGAAGGTTGAGCGCTACATTTGGGTTTTACCTGGTAGAGTTCAAGGGAATGTGACATCGTCTGGACCGACAAAAGTTAGTGATGCTCTAAGGATGGCTCACAGTCTGATAGACCAAGTTGTTCGAGCAAATGCTGGGAATGCCGCGGACAACAAGAGAAAATGGGGGAATAACCAAAGGAACAGCCATGGGAACTATCCGAATAAGAGGCAAGAAACCGTGAAGGCGTACACTGCTGGTACTGGGGAAAAGGGAGTATACAATGGGACGTTACCTTTGTGCAACCGATGTAAGCGTCACCATAATGAACAGTGTAATGTACAATGTCACAACTGCAAGAAAACTGGACACATTGCTAGAGACTGTAAGTTACCACCTAACCCGAAAGCCAACGTCACTTGTTTTGAATGTCAACAAAAGAGACACTACAGCAAGAGTGCCCAAAGAAAAAGAATAAGGACCAAGGAAAGATTTCTAAAGCTGGGGAAGCTCGTGGAAGGGTCTATATGATAGGAGGAGGAGAAGCGCAACAAAACCCCGACGTCGTGACGGGTACGTTCCTTCTCAACGGTCGTTATGCTTCTATTTTATTTGATACTTGAGCCGATAGGAGTTTTGTGTCGACTGTTTTTAGTGTTTTACTTGATGTGACCCCTTCGCCCTTAGACACTAAGTACACTATTGAGTTAGCTAATGGAAAGTTGATAGAAGCCGACACTATACTTCGCGGATGCACTTTAAATCTTCTAGGTCATCCTTTCGTAATAGACCTTATGCCTGTTGAGTTAGGGAATTTTGACGTGATTATCGGAATGGATTGGTTGTCGAGATATCATGCTACGATTGTATGCGACGAGAAGATCGTTCGTTTACCATTCGGTGATGAAGTTTTGGAGGTACAAGGGGATACAAGTAACGGAAATGGAAGTCACGACTGAACATTATCTCGCGTGTCAAGGCTCAGAAGTTGTTGTCGGAAGGTTGCCACGTATTTTTAGCCTGTGTTACTGAAAAGCAGACGGAAGAAAAACGGTTGGAAGATGTAGCTATCGTACGGTATTTTCCGGAAGTCTTTCCTGAAGATTTGCCTGGATTACCGCCGGACAGACAAGTTGAATTCCAGATCGATTTAATACCGGGAGCTGCACCTGTTGCTCGAGCGCCTTACCGTCTAGCACCGTCGAAAATGCAAGAACTAGAGACGCAACTACAAGAGTTGACTGATAAAGGATTCATAAGACCGAGTTCTTCACCTTGGGGAGCTCCACTCTTATTAGTAAAGAAGAAGGATGGAATTTTTCGGATGTGTATCGACTATCGTGAGTTGAACAAACTTACCATCAAGAACCGTTGCCCGTTACCTAGGATCGATGATATGTTTGATCAGTTGCAAGGATCGAGCGTTTACTCGAAGATTGACCTTAGGTCTGGTTATCATCAATTGAGAGTCCGTGAGGAGGATGTTGCAAAGACTGCTTTTAGGACTAGGTATGGACACTATGAGTTCCAAGTGATGCCATTCGGTTTGACAAACGCACCTCCTGTGTTTATGGACCTCATGAACCGGGTGTGTAAACCGTATTTGGACAAGTTTGTCATTGTGTTCATCGATGACATACTGATTTACTCAAGGAATGAGAAAGAACATGAGGAACATCTTAAGATAATATTGGAATTGGTTAAGAAGGAGGAATTGTACGCTAAGTTCTCGAAGTGTGATTTTTGGTTGCCAGGAGTACAATTTCTAGGTCACATTATTGATAGCAAGGGGATTCATGTTGATCCCGCCAGGATTGAATCAATTAGGGAGTGGACTGCTCCTACGACACCGACTGAAATTCGCCAATTCTTAGGACTCGCCGGATATTACCGAAGGTTCATCGAGGGATTCTCGAAGATCGAGAAACCATTGATGAAGTTGACTCAAAAGAAGGTGAAATACGAATGTGGAGAGAAAGAGGAATTACCGAAGGTTCATCGAGGGATTCTCGAAGATCGAGAAACCATTGATGAAGTTGACTCAAAAGAAGGTGAAATACGAATGGGGAGAGAAAGAGGAATTAGCATTCCAGAAGTTGAAACAAATGTTGTGTAGCGTGCCTATTCTATCGTTACCAGAAGGATCGGAAGACTTTGTGGTCTACTGTGACGCATCAGCAAAAGGATTGGGAGCTGTGTTGATGCAAAGGAAGAAAGTTATCGCCTACGCGTCTCGACAATTGAAAACACACGAGAAAAACTACACTACGCACGACTTGGAGCTAGGAGTGGTGGTATTTGCCTTGAAATTGTGGAGACACTACTTGTACGGAACCAAGTGTGTCGTCTATACCGATCACAAGAGTTTGCAACATATTCTTGACCAGAAGGAACTGAACATGAGACAACGTCGATGGATCGAGTTGCTCAGCGATTATGATTGTGAAATCCGCTACCACCATGGGAAGGCCAATGTAGTGGCGGATGCACTAAGTAGAAAGGAACAATTGATGACACGTAGAGTTAGATCGTTAGCTATGATTATCAATCCGAACTTACCCGTGCAAATTCGTGAAGCACAAACCAAAGCCTTAAGCCTGAACATGTTGAAGCTGAGAAACTAGGTGGAATGGTCACTAAGAAATTGGAGACTAGCACTAATGGAACGCTATGTCTGAATGGTAGAAGTTGGTTACCACGGTTTGGAGGACTAAGGGACGTGATTATGTACGAGTCACATAAATCTAAGTATTCGATTCACCCAGGATCTGACAAAATGTATCAGGATATGAAGAAGCTATATTGGTGGCCAAATATGAAAGCTGAAATCGCTACTTATGTAGGGAAGTGTCTGACTTGTGCTAGAGTGAAAACGGAACACCAAAAACCATCTGGATTCTTGGTTCAACCTATAATTCCTATGTGGAAGTGGGAAAACATAACCATGGATTTCATAACTAAGCTACCTAAAACGACAAATGGATACGACACAATTTGGGTAATTGTGGATCGACTTACGAAATCTGCACACTTTTTGGCTATGAAGGAAGATGATTCAATGGATAAGCTTACGAGACTTTACCTGAAGGAAGTAGTCGCAAAACATGGGATACCGATCTCGATAATTTCTGATAGAGACGGTAGATTCACTTCAGAGTTCTGTAAATCACTTCAGAAAGCGTTGGGTACGCAATTGGACATGAGTACTGCTTATCACCCGCAGACTGACGGACAGAGTGAGAGAACTATTCAAACGCTAGAGGACATGTTGCGTGCTTGTGTGCTTGACTTTGGGAAGCAATAGGACACACATTTGCCTCTAGTGGAATTCTCTTACAACAATAGTTATCATACCAGTATTAAGGCTGCACCGTTTGAAGCGTTGTATGGTCGTAAATGTCGCTCGCCTGTGTGTTGGAGTGAGGTTGGGATAGTCGACTCACTAGCCCTGAACTCATTCGTGAAACAACTGAGAAGATTGTTCAAATCAAGAGCCGAATTCAAGCTGCCCGGGATCGTAAGAAGAGTTACGCTGACGTTCGACGTAAGCCTCTCGAATTTCAAGTGGGAGACAAAGTGATGCTAAAAGTATCGCCTTGGAAAGGTGTGGTACGTTTTGGCAAGCGAGGAAAGCTGAACCCCTGTTATATTGGACCTTTCAAAATTCTGGCAAAGGTTGGAACCATAGCCTATCGTCTCGAACTACCGCAAGCGTTGAGCCGTGTGCACAACACTTTCTTGTATCGAACTTGAAGAAGTTCCTTTCTGATGAGACACTCGGTATACCGTTGGAGGAACTCCGAATCGACGACAAGATGTAATTTGTCGAAGAACCTGTTGAAATCATGGACCGTGAGGTCAAAACGATTGAAGCAGAGTCGTATTCCGATCATCAAGGTGAGGTGGAATTCTAAACGTGGACCCGAATTCACTTGGGAGCGTGAGGATCAATTTCGCAAGAAATATCCGCAACTCTTTGACAACTCTAGAGCCCGTGACACTCCTAAGCTTTGAGGACAAAGCTTCTCTATCAACGGGATGATGTAACACCTGGTAATTTTCCTACTTTGTAAAATGACTATTTTACCCTTTTACTTTTTATTTAGTCAACTATGTGATTTAACTGTGTTGGAACCGGGAGGTTATCCCGCATTTTCTGAAAAACTGTTTGATGATGAGTAATGACTTGACACTGTGCTAAGTCATTATTCTGAACACTTTCTGTGAATCTGACCAAAATGCTGAGACGGTCAATGAATTGACGATAATCTGTGAGATTATTTGTTATCTGTGAATTATGTGCTTAACTGTTTAGTTTTTAACAGCGTGATCGTATTTTCATGAACAGCGTATTTAAACATTTTTGTATATGTTTATATATGCCTGTATTTTAGTATTTTGCTATTTATAGTAATAAATCGTATTTTATGTGAATATTTAATTAACGTATCGTGTTTTCGTATTTTACGTCGTTTTTACGTTTAACCGTCGTTAGCGTGCATAAAATACTTTATAAATTATAAAATATCAGTTTTCGTCGAGTAATCATAAATTTAATATATTTCGTCAAATTATTAAGTTTTACGTAATTTCAAACTTAACTATATACTTTTCGACATTTACCTAAAACTAACTAACCTTTTTACCTTAAACCTTCTAACTAGTTACCATAGTAAAATTTTTGAAATATTTACCCTTGTGGGACCCCCCATAACCGGCCAAAAACACCACCAAATGGTGGAAAACCATTTTGTTACAACTTTGCCATATTAAGCTTTAAACTTACACACATCACTATTTTAACTTATTAACCATATTTACCTCAAATCATTTCTCACTTTCACTCATTCACTTCACTAAAAAAACACACATCTCTCTTTCTTTCTCAAAAACACACGGCACAAACACCATAACCAAATCCACCATTGTTGATTTCTTGAAGCTCCATTTTAAGAACATTTAGCACAAAACAAATACACCCTAGGGTTTATACAAGCATAAAGAAGAATGGGTTTTCTTGGTTTGTTGATTTGAGAAGTTTTTGGTTGAAGTTTATAGAAGTCGGATTTTGTTGATTTTTAGTTGATTAGAGCGTAGATCGGGTTATCGTGGTTACGTAGAATCGTTACTCAAGGTTATTTCTTGAACCTTTTTCAACTCTTTCTTTTTCATGCATAATCTTTAAAGATCTATGCATGCATGTTATTCATCAACTATTTTCTTGAAACAAAAAGATAAAAATTATTTTTGGTCATGAAATATTTTAGATCTATGAAAATTATGTGTGGATCTATTAGATCCATGCATGAAAATGTTTTAATTGAAAGACTTGTAAAATATAAAAATGTATATTGTTAGATTTATGGACTTGAAGATAAATCTTGTATTTTGAGTGTGTTTATGAATAACTGAAGGGAACTAGTAGTGTTACTACTAGTGGGTACGCTTGAAAATGGTCGAAAACGAGTTTTTACGAAAAGTATATAATCTGTCCGATTTTTATAAGAGGCATAGAGGGTCGTAAAAATTGTTTTGACACTAGTTTACTACGATATTATGAAAATATAAGTTTTTACCTTCGTTTCGATATATTATGGGCTAAAAACGGAGTTAAAATGAGTAAGATATGGTCGTTTAAATTTCATTGTCGGAAAAATTAATTTTTGTGAAAAAGACTATAATGTACTTGTTGTCTAGATTTTTAAAGTGGTCGAAATGACGTTTTCGAGTTAAACGGAGTTGTTTTAAGTGTCAAAATGGGTACTAAATGTTATGTATAAATGTTGGGATCGGTTTGTAAAGGGATATAAGCGCGAAATGTGAATACTTGGTTCATTATTAAAAGTTTGAGTGTTAAAAGTGGAAATTGATACTATTGCGGGTAAATGACTTGTTGAAATAATTGTGATTGAGAAGTGTTGAAATTAGGGATTTTAGGTCGAGATTTGGGTACTTACTAAAAATGGCAAGTTTTAAAGTGACGCCGAAAGGCTGCCGAATTTTCTATAGAAATCGTGTTGGAAAATTTATTAAGATAAATTTGGGTAAATTAAAATTTACGCTGAAAGGCTGTCGAAATTTCGTCGAGTCAAAAATAAATATGTTTGTCTAAGTATATATACTATAATGCTTATAACGATATGATATTTACAAGTCATGATTTAACTACAAAATAATATATATGATTGATGAGTAACGTACGTGACAAACTATTGTGACTTATTTGCTAGCGCCTAAACTATAGTATTATATTTAGGTTGTTGCTAGAGTTGCTCGCTACTATTTGATCATACTTGTGCGGTTTGAATCGTTGCTTGAGGTGAGTCTATAGATCCCTATTAAACTGTTTTATATGTTTAATGTTTTGGGATGTGATAAATGCTTTCGATGCTTGCTTCTGGACGCAAGTAAAACTAGATTTCTGTGAACGCTTTGTGAGCACTGTTTATGAGATAGCTAATAAGTGTGTAAACACTTATCCTTTTACCGCTTATTTCCAATAATAACAAGACCAAAACACGTATTTTATGTCGTAAAAGTCGGAATTATGCGTGGTTTGTGTTTTTATTGTGTTTTAGGACCAAAAGATTAAAAAGGAAGAAAACACGGGTTTTCACGGGCTTTTATCGAAGAAAACGGGAAAAGACGAAGTCAAAAGATCAAGAGTGCAAAAAGAACGGAAGTCCAAGGCCTATTCTGAAGATTTATCGAAGAAAACGTCTAAAGACGGAAGTTTAATGAAGTTGAAGAACTCAAGTCTAAATTAAAGAAGAAAATTATCAAGACAAGTTCAAATCCCGAGACGACGTCGAGAAAAGACAAAGAATTAAATCGAGTCGAGAAGACGTGAAGAAAGAAAGAAAGAAGAGGCAACACATGCACTCCTTCCCATTTTTCCCTATAAATACCCTCCTAATACACATTAGGAGGGTGGTTAGTTTTTAGAGTTTAGTTTCATTTTTCACTTTTCTTTCTAGTTTTTAGAGAGAGAAAGTTCTCAACTTTCTCTCACTAAGTTTTCATCTTTTCTTCCTTTTAATCTTTTAAGATTAAACCTTTGTGTATTGTTGATTTTATTAATCAAGTTCTAGTTAAGCTTTTAATCTTTCATCTCTTTCTACCTTTCTTGATTTTTGTTAACTTTTGGTGCAAAATACATTTAATCCGTGTTGATCTTGATGTTTTTGTGCTTAAAAAGTTAATCTTTTTGTTCCTACAAAAGCTTTCATTCGATTAAGCTTTAAGATTCTTGTGCTTATTGGCTTATTCGCTTCTTTTAGCTTATTTACATTTATTTTAGTTTAATCTTAAAAAGTTCATCTTTTTATAGTTTGATTTATAAGATTGCTCATTTTAAGTTGAAAAAGTTGTTATTTGTGCTTATTGAGTCCTTTTCATTATAGATTCGTTCTAGTTTTGGTGATTAGCTTATCATTATAGCTTATTGCCTAGCTTATTTTCGAATCCCTTATAAATCGGAAAAGGTATAAACCCTTTTCCGATTTGCTTTCCGATTGGCCCTCTTTCCGATTTGAACTTCCCTTGTTTTTCCGATCATTAGATTGGAAAAGGGTTTTCAGATTTTCCGATTTGCACCTCCCTATTCCGATCTATCATATCGGATTAGGGTTTGATATATTCCGATTGTGGGTATTTTGGTGACATTCCGATCAGTATCCTTTTTATGCTTTCCGATTAGGCTTATTTCCTTATTCCGACGCCTGCATTACATTCCGATTGGCATTGTCTTCAAATATTCCAATTGGTCTCGATTTCTAGTATTCCGACGAGAGTTGTTTACCATATTCCGATTGGACCTATTTTCCAAGTATTCCGATCAGTCTTTCTGGTGTGCATTCCGATCATCCTTATTTTCCGACCAACATTCCGATCAGATTCATATTGCGCATTTCGATGGTTTAGTTTCTTGTTTTTACAAAGTTTCCAAGTTTTAGATTTATTAAGTGTTCAAGTATTTTTTCTAATCTTGTTTTTAAGTTTTTCAAGCATTTAATTTTAACTCGTCAATTTAATTTAATCTTTTAAAAGCTTTTACTTTACTCAACGACACTTACTTATTTTCTATTAGTTTAAAATAGATAATCAACCAAATCCTTTTCATTTCCACCAAGAACAATTGAGTCGCACTTTCAACCAATAGTCAATTCGAAGAGATTCGAACGATAACATTTTCTTACAAGAAAAATCCTTTGTATTAAATGGCGCCGCTGCCGGCTCTTTTCGTTAAGATTAAAGGTTTTCAGTGAGAGACGCGTTGGATTTTGGGATCCGTTCATCTTTGAACGTTATTTTCCTTGCTTGAAAATTTTCAAAAATCCTAAAAAATATAAAATCTTCAAAAATACAAAAAAATTGAAAAACCATAAAAACCAAAAATATTTCTTTTCTATTTTTCTAATCTTTTTGTAGGTGTGCATGCGTACTCGTGCTCGTAAGAAGAGAGTAGCTCAAGCCGAAGTCATTACTCAACCAATTGTCACCATGGACAATCAACCAATGATCGAGCTTTTGCAATCGCACGTAGAAGGCAACACCGATGCAATTGTCATCCCTGAGATTGGAGCCAACAACTTTGAACTCAAATCTGGCTTTATACAAATGGTCTCTGCTCAACCCTTCTTGGGCCGCTCACTTGATGATCCTCATGACCACATTAAAAGGTTTCTTCAGCTTACCAATACGGTTAAGTACAATGGGGTATCACAAGAAGTGATTCGCTTGCAACTTTTTCCTTTCTCCTTAGAGGGACAAGCCCGGAATTGGCTTGATAAGGAACCGCCACAAAGTATTCTTATGTGGACGGATTTAGAGACCAAGTTTATCAACTACTTTTTCCCACCCTCACGTACTACCGCTTTGCGGAATGAAATAATTACCTTTGAACAAAAGTACGGTGAGTCTTTTAGTGAATGTTGGGACCGTTTTAAGGAACTTTTAAGAAAGTGTCCACAACATGGTTTAACAAAAGTACATCAAATCAATACTTTTTATAATGGTTTAAGCATGAATGACCAAGATTCACTAAACAGTGCTTCGGGGGATAATATTTTGGTTAAGTCTTCTAATGCTGCTTGGGATATTATTGAGAACAAATCTAGAGTTCAAACCAAGAGTGTTAGAACTAATGTAGCAAGTGCCAGTACTAGTGATGCCGACAAAAGAATTGATAAGCTTACTTCGCTTGTCGAATCGCTTGCTTTACAAACTGCCAACAATGCCAAACAATTCAATGCCCAAGCTAATGTTTTGAGCCATTCATGTGATATATGCGGGGGATATCACTCATACACCGATTGTCCTTCGACTCACGACAATCCGGAAAATGTGTATGCCGCCAACGGTACCTATGCTACGGGAGGCTATCAAGCACGTCCTCAAGGTGACCGCAACTTGCTCAGCTATCGCTCAAACAACTTTCTTTCACCACCTGGTTTTCCCCCACAAAACCCAAACAACCTCAATCGCAACAATCAAACTCAACCTCGTGCTCCAAATCAATATCCAAACCAAAGAAACCCATATCCACCTCAAAGAAACAACCAAGTTTACCAACAACTTGCTTATCAACCACCCGCCTACCATGCTCCTCCTCTTAACCAACCAACAGCCTTACACCAAGATGTTGAAACCTACATGAGGACGAACGATGTGATCGTGCAAAACCTTCAGCGAGAAATGGCCAACTTGAAAGAAGATATGGTTAAGCAAGGAAATGATCTTCGAGCTGATATGCGAAACACTTTGGCAAGTCAAACGAATGACTTGAGGAATATGATGGCTAGTTTCTTCCCTAGTAATCAAGCCTCTGGATCGGGTTCTCTTTCGAGTAACATCGTTGCTAATCCAAGAGGGGAGATGAAAGCAATCACCACTCGCAGTGGAAAAGGTTTAAAGGAACCCGAGCTTCCTACACCTACACCGGTGATTGTGACAAAGGAAAACGAGTATCCTTCTCCGAATCCTCCATCTTCTATTCCTCCAACTTCTACTTCTCCAATTCCACCACCTTCTACTTCTACCCCTCCTCCACCCAAGGATGTGAGTGAGAATTCTATCCCCAAGCCTTCATCTCAACCCAATATACCTTATCCTTCGAGGTTGAGGAAAGAGAAATTGAAGAACAAGGATGATATTCAGGTTTCAAATTTTCTTAAAATGTTCAAACAACTGAATTTCAATATCTCCGTTGCCGAGGCTCTCGCTCACATGCCCAAATACGCTAAGATGTTTAAAGATCTCAGTGATAAGGAGAAACTCCTCGACATCGCTCAGACCCAACTTAATGAGAACTGCTCCGCAGTGCTCTTAAGGAAATTGTCCACCAAACTTGGTGATCCGGGTCGTTTCTTGATTCCTTGCAACTTCCCGGGAGTAGAGAATTGCATGGCCCTAGCCGATCTAGGTGCTAGTATAAACTTAATGCCATTAAGTGTTTGGAAGCAATTATCTCTCCCCGAGCTAGTCCCCACACGAATGACTTTGGAATTAGCTAACTGTACGGTTGCTTATCCAGTGGGGATAGCCGAAGACGTTTTCTTTGGTGTCGACAAATTCACCTTCCCGGCGGATTTTGTTGTTGTTGACTACGAGATGGACCCCCGTGTTCCATTAATCGTTGGACGTCCATTCCTGAGGACCGGTCGCACTCTCATTGTTGTAGCCGCTGGCGAATTAATCATGAGAGTTGGTGACGATAAAATCGTCTTCAACATGGGTAAACTTTCTAAACAGCCTTCGGAAAACGAGAGTGTTAATTTCATTGATGTTCTTGATGAGGCTTGTGAAGAACATTTCAAAGACGCTTGTAAAAGTATTTCTTCTTCTCTACCCAATGTTGAGACCGTTTCCTCAATTGCTCCGTCATTGACTCCTTTTGGAGAAAGTGACTTAGATGATTTTGAAGCTAGCTTGGGTCCTCTCGATCTTAAGTATGATGGTTCTCCCACCGATTGGGATGAAGACATTCGTACCATTGAGAAACTTCTCAATGAGGACCAAACTTCTCCTCCATCTCCTACGGATATCTCTACCGATGATCTGAACTTGACTACGCCGTCCATCAAAAATCCTCCGGATTTAGAGCTTAAGGATCTTCCGTCTCATCTCGAGTACGTTTTCCTTGAAGACAACAAGACGTTACCGGTCATCATCGCTAAGGACTTGAAGGAAGAAGAAAAATCCCGACTTATCGTCGTGCTGAAGAATCACAAGAAAGCGATTGCTTGGAAGATCTCCGATATTCGTGGAATTGATCCTCACTTTTGCACACACAAAATTCTCATGGAGGACGACTTCAAACCCACTATTCAAAGCCAAAGAAGGGTGAATCCTAAGATCCATGACGTAATAAAAAAAGAGGTTATCAAACTTCTTGATGCGGCAATGATCTATCCTATATCGGATTCACCGTGGGTTAGTCCCGTCCATTGTGTGCCTAAGAAGAGCGGAATCACCGTTGTTCCCAATGAAAACAACGAGTTGATTCCTACTCGTCTCGTTACAGGGTGGAGAGTTTGTATAGACTATCGCAAACTCTATGATGCTACGAGAAAGGATCATTTTCCCCTTTCCTTTCATGGACCAAATGCTTGAACGTCTAGCGGGTAATGACTATTACTGCTTCTTAGACAATTTCTCCGGGTATTTTCAAATTCCCATCGATCCCAAAGACCAAGAAAAGACCACATTCACTTGTCCCTACGGAACATTTGCTTACAAACGCATGCCTTTCGGTTTATGCACTGCTCCTGGGATATTCCAAAGGTGTATGATGGCTATCTTCCATGACATGGTTGAAGAAACTATGGAAGTCTTCATGGATGATTTCTCGGTTTATGGCGATTCTTTCTCTGCTTGCCTTGCCAATTTAGAACGTATGCTTAAGCGGTGTGAAGACACTCGCCTTGTTCTAAATTGGTAAAAATGCCATTTCATGGTAAAAGAGGGCATCGTGCTAGGACACAAAATCTCCAAAGCCGGTCTTGAAGTGGACCGTGCTAAAGTCGATGTTATTACTAAATTGCCTCCACCTTCAACCGTGAAGGGTGTGAGAAGTTTCCTTGGTCATGCGGGCTTCTATCGTCGATTCATCCAAGATTTCTCTAAAACCGCTCGCCCGATGACCCACCTCTTGGAAAAAGATACCCCTTTTATCTTTTCCAAAGAGTGTCTTGAATCCTTCAATCTTCTTAAGGATAAGCTAACTAAGGCACCGGTCTTGGTTACCCCTAATTGGGAGCTACCTTTTGAGTTGATGTGTGATGCTAGCGACTTTGCTATTGGAGCGGTTTTTGGCCAAAGAGTGAACAAACACTTCCAACCAATCCATTATGCTAGCAAGACAATGACGGGGGCTCAATTGCATTACACCACTACCGAAAAAGAGCTTTTAGCTGTAGTGTATGCTTTTGAAAAGTTCTGCCCCTATCTTGTCCTTTCTACCACCATCGTGTATACCGATCATTCCGCGTTGAAGTACTTGATGACTAAGCAAGATTCTAAGCCAAGACTTCTTCGTTGGGTTTTGCTCCTTCAAGAATTCAACATTGAAATTCGTGACAAAAAGGGAGCTGAAAACCTAGCCGCGGATCATCTCAGTAGACTTGAGGATCCGTATCAAGGGGATCATCCGAACAAAGAGATCAATGACTCTTTTCCCCTTGAGGCCTTAATGTCTATCAATTCTAATCTCGATGACACCCCGTGGTTTGCGGACATTGCAAACTACTTAGCGAGTGGGATTCTCAAGGAAGCGCTCACGTCCCAACAAAAGAAAAAGTTCTTTAAAATATTGAACATTATTTCTGGGACGACCCTTACCTTTTCAAACAATGTGCGGATCTGATTATTCGTCGATGTGTTGATGGGCCGGCAGCGGTACAAATCCTTGATGCTTGCCATAAAGGACCCACCGGTGGTCACTTTGGTCCAAATTACACCGCGAAGAAAGTATTCGACTCTGGATTCTATTGGCCCACCATTTATCGTGACGCTCACGATATGGTTAAACATTGTGATGCTTGCCAAAGACAAGGCAAGATCACACATAAAGATGAGATGCCTCAAAATTTCATACAAGAATGTGAAATCTTTGATGTATGGGGCATCGACTTTATGGGGCCATTTCCATCATCTAAAGGGAACAAGTACATCCTCGTCGCAGTTGACTACGTTTCTAAATGGGTTGAAGCTAAGGCTCTCCCTACGAACGATGCGAGGGTGGTTGTGAACTTTTTGAAGCAGCTTTTCGCTCGATTTGGCGTTCCTCGTGCTATAATCAGTGACCGCAGGACTCATTTTTGCAATGATCAAATTGCAAGAGTCATGGCTAAGTACGGTGTTAATCATCGTCTTTCCACCGCTTATCATCCTCAAACCAATGGTCAAGCCGAGATTTCCAACCGTGGATTGAAGCGAATTTTGGAGCGTACTGTGGGAGAGCATCGCGCCGCGTGGGCCGATAAGTTAGATGATGCTCTGTGGGCTTTCCGTACTGCTTATAAGACCCCGATCGGTTGTACACCTTATCGTCTTGTGTACGGGAAAGCATGCCACCTCCCTATCGAGCTGGAACATAAGGCATACTGGGCCTTGAAGTGGACTAACTTCGACATCAACAAAGCCGGTGATCTTCGGAAGATTCAACTCCATGAGCTAAATGAACTAAGGAACTAAGCTTATGAGAACTCGCTGATCTACAAAGAGAAGACCAAGATCATCCACGATGCAAGGATTAAGAACCGAGAGTTCCACGTTGGTGATCAAGTCTTACTTTTTAACTCTCGGTTGAAGATCTTCTCGGGCAAGTTGAAGAGCCGCTGGTCTGGTCCATTCACCGTCGCCAAAGTCTTTCCATATGGCACCATTGAGCTTTCTCAGCCAAATGGGCCCAGTTTCAAGGTGAATGGCCAGCGTTTAAAGCTATACTTTGGTGAGGACATCTCCCATGAGATGATTCCATCCCTCACCACGTTCCCCATGAACTAAATTTAGGTCGAGTCAGGCTCGTGACTCGGTGAACAAAAACAAGTGCTTCTCGGGAGGCAACCCGTGATCTATCTTTTACTGCTTTCATCATAAGTGTGGGGGGAGCCCCGTATGTGTTTGTTGTCTTGTTTCTTATTCTCTACAAGGATTAAAGCTTCAACGATACACTCTTGATGACTTTTGACGAACCGTGACACCGTGTTCCCATCTTCCCGGTTCTATCCTAAACTCTTGTGATTCAATATTTCATATCTTATATGTTCACATTGAATTCACTATAGTTGTCCTTTCCTTAGCAAGATTTAAACAAAGTGCACAATGTCCTAAGTGTAGGGGAGTTTACTCCCACATGCTTAAACATTGAGGACAATGTTTATATCAAGTGTAGGGGGGACTTCTATCGAAGTAAGTGGTCTTTTCCATGAATTTGCCCTCATTTTAACCGGAAAATTTGATTTTTCAACATTTTTCAAAATTTTTAATCTATTTTGGCCTAGTTGTATAGTTGTATTTTCCTTTGTTATGGTTATTTTCTTTCCTTGATAGAACAAATTTTTAATAAAGTGGTTTTAAATTTTTCAATGTCGTGAACATTTTGACTCAACCCGAGTTTACTTATCTAAGTTTACTCTAGCTAGTATCCTTAACGTGTTTAAGTCAAGTTTTGCTAGGCTTTTATATCGGGAGCTTTAAAACGCGAAAGTCTTAACTCTCACGGGTTAAGAACAAGAACTTTTCGCAAGTTCCTATAATTGATCCTAGAGAGTTTTTTATCAAGGGAACTTTAAAATGCGATTTCTAAACTTGAAAGAGTCTAAGAATTTGCAAGATCCTATAGATGACTCGAAAACCCAAAACTTTGATTTAATAGGCTAAGCATCCACGAGTCTCATTCCTTGAGATTTTAAACTGTGGAGGACGAGAGATGATAGAGTCAATTATAAGTTTGGTATTCTTTCGTGAATTTATGTGAGTTAATTATGAGCCTATTCTCCCATCGCTTGTTAATAAATTTATCTGCAATAAATAAGGTTGTACGATTTGAAAAGTTACTTAGCTTCTAGCCCAAGATCGTTTAAAAGTTGCTCGGTATTAATTAGAGTTCATAGCCAAGGCATAACTTATTGAAGCGGGATGCGAAGATTGGCGAGTCCGAAAAGGCCCTAACAAGGCATGAGGGCTACATTTTGTTGCTAAAGATCCAAAAGTGATGTGAAGAATCATTTATCGAAAATCAATATGAAGGATCGAGACACACGACAAAAAGCAAATACTCCCCTAAAGATCATGGAGAAGTCTATCCAAAAAGGCCCTAACAAGGTATGAGGATAAATAGATCCAAGTCCTAAAAGGAGGCGGATCGTTGTATATCAAAGTCCAAAATAAAGATTGGAGAAAAATGAAGAAGTCGTGGTCCAAATATGAAGAATCTCTCAAAACTTCAAGTGAAGAAATTCCTATTATGAAGAGAAGACCATAATTTCAAGAACGTCTCTCAAAGATTCGAAGTATGAAGTCGCTGCCAAATATCGGTCCGAGAAAGGTATCAAATCGTGAAGCGAGTTATGCCAAGATATGAACTTTATGAGGTTCCGAGAAGCAGTTTTAAAAGATTTTGTCCTTTAGCTAACTATTGATTAAATCGTTCACCTTATTTTCGGCCTAAATAACTATCGAAATAAGTCAAACAATGCATCCTCGTGATCATTCAAGACAAAGATAAAATATAAGAGATACACCTAGGAATAAGGGAGTATAAGTGAATAATTGGCCCACATGAATTCGTGTTAGTTTGCTAACTTATAATAACAATGATCTCGATTTTAAGATTGGTATGGGGAACGTGAAACTTGAGGATGAAAAACGTTCATGGCCGCCTAAAACCAATGTAAGTCGTTGATTTCTTTATTTGTTTTCTATCTTCTTATTTTCCTTAAATGTTTAGTATTTAATAAAGGCCAATGTGGGTTATTTATGATGAAGAATATAAACCGTGCTTTAAAATTAATGCATTGTATGAGGGCATTGCAATGGTCAAGTGTAGGGAATTTAATAAGTGTGTAAACACTTATCCTTTTACCGCTTATTTCCAATAATAACAAGACCAAAACGTGTATTTTATGTCGTAAAAGTCAGAATTATGCGTGGTTTGTGTTTTTATTATGTTTTAGGATCAAAATACTAAAAAGGAAGAAAACACGGGCTTTCACGGGCTTTTATCGAAGAAAACGGGAAAAGACGAAGTCAAAAGATCAAGAGTGCAAAAAGAACGGAAGTCCAAGGCCTATTCTGAAGATTTATCGAAGAAAAAGTCTAAAGACGGAAGTTTAATGAAGTCGAAGAACTCAAGTCTAAATTAAAGAAGAAAATTATCAAGACAAGTTCAAATCCCGAGACGACGTCGAGAAAAGACAAAGAATTAAATCAAGTCGAGAAGACGTGAAGAAAGAAAGAAAGAAAAGGCAACACATGCACTCCTTCCCATTTTTCCCTATAAATACCCTCCTAATACACATTAGGAGGGTGGTTAGTTTTTAGAGTTTAGTTTCATTTTTCACTTTTCTTTCTAGTTTTTAGAGAGAGAAAGTTCTCAACTTTCTCTCACTAAGTTTTCATATTTTCTTCCTTTTAATCTTTTAAGATTAAACCTTTGTGTATTGTTGATTTTATTAATCAAGTTCTAGTTAAGCTTTTAATCTTTCATCTCTTTCTACCTTTCTTGATTTTTGTTAACTTTTGGTGCAAAATACATTTAATCCGTGTTGATCTTGATGTTTTTGTGCTTAAAAAGTTAATCTTTTTGTTCCTACATAAGCTTTCATTCGATTAAGCTTTAAGATTCTTGTGCTTATTCGCTTATTCGCTTCTTTTAGCTTATTTACATTTATTTTAGTTTAATCTTAAAAAGTTCATCTTTTTATAGTTCGATTTATAAGATTGCTCATTTTAAGTTGAAAAAGTTGTTATTTGTGCTTATTGAGTCCTTTTCATTATAGATTCGTTCTAGTTTTGGTGATTAGCTTATCATTATAGCTTATTGCCTAGCTTATTTTCGAATCCCTTATAAATCGGAAAAGGTATAAACCCTTTTCCGATTTGCTTTCCGATTGGCCCTCTTTCCGATTTGAACTTCCCTTGTTTTTCCGATCATTAGATTGGAAAAGGGTTTTCAGATTTTCCGATTTGCACCTCCCTATTCCGATCTATCAGATCGGATTAGGGTTTGATATATTCCGATTGTGGGTATTTTGGTGACATTCCGATCAGTATCCTTTTTATGCTTTCCGATTGGGCTTATTTCCTTATTCCGACGCCTGCATTACATTCCGATTGGCATTGTCTTCAAATATTCCGATTGGTCTCGATTTCTAGTATTCCGACGAGAGTTGTTTACCATATTCCGATTGGACCTATTTTCCAAGTATTCCGATCAGTCTTTCTGGTGTGCATTCCGATCATCCTTATTTTCCGACCAACATTCCGATCAGATTCATATTGCGCATTCCGATGGTTTAGTTTCTTGTTTTTACAAAGTTTCCAAGTTTTAGATTTATTAAGTGTTCAAGTATTTTTTCTAATCTTGTTTTTAAGTTTTTCAAGCATTTAATTTTAACTCGTCAATTTAATTTAATCTTTTAAAAGCTTTTACTTTACTCAACGACACTTAATTATTTGCTACTAGTTTAAAATAGATAATCAACAAAATCCTTTTCATTTCCACCAAGAACAATTGAGTCGCACTTTGAACCAATAGTCAATTCGAAGAGATTCGGACGATAACATTTTCTTACAAGGAAAATCCTTTGTATTAATAGCTTAAGTTGCTTTAGCCGTAGTCCCCACTATCGTGAATCGTTAATTACTCTGCTGGAGTAAGCTCTTATGATATGGATAGATCTATTGAGGGTTAACAACCTCCACTCGGGCATTCTGACGCCGGACGAGTGTATACCATTTGTGTGAACGGAGTTATCTTGGCTAGGTACTCTATTGTGGCAAAATTTATATATATAATCTATTGTATGTACTGGATCATTAGTTTCGATGTCACGAGCTTAGCTATCATAAATATTGTGAACACCCAATTTATCCTACACTTGGCACTATACCTCCTATAGTTGCATGTTACATGAAATGAAATCTGAAATCGAATTACTATGAATTTTTAACCTATATTCTCACCAACTTTATGTTGACCCAATTTAGCATTTATCTCAGGTAATTGATGATGATTTGTATCTGTTGTGTGAAGTACTTGGAGTCCGCATGCATTTCATGGTTATCTTCGGACATTTATCTACTTATGCTTTTGAACTATTATCTCGTTGATGTTTAAAACTTTTATATTCTGCTACGCTATCTTTTGAAACTGAGACCTTTTGTATTTTGATGCTTTTATTAAATTCAACGAGGTATTTTTATAAAACGTCTCATTTAGAGTCGTTCTCTTGTACCTTGAACTATGATACAGTGACGTAACAGCCCCCGAGCTTCACCTCTTCCGCATATCACATTTTGAGGTGTTACATTTTTTCTTTTTCTTCGATAAAAGTCCGTGAAAGCCCGTGTTTTCTTCCTTTTCATATTTTGGTCCTAAAACACAACAAAAACACAAACCACGCATAATTCCGCCTTTTACGACATTAAATACACGTTTTGGTCTTGTTTTAATTATAATTAAGTGGTAAAAGGATAAGTGTTTTCACACTTATTAAATCTCCTACACTTGACCATTGCAATACCCTCATGCAATGCATTAGTACAAAGCAAGATTTACATTCTTCATCATAATTAACCCACCTTGGCCTTTATTAAACACAAGACACTAAGGAAACTTAAAAAGATAGAAGATCATAAAATGTTTGAAGTAAGAAAACAAGTAAAGAGATCAAAGACTTACATTAGGGCGTTGGTGTCATGAATGTTTATCACCCTCAAGTTTCACGTTTCCCACACTAAGCTTAAAAACGAGATCATTGTTATTATAAGTTAGTAAAGCTAACACTCACTCATGTGGCCCAATTATTCACTTAGAATCCCTTATTCCTAAGTGTATCTCTTATATTTTATTGTTGTCTTGAATGATCACGAGGATGCATTGTTGACTTATTTCGATAATTTATTTAGGACGAAAATAAAGTAGGACAATTTAATCAATAGTTAGCTAAACGACAAAATCTTTTAAAACTGCTTCTCGAAACCTCATAAAGTTCATATCTTGGCATAACTCGTTTCACGATTTGAGACCTTTCTCGGATCGATATTTGGCATTGACTTTATACTTTGAATCTTGAGAGACGTTCTTGAAATAATGGTCTTCTCTTCATAATAGGAATTTCTTCACTTGAAAATTTTGAGAGATTCTTCATACTTGGACCACGACTTCTTCATTTTTTCTCCAATCTTTATTTGGGATTTTGATATACAACGATCCGCCTCCTTTTAGGACTTGGATCTGTTTATCCCCATACCTTGTTAGGGCCTTTTCGGATAGACTTCTCCATGATCTTTAGGGGAGTATTTGCTTTTCGTCGCGTGTCTCGATCCTTCATATTGATTTTTGATAAATGATTCTTCACATCACTTTGGATTTTAGCAACAAAATGTAGCCCTCATGCCTTGTTAGGGCCTTTTTGGACTCGCCAATCTTCGCATCCTGCTTCAATAAGTTATGCCTTGGCTATGAACTCTAATTAATACAGAGCAACTTTTAAATGATCTTGTGCTAAAAGCTAAGTTACTTTTCAAATCGTACGACCTTACTTATTGCAATTATATATTAACAAGCGACGGGAGAAAAAGCTCATAATTGACTCACATAAATTCATGAAAGAATACAAAACTTATAATTGACTCTATCATCTCTCGTTCTCCACAATTTAAAATCTCAAGGATAGAGACTTGTGGATGCTTATCAAACTAAATCAAACTTTTGAGTTTTCAAGTCATCTATAGGATCTTGTAACTTCTTAGTCTTTTTCAAGTTTAGAATTTTCATTTTAAAGTTCCCTTGATAAACGACTTTCTAGGATCAATTATAGGAACTTGCGAAAATTTCTTGTTCTTAAACCCGCATGAGTTAAGACTTTCGCGTTTTAAAGTTCCCTATATAAAAGTCTAGCAAAACTTGATTTAAACACGTTAAGGATACTAGCTAGAGTAAACTCAAATAAGTAAACTCGGGTTGAGTCAAAAGATTCATGACGGGCCTAATATATCAAAGACATCTAAACTAATTAAAACCATTTATTAAAATTTATTCTAGCAATGAAAGAAAATAACGATACAAAAGAAAACACTACTAGGCCAAAATAGATAAAAAAAATTTGAAAAATGTCGAAAATCAATTTTCCGGTTATAATGAGGACATATTCATGGAAAATCCTACTTAACTTCGATAGAAGTCTCCCCTAAACTTGATATAAACATTGTCCTCAATGTTTAAGCATGTGGGAGTAAACTCCCTTACACTTAGGACATTGTGCACTTTGTTTAAATCTTGCTAAGGAAGAGACGACTATAGTGATTTCAATGTCAACATATAAGATATGAAATATTGAAATCACAAAAGTTTAGGATAGAACCGGGAAGACGGGTACACGGAATCACGGGTCGTCAAAAGTCATCAAAAGTGAAACTTTGAAAGCTCGAATCCCTGCACATGATAAGAAAGAAAACAACAAACACATACTAGGGTCTCCCCCTACACTTATTATAAAAATGGATAAAAAAGGATAAATAAGCGGGTTGCCTCCCGAGAAGCGCGTGTTTTTTTAACCGAGTCACGAGCCTGACTCGACCCAGAATTAAATGGTCCATAGGGAAGCCTCTAATGTAATACCGGGATAAAAAATCTTGTCCTCGGTCTCGGAGGAACATAATAAATGAGAGGCAGGAGGATAAGTATTGAAGGGTAGAAAAGTCCTCTCAAAATACGAAAAGTATGTGAAATCGTGATCCACGGGAGGTGGGGTGGGTAAAGGAAGCAAATTGTTATCCCCCCCCCCCCAAGACAGTTGATGGTCACTAAGCAGCAAAGCCGTAAAGGTGTCAATCATAGGATGGTCAATTTCACCTCCCGGGTCAAAGCATTCATCCTCATTTCCCGGTGTGAAATGGGGAGAGTAAAACCGATACATCACCCGATTGGGCGTGCACGCGGTAGGATGAGGTGGCAACATAGTATGAGAAGTATAAGAACAATTACCTTCCATCCGCGTCACCTTTCCAGTAGAGTCCAATCTCTCAACCTTCGCGATAGGAGGTGGCATGGCTAACAAAGTATGCTCATCAATAGCAAGAGAGTCAGGGCTATCAATGTCCTCAATCCCCTCTTCAAAGAGAGGATTCACCTTACTAGAGATGTAGGCGTCATCAAAATCAAATAAAGGGTTCGAATAAATCTTGAAAGTTTCCTTCGGAACGTCTTCATCGGATAGTGACTCGTCATCACTAGAATTAAAATCATCATCAAGATCAAAAAGAGGATTAGAGAAAGCCAAAGAATCATCTCCCAAAGCGTCGGTGGAAGAGACATCATCACAAGAAAGCACATCACACTCATCATCATTGTTGGATGTCACCTCAGATTCACTTGGGATTGGGTCAAGGTTATCGGCACTAGACTTTATGACTTCGTCTGATTCGTTTGCAGGAGTTGTGATGATATCCTTAGCTCCTAGGATGGGTGAATTCTCAGGCTCCATAGCCGGCAAGACAAGAGAAGGAAGTACGATTGCACTAGACGAAGGATGTTGAGCAATAAGATCTCGCAAATATATAGTACTCTCCTCGTCATCATCATAATAAAAGGGATGCACAAGAGGAGGAGTATAATCACTAAGATTAGATACTTGCTCTTGTCGCTGTCGCTTTTCTTCCTCCCATGTTTCTTTTAGTCGAATTACACCGTCATGAAGTTTCAAAAGAAGTGCTTGTGTTACGTCTTCGGATTCAAAGAAGGTTGATGATCGAGGGTGTATTGTGGGGGCTCAAAATTATGAAAACCGGAATTATAGCACGGATTTGGTTCATAATAATTCATCGGTTGACAATAAGAAGTATTGTGAGGGCCCCCACAATTGTTGCAACACGGGTATTAATAAAAACCCGGTGCATATTGCGGATAAGGATCGTCATTGGTTGAAGAGGGTGAGATAGTGTCAGTAGAGGTGAAGTATGAATTGATCGAATTGCAAAATGAACAATGTCCAAATTCGTAATTAGGGATATCCATTCCACACCGTTCGCATGAACACCATTGACAGGATTGACTACCAGAAGTTGGTCTTCTATACCCTACACAATCAACAAACGAGTCCATTAAACACAATTGAGAAGTAAGAGGAATATTTTAGGTGCAAAACTTTTAAAAAAGAAATGCTTTTTATGATTTTTTAAATGTTTTTGGATTTTTGAAATTTTTTATTTTTAGGATTTTTTGAAAAATTTTGAAAATTTGACAAGAAAAATAACGTTCAAAAGTGAAAGGATCCCAAAATCCAACGCGTCTCTCACAAAAAAACCGTTAATCTTTACGAAAAGAGCCGGCAGCGGTGCCATTTTAATAAGTAGATTTTGTTAAATGGTTGAAATCGTCTTGACTCGATTCGAATTGACAACGGCTGAAAGTGCGACTCAGTCGTTCTTGGTGTGAAAAGAAAATTCGTTGAGTAACTAAATAAAAATGAAAGCTTGAAAAGATTAAACTAAAAATAAAGACTTTTAAGAATAAATGACAAAAGATTAAAACTTGATAAAAAGTAAATTTGAAAACTTTAAAACTTTATAAAAAGTAAACTTGAAAAGAAACTAAGACAAAAACAAGTTAAAATAAAGCTAAGTAGAAATGGCGGGAAAAATAAAAACTTAAAAATAAAACAATTCGGGAAAAATAAAACTGTAATTCGGAAATACCAAAAACCTAACCTAAATCGGAATGTGAATTCAAAACCTTATCCGGAATCCTACAAAATAACCTAATCCGCAATGTGTTGACATCTAATCTGGAATACATTGGCACCTAATCCGGAATAAACTTGTACACAACTCAGAATACATCTAACAGCTATCCAGAATGTTTATGTTGCTTTTCCGAAATAAGTAAAACCCTAATCCGGAATATTCTAAGAGCTAATACGGAATCCTTGATCAATGACTAATCCGGAGTGTAGAACTCGTTACAATCCGAAATCCACAAAAATATGTAATCCGGAATATGGTTTGTCACCCTATTCGGAATATAGGTTACACTCACAATCCGGAATACCCTAATATTGATCCTAATTCGGAATGATTAGTCTAGTACACTATTTGAGAATAAATGAGAAACATATAAGTCGGAATAAAAGAAATGCAATCTAATTCGGGATATGAGGGTTTATAAAGTCGGAATAAAAACTAATAAGCAAAAAACTAATAAGCACTTAACCAAAAACTTAACCAAACTAATTTTAAGAAAAAGCTAATAAGTCACAATTTAAAAACTTTACAAACTTTAAATAATCAAAATATTAAAGATCAACTTTTAAAAGATTAAACTATTTAAAACACTTAATTTAAAAATAAGACAAACACACAATAAGCTATAAGAACAATAAGCTAAAACATAAAACACATGAAAAACAATAAGAACAATGGAATAAGCACAGCAATAAGCAAATAAGCATAAAGATTAAACAAACTATATGATTAACCAAATCAAAACATAAGATTTAAAAACAAGAAAGGTAGAATGAGAATGATTATAAAAAGCTTGAAATAAGATGAAGATTAAAGATCCAAAATTACAAGATTAAAGATGAAAGCTTAAGAACATGAAATAAATCTAGAGAGAGAAAGTAATTAATCTACTCCTACTCCTACTCTAATCTATCTAATTCTACTCTCTAACTAACTAACATCTAACTAGCTAACACCTCCTAATGAAGGATTAGGAGGGTATTTATAGGAGGAAGGGAAGGTAGGTGTTGATGCTTTCTTCTTTCACTTTGTCTTCTCGTCTTTTAATTTCTTCGACTTTCTCGACGTTGTCTCGGGATTTGTCGATATAAAATGAGCTTGTCTTCTAATTTTCTTCATTTATTAGACTTGGTTCTTCGACTTCGTTAAACTTCCGTCTTTAGTCTTTTTCTTCGATAAATCTTCAGAATAAGCCTTTGACTTCCGTTCTTTTTGCACTTTTTATCTTTTGACTTCGTCTTTTGTCTTTTTCTTCGATAAAGTCCGTGAAAGCCCGTGTTTTTTTCCTTTTTCATATTTTGGTCTTAAAATACAACAAAAACACAAACCACACATAATTCTGCCTTTTACGACATTAAATACACGTTTTGGTCTTGTTTTAATTATAATTAAGTGGTAAAAGGATAAGTGTTTTCACACTTATTAATGTGCATAATTAACTTGTACAAGGATAAATATTTTAAGAAAGCCAACGTTAGAAGACGTTGAAAAAAATATGAAAAACATGAGACGGTTCATGGTTTCTCGATAATGCTTGGCACGACTGATTGTATGCACTAGAAATAGAAAAATTGTCAAGTATCATGGTAGGAACAATACGGTTGGGGTGATTAAAAGTACCCAACCATAATGCTTGAAGCTGTAGATTCACAAGATTTGTGGATTTGGCATGCGTTTTGGAGTAGCGGGAGCGAATAATGATATTAAAGTTTTAGATAACTCTTCATTATTTGACGACCTTCTTGATGACAAAACCCCTTCAGCTCCATTTGTGGTTAAAGGAGTTGCGTTTGAAAAATGGTATTATTTAGCGGATGGAATTTACCTACAGTCAACAAGTTTCGTCAAATCTTTTACTTGTTCAAGTGACCTGAAACATAGTTACTCTAAAAAACGCCAAGAAGGTGCACAAAAATATATCGAACGTGCTTTTGGTGTTCTCCAAAGACGTTGGGGAATCATACAACAACCGACTCGTGCATACCATGTCAACACAATACGCTGAATAATGTATTCTTGCATCATAATGCGTAACATGATTTAGAAGATCAACAAATAACGGTTTTTACTGGATTGATGTGGTTGTTGTAGCGGGTCAAAATATGCAACTTACTTGGGTCGAAAGATGCGAAGTTCATCGCCGGAAAGCAAAAGAATTATGGGACAAAAACACGCATTTTAGTCTTCAACAAAACTTAATGGATCATATTTGGCGAGAATATGAAATCGAAAACATAGAATAAATTTAGTCACCAGGACGTATGTTTTTTTAATTGTTTTTTTACTAATTTTCATAATGTATTTTCTTTAATATCTCGTAATGTATTTTTATTTAAGTATTGTAATATGTTAATTGGTTTTTTACTAATTTTCATAATGTATGTTCTTTAATATCTCGTCATGTATTTTTATTTAAGTATTGTAATATGTTAAATTTAATGAATGAAACTAGCTTAGAGGGTTTTATGAAAAATAATAGGGTTGGTGAAAAAGTTGTGTTATTTAGTGATATGGTACTAGTGGTGTTATAAGGTGTTGATGTTATTTTGTAAAATTTTATCTCACACTGATACGGTTTTAATAAAGTAATGTTATGATACATAGGGCTCTAATAACAACCACATTAAATTAATTTAGTTTTGAAACTCTAACACATGTTAACGGTTAACCTCTTTTACATAGCCCTCAGACTGTTTCTACCAAAACCACATAAATCTTACGATGGTCGCAACGGTATCAGTCGGCCCGTTGCGGCGACCGACTAGAATCGGTCTTCGGCTACGAGTCGATCACTCCCTCGACCTTTTTATTTTTTTTCTTTTTTTCTCTGTTTTTTACTGTTACACGTTAAAAGAATTAAAAATCTAAACCCTATACCCTTATAAATACTCAACCTATTTCACCAATTTTCTCACACATTCAAATTACTAAACCAAAACATTAGCCATCTCAACATGCCTAAGAAGAGAACCTCCAAAAATAAAACCCTGAAATCTCGAGTTCCTCAAGAAAGTGTTCCCCATGTGACGCCGAATTCGACTTTTCGATTATCCGGTGGGTCACCAAGCATCCGGTTTAGACCCGCCGAATTTGAATATCAATCACCACAACCATAAAACCCAAACATGTACTATCAAAACCGTCTGTTCTCTCGTAAGTATAATAACAACAAACAATCTTTCTTTGAATCTCCAACGGGTTATATCACCCTACTAAGGATTCGTCCACTTCTTCCCATGCTAATCCATCGTATTCTCCGGTTAATCGTTTTAATATGGATGTCGATTTTGATCAACTGATGTATAATCAAGAGTACTTTCAGGCAAAGGTTCAGGTCACGATCCGAGTCAAGATCAATCTATGGGGGTTCGGGTCACGTGTATTATCACGGTACGGTTAACCTTGACACCAACGATGAAGAATCTTTTGTCGAAGAGATGTCACCCGTCAACCTAAGAAGCCCTCTTGAACTTTTTAGAAATTAGAAGAGCGGGGGGGGGGGGGGGTGAATAGTTTCTTTAATTAAAAATATGTTGATCATTAGATGAGACCATTATTTGAAAACTTGTTTCATAATAGTTAAGCCAATTTATTAATGTTTCAAAAGCATTTGCTATATAAAGAGATCATGATAATGAATGACTAAAGATAAAGAGAAATAAGGAATAAGGAAAGAAACAACCTAAAGGAAGACACCAAGGATTCATAGTGGTTCGACAACGAAGCTCTCTCTTAGTTCCTAATCCACTCCTCGAGTACACCTTAATCTATAATTTCGCTATATCCATAAGCTCCATTCTTGGATGAGAAAACCTTACATTGTCTCTTACGATACTTACCGACACTAAGCTAAATGTCAAGTTCTAATCCTAGCTAGAACCAATCTACTCTTGTCGCCCATTTTCCTTACTGAAACAAGGCTAGATGTCGAGTTCTAATCTTAGTTAGAACCAATCTACACTCATCGACCATTTACATCTACCGATACAAGGCTAGATGTCAAGTTCTAATCTTAGCTAGAACCAATCTACACTCATCTCTCACACTCACATCACTTTCAAGTTAAGTGAGAACTAACACACTCATACTTACACTTACATCGCTTTACAGTTTAGTGAGAACTTACACACAACATACTAACACCTACATCACTTTAGAGTTAAGTGAGAACTAACACACAAGATTCATCCAAGTATACACATATACCTTGGGTCCACGCAATACTCAAATGAACAAATATGATGAACATGACTAGATCTAAGGAAAGGATGATCTTCATCAAAGCTTCATCTTTTAACATATCACAATTATCTGAGTGATCTTCTCTTTGGACATATGAAAAAGGGGATTAAGGAGATAATTATAAGTAAACATGCTTAACAAATTAAGTGATCATTTACTAATGATTGATAGATAAAAAAGAGATTTAGAAGCAGAAAGTTGTCCAAAAAGGTTCATGGAAAATAGAGAAATGATCTACTATTTATAGGAGAGGAGAGCCAATGGTTAGTCTGCCACAGTTCCTTAAATGCCCTTGCGGTTCCTTATATATAAGGAACCGCTGGCACCTATAAGGCACCGCATGCTCTAGACTTCACTCCCTTTTATCCTTTAGTGGGAAAAGTCTATCTAGTCAAGTTTTACCTCGAAAGAAATATCCTTTATACATTTGGAATATCCTAAATTCAAATTTCCATTTTCCATTTTCTTAAAAAGAAAGTATATTAGAAGTTTTTTTTGTCACATTTAAATAAATGTGAGTGTTAAGGTTAATCACTTTTAATGATCACTAAACTTGTATAAGAT
Source organism: Glebionis coronaria (assembly GCA_025667525.1). Lineage (NCBI taxonomy): Eukaryota > Viridiplantae > Streptophyta > Magnoliopsida > Asterales > Asteraceae > Glebionis > Glebionis coronaria. The sequence goes on along the minus strand of CM046874.1, from coordinate 111,535,793 downwards.
ATGTTTGTGTAAGAGTTAAATGATTATTGCCTAAATGATAGTGTTTGTTAAATAACTCGTCTTATGGTTATCTTTGATGATAAATGTTTCTACACTTTGTCGTGATCAAAACTAAGAAAGATTAGTTATGACAATTAATTTTTTGGACTTCGGTTGCATTAACAATCTCCCCACTTTTTTATTACGGCAAACTATAAACTCATCCATGTAAAAATAGAAGTTTTTGAATTATTAGCGAGTTTTTATCACTACCATTTCCCCCCTTTTGTCAAAGAAAAAAGGTAGTGCAAGTCTATGAAGAAGAAAAGAATCGACTTTGCTAAAAGCTCCCCCTTGGTGCTTTCTCCTCTTGCTTGGGGCACCAAGTGATCTAGCTATAGTGACAAGCTACATACAAGGGGTAGTAGAAAGAAAGAAACACCCATGTAGAGGCAATGATCACAAATATATATACTAGATAATTTGAGAGGGAGAAAGAAAAGAAATCTCAAATTAGGAAGTAAATAATTGCTAAGTATGTCTAAGGAGAGTGTTTTGACATGATAAATTCAAATGTGTTAGATTGGAGGTAGAAAAGAAACATCCAACAAATTTGAAGGTATGGATGTCAAATGGTAAAAAATATTAAACCTTTGGAATCACCCAAAAAGATTCAACTTTTAACCATAATCAACTCTCAACAACGTGTGTGATAAAAAGAAGAAACAAAATGAGCAACAAACACACATAGCAATCATATTAAGATAACTATGATACAACGAAGATAAAAGTATCCATATATAGAAATATGAATATTAAGACATAAAGAAAATCCTAAGTATAACAAGTATTCTAGTAGAATTAGTCCTCCAAGATTTGCTTAGTTTTATTTTAGACTCAAAATATTAGAACACAAAATGCGTTTTAATCGGTAAAAGATTAAGAAGGAACGTCTTCCGAAGATTTTCCCCGCGAGAACAAATACTCTAAAAGGATGTCGAGTGAGAAGAAATTCAAAAAAATTCAACTTTTCAAAGATATGAACAAGTTTAATTTGTTGAAATCTACAACAAGCGCAATAGGTTCTATGATGCATGACAAAGTCATTAGAGGGATGAGGTGCATCATTAAAAGAAGAGGGTGGTGGAGGAGAAAGTGAATGTGGAGAAGAAAATAAAAGGTTACCATCACAATATTTGTAAGGTTAGGTTAAGAGGTGAGGTTATTTAGTTGAGGGGTCTTGAAAGGTTTAGGTGGCGGCGGAAGAGCTTCATTTTCTCCGGTAATTGGATTGATTGATTAAGACTCATTCCACTACTCAATTGGGGAGAAGCCGAAAGTCTTGAAATGTTTGGGAGAAGAAGGCTCATTGAGATCCTTGTTCTTTTTAGACCAAATAGGTTTGAACGAAATTTTTGGTTTCTTAGAAAGCTTAGAAGAAGAAGCTTTAGGTTTAGAGGTTTGTGACAAAGAGATGTCAAGGTTGAGTTTAGAAGAAGAAGACATGGTGAGATGAGAAGAGAAAACCCAAGGGAGGGAGATATAAAGAAAATAGATGAGGCAAGAAACAGAAAGAAAACAAAAAGATTTCAAGCAATGTTTAGCTCAAAGAGGAAAACAAAATTTTTAAAAGAAAATTGGTTAGAAGAAATAAAGACCAAAATGAACAAATGGACTCCCTGATCGTGGTTTGTTAAATAGGGTCGCTGCTCATTATTGATAATGATTCGTTGGTTCATTTAAGGAACCGCGGACATAAGTTGTCTAAACACGATTTTCTGAAGTTTTGAAAAAAGACAAGAACTTTTTCAAATTTTAGCAAATCTTGGATTTCTACCTCTATTAGCATTAGGTGAGGCTAAGGTTTCATAAAGAGCAAAATACTCACAAGAGTATATTAACAAAGGGTGAAAATATATTTGTATAACATTTTGATCCGATTTTAGTCAAGTTTAGAGGTGATAATAGATTTAGGTTCATTTTTAAGATTAAATTGAAGTAGTTTAATATGATATTAGATTTAGGTTCATTTTTAGCAAATCTTGGATTTCTACCTCTATTAGCATTAGGTGAGGCTAAGGTTTCATAAAGAGCAAAATACTCACAAGAGTATATTAACAAAGGGTGAAAATATATTTGTATAACATTTTGATCCGATTTTAGTCAAGTTTAGAGGTGATAATAGATTTAGGTTCATTTTTAAGATTAAATTGAAGTAGTTTAATATGTGTAAAAGAGAAAGAGATGACAATAAAGATAAAACTAAATCCATTCAACATCTACATGAAAAATACATGTATAAAAATAAAAATACAAAATATAAACAACAAGTAACTAAACAACTAAGCTAGCTATCCTAATCTTGATTGGTTGATCTTCATGGCTTGATATTTTAAAAATCAGTTTTAAAAAATATCTACATCTCATCCCATAAGAGGAGGATGAGGACGAGCAAGGAAGGACAACATAAGGTTTGCAACCCATGCATTTCCATCCTAAGAGATTGGATGAGATAATTGCTGTAAAGACAACATGGACAATTTATAGCATGTGCCTAAAGAAAAGAAAATAGGTATAGGTCACCCAAGAGATGGTATATAAGAACACCCATTAGAGGAGTATTGAGAGGAGGAGGAGGCATGGTGTCCAAAGGTAAATTTAGATAAGGCACAACAAAGTCATCCACAAATAGGATACTTTGAAGTGGTTGATAGTTCTCATCCAAAAAAATACTTGGAGAGAAGGGTGAGGAGACCTTATTCATTCTAGATTGGAATGAAGAGGAGGTAGAACCATGTGAATGGTTAGTATCATAGGTTGAAGAAGTCTTGCAAGGTGCAAGTGATGGTGAAGGTGATGAAGAAATGAGAATGGGAGAGGGAGTTAACTCATTTCTTGGTGTGGCTAAAGAAGAAGAACCCAATTTGGGTATCTTAACCTTGATTTTGAGGTTTTTCTAGTAGAGGAGATTTTGGTGGAAGAGGATGATCTTGTAGACATCATGGTTTTAAGGTTTAGGTTTAGAAGTGTTTAAGAATGGTGAAGAAGATGAAGAAGATGAAGGTTTAAAAAGAGGAGGGAGTGACCCAAAGTGGTAATATGGTTAAAATGTTTTTGGTAAACAATAAAGCTTGTCAAGCTTATTTTGTAAATCAGATGTTTAGCAAAAGTTGTATCCATGTTTACAAAGATTTAAAAAGAACAATGTAAAAGGAAGATTATGTTCGAAAAATACACCCTCGGTTCCATAAACATACCTGCGGTTTAATATATTTGCGCTACTAAGGGACCGCGGACAAAGAGGTTTCAAAAACGTTTTTCATAGTTTTTTAAAAGCCCAGAGTTTCTAGTTTTTATTATCAAGCTAAAACAGATTACCAACCAAAATCTAAATAGCTAAGCACCAAGTAATGCACATAAATAATGTAATTTGAAAATCCAAATACATGAACACATAATTAGGATTAAAAGAAAGCTATATAACATATAGTTCTTACAATAACTAAGCATAAACTAAAAATAGTTCAAGTTTAAACAAACTAAAACTACTACTCCCACTTCAAATCTTCCATGAAGAATTATTTCTTCATAGCATAGACATAACCCAAAATGCATAAAGAAACATGAAAGCATAATCAAACAAAATCCAACAATAACTAGTGTGGACGACTATGGTTCAACCCGCACTAGTAAAAAAATCGAAAATAAAGGAACATGTGACTAAGTATGGACGACTATGGTTCAATCCATACTAGTCTAAAAATCGAAAATAAAGGAACATGTGACTAACTATGGACGACTATGGTTCAATCCATACTAGTCTAAGATTCGTAAAAAGAAACATACAATAACGGAATATACGCACAAGATAAACAAGCAATTAACCCGAAACAAGTCATCATTAAAAAAATCAACAATATTCCAAAAGAACATCAATTGCAAATATCATAAAAGTAGTTCATATAAAAAAGACGAAAATTAACATTTAACCACGTCATATATTATAATGCACATATAATCCTATGACACCTATATGCAGGGACCCTTAAACTATAGACTAGGATAGGAAACCTAATTCTCTATAACCTGTCTCTGATACCATTCTGTCACACCCCGTCTTGGCGGAAACACGGGGCGAGACGTATAGATATCATCATACACGGTGTCTATGTTGAGAAATCTAAATGCAACATAATAATAAAGGAGACACAAAGTGTCATGACAATATCTATCACAACATAAGTCTTAAAAATGAGTGTAATGTCTTACTCAAATGTTCAAGAAAACAACCAAAACAAACAAACCAAAAAAACAGGTATCATAGAGTACATGCATCAAAGTCAAAAGAAAATAAACTAAAGGGGAGTGGATTCCCCTAAATGCATTATAGCAGCTTCTAGACTCAAGCCACTTTGAACCTCATCCTTCACAACAACCTCACCTCAAAATGATACTAAAATCTGTCAACATAAAGTTGGTGAGTGATAGTTGAGTTTTTTTTACACTTTGTTTAGGAAAACAAAGGTAATTAGGGTAAGTACACAAGTGATTTAGGAAAACCACAAGTTATGACCCAAAGTGGGGATCGTTCTCAAAGAGGCAAGTGCGTTGTGTTAAGAGATGAGTAATGATGTGATTATGGTTTATGAGAAAAGAAAATAGAAATGAGATTAGAAGAGAATGACGGTTACGATTGTGAATTAAATTAAGACGATAAGTCGTACACGTAAAACCGTAAAAAGTGACAAAATTAAAAATTTACCCTAAAAATTCCTAGAAAATTGCAATAAGTCCTAAATAATGTAATTAGAGTTTACAAAAAATAAAAAATCACTCAAATCTTTTATTTAATTAAATAATAATTTTTAATGCTAATTAAAGCCCAAAAAATCAATTTAATTAACAAAAAGCACAAAATAAGATTTTTTTAATTGTAAACCTCTAAAATGACTTAACTAAATTTAAAACTATTTTTGAAAATTTTAAAATTAATAAAAACTATTTAAAAACAATTAAAAACTATTAAAACTTAAAATAATTCTAAAAATCAATCTAATGACAATAAAAATATTCTAAAAATGGTAAAATTTCTAACTTAATGTATTTAACCTAAGAAAAATATAAAAACTTGAAAAATCTAAATTTTAATTTTTAATAATAAAATAATAATAAAACAATATTAAAAATCCAAAATTTATAAAAATATCTAAAAAGTTGCAAACTAGCTTATTTTAACCTAATAAACACAGAAATGAAGTTGAAATTACAAAATACCCCTATTGGGCCTAGAAATGGGCTAAAAGTCTAAGCAGTCCCCTTAATGGGCTCAAATAGGCCCAATAAGCAAAATGGTATCCAAATAAGCCCAAAAGCTCCTATCTGACTCAAAATTTGATTTTAAGAACAAAACTCTGAAGGCCCAAAAGCTGAAAATGTGAATAAGCTAGCTTATTTCAAAGCAGCTTATTCTTAATGGGCTTTTTGGCCCATTAAGCTATAAGCTGATGCCATAAACTCAAATTAGACACACAAGCTTCTTTTGAGTTACTTAAGAGATCTGTAAAAAGAAATTTGAAATAAGCACAAGGAATAAGCCTAAATAAGCTAAAAGCTATCTTCACAAAACGACAAAATAGTCGTTTTCGAGTTCTAGGCCACCCCAAGAGCTGATTCAAGTTTCAAAAGCTTTTAAATGACTTAACTAAGCTTAATCAACAAAAAAATTTCAATAAGCACACTCAATAAGCTGGAATAAGCAGATAAGCACTTAATTAAAAGTCAACTTTATGAGTTTTCTAGCAAAAAGTCAAAGCCAAGGTCTGATAAGCTCCAGTTCAAATAAATGGGTCAAATGAGAAAGATTGATAACAAAAAGTAAGTTGTTGCAAGTCTGGATAAGCCAATATGGCTTATTAATAAGCTGAATGACAAATTACACTAGCAGGGGCTAGTTTTGGGTGTTGAGCAGTGGAAACTTTTTCCACTGCTTGACTTAATTGACTTTTTGTCTTTAGTGACTTTTTTATGGATTCAAGTTTCACAAAGGCACCCAAATGATCAGTTAATCATAAAGAGTTAAAAGCAATGACAAAAAGACAATCACAATCAGCCAATTAGCACAGTTAATTCAATTAAGCACCAGATCAGTCACAGACATAAACAATAAGCAGTTATGAACTTATAAGCTGTTTAAGCAAATTTCAGCCAACCAAATTGCACCAAAAGCATATACAAGCTATAATAAACGTAAATGAACAATTTTAAATAGGTTTCATGCAATGGTTCAAGGTCTAGATCAAGATTCAAGCACAATACGATTACTGATGAACACTAACAAGCAGTTATGAACACTTTGCTGATATACTTGACCAACAAGCCAAATTCAAACACTCAGATCTCTTAGATAGGTTATGAAAACTTTGATTTAACAACTTTTATCCCTAAACATGCATATACTCTAAGTGTTACCAAAATTTTAGGTCAAAAACAGTCAAAATCAATAAGTTATAGCACAATCTTTGATTCAAGGTTTTAAAGCCAATAACTTATAGGTTTTAGTTCTCAACCAAGTCAATAACAGATACAAAGCACAAACAACACTTTCCACAAACACAATAACACTCTACGATCTTAAACAGATAATCCCAAACACCCCTTATCTTTTTCAAATCAAATTTAAACAAGTATAAGTGTATTCCAAGACTACCCAAGCCCAATCAAACATATAAACAGATGTAATATGCAGCATTAAGCAAGATTAGACCATAAATTCCACAAGAACACAAGCAACACAAAAATTCACCAAAAATTCAAGATTTTAAGCAGATTTAAGGTAGGATGGTTCAAACCTCATGGATGTACATCCACACCCATGAATTTTGAGCTTATGTGCTAGCAAGAACAAGCACAAGCTTCCACAAACAAGCCTGCTAAGATTCAACAAGGTTAAAAGCAAAATATCAAAATCAGAAAAAGAGGTAAACTTGATTAATGCAACCTTAGTTCCCCATAATTGATTATCCCCAAGTTATAAGCCTCACAACACCTTGATATCACAATATCAGGGTGCTATGATCAACTTATAGCCCAAAAATTCCAAGGTTTGAACAAGACTTAGCAAAATATCAAGATTTAAGGAAAATATGCAAACTTTTGCACACGCCTTTGAAAACAGGTTTTAGGATTCAAGAACAGTTAACATCAAACAATAATAAACAGATAATAAGGTTGGCACTTGATTTTTCTTCACCAAATTCAAACACATTTCATTACTTGAATATATGATTTACAGAATTGTGAATTAGGAAAATTCAAGAGCAAAAAACAAATGTAGTGATGCTAATGGTTATATAGGTTACAAGAAACCTAAATGCTGAATAAAAAACGTAACCCTAATGATGTAGAAGCCCAAAAATGCCCTTGTGAAGTTTGAATAACTTGAGAATCATGTGAATTGTTCTTGGCGTTTTGTTGTAGCTGGAAAGGTAGAATTGCATCCAGTGGTGTAAAATACGCTTAAAATGTAAGCTGGAATCATGCACGTTGGATTGTTGTCACTGTTTTGTCATCTTGTTCAAAGGTGTAGCAGGGGAGGTCCCATGTGGACATGTGAGTGGTGAGGTGGCCAATATTAAGGTTGGGTTATGTTAAGAAGACCATTAATCACTAATCTGGAAGAGATTAGTGTTTAATTTTCAGTAAGTATCAAAAGCCCAAATCTTGTTCTTGGATGAATAGTAGCAAATTTAATCCATTTTTGTGTTTAAATAAGTTGTTAGGCGCCAGATTTAACTAATCAGTTATATTAGTTAAATAATGGTGAGTGGAATGGTGAGGTGGAGGAAGGGAGGATTGTGATTGGTGGGATGGAGTTAGTGGGACAGGTGGCGTGTTCTGGTTGGTCTAGATAAGTTTTAGTATCAGCCAGATTAAACCCAATTCTTTCCCTTTCCTTTCATTTGCAACTTTACACCCCAAAACCTGATTTCCTTTGTATTCCAAGTTTTCATTTTTATACTTTGGCCACAAATACTTTTATAAAGTATTTTTAGGGGTAATTCTTGCCATTTGTTGATTCTTGAAGGGCTGTTTTGGAATTTTCTTCATTGATAATTGTCTTGACTTGTCTTGTTGACTTCTTGGAGGACTGGTTTTGACAAATCATGATTTATGAGGGATCATTTTTGCCATTTCTTCAAAGTTAAGGGTCCTTTTGGTAATTTGACATTTTTAAAGGACCAAACTTGTAATTTCTTATAACTTGAAGTCCTTCATGGTATGTTTGAATTTGAGGAGGACTAATATTGATAATTTAGTTTTGTTGAGGGACTAAAATTGCTAATTCTTCAAAGTAGAGGGCCCTTTTTGTAATATTAACAAACTTTAGGGACCAATCTTGTAATTATGAAGATACAAGGGTTTAAAGTGTCAATTCTTCAATATTGGAGGACCCTTCTTGCATAATCTTCAAATCTTCAAGGGTTTCTCTTGGAAAATCTTCATTAGGGCTTGGTTCATTGTGCGGCTTCGTTTCCCGTGTTCGTTTTTGCATGATTCTTGTGATCTTTTATCATTTTCTCAATATTCGTACCTAAAATACACAAGCAATAAACACAAGCATATATTTGGCCATTTTCATGATATTTTATGCATTTAAAGCCCTTTTGGACGATGAGACTATGTATAAAAGCAGTCTCATCACTCCCCCATACTAAACCATTGTCTTGCCCTCACGCAATGCTAGAATAAAGTATCGTAACATCTCCAAAATTCATTTTTATTCACTTTTATTGAATGATAAACTAGCTACACTACTACTATTACTACTACTTGCGTTTTAGACATAATGTATGATTTTCATCGCAAAATGGGACGTTTAGGTTCATAGAATAAGAACACGTGAATGCTTCGTTAGAAATAATTTCATCGTCCTCGATTTTCACCCCAATTCCATGCTAAGCGTGTAACGAGATCATTGTCATTATAAGTTAGTAATGCTAACACTACTCATATGCCCTAATCACGTACTTATCCTCCCATTTTCCTAAGTTGTATCTCTTATATTTTATTTTGTCTTGAATGTTTCACGAGGATACATTGTTTGAGTTATGCGATGATAGAGATTTAGGTCTAAAAATAGAGTCCTAACGGTGTAACCAAGACCATCGAATTAATAACCCTTCCTAATAGATAACGATGTCAAAAAATTAAGTCAACAAGAAGGATCGATAAACACGGTTTTATAACGGTTTTGAACATGATACTTATTACAAAGACTTTTATACGCCCCCTAACGGAAGGGCCTTATTATCATAGGTTTACCTCCAGCTTTTATTCAACTTCGCCATGAAGCTTTTATTATGACTTCGGTCTTGCCTTGCCTTTTATTATCCGCCTCATCGGTGGTTTTATTATGGCCAAAGACGTATATCCTCACGCTAAGGCGAATTTTGGATCTTTAAAGCTTCAAAGATTAAGGCTTGATTCACTTTCAATTTTGCATAGATTTTTCGGCCTTGTGAGCTTCAAATTGTTTGCTTGATTTAGGTGAGCACTTGAAATCTTATTATTAGGTGAAGCTTTCGATTATTCGGGTTGCCAATACTTCAAAACCGTGACGCTGACGATACCTTAATGTCTTCCCAATTCAATTACATGGAAGCTACTAGAAAAGACTAGAAACCAACAATCAAGACTAAACCGCTAAGTCAATATTTATTAAGCAAAAAAAATATTTACAAGCGAAGGGGGAATAAGCAAACAACGAGAACACATGAGTTTTTGAAAGAATACGAGTACTCTACGTTTAGCATAGTAACTTATAATTAACTCTATCATTTCTCGTCCTCATTTAAGAGACTTAGCCTAATAAAAAGTTAAGGAATCGAAGCTAAGTGCTCAACACACACGGTCGAGTAAAGAATTACTCTCATTCTTGCCATCGGAAAACCTACATGCGTGTCTTCAAACACTTATAAAACATGAGAAATTTTTTAAAATTTGGCCATTTTTAGCCTTATTTTACAACAAAACGATAAACAAAAAGATAAACTTAGAAAGCGTGAAGGTTTGGCAAGGCAAGTATCTATTCACCCCCCCCCCCCCTCATACTAAAGTTAAACATTGTCCTCAATGTTTCGAGTCTAGGAGTGCAAACACCCCCATACTAAAGACGTAGTCGAATGCCTAATCTAGCATGGAAAGGGTGTAACCATTAAATTTAAATCCATTTATGAAGTGTGCTATAAACCTAAGGTTAGAACATCAAAGGATATATCATGGATATTGAGAAAGTCTTCAAAGCAAACGATCGAGTGCTCCCATAAAACGAACACGAGAGGCTCCAATCGTGAAGATAATGATCATCTAAAATCCACAATTCACAAACAACCATGAAACAAAGGTTGGAAGGGCACAAATCCCCACACGTTATTACATTAGAAAGCGATAATATGTACATAGAATAAGCATGGGACTCCCCCACGAGGCACCTCGTTTTTTATTACCGAGTCATGAGCTCGACTCGATCCCCTCAATACTAATTATCATTGGGGAAGGTGATTTGGTCTAGGTAGTTCAAGGATGGAACTTCCCCGCCAAAGTAGTGCTTCAACCTATGTCCATTCACCTTGAAATTGGGGCCATCATTTTGAGCTAGCTCGATGGTCCCATATGGAAAAACTTGAGTCACGGTGAATGGACCGGACCAACGGGATTTCAACTTACCGGAAAAGATTTTCAAACGAGAGTTAAAAAGCAAAACTTGATCCCCAATTCATGAATTTTCATAAGCAATATCCCTCAATTCATCCACATCATTTAATTGCATTTTCCGGTGTTTTCCCGCGGTCTCCATATCATCGTTACAATGCTTAGGGGCCCAATAAGCCTTGTGTTCGAGTTCAATTGGTAAGTGACAATTCTCCCCTTCACTAGCTTATAAGGAGTGCACCCGATGGGCGTCTTATGAGCGGTCCAAAAGGCCCATAAAGCATCGTCCAACTTATCCGACCAAGATTGTCGGTTTCCCCAATAGATCTCTCCAAGATCCTCTTCAAAGCTCGGTTTGAAACCTCGACTTGCCCACTCGTTTGTGGGTGATAAGCCGTAGAAAGACGATGTGTAACCCCGTATTTCCTTAGGACCCTTTCGAATTGGTCGTTACAAAAATGGGTTCCACGATCGCTTATGATCGCACGAGGGGTTCCAAACTGAGAAGACAAGCTTTTCAAAAACTTGACTACCACACGAGCATCATTGGTGGGCAAAGCCTTAGCTTCCACCCACTTAGATAGGTAGTCAACGGCGACAAGGATGTACTTATTACCACGAGACAATGGGAACGGACCCATAAAGTCAATACCCCAAACGTCAAAGATCTCACACACTTGGATGATATTTTGTGGCATTTCATCTTTTTGTGAGGCTTTTCCTTGTCGTTGGCATGAGTCACACGACTTCACAAGCTCATGTGCATCTCGATAAATAGTAGGCCAAAAGAAACCGGCATCAAAGACCTTCTTAGTCGTGAGATTAGCACCGTGGTGACCACCCGTGGGTCCCTCATGACAAGCTCTAAGGATGTTAGAAGCTTCGGTACCAAAGACACAACGTCGAATAATTTGATCCGCACAAGTTCGAAACAAGTAAGGGTCGTTCCAAAAGTAGAACTTGACGTCACGAAAGAATTTTCGTTTTTCTTGAGTCTTCATACCCTTGATGATGAAGTTGCCCGCATGGTAATTTGCGATGTCCGCAAACCATGGGGTGGAAGAATCAAGCTTAGAATTCACTACAGCAAGTGTCTCGAGCGGAAATGTTTCGGTGATTTCCTTGGGCTCGTAAACACTTTGGTAAGGATCTTCCAAACGAGAAAGATGATCGACCGCTAGATTCTCGGCTCCTTTTTTGTCAAGGATTTTGTGATCAAATTCTTGAAGGAGGAGAATCCAACGAAGTAATATCGGCTTTGCATCTTGTTTAGCCATAAGATACTTGATAGCCGAATGATCCGTATACACAATGCATTTCGTCAAGACGAGATAAGGTCGGAATTTCTCAAATGCATACACCACGACAAGGAATTCCTTCTCCGTTGTAGTGTATTTTAGTTGAGCCTCGGTCATCGTCTTGCTAGCATAGTGAATAGGCAAGAAGTGTTTTTCATGACGTTTCCCCAAAACGGCCCCAATAGCGTAGTCACTAGCATCACACATTAGCTCAAAGGGGAGGTTCCAATTGAGAGCAACAAGAGTGGGAGCTTTGTTAAGTTTCCTCTTAAGGATTTCAAAGGCTCGTACACAATCTTCGTCAAAGACAAAACGTGCATCTTTTTCAAGGAGATGTGTAATTGGTCGAGAGATCTTTGAAAAATCCTTGATGATTGGACGATAAAAGCCCGTGTGACCTCCGAAACTCCTAACTCCCTTAACGGTTTTGGGATGAGGTAATTTGGCGATGACGTCTACCTTAGCTTGATCTACCTCAATCCCCGCTTTCAAAACCTTGTGCCCTAAGACGATTCCACTTTTAACCATAAAATGACATTTTTCCCAATTAAGCACAAGGTTGGTTTCCTCACAACGCTTCAACATTCTCTCAAGATTCGACAAACACGAAGTGAACGAACTACCAAACACGGAAAAGTCATCCATAAAGACTTCCATCGTCTTCTCGATCATATCATGAAAAATAGCCATCATGCACCTTTGAAAGGTTCCCGGTACATTGCAAAGTCCGAATGGCATTCTACGATAGGCAAACGTTCCATATGGACACGTAAACGTAGTTTTTTCTTGATCACGAGGATCGATGGGGATTTGGAAGTAACCGGAAAAACCATCTAAAAAGCAATAGAAATCGTTTCCTGCAAGACGCTCCAACATTTGGTCCATGAAGGGCAAGGGAAAATGGTCTTTTCGAGTGGCGTCATTCAACTTACGTTAGTCAATCCACACTCTCCATCCGGTCACGAGTCTAGTGGGAATTAACTCGTTGGCATCGTTTGGCACAACGGTAATTCCTCCCTCTTTATGGACACAATGAATAGGACTCACCAAGGGCTATCGGAAATAGGGTAAATCATTCCCGCGTCAAGGAGTTTTAGGACTTCCTTTTTGATGACGTCGTGAATTTTTGGGTTCACTGATAGTTGAGTAAATTACGCCTTTTAGGAAAAAGAGCGTAATTAGGGCAAGTGTTAACAAGTGACTTAGGAAAATCACAAGTTATGACCCAAAGTGGGAATCGTTCTCAAGGAGGCTTGGTGTGTGTGTAATGAAATGATTAATTATGCGATTATATGATTATGAGAAAGAAAATAGAAATGGGATAAGAAGAGAATGACGGTTACGATGACGGATTACACAAGGACGAAAGGGTCATACACGTAAAACCGTAAAAGCACCAAATTTAAAAATTTACCCTAAAAATTTCTAAAAAATTGCAATAAATCCTAAATAATCTAATAAGAGTGTACAAAAAATCAAAAATCACCCAAACCTTTTATTTAATTAAATAATGATTTTTTAATGCTAATTAAAGCCCTAAAAATCAATTTAATTAACAAAAAGCCCAAAATAAGTTTTATCACTTTGTAAACCTCTAAAATGTACTAACTTAATTTAAAACTATTTTTGAAAATTTTAAAATTAATTAAAACTATTTAAAAACAATTAAAAACTATTAATATTTAAAATAATTATAAAAATTAATCTAAGAACAATAAAAATATTCTAAAAGTTGTAAAATTCCTAACTTTATATATTTAACCTAAGAAAAATATAAAAACTTGAAAAATCTAAATTTTAATTTTTAATAATAAAATAATAATAAAATAATATTAAAAATCCAAAATTTATAAAAAATTCTAAAAAATTGCAAACAAGCTAATTTTAACCTAAACAACACAGAAATGAAGTTGAAATTACCTAAATACCCTTATTGGGCCTAGAAAATGGGCTAAAGTCCAAACAGTCCCTTAATGGGCTTAGAATTGACCCAATAAGAAAAAGTGGCCCAAATTAGCCCAAAAACCACTACTTGACTCAAAATTTGATTCTGAACAACTTTTTCCAAAGGCCCAAAAAGCTAAAAATGTGAAATAAGTAAGCTTACACCAAACAGCTTATTCTTAATGGGCTTTTTGGCCCATTAAGCTATAAGCTAATGCCATAAGCTCAAATTAGACACACAAGCTTCTTTTGAGCTAACTAAGACTTCTGTAAAAAGAAATTTGAAATAAGCCAAAGGAATAAGCCTGAAAATGCAAAAAGCAATCTACAAAAACTGACAAAATAGTCGTTTTTTAGTTCTAGGCTATCCCAAGAGCTTATTCAAATTGCAAAAGCTTTTAAATGACTTAACTAAGCTTAATCAACAAAAAGTTTTCAAATAAGTTGACTCAATAAGCTGGAAAAAGCCAATAAGCACTTATGAAAAAGTCAAATAAGTTGGTTTTCTAGCAAAAAAGTCAAAGTCAAAGTCCAATAAGCTCCAGTTCAATCAAATGGGTCAAATAATGAAGATCTATCACAAAAAATAAGTTGTTGCAGGTCTGGATAAGCCAAAATGGCTTATTGATAAGCTAACTGATAATTTGTACTAGCAGGGGCTAGTATTGAGTGTTGAGCAGTGGAAACATTTTCCACTGCTTGACTTGTTGACTTTTTTCTCTTTAGTGACTTTTTTGGAGATTCAAGTTACACAAAGGCACCCAATTGATCAGTGGATCAAGAGGAGTCAATAACAACAAAGAAATCACAATCACAATCACCCAATTAGTATAGTTAATTCAAACAATCACCAGATGTGCACCAGACATGAACACTTAAGCAGTTATGAACTTATAAGTTGTTTTAGCAATATTCAGCCAACCAAATTGCACCAAAAGCATACACAAGCTATTATAAACTCAAATGAACAAGTTCAAACAGTTTTCATGCAATGGATCAAAGCCTAAATCAAGATTCAAGCAGATGAAGGTTACTGATGAACACTAACACAAGCAGTTTTCACTTTTACTGATGCACTTGACCAACAAGCCAGATTCAATCACTCAGATCTATCACATATGTTATATAAATGATGTTTTAACAATTTTTAACCCTAAGCATGCATAAATTCTAGATTTTACCAAAATCTTAGGTCAAAAACAGTTAAAATCACTTAGATATAGCACAATGTATGATTCAAGGTTTCAAACCCAAAAACTTGCAGCAAATAGCTCTCAAACAAGTGTATGACAGATAACAAGCACAAACACAAACTTCTAACAACTCAATACCAAGTTATGATTTCAAACAGGTAATCCCAAACACCCTTTTAACTTTTCAAAACCAAATTTTTCAAATCAAAAGTGAGTTTTAAGACCACCGAAGCCCAAATTAACACAATAACAGATTCAAGCAAGATCAAGCCACAAAATTCACAAGAACACAAGTCACACTCAAATAGCACAAATATCCAAAAGTTTTATCAGATTTTGAGATTAAGGGTGTGTACCTCATGGATGTACATCCACACCCACGAATTTTGAGCTTATGTACTAGCAAGAACAAGTACAAGCTTCCACAACAAAGCCTGCTAAGATTCAACAAGGTTAGAAGCAAAATAGTAAAATCAGAAAAGTGAAAAGCCTTGATTAATGCAACTCTTGTCCTCCACACTTGATTATCCCCAAGTTATAAGCTTCACCACACCTTGATAACACAATATCAGGATGCTATTATCAGCCCTATAGCCCAAGAATTCCAAGATAGACCAAGAACTTAGCAAAATATCAAGCTTTGAATGAAAATGTGCAAACTTTTGCACACTCCTTGAAAACAGGTTTTGAGATTCAAGATTATAGAACTAAGAACAATAATAAGCAGATATAAAGGATGGCACTTGAGCTTTCTTCAACATTTCAAACACATTTCATTAATACTGAAAATGGATTTACAGAAAAGTGAACCAAGGAAAATTCAAGAGCAAGTTAAAATGTAATGAACTAAGGCCTTTATATAGGCATACAATGAACTAGTTAAGCTAAAAAAAACGTAAACCCTAGCTTGTGAAGTCCTAGAAATGCCCTTTGAAGTTTGAACTTTTTGGAGAATCATGTGACTGATTTTGGAGTCTTGTGGTAGCTGGCATGTGAAAACTTGATCAAATGGTGTGAAATAAGCTTAGGATGTAAGCTGAATCCTTGGACGTTGGATGACTGTCTAAAATTTGGCAGTTAGCTCAAAGGTGTAGCAGGGGAATCTCATGTGGGGTTCCTTGGTGATGTAGCATGTGTTTTTGGTGTTGGGTTATGATTAAGGGATGCTTAATCATCATTCTGGAGGTTATTGGGTGTTAATTGCAAACGGATTAAGAAAGCCCAAATCATGTTCTTGAGGTGAATAGTTGGTGTTTAATCCGTTTTCATGTTTAAACCAGGTGTTTTGAAACAAATTTAAACTAATCAAATATTAGTTAAATAATCTGGTGAGTGGGAAATGAGGTGGCAAGGCTGAGGGCTCCCATTGGTGGATTTTTTGTAGTGGGGCACGTGTCAATCTTCCATAGGTTAAGGTAAGTATCTTGTCTGCCATGATTTACCCCCTATCTTTCATAAACTTGTCACTTTGTAAATAATAATGCAAAATCCAGATTCCTTTGTTGTTGAAGTTTCACTTTTCACACTTTTGCCCCAAATACTTTTCCAAAGTATTTTTAGGGGTATTTCTTGCAATTTTGTGATTCTTGAAGGACTGTTTTGGCATTTTCTTGATTAATAATGGTCTTGACTTGTATGATTGACCCTTTGGGGGACTGAAATTTCCAAGTCATGATTAATGAGGGACCATTTTTGCCATTTCTTCAAAGTCAAGTGTGCTTTTGGTAATTTTGATATTTTCAAAGGACCAAACTTGTAATTCTTGTAACTTGGAGTCCTTCTTGGTATGTTTGACTTTGAGGAGGATAAATAT
The DNA here is from genome assembly GCA_025667525.1 of Glebionis coronaria. Classification (NCBI taxonomy): domain Eukaryota; kingdom Viridiplantae; phylum Streptophyta; class Magnoliopsida; order Asterales; family Asteraceae; genus Glebionis; species Glebionis coronaria. Next base: position 111,518,856 of record CM046874.1, on the reverse strand, counting down.
TGGCATTTTAGTTTTGATGAGGGACTAAAATTTCCAATTCTTCAAAGTGGAGTGCCCTTTTTGCAATTTTGACAAACTTTAGGGACCAATCTTGTAATTATGAAGATACAAGGGTATAAAGTGTTAATTCTTCAACATTAGAGGACCCTTCTTCATAAATCTTCAAATCTTCAAGGGTTTTCTTGGGAAAATCTTCATTAGGGCTTGGTTCAATGTGCGGCTTCGTTTCCCGTGTTCGTTTTTGCATGATTCTTGTGATCTTTTGTCATTTTCTCAATAACCGTACCTAAAATACACAAGAAACAAACACAGGCATATATATGGGTATTTTGATGATATAAAATGCATTTTAAGCCCTTTTTGGACGATGAGACTATGTATAAAAGCAGTCTCATCACTCCCCCATACTAAACCATTGGCGTGCCCTCATGTAATGCTAGAATAAAGTATCGTAGCATCTCCAAAATTCATTTTTATTCACTTTATTAAATGATAGACTAGCTACACTACTACTAATATTACTACTACTTGCGTTTTAGACATAATGTATGATTTTCATCGCAAAATGGGATGTTTAGGTTCATAGAATAAGAACATGTGAATGCTTCGTTAGAAATAATTTTATCGTCCTCGATGTTCACCCCAATTCCATGCCAAGCGTGCAACGAGATCATTGTCATTATAAGTTAGTAATGCTAACACTACTCATATGCCCTAATCACGTACTTATCCTCCCAATTTCCTAAGTTGTATCTCTTATATTTTATTATGTCTTGAATGTTTCACGAGGATACATTATTTGACTTATGCGATAATAGAGATTTAGGTCTAAAAACAGAGTCCTAACGGTGTAACCAAGACCATCAAATCAATAACCCCTCCTAATAGACAACGATGTCAAAAAATTAAGTCAACAAGAAGGATCGATAAACACGGTTTTATAACGGTTTTGAACATGAGACTTATTACCAAGACTTTTATACGCCCCCTAACAGAAGGGCCTTATTATCTTTGGTTTACCTCCATCTTTTATTCAACTTCTCCATGAAGCTTTTATTATGACTTCGGTCTTGCCTTGCCTTTTATTATCCACCTCATCGGTAGTTTTATTAGCCAAAGACGTATATCCTCACGCTAAGGCGAATTTTGGATCTTTAAAGCTTCAAAGATTAAGGCTTGATTCACTTTCAATTTTGCATAGATTTTTCGGCCTTGTGGGGCTTCAAATTGTTTGCTTGATTTAGCTGAGCACTTGAAATCTTATTATTGGGTGAAGCTTTTAATTATTCTGGTGCCAATACTTCAAAACCGTGACGCTGGCGATATCTTAATGTCTTCCCAATTTAATTACACGGAAGCTACTAGAAAAGACTAGAAACCCAACAATCCCAACTAAACCGCTAAGTCAATATTTATTAAGCAAAAAATATTTACAAGCGAAGGGAGAATAAGCAAAGAACACATGAGTTTTTGAAAGAATACGAGTACTCTACGTTTAGCATAGTAACTTATAATTAATCCTATCATTTCTCGTCCTCATTTAAGAGACTTAGCCTAATGTGAAGTTAAGGAATCAAAGCTAAGTGCTCAACACGCACGGTCGAGTCAAAAATTACTCTTATTCTCGCCATCAGAGAATCTACATTCGTGTCTTCAAACACTTATAAAACATGAGAAAATTTTTAAAATTTTGCCATTTTTAGCCTTATTTTGCAACAAAACGATAAACAAAAAGATAAACTTTGGAAAGCGTGAAGGTTTGGCAAGGCAAGTATCTATTCACCCCCCATACTAAAGTTAAACATTTTCCTTAATGTTTCGAGTCTAGGGGTGCAAACACCCCCATACTAGAGACGTAGTCGAATGCCTAATCTAGCATGAAAAGGGTGTAACCGTTAAATTTAACGCCGTTTATGAAGTGTGCTAAAAACCTAAGGTTAGAACATCAAAGGATATATCATGGATATTGAGAAATTCTTCAAAGCAAACGATCGAGTGCTTCCCATAAAACGAACACGAGAGACTCCAATCGTGAAGATAATGATCATCTAAATACCACAATTCACAAACAACCACGGAACAAAGGTTAGAAGGGCACAAATCCCCACACGTTACTACATTAGAAAGCGATAATATGTACATAGGATAAGCATGGGACTCCCCCACGAGGCACCTCATTTTTTATTATCTAGTCATGAGCTCGACTCGATCCCTCAACACTAATTATCATTGGGGAAGGTGATTTGGTCGAGGTAGTTCAAGGATGGAACTTCCCTGCCAAAGTAGTGCTTCAACCTATGCCCATTCACCTTGAAATTGGGTCCATCATCTTGAGCTAGCTCGATGGTCCCATATGGAACAACTTGAGTCACGGTGAATGGACCGGACCAACGGGATTTCAACTTACCGGAAAAGATTTTCAAACGAGAATTAAAAAGCAAAACTTGATCCCCAATGTTAAAAACCCGGTTTTTAATTTTAGAATCTTGCAACTTTTTAGTCTTTTCTTTATAAATCAATGAATTTTCATAAGCAATATCCCTTAATTCATCCAATTCATTTAATTGCATTTTCTGATGTTTTCCCGCGGTCTCCATGTCATCATTACAATGCTTTAGGGCCCAATAAGCCTTGTGTTCGAGTTCAATTGGCAAGTGACAATTCTTCCCATACACTAGCTTATAAGGAGTGCACCCAATGGGCATCTTATGAGCGGTCCTAAAGGCCCATAAAGCATCGTCCAACTTATCCGACCAAGATTGTCGGTTTCCCCAACGGATCTCTCCAAGATCCTCTTCAAATCTCGGTTTGAAACCTCGACTTGCCCACTCGTTTGTGGGTGATAAGTCGTAGAAAGCCGATGTGTAACCCCATATTTCCTTAGGACCCTTTCGAATTGGTCGTTACAAAAATGGTTCCACAATCGCTTATGATCGCACGAGGGGTTCCAAACCGAGAAAACAAGCTTTTCAAAAACTTGACTACCACACGAGCATCATTGGTGGGCAAAGCCTTAGCTTCCACCCACTTAGATAGGTAGTCAACCGCAACAAGGATGTACTTATTACCATGAGATGATGGGAACGGCCCCATAAAGTCGATGACCCAAACGTCAAAGATCTCACACACTTGGATGATATTTTGTGGCATTTCATCTTTTTGTGAGGCTTTTCCTTGTCGTTGGCATGAGGAACATGACTTCACAAGTTCATGTGCATATCGGTAAATAGTAGGCCAAAAGAAGCCGGCATCAAACACCTTCTTAGCCGTGAGATTAGCACCATGGTGACCACCCGTGGGTCCCTCATGACAAGCTCTAAGGATATTAGAAGCTTCGGTGCCAAATACACAACGTCGGATGATTTGATCCGCACAAGTTCGAAACAAGTAAGGGTCGTTCCAAAAGTAGAACTTGACGTCACGAAAGAATTTTCGTTTTTCTTGAGTAGTCATACCATTGATGATGAAGTTGCCCGCATGGTAATTTGCAAAGTCCGCAAACCATGGGGTGGATGAATCAAGATTAGAATTCACTACACCAAGTGTCTCGAGTGGAAATTTTCGGTGATTTCCTTGGGCTCGTAAACACTTTGGTGAGGATCTTCCAAACGAGAAAGATGATTGTCCGCTAGATTCTCGGCTCCATTTTTTGTCAAGAATTTTGTGATCAAATTCTTGAAGAAGGAGAATCCAACGAAGTAATCTCGGCTTAACATCTTGTTTAGCCCTAAGATACTTGATAGCCGAATGATCCGTATACACTATGCATTTCGTCAAGACGAGATAAGGTCGGAATTTCTCAAATGCATACACCACGGAAAGGAATTTCTTCTCCGTTGTAGTGTATTTTAGTTGAGCCTCGGTCATCGTCTTGCTAGCATAGTGAACAGGCAAGAAGTGCTTTTCATGACGTTGCCCCAATACGGCCCCAATAGCGTATTCACTAGCATCACACATGAGCTCAAAGGGGAGGTTCCAATTGGGAGCAACAAGAATGGGAGCTTCGGTAAGTTTCCTCTTAAGGATTTTAAAGGCTCGTACACAATCTTCGTCAAAGACAAAACGTGCCTCTTTTTCAAGAAGATGTGTAATAGGTCGAGAGATCTTCGAAAAATCCTTGATGAATCGACGATAAAAGCCCGCGTGGCCTAGGAAATTCCTAACTCCCTTAACGGTTTTGGGATGAGGTAATTTGGCGATGACGTCTACCTTAGCTTGATCTACCTCAACCCCCGCTTTCGAGACCTTGTGCCCTAAGACGATTCCACTTTTAACCATAAAATGACACTTTTCCCAATTGAGCACAAGGTTGGTTTCCTCACAACGTTTCAACATTCTCTCAAGATTCGAAAAACACGAAGTGAACGAATTACCAAACACGGAAAAGTCATCCATGAAGACTTCCATCGTCTTCTCGATCATATCATGAAAAATAGCCATCATGCACCTTTGAAAGGTTCCAGGTGCATTACAAAGTCTGAATGGCATTCTACGATAGGCAAACGTTCCATATGGACACGTAAACGTAGTTTTTTCTTGATCACGAGGATCGACGGGGATTTGGAAGTAACCGGAAAACCCATCTAAAAAGCAATAGAAATCATTTCCCGCAAGACGCTCCAACATTTGGTCCATGAAGGGCAAGGTAAAATGGTCTTTACGAGTGGCTTCATTCAACTTACGATAGTCAATGCACACTCTCCATCCGGTCACGAGTCTAGTGGGAATTAACTCGTTGGCATCGCTTGGCACAACGGTCATTCCTCCCTTCTTAGGGACACAATGAATAGGACTCACCCAAGGGCTATCAGAAATAGGGTAAATCATTCCTGCGTCAAGGAGTTTTAGGACTTCGTTTTTTATGACGTCGTGAATTTTGGGGTTCACCCTCCTTTGACATTGGATTACAGGCTTGTAATCCTCCTCCATTAAGATTTTGTGGGTACAAAATTTGGGATCGATCCCCTTAATGTCGGATATCTTCCACGCAATTGCCCCTTTGTGATCCTTTAGAACATCGACAAGTGCGGTTTTTTCATCATCCGAAAGTTCCTTCGCAATAATAAACGGCAACTTGTCGCCCTCCTCCAAAAAGACATATTCGAGATGAGGAGGTAAATCTTTCAACTCAAGGATAGGTGGTTCCTAAATTGAAGATTTGGGCTCGATACTCATAACCTCCTCGGGTGGAGGAAATGGGAAATCGTTAAGGAAATCCTTGATAATCGAGAAGTCCTCATCGTTGTCGAGGTCTTCGTTACAAGTACGTGGAACATCGAATTCTTCCAACGTAAAACTACCACCTTCAAATGGAGTGAAGGTTGGTGTCGAGTTATCAAGGATGGGATCTAACATAGTGGGATTGCCACTATTTTCATCATCACCAAAACCTAGAACTTCTTGTGAAAATTCCTCGCAAACCACGTCAATCATATCAACGAGGTTTATGGTTGCAACGGAATAAACATGAGAAATTTGAGAGTTTTGAGTCGCGTTTATAACAAGTTCCTCGTCGTTGAAACGTAAGGTGATCTTTCTAGCATGAACATCGATCAAAGCCATAGACGTATCTAAAAACGAACGACCTAAAATGAGAGGAACTTGAGGATCAGTGGGAATATCGACAATGATAACGTCTCCCGGATAATAGAACTTTCCCACTTTCACAAAAACATCTTCCGCCAATCCACATGCGGGAATCGTGGAATGGTCGGCTAACTCGATAGACATTAGTGAAGGAGTAAGATTAGGAAGATTGAGCGACTTGAAGATTGCAAGTGGCATCAAGTTAATGCTAGCACCAAGATCGGCCAAGGCAAAGCATTCTTCCATATCTTGGATTGCACAAGGGATCAAAAATTTACCGGGATCACCGACTTTTTCAGGTATGCGATTAAGATAAAACGATGAACAACTAGACAATTGGTGAAATTTCTCCTTGTTGTTCAACATACTCTTAAAGTTAGCAGCAAATCGAGGCATCATGACCAAAGCATCAGCGAAACTCACATTAAAGTGCAAATCACGAAACATTTTCATAAAAAGCTCAAGTTGGTAATTGTCGCGCTCTTGACGTTTCTCCTTTCTAAGTCTCGATGGATAGGGCAAAGGTGGTGTGGGTTGAGGCATAGGCATAGCCTTTGGAATCTCGGGTTCCAAGGTTGGTAATGGGTCAACCGTAGGTGTGGCATGAGCGGTACTTCGTGGGATTGGAACATGCTCCTTTTGGACCACCACCTAGGGTTCTTCCTCAATTGCATCCTCCGTAGGAGCAATTGGTTGAGGAGTCGGTTCCTTAAGTGTCTTACCACTACGTGTGGTAATCACTTTCATCTCACCCTTAGGGTTTGATACGGTGTTGCTAGGAAGACTACTCGAAGATGGTTTGCACATAATTGCCTCAAACATAGATGAAATTTTGTCCTCAAACATGGATTGCCTCTTCTCGGATTTGATCATCTCTTGCTTAATTTCATGTTGCCCTTGTTCCATTTTTTGTTGGTTTTGTTGTAACCTAGTTACATTTCCTTCTATTTTGTTCGTATGGATTTTAAGCTCATTCGCTAACTCATTTTTCAACTCTTTCTTCAAGTCGTTCTTAAACTCGGATCTTAGGCTAATGATTTCTCTTTGAATGTTGTCAAACCTAGCATCATTTCCGTTAGCGTATTCAACAAATTCATTTGGAAGATCTTTCAACCTTTGCAAACTTTTGTTGTTGTTTTGAAAATCATTTTGATTTTTGTTTGAAACTTGATTATTAGCCCCTTGATTACCATAGTTTCCCTTGTTGTAATTTCTTTCGAAACCAACTTGATTGTTTCGATAGTTGTTGTTAGCATTTTGATTTGAACCAAAACCCGGTGGAGTCAATTGATTAGAGCGGGTAACTTGACCGTTTTGGTTGTAAGTTCCTGTGGCCGCGTAGGCACTCGAAGTGTTACCACCGTTGGTAATGCACTCGGAGAAATCATGACCTCCACCACAATACATGCATGAAACCTCAACCGCTTTAGCCGTAGCAGGAGCACTTGGTTCTCCAACTTTGAACTCAATCAAAAGACCTTTAAGCTTATTAAAGATTTTGTTTTCCAAGTTCGCCTCAATTTGGCAAGCATCGATGGTAGTAGACAAAGAAGGTGAAGCCGAAGACGAAGCCTTACGAACACTAGACGTGCTACGAGGACTATACACCTTAGATCTATTTTCAATTATCACCAAAGCTTCCTCAACCGTTTTACACAAAAAATTACCACCCGCGGCGGCATTAAGATAATCCCTTTCATGATCATTAAGTCCATTGTAAAACGTGTCAATTTGATGCAAATCGGAAAAACCGTGATGAGGACATTCATGTAACATTTCCTTAAACCTATTCAAAGCCGTTGAAAAACTTTCATTAAACTCTTGTGAACATTTTGAAATCTCGTTTTTCAAATGCGTAGTCTTAGAGGGAGGAAAAAATTGGTTCACAAACTTAGACACGAGATCCTTCCACGTCAATATAGAATTGGGTGGCTCTTTCTCTAACCAAATTTTAGCGGGCCCCGCTAAGGAATACGGAAAAAGCATCATCTTAATCGAGTCATTAGAGACGTCCTTAAACTTACAAGTGGCGGTAAGACGATTGAATTAGCGGATATGGTTGTGTGGATTGTCCTTCTCATCACCACGGAATTTGTTGTTTTGGATCATCGACAACAAACCCGTTTTCACCTCAAAATTCCCCGCAAGGATAGCGGGAATCACAATAGCCTCTCCATAACCCTCGGTGGGTGCTTGAAGTAACTCCATCCTAGTTCGATTCGCCATGGTTGGTTCTTCTCTTACGATGGGTTCGACAATGGGAGATTCTTCACTGAAAGATGTTTGGTTTCCTTCCTTTTGATGACGTTTACGTGCACGTCTTGCTTTGGAGCGAGTTTGCATAAACGTCACGTACAACGAGGGGATGAGCAAAGAAGATTCTTTTTGGTGTTTTGTATTTTTCCAATTTTTTTGTGGTTTTTGATTGTTTTTACCTTTTTTTGGATTTTTGTGATTGTATTAAGTAGACCAAAATCTACAAATCTCCTACTTAATCAAATCTCTTGATTAAAGAAGCCTCAAGGAATGAAAACGATCACGTGAAGTGAACGCCTTTGATGACTTTAGAACGTTGGTGGAACACCAAAACGTTCAAGAGGGTTTGATCAAATGAAACCAAGAAAGTGTATATGATACTTAGTAATACTTTGGGCGGCAAAACCCTCGATTAGCTCTCAAAATCAAATACTCACAAGCAAGCGGGGAAACGAGGCGGCGCGAAGCACTTAAGAGCCTTTTTCCTTAGGATATATTTTATAATATCCGCCTTATACCACCTTATAGTTTGTATTTTTCAAAATCGAGCTTCACGAAAGTATTTATCTATTTTTTCCTTTTCTTTCTTGTTTGAGATTCGAATACAATGATTGGGTAATGACCTCCCAAGTCAAGGTTGTGTTTTCACACTTTTGGAGTACTTGTGAATTTATTGTTCTATGTATACAATATATTAATAGTATTCACACAAAAAACGAAAAACCGATAATACGTATTAGTAGAATGCTACTAATACAATAGATATTATGGCTATATATAAAAAACAATTGCCAAATCAAAACACAACACGCCTCCCCGGCAGCGGCGCCAAAATGATAGTTGAGTAAAATATGCCTTTTAGGAAAAAGAGCGTAATTAGGGCAAGTGTTAACAAGTGACTTAGGAAAATCACAAGTTATGACCCAAAGTGGGGATCGTTCTCAAGGAGGCTTGGAGTGTGTGTAATGAAATGATTAATTATGTGATTATATGATTATGAGAAAGAAAATAGAAATGGGATAAGAAGAGAATGACGGTTACGATGACGGATTACACTAGGACGAAAGGGTCGTACACGTAAAACCGTAAAAGCACCAAATTTAAAATTTTACCCTAAAAATTCCTAAAAAATTGCAATAAATCCTAAATAATGTAATAAGAGTTTACAAAAAATCAAAAATCACCCAAACCTTTTATTTAATTAAATAATAATTTTTTAATGCTAATTAAAGCCCTAAAAATCAATTTAATTAACAAAAAGCCCAAAATGAGTTTTATCACTTTGTAAACCTCTAAAATGTGCTAAATTAATTTAAAACTATTTTTGAAAATTTTAAAATTAATTAAAACTATTTAAAAACAATTAAAAACTATTAAAACTTAAAATAATTATAAAAATTAATCTAAGAACAATAAAAATATTCTAAAAGTTGTAAAATTCCTAACTTTATGTATTTAACCTAAGAAAAATGTAAAAACTTGAAAAATCTAAATTTTTCTTTTTATTAATAAAATAGTAATAAAATAATATTAAAAATCCAAACTTTATAAAAAATTCTAAAAACTTGCAAACTAGCTAATTTTAACCTAAATAACACAGAAATGAAGTTGAAATTACCTAAATACCCTTATTGGGCCTAGAAAATAGGCTAATGTCCAAACAGTCCCTTAATGGGCTTAGAATTGGCCCAATAAGAAAAAGTGGCCAAAATTAGCCCAAAAACCACTTCTTAACTCAAAATTTGATTTTGAACAACTTTTTCCAAAGGCCCAAAAGCTGAAAATGTGAAATAAGCAAGCTTATACCAAACAGCTTATTCTTAATGGGCTTTTTGGCCTATTAAGCTATAAGCTAATGCCATAAGCTCAAATTAGACACACAAGCTTCTTTTAAGCTAACTAAGACTTCTGTAAAAAGAAATTTGAAATAAGCCAAAGAAATAAGCCTGAAAATACAAAGACCAATCTACAAAAAACGACAAAATAGTCGTTTTTGAGTTCTAGGCTATCCCAAGAGCTGATTCAAATTGCAAAAGCTTTTAAATGACTTAACTAAGCTTAATCAACAAAAAGTTTTCAAATAAGTTGACTCAATAAGCTGGAAAAAGCCAATAAGCACTTATGAAAAAGTCAAATAAGTTGGTTTTTTAGCAAAAAGTCAAAGTCAAAGTCCAATATGCTCCAGTTCAATCAAATGGGTCAAATAATGAAGATCTATCACAAAAAATAAGTTGTTGCAGGTCTGGATAAGCCAAAATGGCTTATTGATAAGCAAACTGACAATTTGTACTAGCAGGGGCTAGTTTTGAGTGTTGAGCAGTGGAAACTTTTTCCACTGCTTGACTTGTTGACTTTTTTTACTTTAGTGACTTTTTTGGTGATTCAAGTTACACAAAGGCACCCAGTTGATCAGTGGATCAAGAGGAGTCAATAACAACAAAGAAATCACAATCACAATCACCCAATTAGTACAGTTAATTCAAACAATCACCAGATATGCACCAGACATGAACACTTAAGCAGTTATGAACTTATAAGCTGTTTTAGCAATATTCAACCAACCAAATTGCACCAAAAGCATACACAAGCTATTATAAACTCAAATGAACAAGTTCAAACATTTTTCATGCAATGGCTCAAAGCCTAAATCAAGATTCAAGCAGATGAAGGTTACTGATGAACACTAACACAAGCAGTTTTCACTTTTGCTGATGCACTTGACCAACAAGCCAGATTCAGTCACTCAGATCTATCACATATGTTATATAAATGACGTTTTAACAACTTTTAACCCTAAACATGCATAAATTCTAGATTTTACCAAAATCTTAGGTCAAAAACAGTTAAATCACTTAGATATAGCACAATGTATGATTCAAGGTTTCAAACCCAAAAACTTGCAGCAAATAGCTCTCAAACAAGTGTATGACAGATAACAAGCACAAACACAAACTTCTAACAACACAATACCAAGTTATGATTTCAAACAGGTAATCTCAAACACCCTTTTAACTTTTCAAAACCAAAATTTTCAAATCAAAAGTGAGTTTTAAGACCACCCAATCCCAAATTAACACAATAACAGATGAGAATAACAGATTCAAGCAAGATCAAGCCACAAAATTCACAAGAACACAAGTCACACTCAAATATCACAAATATCCAAAATTTTATCAGATTTTGAGATTAAGGGTGTGTACCTCATGGATGTACATCCACACCCATGAATTTTGAGCTTATGTGCTAGCAAGAACAAGTACAAGCTTCCACAACAAAGCCTGCTGAGATTCAACAAGGTTAGAAGCAAAATAGTAAAATCAGAAAAGTGAAAAGCCTTGATTAATGCAAATCTTGTCCTCCACACTTGATTATCCCCAAGTTATAAGCTTCACCACACCTTGATAACACAATATCAGGATGCTATGATCAGCCCTATAGCCCAAGAATTCCAAGATAGACCAAGAACTTAGCAAAATATCAAGCTTTGAAGGAAAATGTGCAAACTTTTGCACACTCCTTGAAAACAGGTTTTGAGATTCAAGATTATCAAGCTAAGAACAATAATAAGCAGATATAAAGGATGGAACTTGAGCTTTCTTCAACATTTCAAACACATTTCATTAATACTGAAAATGGATTTACAGAAAAGTGAACCAAGGAAAATTCAAGAGCAAGTTAAAATGTAATGAACTAAGGCCTTTATATAGGCATACAATGAACTAGTTAAGCTAAAAAAAACGTAAACCCTAGCTTGTGAAGTCCCAGAAATGCCCTTTGAAGTTTGAACTTTTTGGAGAATCATGTGACTGATTTTGGAGTCTTGTGGTAGCTGGCATGTGAAAACTTGATCAAATGGTGTGAAATAAGCTTAGGATGTAAGCTGAATCCTTGGACGTTGGATGACTGTCCAAAATTTGGCAGTTAGCTCAAAGGTGTAGCAGGGGAATCTCATGTGGGGTTCCTTGGTGATGTAGCATGTGTTTTTGGTGTTGGGTTATGATTAAGGGATGCTTAATCATCATTCTGGAGGTTATTAGGTGTTAATTGCAAACGGATTAAGAAAGCCCAAATCATGTTCTTGAGGTGACTAGTTGGTGTTTAATCCGTTTTCATGTTTAAACCAGGTGTTTTGCGCCAAATTTAAACTAATCAAAGATTAGTTAAATAATTTGGTGAGTGGGAAATGAGGTGGCAAGGCTGAGGGCTCCCATTGGTGGATTTTTTGTTGTGGGACACGTGTCAATCTTCCATAGGTTAAGGTAAGTATCTTGTCTGCCATGATTTACCCCCTATCTTTCATAAACTTGTCACTTTGTAAATAATAATGCAAAATCTGGATTCCTTTGTTGTTGAAGTTTCACTTTTCACACTTTTGCCCCAAATACTTTTCCAAAGTATTTTCAGGGGTATTTCTTGCCATTTTGTGATTCTTGAAAGACTGTTTTGGCATTTTCTTGATTAATAATGGTCTTGACTTGTATGATTGACCTTTTGGGGGACTGAAATTGCCAAGTCATGATTAATGAGGGACCATTTTTGCCATTTCTTCAAAGTCAAGGGTCCTTTTGGTAATTTTGATATTTTCAAAGGACCAAACTTGTAATTCTTGTAACTTGGAGTCCTTCTTGGTAGGTTTGACTTTGAGGAGGATAAATATTGACATTTTAGTTTTGATGAGGGACTAAAATTGCCAATTCTTCAAAGTGGAGGGCCCTTTTTGCAATTTTGACAAACTTTAGGGACCAATCTTGTAATTATGAAGATACAAGGGTATAAAGTGTCAATTCTTCAACATTGGAGGACCCTTCTTCATAAATCTTCAAATCTTCAAGGGTTTTCTTGGGAAAATCTTCATTAGGGCTTGGTTCAATGTGCGGCTTCGTTTCCCGTGTTCGTTTTTGCATGATTCTTGTGATCTTTTGTCATTTTCTCAATATCCGTACCTAAAATACACAAGCAACAAACACAAGCATATATATGGGTATTTTGATGATATAAAATGCATTTTAAGCCCTTTTTGGATGATGAGACTATGTATAAAAGCAGTCTCATCATTCACCCTCCTTTGACATTGGATTGCGGGCTTGTAATCCTCCTCCATTAAGATTTTGTGGGTACAAAATTTGGGATCGATCCCCTTAATGTCGGATAACTTCCATGCAATTGCCCCTTTGTGATCCTTTAGAACATCGACAAGTGCGGTTTTTTCATCATTTGAAAGTTCTTTCGAAATAATAACCGGCAACTTGTCGTCCTCCTCCAAAAAGACATATTCTAGATGAGGAGGTAAATCTTTCAACTCGAGGATAGGTGGTTCCTCAATTGAAGATTTGGGCTCGGTACTCATAACCTCCTCGGGTGGAGGAAATGGGAAATCGTTAAGAAAATCCTTGATAATCGAGAAGTCCTCATCATTGTCGAGGTCTTCATCACAAGTACGTGGAACATCGAATTCTTCCAACATAAAACCACCACCTTCAAATGGAGTGAAGGTTGGTGTCGAGTTATCAAGAATGGGATATAACATAGTGGGATTGCCACTATTTTCATCATCACCAAAACCTAGAACTTCTTGTGAAAATTCCTCGCAAACAACGTCGATCATATCAACGAGGTTTATGGTTTCAACGGAATAAACATGAGAAATTTGAGAGTTTTGAGTTGAGTTTATAACAAGTTCCTCATCGTTGAAACGTAAGGTGATCTTTCTAGCATGAACATCAATCAAAGCCATAGACGTATCTAAAAATGAACGACCTAAAATGAGAGGAACTTGAGGATCCGTGGGAATATCGACAACGATAAAGTCTACCGAATAATAGAACTTTTCCACTTTCATAAAAACGTCTTCCACCAATCCACATGCGGGAATCGTGGAATGGTCGGCCAACTCGATAGACATTAGTGAAGGAGTAAGATTAGGAAGATTGAGCGACTTTAAGATTGCAAGTGGCATCAAGTTAATACTAGCACCAAGATCGGCCAAGGCATAGCATTCTTCCATATCTTGGATTGCACAAGGAATCAAGAATTTACCGGGATCATCGACTTTTTGAGGTATGCGATTAAGATAAACCGATGAACAACTAGAAAATTGTTACAATTTCTCCTTGTTGTTCATCATACTCTTAAAGTTAGCGGCAAATCAAGGCATCATGACCAAAGCATCGGCGAAACTCACATTAAAATGAACGTCACGAAACATTTTCATAAAAAGCTCAAATTGGTAATTATCGCGCTCTTGACGTTTCTCCTTTCTAAGTCTCGATGGATAGGGCAAAGGTGGTGTGGGTTGAGGCATAGCCTTTGGAATCTCGGGTTCCAAATGTGGTAATGGGTCAACCGTAGGTGTGGCATGAGCGGTACTTCGTGGGATTGGGACATGCTCCTTTTCGACCACCACCTCGGGTTCTTCCTCAATTGCATCCTCCATAGGAGCAATTGGTTGAGGAGTCGGTTCCTTAAGTGTCTTACCACTACGTGTGGTAATCACTTTCATCTCTCCCTTAGGGTTCGATATGGCGTTACTAGGAAGACTATTCGAAGATGGTTTGCACATAATAGCCTCAAACATAGATGAAATTTTGTCCTCAAACATGGATTGCCTCTTCTCGGCCTTAATCATCTCTTGCTTAATTTCATGTTGCCCTTGTTCCATTTTTTGTTGGTTTTGTTGTAACCTAGTTACATTCCCTTCCATTTTGTTTGTATGGATTTTAAGCTCATTTGCTAACTCATTTTTCAACTCCTTCTTCAAGTCGTTCTTAAACTCGGATCTTAGGCTAATTATTTCTCTTTGAATGTTGTCAAACCTAACATCGTTTCCATTAGCGTATTCAACAAATTCATTTGGAAGATCTTTCAAAGTTTGCAAGCAAACCCTTGTTGTTGTTTTGAAAATCATTGTTTTGATTTTTGTTTGAAACTTGATTATTAGCCCCTTGATTCCCATAGTTTCCTTTGTAATTGTTTTTAAAACCAACTTGATTGTTTCGATAGTTGTTGTTAAAATTTTGATTTGGTGGAGTCAATTGATTAGAGCGGGTAACTTGACCCCTTTGGTTGTAAGTTCCCGTGGCTGCGTACGCACTCGAAGTGTTACCACCGTTGGTAATGCACTCGGAGAAATCATGACCTCCACCACAATACATACATGAAATCTCAACCGCTTTAGCCGTAGCGGGAGCACTTTGTTCTCCAACTTTGAATTCAATTAAAAGTCCTTTAAGCTTATCAAAGATTTTGTTTTCTAAGTTCGCATCAATTTAGCAAGCATCGATGGTATTAGACAAAGAAGGTGAAACCGAAGACGAAGTCTTACGAACACTCGATGTGTTACGAGGACTATACACCTTAGATCTATTCTCAATTATCAACAACACTTCCTCAACCGTTTTACACAAAAAATTACCACCCGCGGCGGCATTTAGATAATCCCTTTCATGATCATTAAGTCCATTGTAAAACGTGTCAATTTGATGCAAGTCGGAAAAACCGTGAGGAGGAAACTCATGTAGCATTTCCTTAAACCTATTCCAAGCCGTTGAAAAACTCTCATTAAATTCTTGTGAAAATTTTGAAATCTCGTTTTTCAAATGCGTAGTCTTAGAGGGCGGGAAAAATTGGTTCACAAACTTAGAAACGAGATCCTTCCACGTCAATATAGAATTGGGTGGCTCTTTCTCTAACCAAATTTTAGCGGGCCCCGCTAAGGAATACGGAAAAAGCATCATCTTATTCGAGTCATTGGCAACATCCTTAAATTTGCAAGTGGCGGTAAGACGATTGAATTGGCGGATATGGTTGTGCGGGTTGTCCTTTTCATCACCACGAAATTTGTTGTTTTGGATCATCGACAACAAACCCGTTTTCACTTCAAAATTCTCCGCAAGGATAGCGGGAATCACAATAGCCTCTCCATAACCCTCGGTGGGTGCTTGAAGTAACTCCATCATAGTTCGATTCGCCATGGTTGGTTCTTCTCTTACGATAGGTTCGTCAATAGGAGACTCCTCACTAGAAAGATTAGGAGTAGGTGTTGACTCTTTTCGGTTTCTACGTTTACGTGCACGTCTTGCTCGGTTGCGGGTTTGCATAAACGTCACGTACAACGAGGGGATGAGCAAAGAAGATTCTTTTTGGTGTTTTGTATTTTTCCAATTTTTTGTGGTTTTTGATTGTTTTTACTTTTTTTTTTGGATTTTTGTGATTGTATTAAGTAGACAAAAATCTACAAATCTCCTCCTTAATCAAATCTCTTGATTAAAAAAGCCTCAAGGAATGAAAACGATCACGTGAAGTGAACGCCTTCGATGACTTTAGAACGTTGGTGGAACACCAAAACGTTCAAGAGGTTTAATCAAATGAAACCAAGAAAGTATATATGATACTTAATAATACTTTGAGCGACAAAACCCTCGATTAGCTTTCAATCTCAAAATACTCACAAGCAAGCGGGGAAATGAGGCGACGCGAAGCACTTAAGAGCCTTTTTCCTTAGGGTATATTTTATAATACCCGCCTTATACCCACCTTATAGTTTGTATTTTTCAAAATCGAGCTTCACGAAAGTATTTATCTATTTTTGCCTTTTCTTTCTTGTTTGAGATTCGAATACAATGTTTGGGTAATGACCTCCCAAGTCAAGGTTGTGTTTTCACACTTTTGGAGTACTTGTGAATTTATTGTTCTACGTATACAATATAGTAATAGTATTCACAAAAAAACGAAAAACCGATAATACGTATTAGTAGAGTGCTACTAATACAAATAGATATTATGGCTATATATAAAAACAACAATTGCCAAATCAAAACACAACACGCCTCCCCGACAGCGGCGCCAAAATGATAGTTGAATTTTTTTTAATACTTTGTTTAGGAAAACAAAGGTAATTAGGGTAAGTACACAAGTGATTTAGGAAAACCACAAGTTATGACCCAAAGTGGGGATCGTTCTCAAGGAGGAAAGTGCGTTGTGTTAAGAGATGATTAATGATGTGATTATGGTTTATGAGAAAAGAAAATAGAAATGAGATTAGAAGAGAATGACGGTTACGATTGTGAATTAAACTAAGACGATAAGTCGTACACGTAAAACCGTAAAAAGTGACAAAATTAAAAATTTACCCTAAAAATTCCTAGAAAATTGCAATAAATCCTAAATAATGTAATTAGAGTTTACAAAAAATCAAAAATCACTCAAACCTTTTATTTAATTAAATAATTGTTTTTTAATGCTAATTAAAGCCCAAAAAATCAATTTAATTAACAAAAAGCCCAAAATGAGATTTTTTAACTATAAACCTCTAAAATGACTTAACTAAACTTAAAACTATTTTTGAAAATTTTAAAATTAATAAAAACTATTTAAAAACAATTAAAAACTATTAAAACTTAAAATAATTCTAAAAATCAATCTAATGACAATAAAAATATTCTAAAAATTGTAAAGTTCCTAACTTAATGTATTTAACCTAAGAAAAAAATAATAACGGGAAAAATCTAAATTTTAATTTTTAATAATAAAATAATAATAAAATAATATTAAAAATCCAAAATTTATAAAAAAATTCTAAAAAGTTGCAAACTAGCTTATTTTAACCTCATAAACATAGAAATGAAGTTGAAATTACAAAAATACCCCTATTGGGCCTAGAAATGGGCTAAAAGTCTAAACAATCCCCTTAATAGGCTCAAATAGGCCCAATAAGCAAAATGTTGTCCAAATAAGCCCAAAAGCTCCTATCTGACTCAAAATTTGATTTTAAGAACAAAACTCTGAAGGCCCAAAAGCTGAAAATGTGAATAAGCTAGCTTATTTCAAAGCAACTTATTCTTAATGGGCTTTTTGGCCCATTAAGATATAAGCTGATGCCATAAGTTCAAATTAGACACACAAGCTTCTTTTGAGTTACTTAAGAGATCTGTAAAAAGAAATTTTAAATAAGCACAAGGAATAAGCCTGAATAAGCTAAAACCTATCTTCACAAAATGACAAAATAGTCGTTTTCGAGTTCTAGGCCACCCCAAGAGCTGATTCAAGTTTCAAAAGCTTTTAAATGACTTAACTAAGCTTAATCAAGAGAAAGTTTTTCAATAAGTTAGAATAAGCAGATAAGCACTTAATTAAAAGTCAACTTTATGAGTTTTCTAGCAAAAAGTCAAAGCCAAGGTCTGATAAGCTCCAGTTCAAATAAATGGGTCAAATGAGGAAGATTGATCACAAAAAGTAAGTTGTTGCAAGTCTGGATAAGCCAGTATGGCTTATTAATAAACTGAATCACAAATTACACTAGCAGGGGCTAGTTTTGGATGTTGAGCAGTGGAAACTTTTTCCACTGCTTGACTTAATTGACTTTTTGTCTTTAGTGACTTTTTTGTGGATTCAAGTTTCACAAAGGCACCCAAATGATCAGTTAATCATAAGGAGTCAAAAGCAATCAAAAAAACACAATCATAATCAGCCAATTAGCACAGTTAATTCAATTAAGCACCAGATCAGTCACAAACATGAACAATAAGCAGTTATGAACTTATAAGTTGTTTAAGCAAATTTCAGCCAACCAAATTGCACCAAAAGCATATACAAGCTATAATAAACTTAAATGAAAAAGTTTAAACAGGTTTCATGCAATGGTTCAAGGTCTAGATCAAGATTCAAGTACAATACGGTTACTGATGAACACTAACAAGCAGTTATGAACACTTTGCTGATTTACTTGACCAACAAGCCAAATTCAAACACTCAGATCTCTTAGATAGGTTATGAAAACTTTGATTTAACAGCTTTTATCCCTAAACATGCATATACTCTAAGTATTACCAAAATTTTAGGTCAAAAATAGTCAAAATCAATAAGTTATAGCACAATCTTTGATTCAAGGTTTTAAAGCCAATAACTTGCAGGTTTTAGTTCTCAACCAAGTCAATAACAAATACAAAGCACAAACAACACTTTCCACAAACACAATAACACTCTGTGATCTTAAACAGATAATCCCAAACACCCCTTATCTTTTTCAAATCAAATTAAACAAGTATAAGTGTATTCCAAGACTACCCAAGCCCAATCAAACACATAAACAGATGTAATATGCAGTATTAAGCAAGATTAGACCATAAATTTCACAAGAACACAAGCAACACACAAATTCACCAAAAATCAAGATTTTAAGCATATTTAAGGTATGATGGTTCAAACCTCATGGATGTATATCCACACCCACGAATTTTGAGCTTATGTGCTAGCAAGAACAAGCACAAGCTTCTACAAACAAGCCTGCTAAGATTCAACAAGGTTAGAAACAAAAATATCAAAATCAGAAAAAGAGGTAAACTTGATTAATGCAACCTTAGTTCCCCACACTTGATTATCCCCAAGTTATAAGCCTCACAACACCTTGATATCACAATATCAAGGTGTTATGATCAACTTATAGCCCAAAAATTCCAAGGTTTGAACAAGACTTAGCAAAATATCAAGATTTAAGGAAAATATGCAAACTTTTGCACACTCCTTTGAAAACAGGTTTTAGGATTCAAGAACAGTTAACATCAAACAATAAAAAACAGATAATAAGGTTGGCACTTGATTTTTCTTCACCAAATTCAAACACATTTCATTACTTGAATATATGATTTAAAGAATTGTGAACTAGGAAAATTCAAGAGCAAAAAACAAATGTAGTGATGCTAATGCCTTATATAGGCTACAAGAAACCTAAGTTCTGAATAAAAAACATAACCCTAATGATGTAGAAGCCCAAAAATGCCCTTGTGAAGTTTGAATAGTTTGAGAATCATGTGACTTGTTCTTGGTGTTTTGTTGTAGCTGGCAAGGTAGAATTGCATCCAATGGTGTAAAATAAGCTTAAAATGTAAGTTGGAATCATGCACGTTGGATTGCTGTTACGGTTTTGTCATCTTGTTCAAAGGTGTAGCAGGGGAGGTCTCATGTGGACATGTGAGTGGTGAGGTGGCCAATATTAAGGTTGGGTTATGTTAAGAAGACCATTAATCACTAATCTGGAAGAGATTAGTGTTTAATTTTCAGTAAGTATCAAAAGCCCAAATCTTGTTCTTGGATGAATAGTAGCAAGTTTAATCCATTTTTTTGTTTAAATAAGTTGTTAGGCGCCAGATTTAACTAATTAGTTAGATTAGTTAAATAATGGTGAGCGGAATAGTGAGGTGGAGGAAGGGAGGATTGTGATTGGTGGGATGGAGTTAGTGGGACAGGTGGCGTGTTTTGGTTGGTCTAGGTAAGTTTTAGTGTCGGCCAGATTAAACCCCCATTATTTCCCTTTCATTTCATTTGCAACTTTACACGCCAAAACCTGATTTCCTTTGTATTCCAAGTTTTCATTTTTATACTTTGGCCACAAATACTTTTCCAAAGTATTTTCAAGGGTAATTCTTGCCATTTGTTGATTTTTGAAGGGCTGTTTTGGCATTTTCTTCATTGATAATGGTCTTGAATTGTCTTGTTGACTTCTTGGAGGACTGATTTTGACAAATCATGATTTATGAGGGACCATTTTTGCCATTTCTTCAAAGTTAAGGGTCCTTTTGGTAATTTGACATTTTTAAAGGACCAAACTTGTAATTTCTTGTACCTTGAAGTCCTTCATGGTATGTTTGACTTTGAGGAGGACTAATATTGACAATTTAGTTTTGTTGAGGGACTAAAATTGCCAATTCTTCAAAGTGGAGGGCCCTTTTTGTAATATTGATAAACTTTAGGGACCAATCTTGTAATTATGAAGATACAAGGGTTTAAAGTGTCAATTCTTCAATATTGGAGGACCCTTCTTGCATAATCTTCAAATCTCCAAGGGTTTCTCTTGGAAAATCTTCATTAGGGCTTGGTTCATTGTGCGGCTTCGTTTCCCGTGTTCGTTTTTGCATGATTCTTGTGATCTTTTATCATTTTCTCAATATCCCTACCTAAAATACACAAGCAACAAACACAAGCATATATTTGGCCATTTTCATGATATTTTATGCATTTAAAGCCCTTTTTGGACGATGAGACTATGTATAAAAGCAGTCTCATCAGTGAGGACATAGCTTTACTCTACCGAAAACAACATAAGAAACCTTGACACATCGATGTAAGTAAGTCATAGAAAACAAGTAAAAAACAATGGACCATAATGTGATAATCATGTTACATTCAACTACAAACAAAACTCAATTCAAGTACCAACCACATCTATAATTCACAAAGCACACTATCACAATCAAGAAGTATCTTGCCCCACACAAATATATATACTACATAATCTTAGTTCAAGCCCAACACAACTTTCCTTTTTTTCCATCGAGTATTCCAAAAAAAATTACCAAAATAATATTTTTTTCTTTAATTAATAATTTCGGTTTTTTAATATATTTCCTTATTTATATATTATTTTTAAAACCTTAGACTTTTAAAAACTAGTTAAAACATATGTTCACATTTTATTTTTTTATTAAAACCTTTAACCATTTTTAAAGTTTTATTCTATAAAATTTTACTATCTACGACTCTTAAATAAACTTACGGAGTTTTAAACTAACCCGAAACTAATAACCTACAAACTAAAATACTTAAATATATAATTACGTAATAAAACTACGTACACAATATTAAATACGTAAACACGACAAGTAAAATAACACTATAATACCCATAGCTATTTACATACACATAAAATATCTCAAAATGCCATATCACTTGATAGTCACATCCATGTAAACTCATGAGCACGAACTATACCCATCGTATCATCATATATCGTACCACGTACTACATAAACGATGTGTGAACCCAAGTCAAAGTCTCAAACATAAACATATAACACATAAACGCACACTCATCACATAATCAAAGTCAAACAGTCACAAGTGGAAAATCTCAAAATCTAGGGTTGTCATACCTAAATGATAGTGTTTGTTAAATAATCCGTCTTACGGTTATTTTTGACGATAAATGTTTTTACACTTTGTTGTGATTAAAACTAAGAAAGATTAGTTATTTCAATTAACGTTTTTAGGAATCGGTTGCATTAACAAACTTGGTCTCCTTGTTGTGAAAACAAATCGCTTCTAGGTCACCGGAGAGAGATTGTTGAGGTAGCAGGAAAAATCATGGCCGCACTAAATTGCTGTTGTGAGTAACCTTATGTAAAGGTGTAAAACCGTATAAAGACAAGTTAGTCGGCTCTCAAATGAAGTATATTGAACCAAAGTTATCTCGTATCTAAACTTTGTAAGAAGTTTAGGCTACGCATGACAGTGACTACGTGCGATCATTATTTTTTCTATCATTTTATTTTTTTCTTTCTGTCGACTTACAGGCGATTTGTTTTCACAAAAAGACGACCAAGTTCTATTTTTTTATTTAAATAATTATTCAAATAAAATAAAAATATTACAAAAATAATTATACTAAAATAGTATTAAAAGTGATTAAAAAGGCTTAATTAGAGATAAAAAGGTATAATACTGATAACGTATAGTCCCCAACTGGGTCATGCACCCAAACCATGAGTACTACCCGAATCCGGCCCATCACGAATGGGTTGGAGTAATGTTATTTGAGCCTATGGGTTTCGGATGAACAGTGGCCGAGCGTGTCATGTCCAGCCCACGGCCCGGTACGCCGGGTAAAGGATTAAACAGAATCACAATCTAATTAGAATTGTGATTTACCCTAAGGAAGAGGATATACACTGAGCATAATTAGAAGATAACAATCAACTAATTATGGTACTTATCTCTTACTTGGGGCGAAAGTTTCGGTAGGGCCCATTAGGGTTTTACCGCCTATATAAGGAACCCCTAAGGGTTCCACAAAGGTACGATTCATTGATCACTCTAATCACTTACCGATGTCTAACCCTTAAACCGATTACTTACTCTCACGCCGGAGTATAATCGTGGAATACATTCCCACGGTAAGCTTAACATCGTGTTGTTTTAGTGTGCAGGATCTCAAACCAAAGTTTACTTGGTGCAAGAGCCGAAGCCTCAGACACCCGAATTAAGCCTAATTCAGGTTAAACAATGATCATCCAACTTTTGTATCAAAAATATATTAAATAATACTAAATTTAAAAATGGAGTTAATTGAAAAAATGGTTCATACGGTCGTCTGGGTTTAAAGGAAATAGTCCCTTTACTTCTTATGTCTTGGATTTGGTCACTGTGGTTGTAACTTATAACATGTTTGGTCCCTTGACCAAATTTTCTGTTAGTTTGACCGTTATGCAATGGTTTAGAAGGTTGAAATAGCACAAATACCCTTTTACATATGGTCCATGTGATTTGTGTTGTGTAACAAATTTAGTCCCTATTTGTTTTAACGTTTTAATTAATATGAATGGTATTTTTGTAATTAAAAAATTATTCTAAATATATTTTGAATTAAAAAATTTTAAAAATATATTAAACGTATTCGTAAAAAATTTTGAGTTAAGGAATATTCGAAACTTTAAAAGAAAACAAATTTATTCGAATTTTTTTTACAAATATTCGCATTTTTTAAGAAAATATTCGAAAAATTCCAAAACGTATTTCTTTAAAATATTCAAAAAATAATTTAAAATTTGCAAAAAAAGAATTTAAAAACATTCAAAATTTATATATTATAAATTAATTTTTTTTGAAAAGTTGAAAATAAAAAACTCCCGCTCATATTCATTAAAAAGTTAAAAATAAAAAGTTACAAAAATACTCAAAAATATCAAAAAATTCAGATTTATATTTTTGAAAATTTTAAATTTCTTTCTAAAATTTCGAATGTTAGAAAAAAATTACAAAAAAATTCTTTTATAATATAAGTTTGAATGATTAAAATTCTTTTTTGTAAATTATTGAATGATTTAAATTCTTTTTTTTGTAAATTTTTGAATGTTTTAAAAAACTTTATAATATACAAAAAATCACAAATTTTTTTTAGAATATTAAAAAATTAAAAAAATTTGTTTTATAATATAAATTTCGAATGTTTTAAATTCTTTTCTGTAAATTTCTGAATGTTTTAAAAACTTTTTTTGTAAATTTTTTGATTATTTTAAAGAATTTGTGTCTAATTTTTAGGTAGAATACCTTTTTTTTTATAAATATTTTTGATCATTTTTATTAATTAAAAAGTTATTTTTTTAGATTAAATCTGTTATATCTCAGAATTCACATAGACCATATGAAAAAGGTATTTATTTCATATCAATTTTCTAAATCATTATTTAACGGTCAAACTCACAGAAAATTTGGTCAAGGGATCAAACTTTTATAAGTCACAAGCACAGAAACTAACCCGAGAAAAAAGTAAAGAGACTATTTATGTTAAACCCGAATGACCATAGGAACTTTTTTACAATTAACTCTTATAAATAGTTAAATTAATATATGTTGCCGGGAATTAAACAAAACTTAATATATTAAAATTTATAAATTTATGACGGATTTTGTCTAATTAAAACATAATTAAAACTAATTTAATCTAAAAAAATAAAAGATAAAAG
The DNA here is from genome assembly GCA_025667525.1 of Glebionis coronaria. Lineage (NCBI taxonomy): Eukaryota > Viridiplantae > Streptophyta > Magnoliopsida > Asterales > Asteraceae > Glebionis > Glebionis coronaria. Next base: position 111,494,504 of record CM046874.1, on the reverse strand, counting down.
ATAAAAATAAAAGAAAAAGAAAGATACGGGACTTATTCAACTCGATCATAGGTGCGAACTAGTTCCAGGAGTCGATTTAAAATTGATCGACCGAGATTGATTTAGTGCTGCTGTGGATAGCGTTAGTTATTTTAAACCATAAAAAAACATAAATGAAGAATATAAGAAATGAATATAATCATATGTTTTGAAAGTGATTTAAAAATGAGAATGATGAAAATTAGTATTAGTAAAACGTTTAACACTCAAATGATAAAAATATATTCGAGCTTTACTTAACTAGATAAAATATATTATGATGTATCTAACATGTTAATGCCTTATTAGATTTGTCAAGTCTTCGACATTGATAAAATCAGACCGGATCGATTAAGATTCAAAACCGATTTAATTCAGAACACGTGAGTGAAAACCGAATTAAAATATTTAATTTATGACTAGATCAGTTCGGTCCAATTTTATTTTTAGATCCAACAAAACATAATACGGTATTTGATTTTGCTTAAAACCGAATCGGATAAAAACCAGTCTATTATGCTCACTTGCTGAGCTTATTGCCTTACTAAACAACAAAATAAAAGACGCAAAAACGACTATACTACATTTTATGCGTGCAATAATTATCATCCAATCCGATGAATTCTGGTCACGGGGTGGCAACCGATGAACAAAACTAAATTGGCATTCACATGCATTTGCAAACAACAAACTGCCAGCACATATTTCCATATCCAAACCAACATCCCTTCAACTACTTATATACCCTACGCATCAACATTTGTACCCTTTTCCTAGTTCATATTTATATAACAAAATTAAATCCGCCATTTTTATAGTACTAGCTTAGACACTGAGCAAAAGAATTCAGAAAAAAAAAATGTGTTATGTTGGTAAAGCAACAAAGATATTCATATTCATAATATCAGCCATTGCTATCATTGGTCTTGTTGTCGGATTTAGTCTCATCCGACACAACAACAGTAAATCTCACCAATGCGACAACTGCTCTTTTTCTGCCCCAACGTCACCTCAGCTTTCTTTCCCGTCATTACCCAATCCATCCAATCCGGCTGATCAAACCACCTCACCGTCACCACCACAACCGCCCGAAACTGCACTGTCTCCGCCACCACCACCGTCTGAAACATCACTCTCACCACCTCCGCCAGTTGATACGACGGTCTCGCCACCTTCGGATAGCTCGTTGCTGCCACCACCACCGTCTCCGGAGGTTAGTGATCAGTCTCCGCCTCCGCCGCCGGATTCTGTAGTGACGGCGGCGCCTCCGAGTCCTCCAGTAGAAGTGGCTCCAGGTCCGACCAATTCGTCGTAATTAAGGAGCGAGGATATAAAATGTAGACAGGTCGTACCCTTACGTAACCCGAAGGTTCATTTTAGTTTATTGCTATCATTTTTAGTTTCTTAACTAAGAATTATTCATTTATTTTTGTTGTTTCAGAAAATTTCATGTGAATGATGAATATTTGTTTTTTAACGGGTTAAAGTTGAGATGTTGTTGAATTTACTGTTTTACAGTTTTACAGTTTAACTTACATAAAGGATGTTGTACTAGTACTGTATAAGTTACTACTTTGGAATTATCACCGTTTTTGGTGATGGTAACTAACTTTCTGACTTGAATTCAATGCAAATAAAGTGCCCAATAGAAATGTTTGACTATTGTTCAATGATTATAGCACATGATGGTCTATATTATAAAGTTTAATAAGTAAGTGTTGTTTTATGTATTTTTGTTTACTTTCAACACGTACTAGGCATTTCATAAAAGTTGCTCATCTTTCTCTGAAAGAAAAAATTACTCCGTATATAAGATAAATGAAGTGTTTGGTTATTCATACATGTCTTAGTGTAAGATGTGGCGTAGTGACATTTTTAAGTTATACATTTACGGCGTCAAAACATGAATACTTATGTGTTTTTATTATATTTTAATATTATATTTGTATTAAGATCTAATAATTAAAGTTAAGAAACTCTTCTTACATGTATTAATCTTTATTTTTTAAATTTGAATTAAAAACTTCACAACGTATTATGCCGTAGCGAGTCTGGACCTATTACGTAACATAAAGACCGTGTCTCACGCCTTAACGTGTCTTTTAAAATCATGATTCTTAGCTCTCTCTCTCTCTCATACTATTTGTTATTATCCCAAAACTCGTACTCTTTTCGCTTTAAAATTATAATCTAATATATTATTTTCAAACGTATTAATTTAATATTTGAAAAAAACATAAAGAGATGTAAATTAAGTTTAATATATTATTCTTACTTAAAAATATTATTATAAAAATAAAGAAGTCGTAAATTAGTTAATTAAAACTAAAATTGTCAACATGTAGAACGCGAGAAGAAAAAAGTTTTAAAAAATAATGTTTTTATTAAATTACGTAATTTTTATAAGTGAATTATAATCTATACTACATATAAAGCATTTTACACCTTCTCTCATATTAAATGCCAAAAAAATTAAGAGGTACCACTAAATTAACATGTTGTACCTCTTTTTAATACACAAATTAAAACATGATTTAAGTAATACAACATTACCAGCCAAATGTACAACATGATATTAATATGAAATATGAAAGTGTAATTAATACTCTTAATAAAAGACCCCATTACATAATTATACAATACCATATACACATTGTACTAACATTAAAAAGCGTCTATACTATACTAATGCAAACTATAATGTCAATTTTTTGAGTGCCGAGAATATGCTAAAATCAATATGTCGGGAATATAAAATGTAAGGACATGTTTAACTCAACGGAGTTTAGCCTCAACGGAGTTTAGCCTCAACCGAGTTAAATAAAAAAAAAGGTCAGACGAAATAACTCGACTTTATAACCCATCATCAGACCAGACTCGAAAAAGTAAAAGATCTCAGATCCAATTCGTGTTTAGACATGCAAGCCGATGTCATTATATATCTACCAAGAAACACGAATCATCATAGATCCACTGTGTTGGATTTACAATATTTGATATACGAAACATATTAAGAAAGATCTACAACAAGAGGGTTATGATCTTTTTTAGTTTCGATTAAAACTCATAACACGCAACCTTACCCGCGACCTATCGAATAAATCTTGAATCATAAATCGGTTGAACATCTTCGTGGGATTTGATTATATGTTTGAAGGTCTCAATGAATTAATAAAAGCGCAGGTGGCCAGTAACATATGGACAAGTAATAATATCATTCGATTGAAATTACGTTTTTAGAACATATTTTTAGATGAAAACAATTGATTAAAAAATTATAATTAAAAAAGACGAATTATAACACCGAAGAATTTAGTCACAGGGTACCCGCCGCCGCATCGCGCGGGTACCCTGCTAGTTATAGAATGAAAGGAGTATTTTTTTTTTTCAAAACAAAGGGGGAAATTAGTCAATTACACTGCCCATGCTGTCACCGCCAGCGATGTTTACTACGGAGTAATTAATTTCGAAGTTGCTTTACAGTTGCAAATTGAATTTTGATATCAAGATGACAAATCAAAATTGCATTTGGAGTTTACGTATTGTGGACTAGTGTTTTGCGATGAGCTTTTCGTAGCTTTTTTTAGCATCGATAAAAAAGTAGAAAACATCCAATCGTGGCCTCCATTGAGAAATTAGTTTGTTGTGGTAGGGTCACCAAATAATTTTTACCCATGCGTCAATCAAGTGCTAAAAAAATAGTTGCTCGTTTGTAAAGAGGACATAAAATATTCCACATGAACCATTCTAGGGACAACTCTTCGGGTCGTCGAGGATAAGTGAACTTTTACCTAGTCTTCCAAATCCATTGTATTTAAACAGACTAAAAAAGTTAACATGAAGTGAGGTACAAGCTTACTGTTAGACATGTCAATCGTATGTAATAGAGGTAGAAAGTAAAAACAAAGGTGCTCCCGACTCCTGTTTTGTGACTACGACTTGATCAGAAATGCAACCATCAGTCTCCCCAAGTCAACGTACACTGCGACTTGATCTGACCGGTCATGCAACCATTAGTCTCCCAAATTCACATATATTGATTATTGATTCGTTTTCTTTACGGAGCAATGGTCTATTGAAGACTGGTGAAAAGTTCGGAACAAACAATTTGTCAATGACATGCTAATGGGTAAGGTGTCATTACTCATTAGTATCAAAACAATAGAGACCTTACAAAGCATCGTTTAAGTAAATTGCTAAGCATCGTTTAGGATGAGAGAGGCTTTGCTTTGGTCTTTTAGCCGCAAAGGTTTAAGCGCTAAAGGACCCAAATGGTAGATTATTAGATTGCACCGTCTAATACCGATTCATATAGTATCAAACGACTTTAGCTCGTATCACTTCCGAAAAACTCATTGGTTCATGGAGAGTTTTGCGGATAAAATGTCAAGAGTTTGAGTTGCGGCTCCTACTTACTCGAGTTGGTGTACCACTAGCCACGAGAGTTGTCAGAGCTATTTTTTGTGAGGCGAATAATAATGGGTGAAAAAAAACACTAAGAATAATTTTTTTTCCGTTGATTTGCATCTTTTTGTGTAGAGCCTGAGCTCATGGGATGGCATATGGGTGTTCGGCCTCCCCTATCAAGCCCAAAGTTTATATGTTAAAAAAGACATTGCCCAGTGAAGATAATTTTGCTGTGTTTGTCCCTCCCGATCAATAATAGTTTCTACTTTCTAGCTAGCAAACTTCCTTTACTACATAACGCCACAAATGCTCCTGTGATAGCTAATTATATTGTTTTGGCTATCACGGATTAGTATTCTTAATCATTATAAAAGAAAAGAAAGATTTGAAAGTCTATATGTTACAAAAACTTTAAGCTTATACAAATTTTCACTAGACTGATATATGATAAACAGTATATGAGGAAAGCATAATGCTAACTGTAAGACATACAATTCATATGCGATATGGGCCCTTGTTGCATAATCACAAAACCATTATCAAACAAACCACTTGTCTCCATTACTTGTTTATCAGAAGCATTCTTACTACTAGAACCCCTTAAATCACAAAGCCGTTTACCACTAGAACCAACAACACAAAATCCAGTACAAGTGTCTACAACAAGCACATCAGCCATATATCAAAACCGTGTATACATACCAATTGAATGTCATGATGCAGTATATAGTCAGTGAGAATGTTTTTAATTTGTTTTACAATTTATATAGTCTTGGGCATGTCCAAGCTATTGGTTCTCGATGTAATATCCTGTTTGCTATTTTAAAAGTGGGATTGATGAACTTTGGGTACTTCAGGGACTATTTTGTAATAAAGGTGTGCCAAGTTTGAAGACATTATGATTCTTGAAAGACTAATTGTGTTAACTTCTCAAAGGTGTGGGACGTTGCTATTTAAGGGACGAAGCTGTGTGAAGTCTCTCTTAACTTCACACAGTCAACTCATCTTTTCTCTCTCAAAAGTTGTTAGGGTTTTCATCTATATTCTTGATCTTGTTTGTGATCACGTCTCGTGATTTACAGTTTGGTTTGATCAGTTTGGTGTCTGTTAGAGTCTGTATTTCATTCATGTAGCATCCATTTTGGGGACTGCACATTGTCTTTTGTATTCATAGTGATAGCATCCGTTTGGGGACTATCCAATAATAAAGATCTTTTAGTAATCTGTGGTTCTTGGTTTTACATAAACTGATTAACTTTTTCACATGGTATCAGAGCTTTGGCTCTGTTTTTTGGTTAATTGATTTCTAAAATTGATATATTTTAGGTTTAATTAGCTAGGTCTTGAAGATCTGTGTCTTAATTGGATTTTTCCAAAATTAGGGTTTTTTGAAAATTTGGGGGGTTTTTCAATTCTTGGGTTGGGTATTGTTTTTGAAGGTGTTAATCAGTGATTAAGGGTGTTAATTGTCTTGTTTTACACTAATTTCTGAAAAACCCTAAAATCAGACATTAGGGTTTTTCTTGGTAAGTTGTTTCTTGTGATTTTTTATCATTGCGGGTTGTTATTGGTATCCGCTGCTGGTTGTATTGATATTTTTAGTTTATTGATCTTCTTGATCATTGTGTTTGGAAGCTTGCGCGTTTAGTAATACCTCTCACGCTCTCTTCTTGTTCTTTATTTTTTAGAGGTATTAGGTGTCGTTGGGATCTAGTTTGATTGGTGTTGTGGAGTTACAAGGGGGTATTCTGTTTGATTTGTGTTTCTTGTTGATTAGTAGTTTGTTGGTTTCTTGATTATCTGTTTCTTGTTGATTGGTAGTCTGTTTTCTTTTAGTTTGTTTGTTTGATATTGTGGTTTTGTTTTGACCATTATTAAGTCATCAGCTCTTGACTTGCCACCCATGAGTAGTATGGAAGCCTGAGAACTATATTTCGACTTGATCTTGTGTTCAGCGTTTTTTGTTTTTTGTTAATCATGACTACTAATAATAATAATGTGATTAATAGTTTAGATGCTGGTAATCCTTTACATTTAAAGAATCGTGATCATACTAGTGGGTCTGTGATTGGTTTGAAATTATCTGGTTATATTATAGAGTTTGGGCAACTGCTATGAAAATTGCTTTGCAAGCAAGGAATAAAATGAGTTTTGTTGATGGTACATGTGTTAAAGAGTCTTATGCTAATAGTATCCATTTGTCTAATCAGTGGGATAGGTGTAATGCTGTTGTTTTGTCTTGGTTGTTGGGTAGTATTTCTGAGGACTTATACTTGAGTTTGGTTTATTCTGATAATGTTGCTGAAGTTTGGACCGAATTAAGAGAAACATATGATAAACTTGATGGGTCAATTTTGTTTAACTTGTTGCAAAAGATTAATGGTTTTAAACAAAATGGACTTTTTGTTGCTGAATCTTATCATAAATTGACTTCTTTGTGGAGAGAATTTGATATTCTTACCAAGTTGACACCTTGTACCTGTGAGGCTAAGGATGAACTTAATAAGTACAATCAGTTAATGAAATTAATGCAATTTTTAATGGGACTGGATGATGTATATCAACCTATTATAAGTACTTTATTAACTCAACCTGATTTGCCTGATGTTAAAGATGCTTTTGTTATTGTTGGAAGGGAGGAGTCACATAGAGGTCTTGGTAATAATTCTGGGATTCAAAAACCCCAGGTTAGCTCTTTTGTTGTTAGAACTGAGTCTAATGGGAGGAATTTTAATAGATCTAATAATAATGGGGCTAACAGGGGACAAGGTAATAACAGTAATTACAACTCTTTGTCTTGTAAGCATTGTGGTATGAAAGGTCATACAATTGACAGGTGTTTTAAACTTGTTGGTTATCCTAATAGTTTTAGAAGGAACAATAATAATAATAATTCTCGTAATGGGAGAAATGTTTCTAATAATTCTGGTGGGTTTAACAAGAGTAATAATGTTGATGTGAGTAAAAGTGGTAATGGTTCATCTGGTTTACCTTTTACTAATGATCAAATTAGTAAGATCATGAATCTTATTGGTGAGAAAAATGGTTCTGGGGTTCATGCCAATATGGTAGGTATGAGGTTTACATTCTTTAATGCTAATGTGTTTTTCAATAATCATTTTTATAAATTTTTTAATGCCAATATCAAAATGGGTGATAAAGTTTTACATTTTGGTTGGATTATTGATTCAGGGGCAAACCAGCATATTACTTCTTTTACATATAATATGACTAATATTGTTGATATTTCAGATTTAGACATTGCTGTGGGACACCCTAATGGGACTATAGCAAAAATTAAATATGTTGGTAATCTTAGATTAACTAGCAATGTGGTGTTGTTTGATGTGCTGGTTATACCTGAATACACTGTTAGTTTGTTGTTTGTTAATAAAATGATTAAAGATAGTAAGCTTCATGTTGGTTTTAATGAACATGATTGTGTTATTCAGGATTAGAAAAAAGAGAATGTTCTGGGACTGGTAGTGAAACTGGTGGTTTGTATATGTTTGATGTGAATTGTGAGTTTCCTAGAATTAAAAGTAATTTTTCTGTTTTGTGTTGTCATATATCTAAGTCTGTTTGGCACAATAGGCTTGGTCATCCTTCTGATGAAGTTCTTATGGTTTTGAAACAACAATTGAAATTAAGTAAACCAAATCATTTTGAACCTTGTGAGATTTGTCATTTTGCTAAACAGTCTAGAGAACCTTTTTCATTGAGTGAACATAAGTCTTATGTGTTAGGAGAGTTAATTCATCTTGATCTGTGGGGACCCTATAGGGTTACTACTATGGAAGGTTTTCGGTTTTTTCTTACCATTGTGGATGATTACAGCAGAGCTGTATGGGTTTATTTGCTCAAATCTAAAGATGAAGTTTTCAAATACTTTAAGGAATTTCATAGTTTGTTACTTAATCAATTTTCTAAGAAGATAAAGATTATAAGGTCAGATAATGGGACTGAGTTTTTGAATAATAATATGGCATGTTTTTTAAGTGACCAAGGTATTAGTCATCAACATACATGTGCTTATACTCCTCGGCAAAATGGGATTGCTGAGAGAAAGCATAGGCATTTGCTAAATGTTGCTAGAAGTTTGTTGTTTCAGGGAGGTATTCCTCTTAGTTTTTGGTCTGATTATGTTTTAACTGCTACTTATCTAATTACAGGCTTCCTTCTTCTGTTCTTGCTGGTCATTCTCCATTTTTAAACTGTATCATAGGGAACCTTTGTAAAACCCGCAAAAATAAGGTCATTATCTAATTCTATCTTACTAATATTTTTTTAGTATTTCATAACGTTAAATACTATATTGATTAATGGTTTAAGTTGAAACCGATATTGAATATTTTATTTTAATATTTTGACGAGTAACGAGGACTACTATTGATCGCGATACCGACGGATGCCCAAAATTTTATATTTTATTATCGATTGTTTTGATATTTAATATTTTCGACGATATCATTTTAATTATGTACCGGGTCGTTTTATTATTATTATTTTTTTTTGTGCGTTTAAACTTCTAAAAAGTATTCCTATGAAACCCGAGCCTCGTAAATAATTTTAAATTGACTAATAGTCATTTTATACCCTATAAAATAGTTAATTGTCTTTTAGTCCAGAAGAATGCTCAAATTGCAAGAATTACCCTTCACCCACCATATAAAAGGAATTTTCCTTTCATTTTTACACACACAAATATCATCACCCACCAAAAACTCTCTCTCTTTCTTTCTTTTTTTTCTTTTGTCGTGAGCCTCCAACACCATAGATCATCAAATTTTTGATGATCAAGCTTGAATCTTCAAAATCTAATCAAAGACCCATCTTGGAAATCTCAAGATCTACACTTTGGTATGAAAATCTCCTACATGCATTACACTTTCAAGGTTTTATAATTTCCATGGTAGATCTATGTTTAAATCATCATGCATGTGATGATCTAGGTAAGATCATCATGTTTTAATGTTAAAAGGTTATATTTTGATCTTTGATCTTTGTTAAAATTTTACATGCATTACATTTCATTTGATTTTGTAAATTTTGATCAACTTCTATTAATTAAAAACATATAAAAATCACTACCAATTTTTTTTTTCTTCTCTCCTTCTTTTGTTTTTTTTCGTGACACCCTCAAACCAAAACACCATTGGATTCAAATTTCTAGCTTTAAACCTTAAAAACCAAAGTAAGTCACATGTTTGTAATATGATTTGGATCATTTTGGTATAAAAATTTACAACATGCATGAACTTTTTCTCAAAAATTATTTTCTTGAAAGATCATCTTGTTTTGATCTATTTTATAGTTGTAAATAAGTGTTATTTTATTATATTAAAAGTGGGGATGCTTGCATGTAAGATTTTGATATGGATCTTGTAAGATTTGGACATGCAAGTGGTCTAGAGTTGATTAGAGTCATTTTAGGTTGTTATTAGGATTATAAGAATGGTTAAAATGGGTTAAAATATTGATTTAACATGATTTTTAAATGGTCATTTTAGATCAGTAACTTTGAAACTATTTTCGAAAACCTTAAGTCTAAGTATAGGATGAGATGATATGATACTGTTGTAGAGGTTTTCCTAAGCTTCGATTTGATACCAAGTAGAGCTTCTAACTTCAAATGAGCGAAAAGTTACGCATGTTTGAAATTCTGAAAATTTATCAAATTATTTCCCGCACACCATCTGATGCAGATCCGAAAAAGGGCAAAATCGCCCAGTTCTGGTTCGTTTCAGCTTTCGTGTAAAACTAAAAAGTCGTTTAAAATGTCGTTTTACTTCTACCGCGAGGAAACCAGTTCAGAAAACGAATTTAGACGGGGCAAAACTTAAAAATTAAATCTGCATTTTCTAAAAACCGTCATTTTTAACAGATCTGATGTGAGGGGTAAATCTGTAATTTCTGGTCCGTTTCGGCCTTAGGTCGAAACTTGAAAGTTGTTCAGAATGATGTTTTATTTTCACCGCGTAGAAATCAGACCTGGAAACGAGTGATAATAGGGTAAAAGTTAATAGTAAAATCTGAGATGTTTAGGGGTAAGATTGTAATTTTACACAGAACTTGCATGTGCATTTTGGACAGTTTCTATTGAGTTTCACGTCTCGGGTATAACTGGAAAGTTGTCCGAAACGTCGTTTTTCATCAAAAAGCTTAAGTCTTGAATCATGAATATGTCATTTAGTGGGTCAATTAATCGGGTCAGACCCGAATGTCAAAGTTGACCAAAAAGTCAAAGTTGACCAAAAAGTCAAAGTTATCAAATTTTTCTAAGTATTCATTGTAATTGATTTTTGAGCATAGATTCTTAAGCATCAATTTGTAATGCATGTTAATACATATATACAAGCGTGAAATATCATTCTTCGTGTTATAGCATTTTGAGTGTGAAATTCAGTATACACAACTATTATAGGTCGTGGTTGATTCGTCGGCATCCGTCTACTCGTCTCGAAGAACTTCTTGCTTGATACTTCATATCACGGTGAGTTTATAGCCTCGCCTTTAAACTTTAAATGTTTTATTAAACCAAGGAGGGGGATACATGCTATTTTATAAAATGAACACAAGTTGTTTTCGGTATGCTGGACCCGAATGAGATGATAAATGCATAAGTACCATTGTCTTATGAAGTCCCTGAATTTCATGCACTGTTAATTTCTCGAAGGGGTAAACGCTAATACATATGATAGATCTATTTGGCTTGACAAACCTTATCCTAGGGTATGTATCCTTGTGAGCACCTGAAAGGGATATTATGTATAAGAGGTCGTTGGTATATGACAATATTACCTGTTAGTAGGGGCGCCGTAAGTGACTCAGTTTGACGTGTTGGTTAACGTTCAGTGGCGTGAGCTTAATGCATTTATATATATATATGACTTGTCTGTGTGATAAGTTTGAGATGACTAAAAATTCTTGTGTTCACTTATTATTCTTATAAACTCTATAAATTCACTCGGCTTTTAGCTGACTTTTTAGCATGTTTATCTCAGGTAATTAAAGAAGAATGTTGGAGGTTTGGAATGGACAAGGAGACAAGCGCAAATGTTTTGGAAAACATGTTTTAGTTCCATTCAGTTATCTTTTTACTTTAAATGTTTATATACTTTAAAGAGACTTGTGTAAGAAAATTTTGGTAACGGTTTGTGGGACCAGTACTCTGATCCTCATGAATGGAACCCTTTATCTAAAAACGTCTCTTTTAGAGTCGTTCTTTATATTCTTTTGTGATTGTGCTATTTCTTAACACCCAAATGGTTGGTTTCCGCTGTGAGTAAATTTTGGGGTGTTAAAGATTGGTACCAGAGCTTAAGGTTATAGAGAACTAGGTCTTTCATTTCTCTTCAAAAACCTAAACTATAACCGTGTTTTGTGCGCTGAGTCTTCTCGTGTTCCTAGTCCAAGCCTTCAGGTAACTTTTATGTTATTGTTAATGCTTATCTAAGAAGCATTATTGTTAAGTATTTTATAATAAATACTTTGAGATACTTTGAGATATCCGAGATTTATTTTGAGATTTATTTGAGATATAAATTATATATATCGACTTTGAACGATATTTTGATGTAAATGCATCCATTCATATTTTTCGTAATTTTTGAAATTATATAATGACCTTATAAATTTTATTTTACGGGATTTGCTATGATATGCAAATTGACAATCTACCTTCTCACGGCTATGATGATAGAGATGATGATGCTAGTGACTAACACGCACATGAGTCATGTGGATCCCCATGTGACCCATAGTAATAGTAATTACTTCGTGTTGTGATTTTTGTATGACTCGATGATTATTCATGTTGTGATCCAAAATTTGTACATGATTATGACCATATCATTGTATGAACACTCATGAGTTTTCTTTGCGTTGTGACAGAATCATGCCACCGCGTAGGATGAGTCAGGCTGAAGTGAACCGAATTGTTGCTACAGCTCTTGCTGAGGACCATGCTGCAAGGAACCAAGCTGGTGGAGCCGGTGGAGCAGGAGGAAATGTTGGTCCAATTGGTGTACCACCTGTTAGAGAGTGTACTTTCTCTAGTTTTAAGAAATGCGGTCCGATTAATTTCCATGGTATTGAAGGAGCAGTGGGATTGGCTCGTTGGTTTGAAAAGACAGAAAGTGTGTTTAGTAGTGACTGTGTGGAAAGGAACAAGGTGAAGTTTGCTACTGCTACACTTCTAGGTCCAACTTTAACTTGGTGAAATTCTCAAGTAGCTACCTTAGGACTAGAAGTGGCACATGCGAGGTCGTGGACACAGTTGAAAACTATGATGACTGAGGAGTTTTGTCTTGCTGAGGAAATTCAGAAAATGGAAGTGGAGCTGTGGAACTTGAAAGTGAAGGACTGCAACATGGCTGCTTATACTCAAAGGTTTAATGAGTTGATTCTGTTGTGTCCTGAAAGTGTTCCGACTGTGAAAAAGAAAATTGATGCGTATCTGAAGGGTTTGCCAGAGAACATCAAAGGGGAAACCACATCTTCAAGGCCTACTGTGTTGAATGAAGCTGTTCGTATGGCACATACTTTGATGGAGCAGAAGTTGACTGCTAAGGCAGAAAGGATTGCAGAAGGCAATAAGAGAAAATGGGAGAACAATAACCAAGGTGGTAGTAGTGGTAACTACAGAAACAACAACAACAGGGGAAACAACCAAGGTAACAACCGCCATAATCAGTACAACAATCAGACACAAGGGAATGCTAGAGCCATGACCAACACACAGAATGCAAGAGGGGATTAAGGTGGGAATGCTCCTAATTGTAACAATTGTGGGATTCGACACTTTAAGAATTGTCCACCGAAATGCAACAAGTGTGGAAAGCCTGGCCACAAGGGTAAGGATTGCTGGAGCAGGGGCGTTGCCACTGGTGCAAACACTCAACGTGTTATAACTTGTTTTGATTGTGGAGAGAAAGGCCATGTGAAATGGAACTGCCCGAATAAGAATAATCAATGAGGAAATGCTGCTGGAAAAGTGTATGCTGTTGGAAGTGCTGAGCAGAATGATGGACCCAATGTCGTGACTGGTACATTTTTACTCAATAACCGATATGCTAGAGTACTATTTGATTCTGGGTCGGATAAGAGCTTTATCAACCTAAGCTTTAGTCTTGTGTTCGATACTAAACCGGATGAATTAGATACAAAGTATGAGGTTGAACTGGCTGATGGTAGGATAACTAGTACTAGTTCTATTCTAAGGGATTGTACATTAAACATAGTGAATCACTTATTCAAAATCGATCTTATGCCTATTGAGCTCGGTACTTTTGACGTGATTATTGGGATGGATTGGCTAGTTAAGCATGATGCTACCACTGTTTGTGGGAAGAAAGTAGTGCATGTACCTGTTAAGGGTAAGACATTGGTAGTAAAAGGAGATAGTGGTACGTCTCACTTGAAGGTTATCTCTTTTATAAAGGTGAGGAAATTCATGGAAAAAGGATGCCAACTGTTCTTAGCCCATGTGAGTGAGACGGAACCTAAGGAAAAGCGTTTAGAAGATGTGCCGGTGATTTGTGACTATCCAGAGGTGTTTCCTGACGACTTGCTAGGACTTCCACCACCTCGACAAGTCGAATTTAAAATTGAACTTGTACCTGGAGCTGCACCTGTCGTACGTGTACCTTATCGTCTAGCGCCGTCAGAAATGAAGGAGTTGGATGATCAATTGAAGGAATTATCGGAGAAGGGATTTATTCGTCCGAGTTCATCGCCTTGGGGAGCTCCAGTATTGTTTGTTAAGAAGAAGGACGGATCATTCCGTATGTGTGTTGATTACCGCGAACTGAACAAGTTGACGGTCAAGAACCGATATCCGCTTCCAAGGATTGACGATCTATTTGATCAACTTCAAAGTTCGATTGTGTACTCAAAGATCGATTTGCGATCGGGTTATCATCAACTTCGCATTAGGGAGGAATATATACCAATTACTGCATTTAGGACTCGCTATGGTCATTTCGAGTTCCAAGTGATGCCCTTTGGTCTAACTAATGCACCTGCAATTGTTATGGACTTAATGAATCGAGTATGCAAGCCATACCTTGATAAGTTCGTGATTGTATTTATTGATGATATACTTATCTATTCCAAGAGCAAGGAAGAGCATGGAGAGCATCTTAAGATTATTTTGGAATTGCTTAAGAAGGAACAATTGTACGCCAAATTTTCGAAATGCGCTTTCTGGCTAGAATCTGTACAGTTTCTTGGTCATGTAGTCGATAGCAATGGTGTCCATGTTGATCCAGCGAAGATTGAGGCTATTCGAGATTGGCCTGCGCCAACAACACCGACCGAAGTAAGGCAATTTCTGGGTTTAGCTGGGTATTACCGAAGATTCATAGAGGGATTCTCTTTGATATCTAAACCACTTACCAAACTGAACCAAAAGAGCAAGACATACGAATGGGGCAAGGAAGAAGAGGAAGCGTTCCAAATGCTAAAACAAAAGTTGTGTTCCACACCTATTTTGGCATTGCCTGAGGGGACCGAATACTTTGTGGTATATTGTGACGCGTCACATAAAGGTTAGGGAGCTGTACTGATGCAGTGGGAGAAAGTCATCGCTTATGCTTCAAGGCAACTGAGAAAGCATGAAGAGAACTACACAACTCATGACTTAGAACTTGGTGTTGTTGTCTTCTCACTTAGACTCTGGAGACATTATCTGTATGGTACAAAATGTGTAGTATATACGGATCATAAGAGCCTACAACATATCCTGGACCAAAAGGAGCTTAATATGAGACAACGTCGTTGGGTTGAACTCTTGAGTGACTACGATTGAGAAATTCGTTATCATCCCGGCAAGGCGAATGTAGTTGCCGATGCTCTTAGTAGGAAAGAAAGAGAAATAACAAAAAGGGTTAGAGCTTTAGCCATGACAACTTATTCCGATTTATCTAATCGAATACTTAAAGCTCAAACAAAAGCGATGAAAGAGGAAAATGTGAGGGATGAAGACTTGGGTAGAAGGATGACACCTATATTCGAAATTCGTGATGACGGAATTCGGTATTTCGAGAATCGTGTATGGTTACCGGTGTATGGAGGACTGAGAGATTTAATTATGCATGAATCTCATAAGTCTAAATATTCGATTCACCCAGGATCGGATAAAATGTACCAAGACTTGAAGAAATGTTACTGGTGGCCGAACATGAAGGCTAACATTGCTACCTATGTTAGTAAATGCTTGACATGTGCTAAGGTGAAGTTTGAGCACAAGAGACCTTCAGGTTACTGCAACAACCTGAAATTCCAGAATGGAAATGGGAGAAGATCACTATGGATTTTGTTTCAGGACTTCCGAGAACTTCTAGTGGTTATGATACAATTTGGGTGATTGTTGATCGGTTGACTAAGTCGGCTCATTTCTTACCGATAAAGAAAACCGATGATTTAGACAAACTTACTCGATTGTATTTGAAGGAAGTTGTTTGTAGACATGGAGTTCCTTTGTCAGTTATTTCAGATCGAGATAGTCGTTTCACATCTGAGTTTTGGAAATCGCTTCAGCGAGCTTTAGGGACTTAGTTGGACATGAGCATTGCGTATCATCCGGAAACGGACGATCAAAGTGAAAGGACTATTCACACATTGGAGGATATGTTACGAGCGTGTGTAATAGACTTTGGAGGTAGTTGGGATCGACACTTACCTTTGGTGGAGTTCTCATACAACAACAGTTATCACGCAAGTATCAAGGCTGCGCCTTTTGAAGCACTTTACGGGCGAAAGTATAGATCACCAGTTGGTTGGTGTGAGGTTGGAGAAAGTCAATTGACGGGTCCTGAATTGATTAGAGAAACAACTGAAAAGATCGTGCAAATCAAGAATCGTTTATTGACAGCCCGTAGTAGGCAGAAGAGCTATGCGGATAAGAGGAGAAAACCATTGGAGTTTGATATTAGATACATGGTTATGTTGAAAGTATCACCTTGGAAAGGAGTAATTCGATTTGGCAAGCGAGGAAAGCTTAGTCCACGCTATATTGGTCCATTCAAGATCATTGATCGAGTTGGTCCTGTGGCGTATAAGTTGGAATTGCCAGACAAGTTAAGTGCTATTCACAACACTTTTCACGCTTCCTATCTTAAAAGGTGTTTGGCGGACGAGAATTTGATAATTCCACTTGAGGAGGTTCAACTGGATGACAAGTTGCATTTTATTGAAGAACCGGTGGAGATTATGGATCGAGAGGTGAAACGGATTAAACAAAGTCAGATCCCGATAGTAAAAGTGCGATGGAATTCCCGACGTGGACCTGAATACACTTGGGAGCGAGAGGACTACTTCAAGAGCAAGTATCCACATTTATTCGTAGACGGACCTAAGGAGAAGTAAGCCCCGGGACGGTGCTCTCCTAAGGTGGTGAGGATGTAAAACCCAAAAAAATAAGGTCATTATCTAATTCTATCTTACTAATATTTTTTTAGTATTTCATAACGTTAAATACTATATTGATTAATGGTTTAAGTTGAAACCGATATCGAATATTTTATTTTAATATTTTGACGAGTAACGAGGACTACTATTGATCGCGATACCGACGGATGCCCAAAATTTTATATTTTATTATCAACCTTTTCGATATTTAATATTTTCGACGATATCATTTTAATTATGTACCGGGTCGTTTTATTATTATTATTTTTTTTGTGCGCGTTTAAACTTCTAAAAAGTATTCCTATGAAACCTGAGCCTCGTAAATAATTTTAAATTGACTAATAGTCATTTTCTACCCTATAAAATAGTTAATTGTCTTTTAGTCCAAAAGAATGATCAAATTATAAGAATTACCCTTCACCCACCATATAAAAGGAATTTTCCTTTCATTTTTACACACAAAAATATCATCACCCACCAAAAACTCTCTCTCTTTCTTTTTTTTTCTTTTGCCGTGAGCCTCCAACACCATAGATCATTAAATTTTTGATGATCAAGCTTGAATCTTCAAAATCTAATCAAAGACCCATCTTGGAAATCTCAAGATCTACACTTTGGTATGAAAATCTCCTACATGCATTACACTTTCAAGATTTTATAATTTCTATGGTAGATCTATGTTTAAATCATCATGCATGTGATGATCTAGGTAAGATCATCATGTTTTAATGTTATAAAAATATATTTTGATCTTTGATCTTTGTTAAAATTTTACATGCATTACATTTCATTTGATTTTGTAAATTTTGATCAACTTCTATTAATTAAAAACATATAAAAACCACTACCAATTTTTTTTTCTTATCTCCTTCTTTTGTTTTTTTTTTGTGACACCCTCAAACCAAAACACCCTTGGATTCAAATTTCTAGCTTGAATCCTTAAAAACCAAAGTAAGTCCCATGTTTGTAATATGATTTGGATCATTTTGGTATAAAAATTTACAACATGCATGAACTTTTTCTAAAAAATTATTTTCTTGAAAGATCATCTTGTTTTGATCTATTTTATAGTTGTAAATAAGTGTTATTTTTATTATATTAAAAGTGGGGATGCTTGCATGTAAGATTTTGATATGGATCTTATAAGATTTGGACATACAAGTGGTCTAGAGTTGATTAGAGTCATTTTAGGTTGTTATTAGGATTATAAGAATGGTTAAAATGGGTTAAAATATTGATTTAACATGATTTTTAAATGGTCATTTTAGATCAGTAACTTTGAATCTATTTTCGAAAACCTTAAGTCTAAGTATAAGATGAGATGATATGATATTGTTGTAGAGTTTTCCCTAAGCTTCAAATTGATACCAAGTAGAGCTTCTAACTCCAAACGAGCGAAAAGTTACGCATGTTTGAAATTCTGAAAATTTATCAAATTATTTCCCGCACACCATCTGATGCAGATCCGAAAAAGGGCAAAATCGCCTAGTTCTGGTTCGTTTCAGCTTTCGTGTAAAACTAAAAAGTTGTTTAAAATGTCGTTTTACTTTTTCCTTGAGGAAACCAGTTCTGAAAACGAATTTTGACGGGGCAAAACTTAAAAGTTAAATATGCATTTTCTAAAAACCGCCATTTTTAACAGATCTGATGCGAGGGGTGAATCTGTCATTTCTGGTCCGTTTCGGCCTTCGGTCGAAACACGAAAGTTGTTCAGAATTATGTTTTATCTTTACCGCGTAGAAATCAGACCTGGAAACGAGTGATAATAAGGTAAAAGTTAATAGTAAAATCTGAGATGTCTAGGGGTAAGATTGTAATTTTACACAGAACTTGCATGTGCATTTTGGACAGTTTCTATTGAGTTTCACGTCTCGGGTATAACTGGAAAGTTGTCCGAAACGTCGTTTTTCATCAAAAAGCTTAAGTCTTGAATCATGAATATGTCATTTAGTGGGTCAATTAATCGGGTCAGACCCGAATGTCAAAGTTGACCAAAAAGTCAAAGTTGACCAAAAAGTCAAAGTTGTCAAATTTTTCTAAGTATTCATTGTAATTGATTTTTGAGCATAGATTCTTAAGCATCAATTAGTAATGCATGTTAATACATATATACAAGCGTGAAATATCATTCTTCGTGTTATAGCATTTTGAGTGTGAAATTCAGTATACACAACTATTATAGGTCGTGGTTGATTCGTCGGCATCCGTCTACTCGTCTCGAAGAACTTCTTGCTTGATACTTCATATCACGGTGAGTTTATAGCCTCGCCTTTAAACTTTAAATGTTTTATTAAACCCGCGAGGGGGATACATGCTATTTTATAAAATGAACACAAGTTGTTTTCGGTATGCTGGACCCGAATGAGATGATAAATGCATAAGTACTATTGTCTTATGAAGTCCCTGAATTTCATGCACTGTTAATTACTCGAAGGGGTAAACGCTAATACATATGATAGATCTATTTGGCTTGACAAACCTTATCCTAGGGTATGTATCCTTGTGAGCACCTGAAAGGGATATTATGTATAAGAGGTCGTTGGTATATGACAATATTACCTGTTAGTAGGGGCGCCGTAAGTGACTCGGTTTGACGTGTTGGTTAACGTTCAGTGGCGTGAGCTTAATGCATTTATCTATATATATGACTTGTCTGTGTGATAAGTTTGAGATGACTAAAAATTCTTGTGTTCACTTATTATTCTTATAAACTCTATAAATTCACTCGGCTTTTAGCTGACTTTTTAGCATGTTTATCTCAGGTAATTAAAGAAGAATGGTGGAGGTTTGGAATGGACAAGGAGACAAGCGCAAATGTTCTGGAAAACATGTTTTAGTTCCATTCAGTTATCTTTTTACTTTAAATGTTTATATACTTTAAAGAGACTTGTGTAAGAAAAATTTGGTAACGGTTTGTGGGACCAGTACTCTGATCCTCATGAATGGAACCCTTTATCTAAAAACGTCTCTTTTAGAGTCGTTCTTTATATTCTTTTGTGATTGTGCTATTTCTTAACACCCAAATGGTTGGTTTCCACTGCGAGTAAATTTGGGGGTGTTAAAATCTTCCCTTTCCCATATAAGGTCTTTTGGGTGTTTATGTTTTTCAAGTATTTTGAATAATTCTGATAAGTTTTCTTCTAAGTCTGAAAAGTGTGTCTTAATTGGTTTTTCTTCTTCTAAAAAGGCTTATAAGTTGTTGAGTGTTCAAAATAAAAGTGTTTTCTTTTCTAGGGATGTTAAGTTTATGAAACTATTTTTCCATTTAAAATGAAAAATGTTGATCAAAAACTTGAGTCTAGTGTTTTTTTCAGATGTTAATACCAAATTTTTTTTTTGATTGTTTTGAGTGTAAAACCCGCATGCTTTTACCATGCATAGTACCCTTAGGATCATACGTACTAGTTAAAACTTTCCTAATATAGCATGATTACGATTACGTGTTAGGATTTTACGTATTACGTACGTGTTAGAACACGATAAGTATTTTATATGCACGATCATGTAATAATTATTTAACAATAATTAATCACGAACATGCGATCATGAAATCATGAACGTAATTAAAACACGAACTATTATTAATTACGTATATATATATTTATTACGAGCGTAATTAAATATATTAGATCACGATATTTACGTAACGAGAACACTTAAAACGCGAACACAAATAATCATGAACGTGTAACGTATTAATTAGACACGGAAAACATTCGGGTTACCCTTGTGGGCCACATTACCACGAAATTAGGAGGGGAGGATGGGCTTAGCCCATCAAATTTTACTAAAAGGGGTTTAAGGGATTTTCACTACTCATTTACAACTTACAGAATATTTTTAGCAAAAACCTAAAAACCCTCCTCTCCTTCTCCTTTGTGCCGCCACCTTAAGAACACCACAAGGAGTGGTTTTTGATCTTTGATCTTGAAGATTAGTTGTTTGTTCGTGTTTGTTCTTCATTACCTTGATCCACGTATTCGGTAAATCATTTTTTTTACCTTTTTCTTTTCTTTAATCTTTAATTCATTAAGAACATGTTATGTTTTTTATTAAAAAACTAATAAGTAATCATAGATCTAACAAGATATGTGTTTTAATAAAATCAAAAGGGTTCGTCAGGGGTGTTTGTTTTCTAGCCGCGGCCTACACCGAACCCAAAGGGGTTTCGGTTTGGCCAACCGACCACCACCAAAGACCGTATGGTCTTGGTTGGTGTGTGTGGGTCCCACGGCAGCCCCAAGACAAGGGGTACCCCGAGTTGGGTCGGGGTATGGTGTCGATTTCATGTCCGGTTCATGTTTTTTTAGGCCTAGATCCGGTTCATGGTTTATGTTAGTTTTTTATGTTATGAACTTATGTTAAAATTAAATTAATATTGATGCAATTAATTTAATAACATGACTTAGGTTAATTATTAATATTTAATAATACATATTTTTAACCTAAGTATTTAATATATTTAATTAAAAACATGTTATACTTTAATTAAATATTTTAACCTATAGTTTAATTAAATTACATGAAATAATTATTAAACTATACATTATATCATATGACTTAGAAAATAATCATGAAAACACTTAGGCTTATATACTTAGCTTATTTAACCAGCTTATTTCTAATTATGGAAACTTTCTATTTTTAGAAACTTAATTAAATAAGGCAGCTAATCTATTTATGGAAACCTTCTATTTTTAGAAACTTATTTATTTCAGGCAGCTAATCTATTTATGGAAACTTATTTAATTAAGGCAGCTAATCTATTTATGGAAACTTTCTATTTTTAGAAACTTATCTATTTTAAGCAGTAAATCTATTTTCGGAAACTTTCTATTTTTGGAAACTTTCTATTTTTGGAAACTTTCTATTTTTGGTAACTTTCTATTTTTGGAAACTTTCTATTTTTAGAAACTTTCTATTTTAGGAAACCTGCTATTTTTGGAAAGTTACTTATTATTACACAGTAAGTATAATAATACATGAGATACTGGAAATACTTAATCAGATTAAACAGAATGTAAGATAAACATAGTTTAAGGCTTTAAAACAGTAAAACATGGTAAGAACACATAAAATAAGCTAGGACATGACATAAAACCAGCTATGTATTTAGTAAGCAGATACTTATTCATGTACGTATTTATGTAGCACTAGTGATTCGGAAGTAGGATTCTCGCAGTTCGTCTTTCTCGTTCATTGGACATAAGGTACGGATTCCCGTCCTTTCAGTATGGACATTCTTTCCTTATTAGGATTTCCCCGTATGCAGCCAACTGTTTTCCCGTAGTATAAGTATGAGTTTGATTGCTTATGTTTAAATATGATTACCTATAGCCATATACATGCATGACCAGTTTCACCTAGTTATGGAGGTACCATAACCATAACATTAGAGGCACTGATGTTATGACTTCACCACGGCGGAGTGATTGCTCGTGGCGTCCCTTCAGCTTTTGGCCATTTATTTATATTTTTCATGTGGGGCGTATGGGTGCATCCTAGTTACATGTTTTTATTCAGGATTTCATGGTGAATGTGGTGTGTGCCTTGCATCCTTCACAAGGAGCTGATCCCTCCTACCCAAAAACCAGTATATTAAATTAGAGGCAGCCCCTCTAATTTGCATGATGAGGTCACCCCTCCAAGTATTCATGCACGGTGGATTTTCATGACCTATATTGGCTAATGGTAAAATATGTTAAACAGTTTTCATAAGATAAACATAAGGCTTTTCTAACTATAAAACCAGTTTTATGAACATGTTCCAGGTTTTCTAGGACTTATACATTTCCGCTGCTATTAAGTCTCTATTATGTTTTAATCACTTATACTATGTCTATATCCGTGCACTGAGCGTTTTGCTCAGCCGTTACTTTCCTTTCCATGTCCCAAAACGGCAGGTACCCTAGGAGAGACTCGAGCATTTGGAGGACGTGCATAGGATGGAAGCTGCTAGAGACTTCTTTTCCTTTTGCCTTCATATATTTATGCTTGTGTAGTCTTTCATTCATTTCCTTTTGCTTTATTATGTTTTGGGCTTATGTTTGGGAACCGATGTTTGATTCCGGTTATCCCTATGGTCATGTAATGTTTTATACATTTATCCTTGCATGCTTTAATGACACGCCATAATTACGCGTGACATTCCATTTATCAAAATGGGGTGTTACAATTATGGTATCAGAGCCTGGTTTCGACCTGTAGGCTCTAAAACTCGACCTGTGACTAGTGGGTAGTCACTAGGAGCTTCCTAAGCCAACGTCTGTTATTCTACGTATTGATGTTTTCAACGTATTGTTGTTTTAACCATGATGTTTTCAACACCTTGAGGTTTCAACCTTGATGTTTTCATCGATATTGTTTTACTAATATGGATGGACAACCGTCATTCATATTTAGTTATGTGTCATTGTTTCATGCATAATGTTCCTCGTGAACTGTGTCTATGTGGACTGAACCCCAGTAGTTCATAATTAGTCACATAAAATTTTTTCTGATAAGTTTTGACAAACGAGTTTCATTCATTTATGTTTCATGTATCATTGTTGCAGGGATTATGACTAAGTAATGGTTGGTACAGGACTGGCCCTATTTAGTCGCATGTGCTTTTATCGAAACTTTTAACTTTGGGACCGACCCATAGGCGTCCCCTCGCCATGTCTTTTGTTTTGGAACCGACCCATAGGCGTTCCCTCGAACATATAAAGGTTTTATAAACTACATTACGCATTCATGCATTGTTTTTATGCATAAAATTTTTCTCATGATTTAAATTGGCATAAATTTTTTTTCATGTCCCCTCATAAGTTATTATGTTTTTATGTCAAGTATGTTTTCATACGGTCATGGTTAACTTCAGTTTCATGCTGATTATGTTATACACTTCTTCGTGATAGATGGTTTCATGTTTCTTCATGATAATTCCGTCTTCATGTTGATTATGTTTTACGCCTCTTTTGTTATTTACGTTGTCCTACAAGACATTTCTAGATTTCATTGAATTCTGCTTTCATGATAGTCATGGTTGGTTTTCATTGATCATGCTGTCAGGCAAATCATCGTTGAATTTGGTGTAACCACACTTTAGCGTTTCCCTATGCAACCAGAATGAGGTATATACTGGCATTGCCAGGTTATCATGATGGTTTTCCTAATCGTTTAACGTATATACTTTCTTTAGATCATGATAAATGATCGACTCTATACCGATCATTTCATGTGCATTCCACGTGTACTCCACGTACCGTATTTCATGTGTATCACATGTACCTTAATCCATGTGTATTCCACTTGCAATACTTCACGAGTATTCGCTACTCGATTCTGAATCACCACAGGCGTATGTTCAATTGCTGATGCTCTACAATTTTGCTGATGCCGCTCATAACTTGGAGATGTTACTAAAGGTTGATGCTGCTGACGTTCGGAGACGCTACGAGATGCGGATGCTGTTCACAACTTGGAGATCCTACAAGAAGAAGACAAAGGCGTCGGAGCAAAGCAATTGGACGAGAAGATGCTTCACCATCAGATGATTTCCATCAATCATTGTCCCTAATTCTTAGTTACATGTCATACGTCATTCAGCTGTCATTTCAGCCATATGAGTGCAAACCGGTACCAGCCGGCCACTCAGCTGAATAGTTACATGAATCACGGTCATGTGAATGACCGTCATGGAACTGACAAACAGGACGATAGTAACCACTACTATGACAGAAACTATCCTAGAAATCGCAACCGAGGCTCCGGCCGCGGACGTGATCAGACATACAAATGATCAGTAGTCCAACCGATCCGCCAATTCTGGCATTTTAACCTTATATTGTGGTTATATTTGTTTCACATCTCGAGACACATGTCAAGACATCAGTCAAGACACATGTCTCACGTATACTTTCTGAAGACACATGTCAAGACACCAGTCAAGACATATGTCATGCTTATAGTTCCAAGACATGAGTCAAGACACATGACTCACGTCCAACTATGGAACATTTCTAAGAAATTCAGGGTACCCTCCAAGGGTATATCCATTTTGTTGTGCCATGTATTAATCAGGCCACAAGAATTTCAATACCATTATTGGTGTATCAGTGAGAACTGTCACGTTGCCGATGTCACTTTCATTCTTTCACCATACTTCATATATTCATGACCATGAAGGACGCCTTTCGTATTCCCACGTATACGAAGGTTTTCCTTCAGCTGAATGATGAGATCCAAGCTTCTAACGCATTCCCTCGGACAGACACGAGATGAATTTTATCCTAATTATGTACTATGAACAGCACACCATCTACGATTCATAATTATGTACAGTAATGTTCAGGCCCCTGAATACATTCAGCTTGATTTTCCATCGGGAAAATCGGTACAAATTATCTATGCTTACAAGCATGTACGTTGTTAGCCATGGTCGCTAAAATTTACTAGCTGTCAGTAAGACACGACCACTTAAGTCTTCTACGCATAGCCAGTTGATTATTCCAAAATCTTCCCATGCATTCCAGGAGAACCTACAAGGAGAAGGATGGTACCATGAGATTATGTGTCGACTACCGTTGACTTAAACAAATCACCATTCATGACCGTTATTCTCCTCCACGTATTGGCGACATGTCCAATCAACCGTATAGTGTTAATCACTTTTCCAAGATCGAACTCATGATCATGCTGCCAACAGTGACGAATGAAACAGCAGGACATGTCCATGACTGCTATTCGTACACGACTCGGTCATGCTAGATTTATGATTTTTGAATTAGTCTCATCAATGCTCCAACGGCATTATAAGAATGAGTTTCCATGAACTCATAGCAAATTCATCAGTGTTTTCATTGAGGATAACCTGATTTCCTTTAAGCCTAGAAGAAGAACAGGAAGACCATATCTGCACTATGTTGCAAATTCTATGACAAGAGAAATTTCACCCTGGAAATTTTTCCAATATCAATTCCGTTTGATTACAGTGACACACTGAATCACATGGGTTTCTACGGTTAATCTTACCATGACTCTGCTTATGCGTAAAGGAGAGAACCCTACACTACATTAGGTGTTCTAGGAAATCCTACGTTAAGAGAAGTCTGGATTCAGAGACTCAAAGTTTCGCAACCTTCCATGTATCAAGTTTCTACAAAGCAAGATACAGTTACGTTCATATCTTCATACCTGTCATACAGACAGGCTAAGGTAGGACACCAACAGGCTGGGATGTTTTCATCATCTGAATTTGTAAATTGAAATGGGACAAGATCTCCACAGATTTTGGTTACCAGTTTAACGCGAACTCAGATGAAGCATGATGCTATCTGGGTTATTGCAAACAGTTTGATCAAGTCTGCAGAATCCTTACATCCGTAAGGATTTCAGAACAAACAAATTTATCGGACATGTTCCAGCCAAGGCTCATCCGATCACTTGGTAATCCCTCAGTTATCGGGTCAGACAAATATTCATAATTGTGCTCCTAATTCACTTCACGTCCTTGTTCTAATTCCACGCCTTGCTTTCGCGCTCGCGTTCATGACACTATGGTATCTCGGCTTACGATGTTAAGTTCTGTTTTTTTTCTCATTCTGGGAAGTTTTGCAAGAACTTGGGAGACCAGACCCAAGTTTAGTATAACTCCCTATCCTCAGATAGACGTTTCATGTCATATTCTACGTCTCACCTTGTAGCGTTTGCCATTATATTCTATGTTCGCGATATGTTTCACATATCATGTTCATTCTACGTTCCTCATATCATGATCAAGATAGGTTACACGTATCATGGATCACGATATGTTTACTCTCACTACACTCGCCATATCTCCACGTAGCACGTTCAAAATTTTTCACGTACTATGTTTCTTTATGTCTCGCGCATCGTTTCTAGTTAACAGTTAAGTCGGATTGTTTTGCACCATAATGTTTCAGTTACTCTTACACGATTAATTCTTTTTCCCTCGACCGAATTTAGGGGATCTACCTTACGTTGATAACCAAGAACTTCTTCGTATTCCAAGTCAAGGTCAGGAGGACCCAGACTTATCATTCGTGTCAAGATCTTATGAAGGAACCGCTCCAAGAGGGAAGCCACTTGGAAACGGACAAGTTCATCCGGACTTCTTATCCGTTTTTCTCTTATCGATTTGATATGTCCTTTCTGTCACGTCACGTTCCATGTCTTTTCAAGACATGTCACGTTACACGTTCCCTTCTACCATGTCACCTTTATTTCCGTTATTTTGCATACCTTTCCAGTCTGATTCGGGTATGTTTCGCTTCCAGTTACTTTATCTATAATTCGGGGACGAATTATTCTTTTTAGGGGGGAAGAGTTGTAAAACCCGCATGCTTTTACCATGCATAGTACCCTTAGGATCATACGTACTAGTTAAAACTTTCCTAATATAGCATGATTACGATTACGTGTTAGGATTTTACGTATTACGTACGTGTTAGAACACGATAAGTATTTTATATGCACGATCACGTAATAATTATTTAACAATAATTAATCACGAACATGCGATCATGAAATCATGAACGTAATTAAAACACGAACTATTATTAATTACGTATATATATATTTATTACGAGCGTAATTAAATATATTAGATCACGATATTTACGTAACGAGAACACTTAAAACGTGAACACAAATAATCACGAACGTGTAACGTATTAATTAGACACAGAAAACATTCGGGTTACCCTTGTGGGCCCCATTACCACGAAATTAGGAGGGGAGGATGGGCTTAGCCCATCAAATTTTACTAAAAGGGGTTTAAGGGATTTTCACTACTCATTTACAACTTACAGAAGATTTTTAGCAAAAACCTAAAAACCCTCCTCTCCTTCTCCTTTGTGCCGCCACCTTAAGAACACCACAAGGAGTGGTTTTTGATCTTTGATCTTGAAGATTAGTTGTTTGTTCGTGTTTGTTCTTCATTACCTTGATCCACGTATTCGGTAAATCATTTTTTTTTACCTTTTTCTTTTCTTTAATCTTTATTTCATTAAGAACATGTTATGTTTTTTATTAAAAAACTAATAAGTAATCATAGATCTAACAAGATATGTATTTTAATAAAATCAAAAGGGTTCGTTAGGGGTGTTTGTTTTCTAGCCGCGGCCTACACCGAACCCAAAAGGGTTTCGGTTTGGCCAACCGACCACCACCAAAGACCGTATAGTCTTGTTTGGTGTGTGTGGGTCCCACGGCAGCCCCAAGACAAGGGGTACCCCGAGTTGGGTCAGGGTACGGTGTCGATTTCATGTCCGGTTCATGTTTTTTTTAGGCCTATATCCGGTTCATGGTTTATGTTAGTTTTTTTATGTTATGAACTTATGTTAAAATTAAATTAATAATGATGCAATTAATTTAATAACATGACTTAGGTTAATTATTAATATTTAATAATACATATTTTTAACCTAAGTATTTAATATATTTAATTAAAAACATGTTATACTTTAATTAAATATTTTAACCTATAGTTTAATTAAATTACATGAAATAATTATTAAACTATACATTATATCATATGACTTAGAAAATAATCATGAAAACACTTAGGCTTATATACTTAGCTTATTTAACCAGCTTATTTCTAATTATGGAAACTTTCTATTTTTAGAAACTTAATTAAATAAGGCAGCTAATCTATTTATGGAAACCTTCTATTTTTAGAAACTTATTTATTTCAGGCAGCTAATCTATTTATGGAAACTTATTTAATTAAGGCAGCTAATCTATTTATGGAAACTTTCTATTTTTAGAAACTTATCTATTTTAAGCAGTAAATCTATTTTTGGAAACTTTCTATTTTTGGAAACTTTCTGTTTTTGGAAACTTTCTATTTTAGGAAACCTGCTATTTTTGGAAAGTTACTTATTATTACACAGTAAGTATAATAATACATGAGATACTGGAAATACTTAATCAGATTAAACAGAATGTAAGATAAACACAGTTTAAGGCTTTAAAACAGTAAAACATGGTAAGAACACATAAAATAAGCTAGGACATGACATAAAACCAGCTATGTATTTAGTAAGCAGATACTTATTCATGTACGTATTTATGTAGCACTAGTGATTCGGAAGTAGGATTCTCGCAGTTCGTCTTTCTCGTTCACTGGACATAAGGTACGGATTCCCGTCCTTTCAGTATGGACATTCTTTCCTTATTAGGATTTCCTCGTATGCAGCCAACTGTTTTCCCGTAGTATAAGTATGAGTTTGATTGCTTATGTTTAAATATGATTACCTATAGCCATATACATGCATGACCAGTTTCACCTAGTTATGGAGGTACCATAACCATAACATTAGAGGCACTGATGTTATGACTTCACCACGGCGGAGTGATTGCTCGTGGCGTCCCTTCAGCTTTTGGCCATTTATTTATATTTATCATGTGGGGCGTATGGGTGCATCCTAGTTACATGTTTTTATTCAGGATTTCATGGTGAATGTGGTGTGTGCCTTGCATCCTTCACAAGGAGCTGATCCCTCCTACCCAAAAACCAGTATATTAAATTAGAGGCAGCTCCTCTAATTTGCATGATGAGGTCACCCCTCCAAGTATTCATGCACGGTGGATTTTCATGACCTATATTGGCTAATGGTAAAATATGTTAAACAGTTTTCATAAGATAAAAATAAGGCTTTTCAAATTATAAAACCAGTTTTATGAACATGTTCCAGGTTTTCCAGGACTTATACATTTCCGCTGCTATTAAGTCTCTATTATGTTTTAATCACTTATACTATGTCTATATCCGTGCACTGAGCGTTTTGCTCAGCCGTTACTTTCCTTTCCATGTCCCAAAACGACAGGTACCCTAGGAGAGACTCGAGCATTTGGAGGACGTGCATAGGATGGAAGCTGCTAGAGACTTCTTTTCCTTTTGCCTTCATATATTTATGCTTGTGTAGTCTTTCATTCATTTCCTTCTGCTTTATTATGTTTTGGGCTTATGTTTGGGAACCGATGTTTGATTCCGGTTATCCCTATGGTCATGTAATGTTTTATACATTTATCCTTGCATGCTTTGATGACACGCCATAATTACGCGTGACATTCCATTTATCAAAATGGGGTGTTACATTGAGTCTGATACCCATGAGTCCTTAAGACCCAATGATGATGGAAGGGGACCATCTGATGAGGCAGGGGAGGTAACTGTGAGTTACTCAGGTGATACTGCAGAGGAGCAATCACTTGAAGATACTCATGCTGTCTCATCAATGGATGATAATTCTTCATCTGAGGGCAATGTCCCTTGTTTTCAAAATCAGGTTCCTGTTTTTAATGACAATATAAGAACAAATGGAGAAGGTTCTGGTAGTAATGTTAGAAGGTCTGATAGAATGTCTAAGTTACCTGAAAAATTAAATGATTTTGTGTTAAATAATAAGGTTAGATATGGTTTGAGGAGATATGCTAATCATACTGTTTTGTCTCATGATAATTGTTCTTTTATAAGTAATTTGAATAAGACTGTTGAGCCTAATAGTTTTAATCAAGCTGTCAAGGATGTTAATTGGGTTCAAGCTATGAATAATGAGATGGAAGATTTATATTTGAATAATACTTGGATATTAACTGACTTGCCTGTTAATAGAAAAGCTATTCCTTGTAAATGGGTTTATAAGATAAAATATAAAGCTGATGGCGAGGTTGAGAGATATAAGGCCAAACTTGTTGCTAAAGGTTGTGGTCAGAAAGAAGGTGTGGATTATGATGATATTTTTAGCCCCACTATTAAAATGAGTATTGTTAGATGCTTTATTAACATGGCTGTTCAATATGATTGGTGTTTATATCAAATGGATGTTAATAATGCTTTCTTATATGGTGAGCTAGATGAAGAGGTGTATATGTTACAACCTCCTAGTTATTGTGATTCTAATGATAATAAAGTTTGTAAATTGGTGAAATCTTTATATGGTTTAAAACAATCTCCAAGACAGTGGAACAAAAAGCTAGTGGAAGTATTACTTGAAGTATGTTTTGAACAAAGTAAAAATGATCATTCTTTATTTGTTAGAAATGTGAACAACATTTTCATTGCTTTATTGGTTTATGTGGATGACATTGTGATTACTGGTAATGACATTTCTGAAATTGACAAGATAAAAACTTTTCTCAATAACAAGTTTAAAAGCAAGTATCTTGGGGAGTTAAAGTTTTTTTTGGGTATTGAAGTTTTGAAAATTAAGAATGGTTTATGTTTGAATCAAAGGAAGTATTGCATAGAATTATTACATGAGTTTGGTTTGTTAGCATGTAAACCTGTTTCTACACCTATGACTGAAAATGGTATTCTTACGCATAAAGAGTCTGAAGGTGATAAGTTTCTTAAAAATGTTAGTTCTTATCAAAAGCTTGTTGGAAAACTTATATATCTGTGTAATACTCGACCTGATATTTCATACTCAGTTCATTGTCTTAGTCAGTATATGCATGCTCCTTTACAATCTCATTTAGATGCTGCTTTAAGAGTACTTAGATATCTTAAAGGTGCACCTGGTGAAGGTATTGTTTATGAGAAATCTTCTTGTAAAATTCTCAGTGCTTATGCTGATTCAGACTGGGCTAAATGTAAGCTTACTAGGAGGTCTATCACAGGATATTGTGTATATATGTTTGGAGGGTTGGTGTCATGGAAAAGTAAGAAACAAGCTACTTTGTCCAGGTCATCAGCTGAAGCTGAATATAGATCTATGGCATCTGTTGTTTGTGAAGTGATGTGGTTGGTTAAAATCTTAGCAGACCTGGATATTAAGAATGTGCTTCCTGTCAGTTTATTCTGTGATAATAGCTCAGCTATACAAATTGCTGCTAACCCAGTGATGCATGAAAAGACAAAACATTTTGATCTAGATGTGCATTTAGTAAGAGAGAAAGTTGCATCAGGGTTAATAAAAACTGTGAAGGTAGATTCTTGTTCACAGATTGCAGATGTTTTCACAAAAGGTTTAGGAACGGTACATCATCAATTTTGTGTTCCAAGCTTAGACTTTAAAGTCTGTTTAAGTCATAAGCTTGAGGGAAGATGTTGGAAGTATTAAAGTGGGATTGATGAACTTTGGATACTTCAGGGACTATTTTGCAATAAAGGTGTGCCAAGTTTGAAGACATTATGATTCTTGAAGGACTAATTGTGTTAACTTATCAAAGGTGTGGGACGTTGCTATTTAAGGGACGAAGCTGTGTGAAGTCTCTCATAACTTCACACAGTCAACTCATCTTTTCTCTCTCAAAAGTTGTTAGGGTTTTCATCTATATTCTTGATCTTGTTTGTGATAACGTCTCGTGATTTACAGTTTGGTTTGATCATTTTGGTGTCTGTTAGAGTCTGTATTTCATTCGTGTAGCATCCATTTTTGGGACTGCACATTGTCTTTTGTATTCGTAGTGATAGCATCCGTTTGGGGACTATCCAATAATAAATATCTTTTAGTAATCTGTTGTGCTTGGTTTTACATAAACTGATTAACTTTTTCACAATTATTCTATTTCATTTTATTATGACCCTATATCTATCTTACGAATTTATCACCGTCAAATTACGTCTTCGAGAAGGAGGAAGCAGGTTACACTGCTGCAAGCAAGTCACATTCAACTAAGCCATGTGGATCCCAACGTTTTATCCCTTGCAGTTCTACATCAGCACCAAGTTTTCATATATGCAGAAAATTAATTCTTAAATTTTAAAAATTCATATGAGCGTAAATCGCTCGTTTTTAAGAGTTACGGGTCAAATTTTATGTCCAAATGAACGTCTCAACAAGTAGAAATATATTTTTATGTCTAAAGTTTATAAAAATATGTTCTCGACATCGTTAAATTACATGTAACTTTTTCTGCAGAAAGTATATTTTTCGACACACCTTGAAATTTAATCAAACTTCATAATGACCCGGAGTTAATGTTAATGTACACACATGATTTGTGGATCCATAGAGGCGAAAAAATAGATTGTATAATTGTAACACCCCCAAATTTATACAACTCAGTTCAGCGGAAAACTAGTTGGTGTTACGGGATAGCACATTACTCACATCATAGACAACGCATAAAAATCGCGTCGTTTAATGATAAATCATTTCCATTCATAAACATCAAAGTTACATAGGTCCCAAGTCATTACATTTCATACAAAGTTTTACAAAGTGTTTGAATGGAAAATATTGTTTAAGTGCGGGCCATGAATTCTTGTCGTCTTCCCGAGAATTACCTTCAAGTACCTAAGATAAAACATGTTAAAAGAAAATGTCAGCGATAACGCCGAGTGAATTCATAGAGTTTAATAAATTCCATCAATATAACTTTGGTATAAAATTAGTACCAAAAATCAATTCGTACAAATCATTGTAATAGGCCGTAAAATAGCCAAAATCATTTTATACAAATCTTTGTAATAGGCCATAAAATAGCCAAAGTCATTTTATATAAATCCTTATCGAAAATCATAATATAGGCATTTGCCTTAAAAATCATTATACGAGCCAATGTCGTAAAAACAATCATACAATACGTCTTATGACGTTGTATAAAATCAAATAAAAATCGTTATATGAATATGGTTATGAAAACCAAAATACAATCATAATATCAATAGTATGACCCTGTATTGCTAGTCAGGCAATACATCGTAATTCGGAGCGTCTATTATTATTTTGTTAATTCGGATTATTATAAGCCGCATGACATTGTTACCTTACTAAACCAACAACGGGTAGCTAACCCGATACAAATTTTGCCCATCTAAAGTAGCGTGTCGTCACAAAGGTCACGCTATTGAAATCTTCTCATACATTAATACGCTTACCAATCAATGTGGCACGACGGGGATCAACCGTCAAGGCGCGAACTGGGGTGATCGTCCCCAAATAGTACTATTAAATGCATAAGCGTCTACCAACTCCCGGTAGTTCACAATTCATGCTAATGGGACTTTTAGTGACATAACCTAACTTTAATAATCCATTTAATTTCATCTATCGGGTCCATTAATCATTTATCGGGTCATACAATCGGGTCATTCAATCATTCGGGTCCAAAATCAATAAACAAACAATCGGGACAAATGGTGTCCAAACTTTTATAAAAACTAACATGTTATCTCCCTCGCGGGTTTATAAAGCATTTATAAAACATTTAAAAGAGTGCAAGGCTATGAACTCACGTTGATGTGGGAAGGCGGGTTGTCGGCAATTCGGATGTACGGTACGTGCTTCAATCACGGAAACCTAGACAAATAATACTCGTCTTAGACTCATGTCCAATGACTTTATAAAAATAACAATTATGTATACATATGATGAATATATATATATGATGATCAAGTGGGTTTACATATTCTCGTTTACTCATTTTAGTGTTATATGTCGATAATTTTTATACTAGTTTACTAGTTTTACCTATTTTCGTGTTTTAAGTCCAATAAACTTATTATAAGTTATTTAACTTATTTTAAGCCATTTTGTACTTATATTATCAGTAATTAAACTTTACAAGTTGGGCCCAAATGGGTTAAGCCCAATAAGTTCTTTTTACAAGTTTTTATCTCATTAAGTCCAATTATTAGTCCAATATGTTTATTTAGCTCGTAAATGTCCGTATTTCTTATAGTTCGGGTTTTATCGGTTTTTACTTGTATTAGTTATCTATACATCAGTATATGACTTTTATAAACTTTACATTAGACGGGTCCAACCATCTAAGTTTTATTTAACAAAAACGTTAATTTTACGGCAATAGCCGAAAAAGTCGTAAAAATCATGTTTATAGTTTTTATAACTTATAAAACATAACAAGTTACCATTTTTATAAAATGTCCACTTATTTATCATTGTACATATTTATATAAATAAAATCCAAGAGTTAGTGGGTTTTAACTTTACATTTGATACAATATAATTTCGAGTGCTTATATAATAGTATTATACTTTATTTTCCAAAATCTGATTTTTAACTTCATCTTCACCAAAACTGCCATATCTTGAGTTCTATATGGAGATAGAAGCTCAAATTTTTATCACATAAACTACATGATATGTTCTACATTTAACTCTTCTATAGCTACTGTTGAATCATCCTTTAAGTATTTTCTAAAAATCGTCCAAAACAGTAACTTCAGATTTATACCCTAAACTTGTTTTGATCATATCTCACTCATTATTTTGATTCCATTGCATGGCCAACTCTCACATGTGTACAAGACCCATAGCTTACTGTAAATCTATTCCACTTCATCATTTTATCAGTTTATGACTTACTTCTTTACTGTTTTATACAGCCATCAAATTTAACCAAGATTTTAACCTTGTTTCTTATGGTTTTTCACCTTTTTATCCATGATTATCAACAACAAATCCCCCACATAACATTTTTATCATCATATAATCATCATAAATATATACAATAGGAAATAAAATACATGTTTACATAATCAAAATAACAAGGAGTTGAGGAGGACAATCTTTATACCACCAACTTGATGTAGGTTATGAGTTTGGCATGGTTTTGGATGGAGAAACTTATGATGCACCAAGACCATCTTCATGACCACCAATCTTCATAAACTCCTTGTGGAAAATCAGCCTTGATACTCCATGGAAACTCCTCCTTGGATGTTATAATCACCACCAATCAATAGGGTTTCAAGAGAGCTTCAACATATGTAGAGATAACATATGATTTCATGGTTAATTTTTGATCAAAAATGGATGTTTAGGGTGAGATGGGACGAACTAGGTGAGGGAGTTGAGAGGATTTTGAGGGTGGTTTGCATGTTGCAAATGGTGAAGTGGTTTGAGGGCTAGTTGTTTTGAGTGGTAAAGCTTAACTTGTAAGCTAAAGTGGACAAGTGTAGCTTATAAGCTACAACTTGACACCTAATGGTGTTAACTTGCTAGTGTTGGCCGGTTTTGATGGGGGTGGGACAAGTGTCCCACTTGTCTCATCCCCATTTATTTACGGGTACTCCTCGATTCTAGTTTCCTCGATTTGCGTGCCCTCGGGTCGTTTTACGAAAAACGTTTTTATAAATTATGAATCAACGTCACAGAACGAATCCAATAAAAATTGTCTCATCAAAAACGGAGTTCGAAAACGTAAATACGTAATCCTAAGGTTTCCTGTTTAGTCGTAAAAGACGTTAAAATAAAATCGTAAGTCCTAATCTCTTCTCGTAAATTTGTGAGTTTATGAACCAACACAAATTTAAAACTCCAAAATAATATTTATGGACAAATTTATTTTCTCAACTGTCGGACTGTCACCAAAGACGGTGTATGTAAACGTAAGCACGTAACGTTGAATCCTCCGGTTTAAACGTAGTCGATGCTACTTCAAGACGTAAATCCAAATTTCTTCCCAAAAATAAGTGAGTTCATATTATAACATTAAAATAATATTTGAGAATAATATTTGAGAATAAAATATCAATCGCAAAATTAACGGATTGTCACAGCATTTACCCCTAAACATGATCTTTGTCCTCAAAGATCATCTTACCTTACTACTCGCTTCTTATAGATTTAAAGCCATGTGGGTATTTCCTCCACATTCGGTCTTTTCTCACAAGTGTAATCCATTATAGTACGCGAGTTTCATCAAACATAACTACGGGAATAAGATCAGGCTTAATGTTGACTTACTTTCTCTATCCATGATGTTCATGGGTTTTTGATGAATGCAACTTTTCGCCGATCTAAGCTTTACTAAGAACAATCAGATTCTCACTTGATAGATATTCCATCAAGTTCGATATACGAAACATAATTCACGCAGTCTTTGAAGTCCTAGGGTAGATCCAGCTTATATGCCTTTCAATCCCAACTTTTACATCATCTCAGTGGTCCCATACAACGGGTACTTATATCCCATGATTTTTCAGATCATGAATTCATTTTTCCAAATTTAAAAATTGTGGCATAACTTCGCTACCCATTTGGCACTTCAAGATCTACATTTCACATTCACATAACCTCTTGCCCACTACCGGCATTCAATAATCAAATCCTAATTTCAACAATCATTTCAGATCTCGCGGGTCGGGTATTTTGCAAGAATAGGTTCGCCATCATAGGAAACCTTAAACCTAAAAGACATGTCTAACTCACAATGGGTGTATGTCGGATGTCTTCATTTCAACTCTTGCTTACAGATGCTCTAAGATTTAGATCCTAACAAGATTTGATCTCAATCCTAATATGATGATTATCAATGATAATCTCTCCAAAGGAAAACGATTATATGGTCTATTACCAAAGGTCAATCATTCAAACATAAAAC
Source organism: Glebionis coronaria (assembly GCA_025667525.1). Classification (NCBI taxonomy): domain Eukaryota; kingdom Viridiplantae; phylum Streptophyta; class Magnoliopsida; order Asterales; family Asteraceae; genus Glebionis; species Glebionis coronaria. The sequence goes on along the minus strand of CM046874.1, from coordinate 111,457,361 downwards.
AACACTTATATTACTCTGTATCGTTACTTTACCTCGTCCCTTCGATTTGGGATGGTACATAGTACTCTCATCAAGGTTCGTTCTCAATGAATTCTGAGCAAATCTCTAGAAATTCGATGCGAAGCGAGGATCTTGATATATAGATGATCGATACAGGCACACTATGTTTACATAACTCTTTTAAATAAAAGAGTCTATTTCTTCATCAAGATTCTATCATTAACAAGAATGATATTAGCAGATTTGGCCAGTCTGTCGACGATGACCCAAATCGAATCAAATTCAGATGATGACCTTTGCAATAGCTAGATGTTTACTAATGTATGAGGCGATGTCTACCTTCATAATTGCCATTAGTACAACTTTTTCAGACAAAGATACTTTTAGTCATAAAATGACATACATATAATACTTATACTTACAAATTCCATCATAAATATATCTCACAATCCTCCATATTTAGACAATCACATGTGGTCTTTAAAATATTTAACGCCATTGGCTTCTCAAATCTGTTGGTTCACATTAGCCGCGAATCCCTTTTTATTATCTATTTTATCCTTTTTACAAACATCGTTTATTTTAAATTGTTCGGCAATTATTTTGCACGTTCATTATTAAGAAATACATCCTAATTGGTTCTTTATATTTTCGACATAATGTGTCAGTATCTATATTCACTTCTCATGATGATATAATTATCATGTCCACAATTTACTCAGATATTCTTTCTATATTAAGCGTCAGTAATTACGTTCACTTTCTCCTGATGAAATAAAGATCATAACTTTATTTAGTCAAAATTCTTTCTTCATATTCTTTATGTTTCAGTTTCGTCTCAACTATCATTTTTATCAGTTTTTCTCAATCCGGCGTCTAAGGCGTCGATAATTATTATAATTAATTAAATAATTATTAGTTAATTTTTATGAAGCGTAAACGTAAAAGTTTTAAATTTCTTAGTTCGACCAATTATATAAAATGTTCAAAATAAATTTGAATTTAATTAACAAGATTTTTGCTGATTTATCGAAAATAATTAATAAGATTCGTAAATATTTGAAAAATCTTTGGTTATACTTTGGTCAAAGTTTTCTTAGTTGAAAAGCAAAAATTGTCGTTTTAAGTTTTCAAGTTATGGTATAAATGGTTTTACTCAATCCTTCTTAAGTTATCTAGAAGTATACACAAACATTTACCCCTAAACAGAAGTTTAGTTAAATGGTTTGTGTATAAGGGAATAATCCCTTTAAAAATCCTTTGTTAAAACATTCGTCAAAACATATTTCCATTTTCTTTTTGGTAAAATCCAAAGTCTAAAAAGGGCTCTTATTTTTTGAAGAGTCTATATGCATACATCTTACCATTATTAATCCAACGGTCATTTTATGTAAAGGATTAAGTCCTTAAATCACGTGTTAATTATTCAAGGTTCAGGTTTTCATTGTTTAGCCAATTCAGGGCATTCTTATTAATAATTATTAACTCATCCTTATTCTTATATACAAACAAATAGTCCTTAATGATCACGAGCATGAATTTATCAAATTACAGCCTACACACGTGATTCACCAAATTTATGAATGCTACATGTGTATTAGTCAATCCAAACGTCATCTCATGAAACTTATAATGTTCATTACAAGTTCTAGATGTAGTGATTGGAATACATAATCTTCTTCGCAGATGCGAAGTTGATGATAACCATGCCGTGGATCAAATCTTTAAAACATACAATAGAACCTTGTAAATGATCGAACAAATCTTCCATTTCGAGTTATGGATATCGTTTTCGATTGTCAATTTACTAGTCACAGTAATCTATACATGTAAGGAAAGATAACACCATAGCTCTTCAGGATGACAGGCTTGGTATAATAAAATCTTTCTCCGACAACTTTCTCAGTTGTACGGTAATTCCTTAAATTCAGATGGTGCTGACGTACAGTGCACAAGTCACAAGTGCAGCACCGGAAATATAACCAATACCAAATTCAACTTGCCTTAGTGGCGAAATTCTAGGTAGTTCACCAACAAATACCTCCTAAAGTTTCAGATAAGATAAACATCTTTTAATAAATACATACTAGGTTCTTTCTAGATTACAATATCTATAACTAGTTCACAACCAATCACAATATAATCTCAAGTCTAAATACAGGATATGATCATCCGTCAAGAATTATTTAGTTCACTTTTGATAATCAACATCTTATCTTTTTAGGGGAATTCTAATCGAGTTCCCATCAATTAAGACAATGTCGTCATGTCATAATCAATCAATCCATTCTACTGGAATTATCAACTTTCCAGTTTCATTGTTGTCGATAAGATGTGAGCTTCTCAAAAGACTAATAATAATTCATAATCCTTCACAAATTCAAGGATATCTGGAGACACAACTACTATCAAAAGAGTAAGGTCAACTCATAATTTACGCGAGAGAATTTCAAATCAGATACAGACGAAAACATTTAACGAACATGAATATATCCCATGTTTTCATAATTTGAGTACGCATTCGAAAGCTCCTCGGATCGTTTCCCAGGTCATTCAAATGAAATCAAATCATAAGAAATGATAAGAACGTCAATACATCCAGTCGGGTATTAACACTCGGTAATCATATACTTTTCCTAAGAATCTCACTACGGGAGAATTGGACAAGAAAGAATTATCAATTGCCAACTAAGACAATTTCCACAGATGAGTAAATTCGACTCAGAAGAATAGATGCTACAGGCACATATGTAGGTGTCCCTAACAATATGTCCTTATTTTTCACTTCTTGCAGATCTCATAAAATTTCATCTTTCACAACTTCAAAGAAAATGTAGTGTTTATTCATTAGTTTTATGGTGACTACTAATCAGTCTTGCATAGTCCATTCCAAATTGTATGTAGGCGCGCAACTATATACAATTTCAAGATTAACGATGCAATACTCAGTTCGTCAAAATTTTATCATCATGTTTATAATAAAAACATTTTCATGCTTAATTCTTAAATAAGAATCAAAATAAATTTACAAAGATTTTCTTTATTATGAAAACAATTAAGTTTTCCAAGATACTTTATAATCAACCTCATTTTCGATAACAATCACTTATAAATCTTACTTTGAATAATCCTTATTGTGATGAAAATTAAATTTTCTCAAAGGATACCGCTTTAACTTTATAAAAATAATGTGTGATCTGCAAAAATGTGATGAAAAGTTGTTCACCAAGAACTAACTTCATTATGATAGGAAATGAGCTTAGCCAAACAATCATGAGGTTCATGACTTCGATGGCACTCAGGAATACAAAGAGAATAATCCACAACGTAACTCAAATCAAGATGAGTACTCGTTCAATGGTTGCATCACTAATGCGGACATTAGGATTAAGCAAGAAAAGATAGATAACATCAATACATGTAGAATTTAGCAATCAAAGGTAGTCTTTTCATTAATCACAAACAAGTCAAAATTGTACCGTAACACATTACGTGTCACTATGTCATACAATTCTCAGAACTCATCCTACCAACTGATGTCTCAGTTAAGTTAGGGATTATTTTCAAAAGATACTACAATGAATACTAATCTACAAGGGTCATTAGGTGTCCCACCTGTCCCGGAAGATCCATTGGTCCCAATTTAGAAGAAGATTTCTTCAATTTATTTTATTGGACACTGGGCATCCTCGTCAGCGGACAATGGTCTAGGAACAAACCTTAACACGAACTATCAATCAATCAAAACCCTATAATTCAATCACAGGACTTAACGACTTCCTCTTAACAATCTCATATTCCATATAGGTTAAGTTTTACTTTTATTTATTCAAGTTTCAACCAATTTTATACTCAATTCGATATCCTACCTCAATCTCCAATACTTTCAATCTTATTCTTCGGCCTTGTAAAGGCAATACAATCTCAATATAAATCAACACTTAATTTCCAATCCTATTAGCTCTTACAACAACAATTATCAAATGAGTCATTAATATGAAATGACTTGATCATTCAACTTAGACTTCTCGGAAAGGTATTAGTGGCATGAGGCTTTTGGGTAATGGTTCCAATAACAGCCTCAAGTGCAACATTCACCCTTTCGATTTCAAATTTAAGAATTGGGTGACAACGAATCAGATGACATCTTTCTAGGTGGTAATGTTTTATCAAACTCCACTCTATAAGAAAAGATCGTCATGACATCGATATCAGATTTAATCTCGCCAATTCTTTTTCAATATCACAATCAACTAATGTCTACACTTCAACGAATATCAACCATTTGTTGGGATCATAAATATCCACAACTTGGTTTAGATCTAGGATAGCTAGAATTCCTACTAGAATAGCTTCAATTAATTTACTAGGGGATTTAGGGTTACTTGTGACAATCTACGTCGTATAAATACATCGTATAAATATCGAAATAATCATCAAACAATCATGTAATAAAATTACATCATATATATATATATATAATCCAAGTTATATATATATTAAAATAACACTTCTCAGTCTTGGCCTTGTCGGTAACTCGGGAATTCTTCGGCACCGTTATAGTCAAAAGATTTTTAGACATTTTTAGAAAAAGGTTTTTAGTTAAAAGATTTTGAAATGTTTTATTCAAAACCTTGGTTTTTAAAAATCTTTCGTTCTCTATAACGAGAGCTCTGGTACCAAACTGTAACACCCCCAAATTTATACAACTCAGTTCAGCGGAAAACTAGTTGGTGTTACGGGATAGCACATTACTCACATCATAGACAACGCATAAAAATCGCGTCGTTTAATGATAAATCATTTCCATTCATAAACATCAAAGTTACATAGGTCCCAAGTCATTACATTTCATACAAAGTTTTACAAAGTGTTTGAATGGAAAATATTGTTTAAGTGCGGGCCATGAATTCTTGTCGTCTTCCCGAGAATTACCTTCAAGTACCTGAGATAAAACATGTTAAAAGAAAAGGTCAGCGATAACGCCGAGTGAATTCATAGAGTTTAATAAATTCCATCAATATAACTTTGGTATAAAATTAGTACCAAAAATCAATTCGTACAAATCATTGTAATAGGCCGTAAAATAGCCAAAATCATTTTATACAAATCTTTGTAATAGGCCATAAAATAGCCAAAGTCATTTTATATAAATCCTTATCGAAAATCATAATATAGGCATTTGCCTTAAAAATCATTATACGAGCCAATGTCGTAAAAACAATCATACAATACGTCTTATGACGTTGTATAAAATCAAATAAAAATCATTATATGAATATGGTTATGAAAACCAAAATACAATCATAATATCAATAGTATGACCCTGTATTGCTAGTCAGGCAATACATCGTAATTCGGTGCGTCTATTATTATTTTGTTAATTCGGATTATTATAAGCCGCATGACATTGTTACCTTACTAAACCAACAACGGGTAGCTAACCCGATACAAATTTTTCCCATCTAAAGTAGCGTGTCGTCACAAAGGTCACGCTATTGAAATCTTCTCATACATTAATACGCTTACCAATCAATGTGGCACGACGGGGATCAACCGTCAAGGCGCGAACTGGGGTGATCGTCCCCAAATAGTACTATTAAATGCATAAGCGTCTACCAACTCCCGGTAGTTCACAATTCATGCTAATGGGACTTTTAGTGACATAACCTAACTTTAATAATCCATTTAATTTCATCTATCGGGTCCATTAATCATTTATCGGGTCATACAATCGGGTCATTCAATCATTCGGGTCCAAAATCAATAAACAAACAATCGGGACAAATGGTGTCCAAACTTTTATAAAAACTAACATGTTATCTCCCTCGCGGGTTTATAAAGCATTTATAAAACATTTAAAAGAGTGCAAGGCTATGAACTCACGTTGATGTGGGAAGGCGGGTTGTCGGCAATTCGGATGTACGGTACGTGCTTCAATCACGGAAACCTAGACAAATAATACTCGTCTTAGACTCATGTCCAATGACTTTATAAAAATAACAATTATGTATACATATGATGAATATATATATATGATGATCAAGTGGGTTTACATATTCTCGTTTACTCATTTTAGTGTTATATGTCGATAACTTTTATACTAGTTTACTAGTTTTACCTATTTTCGTGTTTTAAGTCCAATAAACTTATTATAAGTTATTTAACTTATTTTAAGCCATTTTGTACTTATATTATCAGTACTTAAACTTTACAAGTTGGGCCCAAATGGGTTAAGCCCAATAAGTTCTTTTTACAAGTTTTTATCTCATTAAGTCCAATTATTAGTCCAATATGTTTATTTAGCTCGTAAATGTCCGTATTTCTTATAGTTCGGGTTTTATCGGTTTTTACTTGTATTAGTTATCTATACATCAGTATATGACTTTTATAAACTTTACATTAGACGGGTCCAACCATCTAAGTTTTATTTAACAAAAACGTTAATTTTACGGCAATAGCCGAAAAAGTCGTAAAAATCATGTTTATAGTTTTTATAACTTATAAAACATAACAAGTTACCATTTTTATAAAATGTCCACTTATTTATCATTGTACATATTTATATAAATAAAATCCAAGAGTTAGTGGGTTTTAACTTTACATTTGATACAATATAATTTTGAGTGCTTATATAATAGTATTATACTTTATTTTCCAAAATCTGATTTTTAACTTCATCTTCACCAAAACTGCCATATCTTGAGTTCTATATGGAGATAGAAGCTCAAATTTTTATCACATAAACTACATGATATGTTCTACATTTAACTCTTCTATAGCTACTGTTGAATCATCCTTTAAGTATTTTCTAAAAATCGTCCAAAACAGTAACTTCAGATTTATACCCTAAACTTGTTTTGATCATATCTCACTCATTATTTTGATTCCATTGCATGGCCAACTCTCACATGTGTACAAGACCCATAGCTTACTGTAAATCTATTCCACTTCATCATTTTATCAGTTTATGACTTACTTCTTTACTGTTTTATACAGCCATTAAATTTAACCAAGATTTTAACCTTGTTTCTTATGGTTTTTCACCTTTTTATCCATGATTATCAAAAACAAATCCCCCACATAACATTTTTATCATCATATAATCATCATAAATATATACAATAGGAAATAAAATACATGTTTACATAATCAAAATAACAAGGAGTTGAGGAGGACAATCTTTATACCACCAACTTGATGTAGGTTATGAGTTTGGCATGGTTTTGGATGGAGAAACTTATGATGCACCAAGACCATCTTCATGACCACCAATCTTCATAAACTCCTTGTGGAAAATCAGCCTTGATACTCCATGGAAACTCCTCCTTGGATGTTATAATCACCACCAATCAATAGGGTTTCAAGAGAGCTTCAACATATGTAGAGATAACATATGATTTCATGGTTAATTTTTGATCAAAAATGGATGTTTAGGGTGAGATGGGACGAACTAGGTGAGGGAGTTGAGAGGATTTTGAGGGTGGTTTGCATGTTGCAAATGGTGAAGTGGTTTGAGGGCTAGTTGTTTTGAGTGGTAAAGCTTAACTTGTAAGCTAAAGTGGACAAGTGTAGCTTATAAGCTACAACTTGACACCTAATGGTGTTAACTTGCTAGTGTTGGCCGGTTTTGATGGGGGTGGGACAAGTGTCCCACTTGTCTCATACCCATTTATTTACGGGTACTCCTCGATTCTAGTTTCCTCGATTTGCGTGCCCTCGGGTCGTTTTACAAAAAACGTTTTTATAAATTATGAATCAACGTCACAAAACGAATCCAATAAAAATTGTCTCATCAAAAACGGAGTTCGAAAACGTAAATACGTAATCCTAAGGTTTCCGGTTTAGTCGTAAAAGACGTTAAAATAAAATCGTAAGTCCTAATCTCTTCTCGTAAATTTGTGAGTTTATGAACCAACACAAATTTAAAACTCCAAAATAATATTTATGGACAAATTTATTTTCTCAACTGTCGGACTGTCACCAAAGACGGTGTATGTAAACGTAAGCACGTAACGTTGAATCCTCCGGTTTAAACGTAGTCGATGCTACTTCAAGACGTAAATCCAAATTTCTTCCCAAAAATAAGTGAGTTCATATTATAACATTAAAATAATATTTGAGAATAATATTTGAGAATAAAATATCAATCGTAAATTAACGGATTGTCACAATAATTAAGCATATTAAGAAAAACATAGTATAAAAATGGTTTAAGAATACCAACGATAATCTAAGAAACCAAAAACGGCGCATGACATCCGTGTCTTAGATTTCAAGATGTAATGTAGGAATGTCTCTTGGCGGCGTGATTTTCCAAAATCACAAGACATACCGAGAAAGAAATGGAACATTAACGGGTTTCACTCTCGGAGCGAGGATGTTTAATGAAAAGGAAGGATACAAGTTAATAGAAGCACAATCGTGTTCCAAACAATCGTCACATAACAGAGGACGAATTACAAGATGACGATGGCGTTTTCGAGGTACAACGGACGTTGTAATTTGAAATCGATACGAAGAATGGTCAATAAAATAATATTTAATCAATATACAAGTGTTGCGTAAAACGGTGACGCAAAGGTCAACCAATGTTATGATAACCCACGATATTTGATATGTCGTGGATAATATAGTGATAATTAGATTACGTTATAGGGTAAATTAGAAGATTACCTTTAGGAAAAAGTAATAAACTAATAATACCAATGACGAATTCAATTAAACACGTGGGTGAACCAAGTTCGTTGTACACGAAGATCGAGTGAATTTGAGACGTATTTGTTTCGATTTGGACAATTGATTTGAATTGATTTTCGGTTTTTAAACTACTATTAATTCTATCAATATTAAATCCTAAATGCATAAATCATTTCCTATTTATTTTTGTTTTAATCTAAAAGACAATTATTTAAATTTTAAAACTTTTAAGCTAAATGAAATAAATTTATTTAAAATCTAATTAAAAATTAACCTACTTGATTAAAAATACTTTTAGACTAATTAAAATATCTAATTTAGAAAATTTACTTAAACAAAATCCATTTAAAACTACTAAATTAATCAAAAACTAATTCATTTGAAACCTAATTTTAATAACAACTGAAATTTCTAAAAATAATAAATTTTATTTGTTTTATTTAAATATGTTTATTTTGAAACTTTATTGAAGTAAAAAAAATATGATTAAAATTTAAGTAACATGAAAAACGTTTTATATAAGTCTATTTAAAAGGCTGCCAGTTAACTTTAAACAATCTATATGAGTAATCTCAACTGTATTCAAACTAAATCAAGTGACTAGACTAGATGGTTAAGTTACATAACAGTTGAACGTGAGGTTTCAAGGTCGAGCCCCATGGGTGACATCTTTTGCAGTTTTAATTTTTAAAAGGTAAATTATATCCCAAACATCACTGTACGTATAACAGATCAACAATTAACCAGAAATGCAAGCCCAAACACCCTCAATCAGACAGTAATCAAAATTACACAGTGAATAAATCAAATTACAGGCAGACATACAGCAGGCATTCAAACAGATTAAAACTTCACCAAACAGTCAAATCAAACTTCAAAAGAAACAGATTAAACAAAAGCAGAAAATAAATCTAACAATCACGTTTAATGATATCAGATTAAAGTAAGAAAACAAACTAATAAAACGACTTAAATCATCAAATAAGTCCTTAACATAATCACATCCTACAGCAACTTCTAACACAATCGATTCAAAACAGTAACAAACATTAGCCTAGAATTAAGAAGCAATATAAAAAAAATCAATAATGCAGGAATTCAAGAACTAAACACCCCTCTCTAAACAATCGAATCAAATAGTACAGTTAAGTTCAAATTCACCAGCTGTCGAGAGCAGCTTTGAAACCAATTCATATTCAGCATAGAACAAGTCAAAATAAGCAGCAACGTTAATATTACCAACAATCTTAAGCCTAAGCAGTCGGTCAATAATTAACGACTTATGCACAAATTAACAAGGGAATGCAGCAGCATCTAGTTTAAACAACAGACTGATAATAGAATGTCACTTGCGCAATCAATCCAGCAAATCAGTGCATTTATCAAACCCAAACATGAGCACAGTTCTATAACAGGAAAATGCCAGCTTAGAATAAAATAGAGAACTCAAAATCTAATACACATCGACATCTACACGAGCCCATACAGCAGCTTAATCATATAAAAGTAGATTATAAAAACCCTAAACATATGAATCAGCGAATTGTTCATGAAATCATACTATACCAACAGATAAATCAACTAAATAAACAAATCTTAGCAGACGAAACGACTATGCAAATCTTGTGTTAGCAAATCACCACAGGTAATCTAATCAGGAAAACCAAAAACAGCAATCGAAATCAAGTTACTACAAAATTTAAAAGCTACTTAATAACTGATTAAACTACCTCGTCAGAAAAACATTTTACAAAAGAACTGATATCCAAACTACGCAACAACTGTTTATCCAAGAGTAATCAAAAGTCCATTTCACGGATCAATACACCAAATGAAGCAACTACTATCGAACAAGGTAACAGCTTATACGAGTTATCAGTCCAACATTATTACATCGAAAACTAACATATAGAGACAGATCTAAATGATAATCTAAGCAGAAACTACTAGCCAAAGAATAATCACAAACTTACTAAACGGAATCACGAAATCTTATATCGCAGTAACTAACATATCCATCAATAGCAAATCAAATCATGAAGGACAAATCCACAATTGCTACAGTGAACTCATGAATCTCGCAGCAAAGATCAGAAACTTGACAGTTTAAAAACACAAATTTTATGAATGACATCTAAGCAATATAAAATTCCCAAAACAAAATCTATAAAGTAAACTACAATAATAAAATTAAAAAAAAAGAGTTTATTCGGATTACCTCAACCCTCAGCCAAACAGAGGGTTACAAAACTGCTCAATAGAGCTTTTCTTTCTGCCCGTAGCTGACGAGCCACGAGTGTTCACCTCAATTTATCACAAACCTATTCTAACCTAACGTCGACCCTCGACACTAAAAAAATCATCGCCTTATTCAACATTATTAACTCGAATATCACGAATTTCAGTCATATCACAACCTTCAACCTGTTTTTTTTCTAAACTTATCAATTAGATAAGTCGTTCCCTTGACTAGGCTATTTCAATCATTAAAGCTTCGAATGAGCTTAAATGATTAAAACAGGTTATAATAGAGTTCATAAGCTTTAAATTTATCAAATAACTAAGCAATAAAATCAGAAATCGAAAGACAGATTTAAAACGAGAATAAAAGTTTTATTTAATCAGAAAATCATTACAATAACTGAAAATAAATTCTAACTACAAACTACCATTACAACTTTACACTAGAAAAAGGGATATCTTTACTGATTTTCGAGGATGGGTTTTATAGGGGACGAGAGATGCTGGGGTGAGAGAGTTTGTTGGAGATGAACAAATCATAGCCCTCCGATTATCTTCATTTTTTCTCTCTCTTCTGTTTGTTATGATCAAACGGTGGATCTTCCTTAACCCTCACACGGATCGCCAGCGTGGCCACTCTTTGTGCTACTTCTCTGCCTATGTGGCTTCACCTAATTGGTCAAATGACAGTCTTCCAGTAAGATCAACCAATAGGAAAGAGCTATGACGTTTCACTCAGCCACGTGGCATCTGGGATAGCATCTTCTCAACTCCTATTTTCCTGGGAATTAATTTTGGAGCGTGTGATGCACTCTCTTGAAAACCCCCAAATTGATTTAGGGTCTTTGTTTTTGGCTGCGTTCCTCTTTTCTTTCTTCTGCTTTCTTTTCTCTCTCACGTTATATTTCCTTTGTGATCAGACGAATGGTTTTGACCTCCAATGTTGACCACAAACTTTAAATAACTTGCACCCCGTTTAATAAATTCCACATGGGCCTTTGTAAAACTTTAAACCGTCTTATTTTTGGGCTTAGACCCACCAAATATTTAACTTGACCAAACGTTCCATATTTGGTTTTGGGCTTTTGTGAAAATCACTTAACCAAAACAACTCCATAGCTTTATATGGGCTTTCAGGCCCATAAGACATACGTGGGACCCACTTGGCCCAATAATACTTGATAAAACTCGAATCCCGTCTTAAAATTGATTCATTGTTTGACTTTTGACAAAATCCTTCAAATCTCGTGTCGGTTTCATCGGTTTTCACGATCTTTGTACCTACACACACGAAACAAGAAAACATGCACATACAAGGATATATCCATAGATTTTTTTGCAATTATCGTTCGTTTTAAGATACAAATGATATGAGTAAAATCACTCATATCAAACTCCCCCTTGCTAAGCAATTGCCGTGTCCTCACGCAATGATAAAATAAAACTTACACCATTATTCAACTTATGACATTTTATTTTGTAAAGACATACAATAACTTTAAGGATCATAAAACTCAAATAGATTCATCGTCCTCAACTTTTCACTTTTCCATGCCAAGTGCAAAAATAAGATCATTGTTATTATAAGTTGGTAGACTAACACGAACTCATGTGGGCCAATTATTCACTTAGACTCCCTTATTCCTAGTGTATCTCTTATATTTTATTGTTGTCTAGAATGATCACGAGGATGCATTGTTGACTTATTTCGATAATTTATTAGGCCGAAAATAAAGTGAACGATTTAATCAATAGTTAGCTAAAGGACAAAATCTTTTAAAACTGCTTCTCGGGCTCTCATAAAGTTCATATCTTGGCATAACTTGTTTCGCGATTTGAGACCTTTCTCGGACCGATATTTGGCAATGACTTAATACTTCCAACCTTGAGAGACGTTCACGAAATAATGGTCTTCTCTTTATAATATTTCTTCACTTGAAGTTTTGAGAGATTCATACTTGGACCACGACTTCTTCATTTTTCTCCAATCTTTACTTGGGATTTTGATTTACAACGATTCGCCTCCTTTTTGGACTTGGCTTCTTTTATCCTCATACCTTATTTTTTGGTCTTTTTGGATAGACTTCTCCATGACTTTTTGGGAGTATTTTGCTTTTCGTCGTGTGTCTCGATCCTTCATATTGATTTTTGAATAATGAATCTTCACATCACTTGAGATCTTTAGCAATAAAAAATAGCCCTCATGTCTTGTTAGGACCTTTTTGGACTCGCCAATCTTCGCATCCCGCTTCAATAAGTTATGCCTTGGCTATGAACTCTAATCTATACCGAGCAACTTTTAAACGATCTTGGGCTAGAAACTAAGTAACTTTTTAAATCGTTCAACCTTATTTATTGCATTTAAATTTATTAACAAGTGATGGGAGAATAGGCTCATAATTAACTCACATAATTTCCCGAAAGAATACCGAACTTATAATTGGCTCTATCATCTCTTGTTCTCCATATTGTAAAATTCCAAGAATGAAATCAATGGATACTTAGCCTATTAAATCAAAGTTTTGGGTTTTCAAGTCATCTATAGGATCTTGCAACTTCTTATACTTTTGCAAGTTTTAGAATTTGCGTTTTAAAGTTCCCTTGATAGACGACTTTCTAGGATCAATTATAGGAGCTTGCGAAAAGTTCTTGTTCTTAACTCGTATGAATTAAGACTTTCGCGTTTTAAAGCTCCCTATATAATAGCCTAGCAAAACTTAATTCAAATACGTTAAGGAAAAGCTAAGGTTAAAAACCAAGTCGAGTCAAAAACTATTCTTATTGAAAGCCTACATTCGTGTCAAAAACACTTATTTTATCTATTAAAACTTAAGAATAACACCAAAAAATTTAAAATTTTAATGAAAAATGAGAAAACACTACGTTTGGACACGACAAAAGCAATTGCAAGCGATTATATCGATTGACTCCCCCATGCTAAAACCAAACATTGTCCTCAATGTTTCTTAGCTCAAGAGTAACACCCCCTTGCTAAGACACGAAGAGTCTAATGCAAACTCCTAGCATGGAAAGAGTACGCAAATCTAAAAGCCGTTTATTAATTATTCCTCAAGATAAAACGTTAGTAAATAATAATCAAGGGTAAGAAAGTGTGCCCCTTTTTGGCAATCAAATAATGGAAGATCAAGTGGACCGGCAAAAACCGAACACGAGAGTCTTCAAATATAAGGGTCGTACCTAAGATCACAACACAACAAAAACACGAGCACGAGCTTGAAAGATCAAGCCTTATTAGTTGTTAGAAAATAGAAAGAAGATAGAAAAACTCGTTTTTGTTCACCGAGTCATGAGCTCGACTCGATCCCCGCATTCATTGGTCCTTAGGGAAAGTGGTGAAAACCGGCATATTGGAGTAAAAACCAACATAAAGCACGATGCCGGGGTCAAAGATCTCATCCTCGTTGTCGGATGACAAACGAAAGGATAAAACTCTAACACGAATCTCTAAAAAGAGATGGTAGTCACAATCAATTAATGGATGTAGCATGCTCCACGAGGTAAACTCGCACCATGATGATAGAAAAATCTTTCAATTATTGCATCGGTGAAAGGCCGAGATTTCCCTAAATCAACGATTCCGGGATCGAATACCTCGTCCTCGGTGGAGAAAGGAAAGGATAACATGGTGTCGTCCCCCCATGCTAATCCTAAGTCATATGAAGCACATGGTAATGGTGGGATAAAAATCTCATCCATAGTAGAATCAACAATCTTTGCTTTAACGACCATTTCACCCTTAGGAATGTGATCAATGGGATCATGGTACTCAATATGAGACACATGAAAAACCCGCACATTAAGGTCAAACTGGGTGGGAGGAGGACTTGGGACGAAATTATCATCAAGTAAATTCTCTAAAAAGAGAGTGTCCCCCTCCGGGTCGATATCATCAACACCCGGTGGTATCGAATCATGAGAAGCAAGAAAAGTATCAATCTCCTCCATAAGCGGATCACTATCCTCGACGGGAATAGGAGATGGAGATAAAGACTTAGGATTAGGCTTAGAATTCAAAGCCTCGATCCTAGAAATGAGAAGATAGACGTTGGATAACTTCTCACGAAGAATCACGTCCTCCACATCTAAATGAGTAAGTTCATCGGAGAACTTCTCAAGGATCGGAATAGTCAAATCAACCTCATTTCCTGGTGGAAATGGGTCTAAAGGAGCAAGTTCAAAAGTGAACCTCTCAAAAATCGGATCACTATCATCCTCATTTCCCGATGGAAATGGGTGAAGAAGAGTAGGTTCATCGGTAAACCCCTCAAAATCCGAGTCGTGAATATCATCTTTATAAGAAAGTTCATCGGAGAACTCCTCATTAGAAAATTCACTAGAAGTAGAATCATCCTCAAAATCTTCATTTCCATCACAATTTTCATCATTAGAATTGGAGAAAATATCAAAGTGAATGGAAGAAGTCGAGTCATCACAATGTGGCAAATCACACATCTCATTGGAAATACCGTCAAACTCTCTTGGGTTTTGGACAAGTATATTGCTAATATGCTCGTCCCCCTTGCTTAGAGAGTTTTCGGGTTCCACGATGGAAGAATCATGAATAAGAGTGGTGATGTCATGAGATATTTCCTCATCATCTAGGATGGGAGAATCCTCGGCCTCCAAGATACGAATAGGAAACACGATAGCACTAGATGAAGGATGTAGAGCAATAAGATCTCGCAAAGAAATAGTACTATCCTCGTCATCATCCAAAAGAAGAGAACGCTCGATTTCACGATTAGCACGATATCTTTCTTCCTCTTGAATCTTTTCTTTCTTTCGAATCTCAATGCTTAAACCATTATAATCTTGCGAAAGTTGTCGAATCTTAAGTTCACAATCACGTCTAAATCCCTCACCAATCATTTCTCCATGAAATCGTCGACTTCCTAATTCATTAGTTATATCATTAATCTCTTGATTAATTTGTCTCTTTTCAAGCAACATATCTTCAATGCTCTTTTCAACAACTTCAACATTTCTTTGATTCGTTGTTTCAAATTGTTCAATATCGAAAGAATATTGTGGAGATTGGTCAAAACCGGAAGGAATCGAATTATAGCAAGGATTAGGCTCATAAAAACTTTGATCTCTCGGTTGACAACAAAAACTCTCGTGAGGTCCTCCACAATACTCACAACAAAGATATTGTTGTGATAAACTCGGTTGATCTTGTGGATAACAATTATAATTAAAGTTTTGATTGTAGCTCGGTTCTTGCTCGTAATTAAGCGAGAATCGATGCGAACAATCATCACCAAAATGAGAATCATTTCCACAAAACTCACTCGAGGGTGTCTCGTATGTAGGGTGTGGAGGTGGATTGAAATCGAGAGAATTATTTAAAAAATTCGGATTTCCAAATGAAGTAATATCATTACAATAAGGACAAAATCCAACACGTACATCGTGACGTAGATCATTTCCACAACGCTCACACGTACACCACCGACATGGCAAAAAACCATATAACGGTTCTCCACACCCTTCACAATTGACGAAGGAAGAATTAAAATTTAGAGGGTGAGGAGAAAAAGAATTAAACATGATAGAGGATTAAGAAGATTATTTTTGGTATTTTTCATAAAAACGATACATACTATATAATAAGAAAAATAACAAAACTTTCCGAGGACGGAAAGGGTCTTCAAATCCACGATCAACAAATCTCCACAAAAGCGAATCGTACACAAGATCCCCGGCAGCGGCGCCAAAATTTTTGATGTGTCGTGGATAATATAGTGATAATTAGATTACGTTATAGGGTAAATTAGAAGATTACCTTTAGGAAAAAGTAATAAACTAATAATACCAATGACGAATTCAATTAAACACGTGGGTGAACCAAGTTCGTTGTACACGAAGATCGAGTGAATTTGAGACGTATTTGTTTCGATTTGGACAATTGATTTGAATTGATTTTCGGTTTTTAAACTAATATTAATTCTATCAATATTAAATCCTAAATGCATAAATCATTTCCTATTTATTTTTGTTTTAATCTAAAAGACAATTATTTAAATTTTAAAACTTTTAAGCTAAATGAAATAAATTTATTTAAAATCTAATTAAAAATTAACCTACTTGATTAAAAATACTTTTAGACTAATTAAAATATCTAATTTAGAAAATTTACTTAAACAAAATCCATTTAAAACTACTAAATTAATCAAAAACTAATTCATTTGAAACCTAATTTTAATAACAACTGAAATTTCTAAAAATAATAAATTTTATTTGTTTTATTTAAATATGTTTATTTTGAAACTTTATTGAAGTAAAAAAAATATGATTAAAATTTAAGTAACATGAAAAATGTTTTATATAAGTCTATTTAAAAGGCTGCCAGTTAACTTTAAACAATCTATATGAGTAATCTCAACTGTATTCAAACTAAATCAAGTGACTAGACTAGATGGTTAAGTTACATAACAGTTGAACGTGAGGTTTCAAGGTCGAGCCCCATGGGTGACATCTTTTGCAGTTTTAATTTTTAAAAGGTAAATTATATCCCAAACATCACTGTACGTATAACAGATCAACAATTAACCAGAAATGCAAGCCCAAACACCCTCAATCAGACAGTAATCCAAATTACACAGTGAATAAATCAAATTACAGGCAGACATACAGCAGGCATTCAAACAGATTAAAACTTCACCAAACAGTCAAATCAAACTTCAAAAGAAACAGATTAAACAAAAGCAGAAAATAAATCTAACAATCACGTTTAATGATATCAGATTAAAGTAAGAAAACAAACTAATAAAACGACTTAAATCATCAAATAAGTCCTTAACATAATCACATCCTACAGCAACTTCTAACACAATCGATTCAAAACAGTAACAAACATTAGCCTAGAATTAAGAAGCAATATAAAAAAAAATCAATAATGCAGGAATTCAAGAACTAAACACCCCTCTCTAAACAATCGAATCAAATAGTACAGTTAAGTTCAAATTCACCAGCTGTCGAGAGCAGCTTTGAAACCAATTCATATTCAGCATAGAACAAGTCAAAATAAGCAGCAACGTTAATATTACCAACAATCTTAAGCCTAAGCAGTCGGTCAATAATTAACGACTTATGCACAAATTAACAAGGGAATGCAGCAGCATCTAGTTTAAACAACAGACTGATAATAGAATGTCACTTGCGCAATCAATCCAGCAAATCAGTGCATTTATCAAACCCAAACATGAGCACAGTTCTATAACAGGAAAATGCCAGCTTAGAATAAAATAGAGAACTCAAAATCTAATACACATCGACATCTACACGAGCCCATACAGCAGCTTAATCATATAAAAGTAGATTATAAAAACCCTAAACATATGAATCAGCGAATTGTTCATGAAATCATACTATACCAACAGATAAATCAACTAAATAAACAAATCTTAGCAGACGAAACGACTATGCAAATCTTGTGTTAGCAAATCACCACAGGTAATCTAATCAGGAAAACCAAAAACAGCAATCGAAATCAAGTTACTACAAAATTTAAAAGCTACTTAATAACTGATTAAACTACCTCGTCAGAAAAACATTTTACAAAAGAACTGATATCCAAACTACGCAACAACTGTTTATCCAAGAGTAATCAAAAGTCCATTTCACGGATCAATACACCAAATGAAGCAACTACTATCGAACAAGGTAACAGCTTATACGAGTTATCAGTCCAACATTATTACATCGAAAACTAACATATAGAGACAGATCTAAATGATAATCTAAGCAGAAACTACTAGCCAAAGAATAATCACAAACTTACTAAACGGAATCACGAAATCTTATATCGCAGTAACTAACATATCCATCAATAGCAAATCAAATCATGAAGGACAAATCCACAATTGCTACAGTGAACTCATGAATCTCGCAGCAAAGATCAGAAACTTGACAGTTTAAAAACACAAATTTTATGAATGACATCTAAGCAATATAAAATTCCCAAAACAAAATCTATAAAGTAAACTACAATAATAAAATTAAAAAAAAAAGAGTTTATTCGGATTACCTCAACCCTCAGCCAAACAGAGGGTTACAAAACTGCTCAATAGAGCTTTTCTTTCTGCCCGTAGCTGACGAGCCACGAGTGTTCACCTCAATTTATCACAAACCTATTCTAACCTAACGTCGACCCTCGACACTAAAAAAATCATCGCCTTATTCAACATTATTAACTCGAATATCACGAATTTCAGTCATATCACAACCTTCAACCTGTTTTTTTTCTAAACTTATCAATTAGATAAGTCGTTCCCTTGACTAGGCTATTTCAATCATTAAAGCTTCGAATGAGCTTAAATGATTAAAACAGGTTATAATAGAGTTCATAAGCTTTAAATTTATCAAATAACTAAGCAATAAAATCAGAAATCGAAAGACAGATTTAAAACGAGAATAAAAGTTTTATTTAATCAGAAAATCATTACAATAACTGAAAATAAATTCTAACTACAAACTACCATTACAACTTTACACTAGAAAAAGGGATATCTTTACTGATTTTCGAGGATGGGTTTTATAGGGGACGAGAGATGCTGGGGTGAGAGAGTTTGTTGGAGATGAACAAATCATAGCCCTCCGATTATCTTCATTTTTTCTCTCTCTTCTGTTTGTTATGATCAAACGGTGGATCTTCCTTAACCCTCACACGGATCGCCAGCGTGGCCACTCTTTGTGCTACTTCTCTGCCTATGTGGCTTCACCTAATTGGTCAAATGACAGTCTTCCAGTAAGATCAACCAATAGGAAAGAGCTATGACGTTTCAATCAGCCACGTGGCATCTGGGATAGCATCTTCTCAACTCCTATTTTCCTGGGAATTAATTTTGGAGCGTGTGATGCACTCTCTTGAAAACCCCCAAATTGATTTAGGGTCTTTGTTTTTGGCTGCGTTCCTCTTTTCTTTCTTCTGCTTTCTTTTCTCTCTCACGTTATATTTCCTTTGTGATCAGACGAATGGTTTTGACCTCCAATGTTGACCACAAACTTTAAATAACTTGCACCCCGTTTAATAAATTCCACATGGGCCTTTGTAAAACTTTAAACCGTCTTATTTTTGGGCTTAGACCCACCAAATATTTAACTTGACCAAACGTTCCATATTTGGTTTTGGGCTTTTGTGAAAATCACTTAACCAAAACAACTCCATAGCTTTATATGGGCTTTCAGGCCCATAAGACATACGTGGGACCCACTTGGCCCAATAATACTTGATAAAACTCGAATCCCGTCTTAAAATTGATTCATTGTTTGACTTTTGACAAAATCCTTCAAATCTCGTGTCGGTTTCATCGGTTTTCGCGATCTTTGTACCTACACACACGAAACAAGAAAACATGCACATACAAGGATATATCCATAGATTTTTTTTGCAATTATCGTTCGTTTTAAGATACAAATGATATGAGTAAAATCACTCATATCAATATTATTCAACACGGATTCAAGGAATGCTTTAAGATGTGTGAATCACACGATGTCCTTTAGTCTTTTTTAGAGACACATTGAGCTATACATGTTTTATAGACTATTTTTCAAGACATCCAATCACAAATGGTCGGAAAGCAATTTGGATATCTAAATAGATATCTTAAAGAGGTTAAACAATGAGAGTAACACGCACGATAGTAAAAGGATAATCGGAAGTTTCATCGAAAGCAACACTTACGTAATCCCAAACAATGGTATCACGGAAGTACGCACCACATATAAAAGTGTGTCGAGAAACTTAGACGGTTCAAAACAAACAATTATATGGGGTCAGCCATATCACGCATAAACGAAATAGCAATAGTACTCAGAAAAATGAGTATGAAAAGTCGACAGCATACGCGCTCCGACTACAAGTATGTAATGCCATAACAATTTAAAATTGTTGCAGCAAGATCAAGTTTACAAGAACAAGAATTCAAGTAATAAAGTAGGCCTATGTAATCACAATAATATCCCAATGATAATTCCTTAAGCACAAAGGATTTGGAAAAGAGATAGTAATTATCGTCATGAGGGTATTGTAATACTTCAAAATGTAATCAAGGAATGAAATACTACAACGATAATTAAAAGTAAGTAATAAGGATTAGAGAGTTACCCGCGCAGATATTAAACAACAATGACAGATTCTGTGTTTGACACTTAGAAACATGAAATATTTAAATTTTTGGTTATAGACCAAGTTTTGTTTGGATGGAAGCCCGCATGATATTTTCGCAGCTTAGAGATTTCTGTGTTATATTTTAAACTTTGGTTTTGGTAAAAGCTGTCAGAAGTTTATCCTATATTATTGGTAACCATATATTACAAAACCATGTTTAAATAATAGATTTTTCCGCTTATAAATCACTGGGACCTTCGTTTAAAAACTTTGATCTTTTATGATGTAATGTAAATGTTTTATTACGTCATTTTCGAGTCATTTATAATTCATTGTTTCATGTACTATGACGTGGAACCCCCATGCTGCCTACGTGTTTCCTTGCCTGATTTTAGGGGTCTCACAGATTGGTATCAGAGCGATAGTTATAGGGAACTGAGTCGTTTTCAAAACTTAGCCCATAACAGAATGTTCAATATTGCTAAATATATCTCGATCAAATGACTACACTTTTATTAAAACGTTAACCCTTCGCAAGTATTAAAAACTAACGATTTATTTAAATAACTCAAGCACATACTAGGAGAATAAATGATACGTTTATTGTTGTTTTGCGTGTATTTTAATACGTACCTTATTCAATTTAGATTGTAGATTGTTTCGAGCTATTATTTCTCCATATCTACGTTGTGCTATTATACCGTTACTATTGCTTCAAGGTGAGTTCATAGCCCCTTTTTACTACTTATACATTGTTTCTAAACGCGGGGTGAGATTTTACATGGTGGAACACATTCATTTAAAATTGTATGCTATCCAGAACTTGTATGCTATCCAGAACTTGTATGCTTTCCAGATGTTTTCCGTATTATTATTGCTTTTAGTGTCCATAGCCACTAAGTTTCCCCTGAATATCATGAACCGTTAATAATTCACAGTTTGCAAGCGCGAATGTTGTGAATGGATCCATCGGGATTGACAATCCCCGTCCCGTAATACTTTGACGCACATACATTTGTTTATACTTGAGTATTTAGGCTGAATACTCACTAGGGGAACTTACCTTTTGTTAAGCTCCGGTGTCATGAGCTAAATAGCAATAATAATGGTTTCGGACGATGGTTGGCGTACATAACCATTTTCCCTATTACTTGTTTTACAAATGCATGCTTGTATTCCACAACTTTACTGCTAAACCTATGAATATCACTCAACATTTTGTTGATGTTTTACATGTTTAATCTCAGGTAATAATACTAAGTTTTGCTTGAATGGGAGCCCGCAGGATATTTTCGCAGCTTGGAGATTTCTGTGTTATATTTTGAACTTTGGTTTTGGTAAAAGCTGTCAGAAGTTTATCCTATATTATTGGTAACCATATATTACAAAACCATGTTTAAATAATAAATTTTTCCGCTTATAAATCACTGGGACCTTTGTTTAAAAACTTTGATCTTTTATGATGTAATGTAAATGTTTTATTACGTCATTTTCGAGTCATTTATAATTCATTGTTTCATGTACTATGACGTGGAACCCCCATGCTGCCTACGTGTTTCCTTGCCTGATTTTAGGGGTCTCACCAAGCATTGTAACTATTTAATTATTAAAAAATTAATATAGTTTTATAAAATAATATTAAGCATTACAAAATTATGAATTTATAAATCGTGTACATGTAAGGTTGATGTAAATAGTTTGTTGATTAATAATTAAGATATAAATATTTAGAACAAAATATCAAAAGTAAAAAGAGGATGAAATTTGAAAAATAAAATTTTATGTGAGTTTATATTAATTTACACGGTGTACAGTAGAATAACAATATAATTAAATATATAAACACTAGATGTTTTTTTAAAATATAATATACATAAAATTGCAATAACGAAATTATTACTTAATTTAACCTTTATGTTATGTCCCGTGTGTGCATTGACACTAAAACTAGTTTAATAATACGAAATTTATAAATTACACTTAAGTTCATATAAGTTATTTAAAATTCAGTCACTAAGGTTTAACTAATTACTTTCTCTTTTTTTATAAAGTTTTTTTATCATATTTTTGACACGTACATTTTTTTTGATGATTTTTTCATTGTACATAGACTTTTTTGATTTTGATCAAATTGGATTCAACTTTGACTTTTTTATTAGCCAATGAAATCGCATGATTTTACCTACGTATCAAAATCAAGCGTTTTGACTGGTCCAGTTTTTCTCTTCAACCTTCATTTTTTATAAAACTCTAAAATTATCTAGTTCTTTTATTATATAAAAGATTTGAAAGTTCGAAAAGTATCTTGATGTAATTGTAGACGTTTGGGAAATATATTTAAAGTAATTACAAAATTAAGAAAAGTATTTATCTATAACTACCTTATAAAGCATCTACGATCATCTAAAAATAGCAAGATTGAATTTTTAAACTTTCTACTAAATAAATCAAATTGTTGATATATTCCTTACAATTATATATAGACTCTTTGTAACAATCTTTTTAACAAACTTTTGTAACAATTTATTAAAATAATATTTTTAGTTTTAAACTGTATTTTTTTTATCTATTTATTTTTTATAATCTAATTTTACTATATTATTTAAAGTTTTTTTCTTTTTAATTTAAAATTCCTTTTGATATATTTTTATTTATTTTTAGTTTTTTTTTCATTTTTAGTAATTTTAATTCGATTTTTCACAACTTTAACATTAATGTGAATACAAATTTAATGAGTGAGAGAGTAACATTTGTTCGCCTCAAAAATCGTTATCGAGTACTCGTCGTCGCATTGCGCGAGTACCGTGATAATTTAATATTAAAATTTTAAGATAAATATTACACATATAAATCTTTTTTTTACATAAAAAGACACATCTCGAGCTCGAGTGATAAGTTAGGCCTATGTTCAAACTCCGGGGTTTAAAACTAAACTGTCTTGAAATAAAAGGCATGAACTTGTCTTGACGAAAAAGAAAACTTTGAATAAATAAACACACCGATTCCGAAACTCACCCAAAAACACATCGATTCCAAAACACACACCGATTCAACTCGCAACATGTTCCGCAACTCATACGACACAGATGTGACAACATTCTCACCACAAGGGCGTATCTATCAATCAGAATACGCAATCGAAGCTGTTAAACAAGGATCAGCAGCAGTAGGTCTTCGGTCCGAGACGCACGTGGTTCTCGCGTGTGTCAACAAACCCAATTCAGAGCTTTCATCACACCAGAGGAAGATACTCAAGGTGGATGATCATATCGGTGTTGCAATTGCTGGTTTAACTGCTGATGGGAGAGTCTTGAGTAGATATATGCGATCTGAGTCTGTCAATTATGCTTATACTTATGAGAGTCCTTTGCCCGTTGGGCGACTTGTCGTTCAGTTGGCTGATAAAGCTCAGGTTATTATTCTTATCTATTTAGTACAGTATTTTTTTATAAATTTTTAGGGTTTATATGTGTTATTTATATGCATGCATTGTTAGGGTTTATATGTACAACGACTATATGCTTAACATCTATTGTGGTTATTGTGGTTAAGTTATTTTTCACTGTAGCATGTGTTTTTCCACGTTATCTTAGTGGTTGGGTAAGTCTTGTTTGGTACTCACTATAAGATATATGCACTGCTCGTTGAGGTTAGAGTTCCATGAATCTGTCGATAGTTTTTGTGTCTGGTATATGTGGCGTTTCTTAGTGGTTGGGTAAGTCTAGTTTGGTATTACATACTGTTCGTTTGAGGTTATTGTTCTATGAATCCATCAGTCGATAGTTTTTGTGTCTGGTATATATGTGGCGTTTCTTAGGTACTAAACACCCTATGCTGGTTCTTGAATTGTACATAAACTATAATACAACTTAATTTATTAAATATGACTAATAGAAGTGCTAGAGGATTATATAGGCACATTATCCCTTCCCTAGTATTTATATTGTTTCCAATTTGGCGTGCCTACAAAAAGTTTCCACTTGTTTACAAATTGTATACCTTAGTATAGGTTAAGTCAGTGCTGAATCCAGATTTTGTTGCGTCTTGATAGGTCTGTACCCAGAGGTCATCGAAACGACCTTATGGTGTCGGTCTGCTAGTTGCCGGATTAGACGAATCTGGGGCTCATCTCTACTACAACTGCCCTAGTGGAAATTACTTTGAATACCAAGCTTTTTCTATTGGGGCCCGCTCACAAGCTGCAAAAACTTACTTGGAGCGCAAGTTTGAAAAGTTTGCAAGTTCTTCTCGTGATGACCTCATCAAGGATGCTCTATTTGCCATAAGAGAGACCTTACAAGGCGAAAAGCTCACAAGCTCTGTATGCACTGTCTCTGTTGTTGGAGTCGGTGAATCCTTTACTATATTGGACCAAGAAACTGTACAAGCGTTGATTGATGAGTTTGAGGTCGCCGGAGAAGAAGCTCCTATGGATATTTGAGGATTGCATCTGTTTTGGTTCTACTATTGGTTTAGAACTTGAAATTGATATGATGTTATTGCATATTGGAATTTTAAGTTGCATTATCTTTTTATAATTTGAAGTTTTTATAGTTTTGAAATATTTGTATCTTTTAAAGTCTAGTTATAAACTGATCCGTGTTAAGGGCACCATTTACGTTATGTGAAAGTATTTATTTGTGAAGAGCTATGAATTAGCTTAATTGCAAGATGCCTTTCATAAACTATTGAATTGATATTCCATTTAGATATCAGTTGCAATATGGCATTGCAACCTGTGAGAAATTCTGTGCCTTTGTAGGTAACTTGGTTCCTATGTACCCACAAAGATAACTAGTGGGATTAGCTTCTTTTGATTTTTTAAGCTCAGCTCGCTGTGAACCAGACTCATTAAAATAAATTGATGAGGAAGGTATAGACTCTGCCTTCAGAAAAGTATAACGTTCTTCATCCGAATGACCAAATCAGGAGGACATGAGGGACATTATGTGGTAAATTAGTAGGCATTGCATGAGTAAGATTGGTTAAACTGTAACTATAACATACCCGAAACATGAGTCAACAAAATATATTCTTGTATCCTTTTTCTGAACACTTTAAAATCATAGCATGAGATACGATTGAGAACAACCTCAAAAAGGTGTTTGTGAGGATAAGAGTAGGACATCGGTTTTATTAAGATCAGTGTCAGTAGTAATGCACTCTCTGGCCCATAACCTGAGAAGAAGTAGAGCATGAAAACATAGCGCTCTGGCTTTCTCAGTAATTTTACTATATCTTTTTGTACCTTGGGTAAACTGAGTGTGTACAAAGTGTGAAAAAAGGTTTCTGAGCTTAGAAAATGCAGTCAGCTAAAATAAACTAAGAATGAACCTGGTGTGTAGCAGTTCAATTAGCTAAAAGGCAGTCAGCTAAAATGAACTAAGAATGAACATGATGGGTAGGAATGTGTCGGTTTAGCTGATTGTGTTCTAGTTGTAAGATTTAAAATCAACCAACAAGGTTGCAACAGTGGTGATGTTCAGCTGCCGCTTATCATGAGTAATTCTTTTGTCAGATGGAAAACTTTATGCAATTTTTGTTATTGTATATAGATGGAACATGACCAAAGGAAGTTTATATTATGTTTGCTTTCTCGAAAGTCATATAAATGCTGTAATTCCTTAGGTACATGAACCAGTAAACCAGATGTAGTGATTCCAGTGAGGAGCTTGACTGTCTGTCAGATACATACAATGGACATATAGGTATAGAAAACGCTTGTATAGTTGGATCGATAATTAGTATAGCAATCCTTGAGATATTTATATCCTAATTGTATTGTCTTCCTAGCTTAGCTTCTTTGTGAGTAATATTAATGCTCTTAAAAAGAAGGGTATCACACGATAAAGCAAGTAACAAGCTTCCTACATGATAAGAGATAGGAATTAAGATACGTTTATCGACAAAAGCTAGCTTCTAAAAAGGTTTGGTGAGCCACGACCTAAGGTAGGAATATCATGACTCGATTCAAACTTCCAAATTTTACATTCAACTTGTGCTCAAAACCATTAAATGAAGATGCAATAATGGAGACAGTATGAAGCATCATAAAAAAAACACAAAATCGACATCAGTAGATCATTAGCTTAAAGCATCATAAGGAACCCAAATCCCACCATAGAAACAACTATCACAATGTTAAATTTTGCAGCTGATGATGGTTCAGGTGTCGGTGGTGGATTTGTAGTTTCACCAGTATTGTTTGGACTTCCACCTGAAGTAACGGGTGGTGCTGGTGCATTCTCATCATATGGTGGAGGAGCATTGTCATTATTTGGTGGTGGAGCATCTGTCGAAACTGGTGGGGCTGCAGGTGCTGGTGAATCAGATGATGGTGGAGGACTATCGACTGTTGGCGGTGGAGTGGCTGCTGGTATAGTTTGGATCTCAACTTTCATTCCTTGATCACAATGACCAGCTGTCCCACAAATGAAATATCGGATTCCTGAATCCGTTAGCGAGAATGTAGTCGGGGAAGGACTGCTAGTTGATATCGGGCTACTTGTTATACAAGAATCGTAGTTGTCCTTGGTCACCTCTAATACGTCGTGGGAAGCACCATACGTGAAAACTGCAAGAAAAAAAACATTGAACCTGTAATTTATAGAAGTGATCGTATGACAAATTTAAACTATGTAAGAAATTAAATGATAAAATGACCAAAAATGATAAAAAGTTGGTGCAATAAATATAGTATTTTCTGGTACAAACATCAGTAGATTACCTATGCTGTCGCCTACTGTAAAGGTTTCCCCCGCAGCCCACGATTGGAGGTCAGTTGCTGCGTCCCACCCTCCACTTGGAGCTCCGACATTGTGATCCACGGCTAACGCCAATTGAAACAGAATCGTTGTAGCAACGATGCTCATCAGGATTTTAATCATCATTGCACGGGCCATCAATGTGTTCTATTGGTCGAAATTTTGAGTTTTATGAGAGGATTGATATGAGCTGAGTAATGAGTGTATAAAATCACATATTTATATTGATGATGTTATTAGTTTATGTGCTCAACTAGTACATGAACATGTATTGATTCCACAGTTGTGATCACCATTTTGATATTGGAATTGATTTGCTAATATAATGGACGGTGGGGTGTTGACTTTTTGAACATATCAGCAGGTACAGATTGGACCTTATCGTATTTATATATTAAACCAGTATAATGAATGTTGTTGTTTTAGTGGATATGAGTTTTAATATTATGTACATTTACCTGTTTGGGTCTTTTTCTAGGACAAGACTTTACTAATTTGAGCAGGCAAACTGAGAAATATACACACGGTGTTCGGTTTTTGTGGTCGTGGGCTTGTTGTTACCATCCATGGTTTAGGATGGTGGTGTAAGCTTTTTTTGTGTCATCACTACGTACCGATGGTTTAGGCCGGTGGTTAAACAGTTTACAGTTCGTAGGCTATGATAGTTTGTAATTTCAGAGTTGTTTTTCTGGTCTGATTTTTATAAAGGTTCTTAGGCAGGGTCAGGGGTCATGGAATTTATGTGTCGCTTTGCCACTATTCGGGTATGAATTATGGCCGGCATTATTTGGTCTCAAATATCCTAGCAGGTTTTGTATAAGTTGTTAGGCTCATGGTCGGTATTTCATGACCCACTTTCATATTTTCTACTGGTAAATTGCCCTGAAGTGTATGCGTTTTGTTGGTTTTGGGTGTAGCGTTCTCTCCTTTTTATTTTTATTTTGTGAATTATTAGAGTTGTAACTTCGAGGGATTGTTGTAGTTCTAGGTCGTTTAGGCTGACATAATATTCCAGAGTTGTAATGTCTAGCTTCTTGCTAGTTTAATTAGGATCGGTTAATGTGAGTTTGGGCATGAAAGTTCATGAAAGAAACCTTAATCACAAACGTAGTGAACATCTGCTAACTGGACCTAATCCTCTAGCATTTAATAGTAACCACTTTGCTCATCATAAGACATGGATTATACCAAACAATGCAAAAAACACTTTGGTTTACTTACACATAGTTCAGTATTGTAAGATCAAACTGTGTCTTAATACTATTCAAGGACCAATATTTTCAAATGTCTATGTTAAGCTAGTAGCGAAACATTTGAGTGAAATTTGTGAGAGCTGTGCGGTTTATCTTCCATTTGAAATAAGTTCTGTCATACACATTTATAAAGTTACATGATTTGTTTTTTGGAGTTCACATAATTGTTAACAATTTCATCGTCAACGTGGTGTTTGTTTTACCCCTGTGTCAAACTTTGCTGCACAAAACAGTGAAGCATATATTTAGAGTAGCACACAAGGAACTGTAAAAATCATATACTCCATGAAAATGTTTGATGCATATAGAACTAATGAAGGTATAGTACATGCTAGAATGATGACAACATAATGCATAATAAGAAAATTGTACGTACACGGAATTCATACAATTAAACATTAGCTTATATCATAAGGAGCCCAAATCCCACCATAGAGACAACGCTCATTATCTTTAGTGTTGCAGCTGATCCTGGTTTATATTCATTTTCAGATGGAGGTGCTGGTGAATCACCTGATGATGGAGGAGTGCGTGCTGGAGGTGCTGGTGAATCACCGGATGATGGAGGAGTGCGTCCGGTTGTTGGTGGGCCAGAAGCTGCTGCCACCGTTGTAATCTCAACTTTCATTCCTTGACCACAATGACCAGCTGTCCCACAAATGAAATACCGGCTTCCTGCATCTGTTAGTGGAATGGTAGTTGGTGAAGCACCGTTAGTCGATATGGGGTTACTTGCTGAGCAAGAATCGTAGTTGTCCTTGGACACTTCTAATACGTCGTGGGAACCACCATATGTGAAAACTGCAAGAACAAAACATCAAGTTTGTTAATGTGGTCTGTGGCGCTTTGTATATGTATTTTATAAAACTGATCATCATTTGATCCTGTATAATCAAGATCAACATAATCAAAATTATAAAATGTTTAACAAATTCGATCTACAATATTTTCGGTACAAAGGTTAGTAGTTTACCTAAATTATCGCCTACAGTAAATGTTTCGGCCGAAGCCCAGGATTCAAGGTCAGTTGATGTGTCCCATCCTCCACTTGGCCGTCCGACGTTGTGATCCACGGCTAATACCAACTGAAAGAGTATCGTTGTAGAAACGATGCTCATCAGGATTTTGGTCATCATTGCACGGGCCATCAATGTGTTCTATTGGTCGAAAAGTTGAATTTAGTGAGGGATATGATGTGAGTTTTGAGTTGAAGAACATCACATACATATATACATGTGCATGTTATTAGTTTACTTGTTTAATTATTACACGAACATGTATTGATTCCACAGTTGGAATTGATTTGGTAAATGGAAGGTATAATTGCTGATTTTAGAACCCATTTTGTGATCGTGCCTGCATGTTGGTTGTTTACATGACTTTGATATAATAATTATAAACCATGATTATCTGTTTGTTATACGTGCTTCCAAATATGTTTCTGATAGTTGACCTTTTCTTTTCTATTTTTCTAATTTTTTCCAAATTTAATAAGTTTCTTTATGTATGTTATTCCGAGTTCGGACAATCAATTTCTTACATTTTATCGGGTAAGTAATGCCATACAAACGATTCTTAGATGCTACTGTATGTCATAGGGTGAGTAGAGCAAGAACCGTCGAGCCTTTCAGGATTTGATAAGGTATCCTATGAAAATTGATGTTACTGTATATCAAATCCTGAAGTCCTTAAGGCATAAAAATAGGTATGTCATTTATGCTTTATCAAATCCTTAAGTCCTTAAGATAGTACATGGAGTTGCTATTGAAATTCTACCATAATTCCTATGGTATTTATGCCACTACAAGAAAAAGGGGCTTACAGGACGCCTGTTAGTGTCCTATAAAGTTAGTTTATAGTACCTCTCACCTTATAGGACCAAAATAAAAGTGTCTCATAGGAAGGGGTTGTAATAAATATTTAGGACGCTTATCTGCGTCCTTATAAAGTCGAACATTTTAAAACTAATTCTTTGGTCCCATAACGGTGTTTATACGACCATAATGGTGTCCTAATAGACCACTTAATAAGATGCTATCCGGTGTTCTAATATATGCGCACCTCTCTCTTATGTTTTGGGACACGTAGGCGAGTCCTAACACACATTTTCTTAGGACGAAAATGTAATGGATTAAGTCTTATTTTAGTACCAAGAAAAGAGTCCTAATAAATAGTTGAATTACAAAAGCATTGTATACCATGTTTAATTAATATCATTAGTGTTCTAACAAGTGACGTTATAAAACACTTCATGTGTATGCAACATATATGTCACTCCTTATTTCAAGATTAGAAATACAAGAAAATCAACTAAACAAAATTTGAAAGCAAATGAACACAAAGATATGATTCGATAGAGAAAAAAGATTTCATATAAATTTCGTTTACATAAGAGAAGTTTTCAACCAAATTGTAAATAACATCCAAGATAGAAAATCTTACAACATTCTAACATAAATGGGAGAAAAAAGAAACAGATGTAACAAAAGGGGAAACTAGGATCTGATTCTTTAAAGTCATCATCTATTGCCCATCTTCATCATGCGCCAGACACCTACAAACAAAAAGGTCATATTTAATACGGTGTAAAGTTGTAGTTTATATATTGACGAGTATAACAAGGTAGCCTAACGAAACAACTACCACATACTATAGTTATAGGTCACACTATCAAGTAAAAAGACAAGCTACTTAAAACATATTTACCCATATCAAGATGATAATGGCAGTCATTTTAAGGTAAGTACAAAACAGATGATAGCCATTCTTATAGCATCAAACTTCTTTTCCATACATATATAAGTGAATTACTAACACATATATTAGGCTAAGATTAGACGTATTAAATATATAGAGGAAATCTTCACAATATTCTTTTTAGAAAACAAACATATTATTTGGTATGTAATTTTCTTCCCTTTGTTTAACCACCCACTGTACCCACTTTATCATGTAGTGATATGATATCTATAGATTTAGTATCTTGCTTCACACCAGGCCAACGCTAAATCATTCCCACTAGGCCACCCATTTTAGTGTAGTTTTGTAAGAAAGAGCATGCATGTAGATAAGCTTATATGCATACAAATGAGGCAATAACAGACTCTTTAACCCGCTGCGTTACAGTTTAAAAGTCTATATAATACGCGATCATGAACGATAAACATGTAAAAGCTTTTAAAGCAATAAAATCATGCAACTAACATGGGGCCTTAAACATGAAAGAAATTAGAAAGCGTGGATCATCACTCTTGATATGCAAGTAGCCAAAACATTACGGGACCAACTAAACGAATAGTACCTCACATTTGCAGATTTGCATACGACACACATAAGTTATCACCACTGAGCACGAAGTGAACTAACACACAAATTCAGAACATAACCACTGAAGAAACCAATTAATTATTACTACTAATAGCAATGCTATTCATACAATGATTCTTTAATTCAATATCACATACCAACGCAAACTTCACACACTTGCTCAAATCAATTCTTAACAAATTAACACAAGTAACCAAAAGTATGTGTGGTTGGCATTCAGATCAAAAGAGAATAGTAATTCCTAATTGTATAAAACATTTATATAGCTCCAAACACTCACTATGGTAATGGTGACTACAAAAATAAAAATCGATACTAAGAATCAAGTGTAATAGAATTTAAGAGATCGAATACCTTTGAAAGAATATGTATAAACATAATCAAATGATGAAAAAACACCTACAAAATGGCGAGCCTAAGATTATTGCCATTTTCTTTTATACGAAGTGATGGCACTGCCTTGAGAACAGGGAGGTAAAGAAGAAAATAAAGAGACAAGCTGGAGCAATTTTCTGTGTATTTCCCAATGCCAAGAACTTGAATTTAAACATGCTAAGAATGTGGGTTCATCACCCATATCCCTTATTTTATGCCACTACTCTAATCATGTGATAACTGTCCTAATATGCAGGAGACTTCTTCAAAGTGAAACAATGCAAAACAATGCAGTAAAGTAAAGGGAAACGTGGAATCATGAGTCAATCCATATATCTCACAGGTTTCTTGACTTCTCTTACGGGCCTTGCTTGGGCCTGAGTTATCTGCTGATGTGGGCTAGGCGACGGGACATGTTGGACCGTATCATCCCCCTCTCCTTCAGAATTTACATTGTCCTCAATGTAATCGCAATCTGGAAATTGCAGCTTAAGTGAAGCCAAATTTTCCCATGTCGCCTCTTCTAAATTATGCTTCTCCCACTTGACTAAAACCTCAGGATCGCCTTTCGAGTTGAGACGTGAGCTGATTATGGCTTCTGGTAAAAACGCCAAGTCTTCCTTTGGATCAAAGGTAGCTAGGTTGCCTTTAGAGTCTGCCATTGTGCCATAGGATGGTTTCAATAATGAAACATGAAATACTGGGTGTATTTTCGATCCAGCAGGTAACTCGAGTTTGTAGGCAACTTCCCCTATCCGCTCGATGACCTTGTAAGGGCCATAAAAAAGTCGCGAAAGCTTATGGTTGGTACGGTTGTGGACTGAGGTTTGCCTGTACTTGTGTAAGCGAAGATAAACAAATTCACCAACCTCAAATTGCTTGTCCAGTCGATGTTTGTTGGCGTGTGTGACCATCTTCTGTTTGGACACTTCGATGGACTGCTTCAAGGAGCTCATGATTTTCTGATGTTCGAGGAGAGAATTCTCTATGGATCCTGTTGTGGTCGACCCCGGTAGATAATTATGTATTGACGTGACATCGCGTCCATACAACGCTTTGAAAGGGGACATGTTGATTGATGAGTGATGACTAGTGTTGTAGCAAAACTCAGCCAAATATAACAGTTTTGCCCATGTGCGCGGCTCATCAAAAACAAATGCACGTAAATACATTTCCAAACAGCGGTTAACGACTTCGGTTTGGCCGTCCGTTTGTGGATGGTAAGCGCTGGAGTGTACTAGTTTCGTGCCCATCAGTTTAAATAACTCTTTCCAGAACCGACTGAGAAACAACGGATCTCTGTCCGAGACAATGGTCTTTGGGAGCCCGTGTAAACGATAGATCTCATGCATAAAGATTGAAGCCAAGGTAATAGCAGTGTAATTAGGAGACAAAGGAAGAAAGTGCGCATACTTTGAAAGCCGGTCGACGATGACCCATATACAAACTTTCCCTTTGGACGGCGGTAACTGTGTGATAAAATCCATTGATATGTCGTGCCATGGCTGTGATGGTGTTGGAAGCGGCTGAAGGAGACCATATGGTTTATGATTGGGATGTTTGATAGCTTGGCAAACTGTACAACTTTTAACAAAGTTTGCAACATCCTTCTTTAGCCCTAGCCATGTGAAAGTACTTGAGAGCCTCTTTACAGTTGCGTTGATACCGGCGTGGCCACCAATAAATGATGAATGGAATTCTGCGAGGAGTTGTTCGCGAATCTTGGAAATCGGGGGAATAAACAATTTCCCTGTAATGAAAACAAGCCCGTCACGAAACACATGGTTCGGAAAGGCAGTGGGGTCGGCGGTAACACTAGCTGTAAATTCTTTGCCTTTTGGGTCAGTGGCATAGTAATCACGAATGTCGTCGAGCCATGTGGCAGTAGGGTAGGAGATAGCTAGCATGGAAGGAATATCGACCCGGCTAAGCGCATCAGCCACTGTATTTTCTCTACCCGGTTTGTAAAGGACTTCGAAGTCATACCCCAAGAGTTTTGTGACCCATTTCTGCTGTTCTGGTGACTGTATTGTTTGTGTGAGGATATGTTTGAGGCTATGATGATCCGTATAAATGCGGAACCGACGACCCAATAAATATTGACGCCACTTCTTAACTGCCTCCGTGATGGCGTAAAACTCCTTTGTATACGTGGACTGACCCTGCATGGTTTGGCATAACTTTTTGCTGAAGAAGGCAATTGGTTTATTTTCTTGCGATAGAACTGCCCCAATAGCCTTACCCGAGGCATCGGTTGTAACATCAAAAGGTTTTGTGAAGTTTGGAAGTGCCAAGGTGATAAGTTGCTGCATGTTAGCTTTTAACTCTTTGAAGGCGGCATCGGCGGAATCCGTCCATTCAAAATCCTTCATCTTCAGAATGTCGGTTAGGGGGGCGGCTATTTGTGCATAATGCGGAACAAACCGTCGGTAGTAACCTGTAAGACCCAAGAATGCCCGTATAGTGGTGAATGAAGAGGGTTGTGGCCATTGTTGGATGGCTGCTATCTTCTCGGCTTCCGGTGCTACTCCCTGACCTGAAATTCGATGACCCAAAAACGAGATATCTGTGACCCCAAAAACACATTTAGAAGCTTTCGCATGAAATTGATGCTCTTGTAGTTTGTGAAATACATAACGGAGGTGCGTGTAGTGTTCTTCACGGGTACTACTGTATATCAATATATCATCGAAGAAAACCAACACAAAGTGACGGAGCACCGGACGAAATAAGTCATTCATGGCAGATTGAAATGTGGAGGGTGCGTTCGTGAGACCGAACGGCATCACTAGGAACTCATAATGGCCATCCGTTGTTCGAAAGGCTGTCTTGTGGACGTCGGCTTCAGCGACGCGTATTTGATGATATCCTGAGCGCAAGTCTATCTTGGAGAACACTGTTGCGCCGTGTAGTTCATCCAAGAGCTCGTCAATTGTTGGAATGGGAAATCTATCTTTGACTGTGACCGTGTTCAAGGCGCGGTAGTCTACACAAAAACGCCAAGAACCGTCTTTCTTTTTTACTAACAAAACAGGGGATGAAAAAGGGCTTTGGCTGGGTCGAATGATTCCATCTTGTAGCATTTCAGTGATGAGTTGTGTCATGATCTGTTTTTGGAAGTGGGGGTATCGATATGGTCGTACATTGACGGGGTCAGTGGTGAGTAAGGGAATGTGATGGTCGTGGTGTCTGGTTGGTGGGAGGGTGTGTGGTGTTGCAAAAATGGTTTGGAATAGATCTAATAAGGCTGTAATGTGGGGGTCGGCATTAGTGTCGTTTGGTTTGGGTGTGATTGGTTGTGGTTCCATGGTGAGGGTATGAATGGATGCAACGAAGTCATGTTTGAGCATAGTGGATAACGAGCTCAAGGAAACCTGTTGGTTTCGTGGTTCTCCTCGTAAAGTACATTGCTTTCCATTCTGTATAAATGAGATTTGTGGGACTGAGAAATCAGCCGTGATGGTTCCGAGTGCACCCAACCACGAGATACCCAAGACAACATCGGCCCCTTCTACTGGAAGCACAAAAAAGGGAATTGTGAATTTAGTTTTCTGAAGTTGGAGAGTGACGTCTGAGCAATACTCTGAGCACTGAATAAACTGGCCATTGCCAACCATAACTCTGAATGGTTCCAACGGCTCGCGTGAGAGATTTAAGTATGCTGCTATGCGTGGTTGCACAATATTATGGGTGCTACCACAATCGATTAGCACCGTGACTGGGTATTTGTTGATGAAGCCCGTGATTCGTAAGGTTTGAGAGGACGACATACCAAAATATGCGGCTGCGGATAAGGACCACAATTGTGGTGTTAGCGTTTCTTCCAAATTGTGCAACTGCGGAACGGGGATGTTTGGATCCGGTAGAGGTCGTTGGTCGTCGTTATCCACGATGATAAGGAACTGGGGTGGGGAACACTTGTGGCCGGGGACAAATTTTTCTGGGCAACGAAAGCAAAGGCCTTCTTTGCGGCGTTGCTGGAGGGCTTCGGGTGAGAGTTTTGTAAACGGTAACGGTTTTGGTGGGTTATGAGGGAGGGTTGGTTCTGTATTGGAATAGGGTTTGTGGATGGAGGTTGATTGAGGTGTAGTGGAAGAAGGGTTTGACGTGGGGGTGGTGGAGAATGGTTTGGGGAAGTATGGGCTTTTAGGTTTAGGTTGGTGTGATATTTTGTCTTCCACAAGTTGGGCCAGGCCACATGCATCGTGAAACGTAGTGGGTTTAAGGATCGCTAGTTCAGTTTGGATCTCTGGTTTAAGACCCGAGATGAAGCAATTCTTTAGGGTTTGTGGGGATAACCCGGTGACTCGGTTACTGAGTTTTTCGAACTCCGTTTGATAGGTGCGAACCGTGGTGGTTTGGTGTAATTTGAGGAGCGTTGCTTCATGGTTTTCGTATGAAGACGGACCGAAACGGGTTTCAATCTGGTGTTTAAATGCATCCCAGGATCCGAGGAGTTGGTTACTGTCTAAGTGCTGGTACCAGGCGAGAGCATCGCCAGAAACATGGAACGCTACTAGTGCTATTCGTTCCTCCGGTGGAATCTTGTAGTACGAGAAAAAGCTTTCTGCCTGAAAAATCCAACCGAGGGGGTTTGTGCCATCGAACGATGGAAGCAGAATTTTGGGTGGTCGTGGGTTGTTCGAGTAGGACGAGGAAGTGGGTTCCTTGTTTTTCGGAAAGTTGATGTGTGGCGTTTTGTTGGTGTTAGTGTTTAGGTTGTCCGAAAGATTTGCGATGTGGGTAACTAAGTTTGCGGTGGTCGCTGTTTGGGAATCAATTTTGGTTGTTAAGGATTTGGTGGCTTCAATTAAGGCAGTCAGTTGAGTTGTGTTGCGGTCTGCCGCGGTGTTGGTGGCTGAAATGAGTTGAGTTAGGAGATCGGTGAGTGGTGGTTGGTTATCATCACCGGTGGTATCCCGGCGGGGTGGCATGGCGGTAGGTGAGTTGAGAATGAAAGCACCAAATGATGGCACTGCCTTGAGAACAGGGAGGTAAAGAAGAAAATAAAGAGACAAGCTGGAGCAATTTTCTGTGTATTTCCCAATGCCAAGAACTTGAATTTAAACATGCTAAGAATGTGGGTTCATCACCCATATCCCTTATTTTATGCCACTACTCTAATCATGTGATAACTGTCCTAATATGCAGGAGACTTCTTCAAAGTGAAACAATGCAAAACAATGCAGTAAAGTAAAGGGAAACGTGGAATCATGAGTCAATCCATATATCTCACAGGTTTCTTGACTTCTCTTACGGGCCTTGCTTGGGCCTGAGTTATCTGCTGATGTGGGCTAGGCGACGGGACATGTTGGACCGTATCACGAAGCATGTCCTATTACTTTTAAATATGATACTATACGAAAATTAGTTTACCATCTCATTCATCTTTGTCTTGTTCCAAAATCATGTATCGAGATCTAAGTTTAACCGATTCATCCTCTATCATATCATTGATAATACCTACAAAATTAATTTATATACATGATGGAGTAAATAAAACAAAGATTAAACATAATATAGTACTTATACATTAAATTAAAAGATTAGTTGTTGCCTACTTGCCTTTCAAGTTTAAACAAAAGATTGGCTAGTATAAATCTTCCGACGAAAGAGGGAGACAGTTAGAGTCATTTTGGGAAGTTTTGATAAAAGTTAGAGGGAAATTAAAATTGAAGTCATTTCATTTTTGCTTTTTTGACTAATAGAGCGGGAAGTTTCCCTCCTTCGTAAAAAATGTCAAAATCATTCATTTTCATCATACTATTATTAAATGACAAGCTATTACATAGTTAATATTATGGAATATATTAGCTAATCCTTCTGTCTTAATTTACTTGTCCATTATTAATTTTTTTATTTAATTTTAACCATAAATTATTATTTTTTGTTTGAGTAAACTACATTTTGGTCCTCGTAGTTTGTCGGTTCTTTCACTTTTGGTCCATTTTTCAAAAAAGTAACGTAGCTTTTCCAACCTCCGACTACTCTTTCACTTTCAGTCATTGTTATAAATAGCGTGAAGCGTAGCGTAGAGGCACTTCCAATCTACAAGCTACAGAAGCTATAGCGAAGCTACGGTGTTTTCTGAAGCGTGATATATATCGGCGTAAAATATAACTAAATTAGTAATAATATAGCAAGTTTACAAAAGACGGTATACATAAGACATTAAATCTGTTAGTTAATAACGTATTCTTTACATGAAACAAAATGAAGCAAGATGTTAATTCAATTTTAAAACAAAATCCGCTTATAGTTACTCAAAATTTTATTTTCATATTAAAATTACTAAGTCTAAGTCTAGTAAATAGCTCAAAACTAGTAAACAAGCCAAATTCCTAAAAATATGCAAAATATTCAAGAAAAAGCGCCACGCTACGCGCTATAGCACGCTATATCACGCTTTATTCCGCTTTTTAGCACGATACACCTAGAGAAGACGCTTTAGTCTGTTTCGTAACGTGGAGGTCACGCTTCACACTATATCCCGCTATAGCGCTCTATTTAGAACCATGCTTTCAGTTCATTTTTCATTGACTATTAGTTTGACCAGTTAAAACATATAAAATAACGATAATACCCATATCTTATTACAAAAATAACTAATATGATTTCATTTATTATTATTATTATTATTATAAAACATCACTTTATTAGAATAATAGGATTTACAAAAAGTTTGTGGGAATCCGAGATACATTCTGAGCCCCCACAATTTTAACGATAGCAAAACTAATTCTATTAAAAATATGAGCAGTATCACGTGCTCGAATGTCTCCTTTATTATTATTTATTATTATTATTATTATTTTTATTTTTTTATTATTATAAACATCACTTTATTAGAATAATAGGATTTACAAAAAGTTAGTGGGAAGCCTAGAAACAATTTGGGCTCCCACTCCTCCAGCAATAGCAAACCCGATCCTATTAAACATATAACAAGCACCACGTGACCGAATATCTTGAGTCATAGAGTATATTCGGATCCACTTTAGTAAGTTCACCGCATCCTTCTCAAGCTCCCCGAAAGAAGAGAATGAGAAGGGGAGAAAACCATATCCAATATCGGCACACTTACCCTCATATTTGACACGCTTACGTTGTGTAGCCTCAACCACCACACGTCCCGGTACAAAATCAATCATCCCAGTTTGCGTCAAGGGAGATGAACCTGTCATATCTACACAAACATCAGTTCCTCTATTCCAAGGGTAGAGCAATATATCAGCTGGACGTAAGGGTTTGTCCCGCCATCCACAAAGCCCAATATCCACTTATTATTATTATTATTATTATTATTGTTATTATTATTATTATTTATTTTTTATTATTTTTTATTTATTTTTTATTCTTTTATTATTTTTTATTTTTTTTATTTTTTTTTTTTATTTTTTTTTTTTTTATTTTTTTATTTTTTTTATTTTTTATTTTTTTTTATTTTTTTTTTTATTTTATTTTATTTTTTTTTATTTTATTTTTATTTATTTTTATTTTATTATTATTATTATTATTATTATAATCCATCACTTTATTACAAACAAAAAGGGATTTACAACAAATTGGATGAGACTCGAGATACGATCTGCGCTCCCACCCCTTTAGCAATGGTAAAACCTATTCTATGAAAAATATGTACAGCAGCGCGCGCTCCAATGTCTTGAGCCTTAGAAAATCTCTAGATCCCCTTCATCAACGCAACTGCATCTTCATGTAACTCCCCTAAAGAAGAAAAGGAGAAAGGAAGAAACCCATATCCGAGAGCTGCACACTTAGCCAAATACTTGCATCGTTTACGTTGTGCAGCATCAATCACAGCTCGGCCAGGAACAAAGTCATTCATCCCCGTACGAGTCAAAGGAGAAGAACCAGTCAGATCAACGCACACATCTTTTCCCCCCTCCCAAGAATAAAACAAAAATATCTGCCAGATGTAAGGCATTATCAGGTCCTCTATTTAATCCAATATTAACTTGCTTTCCGACAGATATCCCTGAACGGTAACATATATCAGCAAGAGTATCACGTACTAAATTGTGATGATGCTTAATCCCAACGATGCCAGCACACGATACCGCATAAAAAGTTATTAGAATAATAGGATTTTACATAAAATTAGTGGGGAGTCGTGATACAATCTAAGTCCCCACTCCTTTAGTTAAAGCAAAACTAATCCTATTGAAAATATGAAAAACGCCACGTGCTTACGAAGAAACCCATGTCCGATAGCCGTACACTTATCCATATATTTAACACGTTTACGTTGTGCAGCATCAACCACCGCATGACCGGGCACGAAATCAGCCATACCGATTTGCGTCAAAGGTGAAGATCTAGTTAGGTTCACGCAGACGTTAAGCCGTCCATCCCATTAATAGGGTAATATATCTTGTGGACGTAATGGTCTATCACAACCCCCATCCAACCCTATATCAATTTCCTTACCAGCTGAAATTGCCAAACAATAACAAATGTCAACAAGTGTATTGCGTACGACATTTGACGATGTTTAATACCAACAATACCAGCACACAAAACCATATGGTCGCCATAAATATCCCCAACAAAACCATTGAGCAAGCTAAGCAAGGCTTCGAAATTGAAAATAAAAGGATACCTAATCGATAACACAGAACACAACGATAAGTCTTACCGTTCATAGTTTTTCCCAACCTAGAAATACGAACCGACCTTAGCCAGTCAGAGGTGTGATCCTCTATTTGAGATCTCTATAAGGCCATCTTTCGAGTTGATAAGGAAAAGTGGATTCTACATTTTTGTAACCCGTGTGAAATATATATATGCCATTCTTTTCATGAATTTGGGGGCAGCGATCTTACTTGGATTGCTCAAGCGGTCAGTCTCCATAGAGGTATTGAAGACAGATAAGGCATCATCAAAAATATGTCCAGAAGCTATCATTTACTTTCTTTAAGTTCTAAAACCTTATCGTTTTAAAACATTGTTTCTGCTGATTTACTTGAGCACTCTCTTGGACCTATTAATTTGTTAATTTTATTTGAAATATTTAGGTTTTGTTTATAACTTTTATAAAAGAATAGTTACTCGTATTATATATAAGAATACATTATCATCGGGTTAAGCATCAGTTCAAAACTGAACCGAACCAAAAACCAAATTTGGGAAAAACACAAACCAAAATTGAGCCGAATAAACCGGAACCGAACCGAGACCGACCGAACAGAAAAAAGTCAACCAAAAATATAGTTTAGGCGTATTTTTCATCTTTTAACCCGAAACCAAACCGAAACGGTAAAAAACAACATAAATAAACAAAACCGAACCAAAGATGCTCGGTTCAAGTGTGGTCATTTCGGTTCGTTTCAATTTTTGATTGGTTTTGTATCATCATTTGTAAACACATTACTACAATTTAATAAAACCAAGTTACATATTATAAAAAGTACATTAATTGCACAATAAAGCTTTCTTGAAGCAAACTACAAACATTAAATTCAATATTTAAATGTCATCTTCAGATATTCATCGCCATTTAGTACATGCTTGCTTAATACTCGTTCTCTTGTTCATATTCGTTAACAGTGTCTAGACGTTGGTTGCTTACTTCGCTCGAGCCATAACACATAAATATTTAAAATTATTCAATTTACTCGCTTTTATAAATATATATCAATGAAAAACTCAATATTTATACTTCAATAAAAATTTCAATAAAAACTTTTGTTAGACTCTTGAGCAACTATCATGTTAATGACATACTAACAACAATATTAACGCTTATCCATTCAAAATCATATTTACTTATAAATGTCATATTGTTGTAACTTCATTATACATAAGTATTAGTTTAGTTGTATGTTATTACATAAAAATAACACGTAACTTTGAGAAAATACTATATTTTTTCAAAAAAAATCTCGAGCTTTAGGCTTTGTTACACGTCAACTAAAGCGGTGAATATTCTGATAGTTTCGTATATCATACTATTTCAAGTACACATAATCATTTCTCAATACTTAATTCATTTGGATCATGATATAAATGTCTAAGCTAGATAACACCATCAAACAAGTCACACCGTAAACATATTTGGTTTAGGACTTGTATATTGTATTCTATGACATTTAATCATAACATAACCCTAGAGAATAAGCCTCCTCTAATATCTAATAATAGGATCCATTTTTTATGCGTCCTATAAAGTTCCGTAATAATAAAACCGTGATGAATAAGCGTCCTATAAAATCTAATATATTGGGACCTTTGTTTTAAGTGTCCTATTATGTATTATCTTAATAAGACCCTACTAAAAACGTGTTTTATAAATTAGTTTATTAGGATCCTCATATTTAGTGTCCTATTAAAAGCAACTTAATGAGACTTAATATTTAATTGGTTGTATAAACTGTCTGTCAGGACGCTGAATAATAAGGGGTCCTACAAAAGGGTCCTAAAAGTCCCTTTTTCTTGTAGTGTGCTCTGCAATCTATTGCTACTGTATTTGCAGTTTCCCTCTAAAAATAGATGTTGCACTTTGAAGGAAAAATAGTGATATTGCAGCACGTGCCCTAGATTATTTG
The DNA here is from genome assembly GCA_025667525.1 of Glebionis coronaria. Lineage (NCBI taxonomy): Eukaryota > Viridiplantae > Streptophyta > Magnoliopsida > Asterales > Asteraceae > Glebionis > Glebionis coronaria. The sequence goes on along the minus strand of CM046874.1, from coordinate 111,414,001 downwards.
GAATTTCTGTTCCTGTTGTCCATGTTGACAGGTCTTGCATCATATCTCCAGGATCGATTTGATCAAACAGCCATTACGAAACAATCATTATATCATCATCAGTAAATAATAGGAACAAAGAAGATGAACCCTAATAAATGTGTTCTTATTGAATGGGTTGAATTGTGATTTACATATTCCTATCTATATATACTGAAAGAATCGGTGCCAATAAAGTGACACGACGTTTCTGTAAAAGTAAAAGCTACAACTATTCTACCATATAACCGTTTCTTAACAGTTGCCTAATCTAGGGTTTGTTGGCCTGGGGCCCAATCCAGCAAGTGTACAGGCTTCATGTTTCTGGGCCTGTTCTTTATCCTTCTTGTTGTCTTTCTATGTCGACTTGCAGCCCTTAACACAACAATAAACCAGATTGTTATTCTTATGTCGAAGATTAATAAGATTAATCTCCAACATTCCCCCTTAATCTAATTAATCTTTGTGTCCTTCTTATTCCTTCTGATCTTCCTTCTTTTCCGAAATCCGCTGCCTCTTTTCTCTTCTTCTTTCTTTCATCTTCAAAACAGCATCCATGGCAGATTCTTGAGTGTTCTCCTTTTTGCGGGGCGAATTAAACCAACTGTCTTTCCTGCAGTTCTTTGGTTTCCTAATTCCCGGGCAAAACTGAACAAACCTCCTCTTCTAACTCTGCTTCTTTTCCTTCTGTGCTTCTTGAATGATGATTCTTTCTTCTTTTGCAAAAAAAACAACATACCATATTTCCTTTGTTGTCCTTCCATGTTGTTCTTTCCTTCTATTGCAATAAAAGACGCAGCAGCCATTGGTTCTTTCTGTTCTTCTAATCTTGAATCTGCCCCCTTTTTTCAAAAGGCAAGATCTTCTTGATTGATCATGAATTGTTGTTGTTTGATCCCTTGCGCTCTGATACCAATGTTGACAGGTCTTGCATCATATCTCCAGGATCGATTTGATCAAACAGCCATTACGAAACAATCATTATATCATCATCAGTAAATAATAGGAACAAAGAAGATGAACCCTAATAAATGTGTTCTTATTGAATGGGTTGAATTGTGATTTACATATTCCTATCTATATATACTGAAAGAATCGGTGCCAATAAAGTGACACGACGTTTCTGTAAAAGTAAAAGCTACAACTATTCTACCATATAACCGTTTCTTAACAGTTGCCTAATCTAGGGTTTGTTGGCCTGGGGCCAATCCAGCAAGTGTACAGGCTTTATGTTTCTGGGCCTGTTCTTTATCCTTCTTGTTGTCTTTCTATGTCGACTTGCAGCCCTTAACACAACAATAAACCAGATTGTTATTCTTATGTCGAAGATTAATAAGATTAATCTCCAACATTCCCCCTTAATCTAATTAATCTTTGTGTCCTTCTTATTCCTTCTGATCTTCCTTCTTTTCCGAAATCCGCTGCCTCTTTTCTCTTCTTCTTTCTTTCATCTTCAAAACAGCATCCATGGCAGATTCTTGAGTGTTCTCCTTTTTGCGGGGCGAATTAAACCAACTGTCTTTCCTGCAGTTCTTTGGTTTCCTAATTCCCGGGCAAAACTGAACAAACCTCCTCTTCTAACTCTGCTTCTTTTCCTTCTGTGCTTCTTGAATGATGATTCTTTCTTCTTTTGCAAAAAAAACAACATACCATATTTCCTTTGTTGTCCTTCCATGTTGTTCTTTCCTTCTATTGCAATAAAAGACGCAGCAGCCATTGGTTCTTTCTGTTCTTCTGATCTTGAATCTGCCCCCTTTTTTCAAAAGGCAAGATCTTCTTGATTGATCATGAATTGTTGTTGTTTGATCCCTTGCGCTCTGATACCAATGTTGACAGGTCTTGCATCATATCTCCAGGATCGATTTGATCAAACAGCCATTACGAAACAATCATTATATCATCATCAGTAAATAATAGGAACAAAGAAGATGAACCCTAATAAATGTGTTCTTATTGAATGGGTTGAATTGTGATTTACATATTCCTATCTATATATACTGAAAGAATCGGTGCCAATAAAGTGACACGACGTTTCTGTAAAAGTAAAAGCTACAACTATTCTACCATATAACCGTTTCTTAACAGTTGCCTAATCTAGGGTTTGTTGGCCTGGGGCCAATCCAGCAAGTGTACAGGCTTCATGTTTCTGGGCCTGTTCTTTATCCTTCTTGTTGTCTTTCTATGTCGACTTGCAGCCCTTAACACAACAATAAACCAGATTGTTATTCTTATGTCGAAGATTAATAAGATTAATCTCCAACATTCCCCCTTAATCTAATTAATCTTTGTGTCCTTCTTATTCCTTCTGATCTTCCTTCTTTTCCGAAATCCGCTGCCTCTTTTCTCTTCTTCTTTCTTTCATCTTCAAAACAGCATCCATGGCAGATTCTTGAGTGTTCTCCTTTTTGCGGGGCGAATTAAACCAACTGTCTTTCCTGCAGTTCTTTGGTTTCCTAATTCCCGGGCAAAACTGAACAAACCTCCTCTTCTAACTCTGCTTCTTTTCCTTCTGTGCTTCTTGAATGATGATTCTTTCTTCTTTTGCAAAAAAAACAACATACCATATTTCCTTTGTTGTCCTTCCATGTTGTTCTTTCCTTCTATTGCAATAAAAGACGCAGCAGCCATTGGTTCTTTCTGTTCTTCTGATCTTGAATCTGCCCCCTTTTTTCAAAAGGCAAGATCTTCTTGATTGATCATGAATTGTTGTTGTTTGATCCCTTGCGCTCTGATACCAATGTTGACAGGTCTTGCATCATATCTCCAGGATCGATTTGATCAAACAGCCATTACGAAACAATCATTATATCATCATCAGTAAATAATAGGAACAAAGAAGATGAACCCTAATAAATGTGTTCTTATTGAATGGGTTGAATTGTGATTTACATATTCCTATCTATATATACTGAAAGAATCGGTGCCAATAAAGTGACACGACGTTTCTGTAAAAGTAAAAGCTACAACTATTCTACCATATAACCGTTTCTTAACAGTTGCCTAATCTAGGGTTTGTTGGCCTGGGGCCCAATCCAGCAAGTGTACAGGCTTCATGTTTCTGGGCCTGTTCTTTATCCTTCTTGTTGTCTTTCTATGTCGACTTGCAGCCCTTAACACAACAATAAACCAGATTGTTATTCTTATGTCGAAGATTAATAAGATTAATCTCCAACAGTCCAAAATGAAACCGACCCAACTAAACAGAAAACACCCGATCCGACTGGAGTCCCATTCGTTTTGGTTTCGGTCCAACTCTTCCGCACATTTCAGCTTGATTCGGTTCAGGCCAGTCCTGTTCGGTCCGGGTTGTTTGACCCGATGCGCAGCCCTAAAGGAGGTTGTCTAGATCAGACCTTGATGTCTTCTTTTTCCTCCTATATGCAGTAACATTTTGGCTTCATAGTAAAATGATGAAGCTAGCTGTAATAATTGATCAGTTGGCGTGGGGTATGATAGATTATCTTTACAGCTTCGATTTATTTAGTTGGTGTTGGATCATAACTTAGGGTTAACATATTTGTATATGTTAACCCTAAAATAACTATGGAAAAAGAAAAGATCAAATAAGCTGGCTAAATAAGCCAGAAAATGAAAATAAGCACTATGTTACTAATAAGCTGGAAATGGAAAAATAAAAATACTTTAAAATAAATACCTTGGGAGACTTTTACAGGAAAGTCTCAAGGGCATGTTCGGTTATGTAGTTGTGTGTTAAGTGTTTAGGAAGTCAAGAGGCCTGGGGTTCGATCCAACCTTTTTGCATTTCTGTGATTATATTCTTTAATGCTTTTTCAGAATAAGCGAAGACTAAAATAAGCTACAGCACAAATATCACAGACCAATCATAAACCAAACACAAGCACAGAATCACCAACAACAAGCAAGTATGAAAACAGATTATCACAAAATCAAAATGAATAAAAAAATGGAACAGTGGTACTATCTAATGTGCAACTAGGCTAAGTTTAAGCCAAATTTGGCTTAAGCTATAAGCTGATATTTACGTGCCAACATTATGCATTGTTGTCTTTTCTTTTTCTCGTATTCACACATGACTGAACCAAGTTTATACGGAGTACACAATTTATTATTAGTTGTCATCATTAATATGTATTTCCTAATTTGGAAATACATATAAGTATAGACTTTTCGTTTTTAAAACACAAATTTTTATTATCGCACAGGGCCTCTCAAAATCACGGGACGTCCATAAAAGCAAAATGCACCTAGATTACTGTATTCTCTCGCCACGTTAAAAAACTCAAAAAGTACTAACCGTAAGATTACAGTTTCAGAAAAACTCACAAAATTCTTAAATGTCTTTACACATATGTTATACTTAACTTTTTTGTAGTGCAAACCAAATCTTTAATATTAAATTGTTAACAGTTCATAAAACAAAACTCCAAATGGTTGTTCAATTGTCAATTTACCACTAGTTAATATTAGTAGTATAAGATGTACACGTATGTTATACTTAACTTTTATGTAGTGTAAACCAAATCTTTTCAGCATGTTTTCATTTGTGAACTCTTTTTTATTCTACCTTTAAAAGGGTCAGCAATGGCTATACGTTTTTAATTGTGCTGGAATTAAAAAAAAAGTTAATCTACACACCTATCAAACCATCAAGATAACAATAAGTTAATCTACACGCTTATCGAACCATCAAGATATAAACATATAGTAAATTCTACACGTTTTATCAAACCAATAAAGGATGATGATGAAACTTGTCATTATTTATCCTTTCCCTTTTTATCACAAAGTTGTATTCTAACATTTCCAACTTCTCTTTTTTTACTTCTCATGATTTAGACAACTACTTAGTACTATCTCAACAAAATGTATTTGCAAATCCAACCCCAGCTCTATGATTATATTGAAATATGACACGCCTAACAATGTTCTGACATATAAAAACTGCAAGACGGCAAGACGACGTGGATTGATTAACAATGGATTCATTCTGACAAGAACCAAACTGTATCATCGCTCTAAATCCAAAACCGGTTTACAGCAGGCTCCGGGCTTAAGAAATGTTTTTTGGTGACCATATATTAATGAAGAACCATAACAACCATAAATATAAAATGATTTCGTACATGCCGAAAACCATGATACAACTACTAACAAAAGCAATACTGCTAAAACAGATTTGTAAGATATCGGATACAACAGAGTAGTACTCTGATGATACTAGAAAACGTATATCTGATAGCCCAGATAACTCTGATAAGACTAGGAAACATATGTCTGATGAGGCGTACTTCCATTGATGCATTCCAAATCAGCACAGAAGCTTTCATTGTTCAACATCAGTGTTATTATTTCCAAATTTAGGGACCGTAAATGAAATTTAGATTCAAATTTTGACAAAGCACGAGGATGATCTGTGTAAATTACTCTGCTATAAATTACTACCACTTTGATGTCAGAAATCATAAGTTCACTCCCACCAAAATAAATCATGACTCCTTTCCTAGTACTAATAACTTGTGTTTTGTGGGCTGCAATTGCATCAACCTTCTGCATGAGTTCAAATGCAACCACAAACGAATTTCTCTCATGTATGAACAACCGTATCATCCGGTTTCCAAACGACTCAACATATATATTCACACCAGATATGCCCATGTATTCATCCCTTGTTATGGCTGAGCATAACCCACGATTCAAAAACTTAACTACCCACATAAAGCCGATTGCTATCGTTAAACCTCAGAACGAAGCTGAGATACAAGCTACTATCTTGTGTAGCCAAAAGCACGGACTGCAAGTTCGGGTCAGAAGCGGAGGTCACGACTATGAAGGATTGTCGTATCTCTGCAAAACAGCTTTCGTGGTTATCGACATGGGAAACCTTCGTTCAATTAGTATTGATGTTGAGGACGAAAGTGCATGGGTCCAATCAGGGGTGACGCTAGGACAGCTATACTATAGTATAGACAAAAAAAGTCCGACTCACGGGTTTCCGGCTGGCGTCTGTCCGAGTGTCTGCGTTGGTGGGCACTTTAGTGGTGGAGGGTTTGGTAACTTGGTCAGGAAATATGGCCTGTCTGCAGACAATATTATTGATGCTCTCTTAGTAGATGCAAAAGGGCAGCTTCTCGATAGGGAAGCGATGGGTGAAGACCTGTTTTGGGCCATTAGAGGTGGTGGAGGAGCCAGTTTTGGCGTCATTGTCTCGTGGAAGATCAAGCTAGTTAGGGTTCCTGAGAAAGTTACAGTTTTTAACATTTTGAAGAGCATGGATGATCCAAGGACCACCGAAATCATGCATCAATGGCAACATGTGATGCATAAGATGAAGAAAGAGCTTTTTATCAGACTGATAATTCAGTACGATCATGATAAAAAGAATACATCAGTTCAAGCTCTGTTCAACTCTCTTTTCTTGGGGGAAATCAAAGATTTGATTCCACTGATGAACAAAAAATTCCCTGAATTAGGTCTAAGACCAGAAGACTGCACCGAAATGAGTTGGATTGAGTCGGTTGCCTACTTCGTTGGCTTTGAAAACACAGAAGTGCTAATAGGAAACGGCACAGACCCTTATGTGAGTTACTTCAAGGCAAAAGCTGATTTCGTGACTAAAGCTATACCAAAACAGGTGTTTAAACGGATACACAAAAAGTTACTTCAGCAGAAACTTGTTTTCTTAATACTGGAGCCACTTGGTGGGCGGATGAATGAAATTTCTAAATCTGACATTCCGTTCCCACACCGAAAAGGAAACTTGTACAACATACAATACTTGGTCAGGTGGAATGTCGATGATGTTCAAGCATCACATGAGCATTTACATTGGGTCAGGGCGTTGTATCAGTACATGGAGCCTTATGTTTCGAAACACCCGAGGAGAGCATACCTGAATTACAGAGATTTAGATATCGGAACCAACCGGAAGGGGAACACGAGCTACGTAGAAGCTAGAGTATGGGGTGAGAAATACTTCAAGGGAAACTTCAAGAGATTGGCGCAAGTTAAGAGGAAGGTAGATCCAAAAAACTTCTTTAGAAATGAGCAAAGTATCCCAGTTCTTATGTAATTTCTCAAAGTATCACAATGACCAATAATTATACTCCTTTAATAATAAGTAATCATATATTTCTATTGTAGTACATACCAGTTGCAGAATAATTTGTGTAACTAGTTTAATATGGTGTTTGTGTGACCACTTGTAAAGCCTGTAATTCTGTAAAATTTGATAGGGGTGTTTGGAAAGCTGATTGGGGTGTTTGGTATAGGGTGCTGAACAGATGGCCTTGTGCTATGGAAGGTTTCCTGTTTTGCTAATCATTTGGTTGGTGTTCACTTGAAAGAGTTGGCCAGTAGACATCATTTCCTGTATTGGGGTAATGCTGATTGGTAAAGTCAACATATGATAAGATACTAAATAACAATTACAAAATGAATTTTATACCATCTTAGATGCCAACAGCTCCAATAAGGAAAGAGCATCTCCCAAACTGGACTGTACAATCAAGAACTGATTCTAATTTGTAGGTTGTCATCCCGAGGTTGTTGGTACAGCAGCCACTAAGTTGCTTCAATAGAAGTACAGCGAATTCTTCCATGGACACAGCACTATCAGAAAATTGACACTTGCCGCATTGAGGAAAGCCTGGTGATAATTTTTCTTTTTCACAGTATGCAACTAACGATTTAACTAGTCATTATTAAACTGTAGTCACCATGGGCTAATAACTTTTCTCCACATAAAGCAAACACATGAAAAGTCAATGCGGTCAAATCATAATCCTAGAAATGGTTTGTGACGTTTTACATATAAAGTCAATGCGGTCAAAAGATGCACAAACTGATGCTAAAAGAACCGCCCCAAGTACCAACTGATTGAAAGCTTTAGAGTCGGGTGATGGTAGTGTCTCAGAACCTACATCAATGGGGTGCCATACTATCACATCGATGATAAAACTTTGAATGAGAGTAAAAAGTTCACCCAGAGCGCATACTTTTGTGAACATCGATCTAATTTCCTTATCAAACATCACTGCAAACAGATTATATGATTAAATTATTGAACTCGCAGATAAACTGAAACTGACGTGATATGACAACACATACCTTTCTTCAGTTGTGCAGAAAAGACGTCTATACTGTTCAAGAAGTTCTCATCATTTAAATTGCTGAATTTAGTCGAAGCAATCCTCGAGAAGCTCTTTAAGAACAAAGAGAAGAACACACAGACCTTTTCCCTGAAGAGTAAACGGATTAGATATGTAAAATAGCAGCTACTTTCACTTCTTAACAGTTTACAACAGCGTCCAAACTTCAGTACCGTTATCAACAATGTATGCACACATTTTAATGAGAAACTATGGCATTTGAATATATAGGTTGAGGATATATGGAATTGCCCCTTCTTTAAAAATGTATGTCATCATTTAAGGACTGGATAGCTTATGTCATTTATTTACAGTTTACACCAGCAAATAATTGACCAACTATCCAGCTTATGAACCTTAACCTGTCCTTAGGATCTTTACCCAAAAAAAACTGTCCTTAGCTGGGTTTTAAAAAGTGCGAAGCGTGCCAAGGCGTCAAGGGTCAAAAAGCCGAGGCGCGAGGTGAAAGCGCGCGGATCACCTACCCGAGGCGACTATCTTATAAATTATATACAATGCACAAAAACACAATATTATCACATTTAATACCAAAATTACGATCAAAAGATACCATGGATTTTAATAGTTCACGATTCCATTCGTTAAAATACATAAATATTACCGAAAGGGTTGTGCATCTGTCACTTTATGTGACAATATTTATAAGAATTGGTCAAATTGGACCCTATTTAAAAAAACCAAAGCCCATAAGAAATATCCCAGTACACATTTAAGAATCTGTACATAGGCCCTATTTATATGAAGTGAAACGTCATGTTGAAAAGGTATAAGTTGACTTTTGATAAATCATACCGTTTCATCCAATAATGGACACAACTGCTATTGTATATGGGGTACAATGTACCAGATATATCTATATGTCTATCAATCCTGTATATATCAGTTCACGGGCTTGTTATTTTCTATCTATTACAGAAGCAAAATATAAATGTATTGTTCTATGTATAAGTATAACTATGCATAAAAGTAAATGGAAAGGACTTGTGACTTATTTACAACACAAGTACATGATGGGCAATAGACTACCGATGCACGCTTTAGCTGATTGCATGCATCCAGTAGCATCCAGTAAACGCAATGCGTCAGGGTGTCCGATGCAATAGGGTAGTGCATCTGCTTCGAGCGCGCCTCAGGCGCGCTTTTTTAAACACAGGTGCTTAAGATAACATGTTGTATGAAAGGTTAAAAATTAGAAACACATTACTATTATTGACAATCGAAAAGTATGTTACTATGAAGGATAGAAACAAGAGAGTACGTTGCTAGCCCTTACCCATTTGAGCCTGCTATCCATTTTGTTAAGAAACTTATGTCTAGTGGTTAGTTATGCAAGCTAATGTGAGAGCAGATTTACTATGAATTACTTTGATATGAAAAAAAAGTTATAAGGTACTTACTTGGGAGAGAGAACTTCATCAGTAAAAAGAGCAGACACTGCATCTTTAACGATGACTTCACTATGAGAAAACGCAAATGTTTTAGTTGTATGAAGTATTTTATAAAAACTTCCACCATCCTTGATTTCTGGATATACAACAATGTAATGATAAGAATCATCATAAGCATGTCCTTTGTTCATTTTCACTTGAGGTCTTGGTAGCCGTATGTCCTAAATCTGAGTTCCGCGTCACAGCAATAGAATCTCGGTCCTGACTACCAGCACTTGGTATAAGTGCGATAATAGTATTTCCAGAGTCGCTATTTTATATTTTGTCAACAGGAGTATCAGCTGGCGGATCTTTTCACTAAGGCTTTAGATCGAGCTTGCATCGAGTTTTTGACCGACAAGCTGGGCATGAAATCATTGTCCCCTGAGACTCACTCGGAGTTGGCAGATGAAGCTGCAAAATAGTGGTGGTAAACTATTCTCGAGTATCCTTTTGTGATTATGTATGTATCGTATATACTTAAACAACAAAAAGAAAAATATAAAAATATAAAACCTACAAAAACCATAAAAAATATATAAAACAAATAAAATCCATAAAAATAGAAAAATCAAGAAAATCCCAAAATATTTTTCATTTTTCAAAAAGGCATGTCTTTTTGTACGATAATATTTACGGCCTTAAAAATATCGATTACTATTGACACTGCGCCATAAATAGAGTTCGTATAAAAGTTGTAAATATGTTGAAACATGCCTATATGGCTTGTAGTTATTTCAAACTGCAACCCGTTTTTCATATTAAAGTCACGTATTTTTTCGGAAAACGATGACTCAACAACGGGAATTAATTTTTCCGGGCATGGTTTACTTTAAAATCATGTAAGGGATTAAGTTTATTTTATAACTTGGTCCAACACAAATTCTTGTACGGTTCAGTGCATTTATTTGTAAAAATAAAAAGAAATCTTATTTTTATCAGACTCGTATCTTCAAAGCATCAATCGAAAAAAATTCTTCTTGGATATTTGTCCCTTTAAACAAAGAACTGCTCTTTAAATAAAAAAAGGGGCTGTGTTTAAAGGGGAGAGAATATCAAATCGTCTTCAAAACAAAAACGGACTTCAAAAGATTTTTAGAAAATATCAAAAGGTATAAAGTCTATATCGTAACATACGTTGAGTGCTAGGTTAACTTATCTTATCATATGCGCTTTACGTGCCTTAGATCGTCTCTGTGTGGTTTGACGGATAGGTCTTTTGAATGGTTTTGTCAGGTTTAAAAATTGTGGTATTAACCTAGTGTTGACTGTTAAATGATTTTTTTTGAACGGCAAGATTTCATTAAAAAACTAGCAAAGCGCTAGAAAAAAGAAAGTTACAAGAAAATCAAATTAGGGGTTTTTAACCAAGCATCCCAAGAAAAAACATGAGAGCTTATACTATTACACCACATATAAGAACGCGACATAATATCATCCATAATCACCGATCTACAAGGTTGAACCGTGCTGAAAATTGAGCTATTACGAAAATTCCATAGAAACCACCACGCAACACAACACGTCCCCTCCAAAAACTGCTTATTTTTCAACGGAAGCCGAACCGACAAGAACCACTCATCCCAATCGGCGAACGAAGAAACATCACTGCAATCTAGCTCCCACCATCTACACACTCGACGAAATACTGAAGAAGCCAATTCGCATGTAAAAAGAATGTGACTGATATCTTCGTCATCGAACCCACAAACCGGATATAAAACATTATCAACCGCCACACCACGATTAAAGAGATTAAGTCTAGTGGGGAGACGGTTCAAACGCGCACGCCAAGAGAAGACATTGATCTTAACAGGAACGCATTTGGACCATCGGGTAGGCTTTTGCAACGAAGGCAATATAACATCGTCGATACGCTCACGAATATCTTTGACACAAAAATCACCATCTCCAATTAAGTCACAAACCCAACGATCCTCCGCAGGAGTAAGGGTAACCGAGTGAAGAAAAGAAATCATACCTGACCATTGCTGCGATTCAACACCACTTCTAACATCACAACGAAACGATTATTTAAAATCAGCAGCCTTCCATTTCGCATCAACAGAAACATCTTTAGATCCTTCAAGCGCAAATAACCTAGGGAACCGAATGTATAACGGACCTTCACTCGTCCAATTTTCCAGCGAAAATCTAGTTCTAATGCCATTACCCACCCGAATCTTAATGTGAGACATGAAATCAAAACCTTTACCAGCCAATTTCTGCACTTTTCGAATAATAGTACACCAAGGAGAATGAACAGTAACAAAGTGAGTGTCATAGGACTTACCGTGAATAGCAGAAATAACTTTTGACCACAAGGAACCATCGTTCGAAATAAACTGCCAAACCCACTTAACAAGGAGGGCACAATTCAAAGCATATAGACTAGAGACTCCAAGACCTCCCTTCTTTTTGGATGCTAAAATGTTATTCCATGCAACCCAAGTGATCTTCCTCTCATTCGTACCAATACCATTGAAAAAATTGCTCCTTAACGATTCTAGAACTTTCAAAACTCCCTTGGGAGCTTTAAAAATTGACATGTGATATAACGGGGAAGCTCCTAACACGGACTTCACAAGAGTCCAACGACCACCAATAGACAGTGTCTTGCTTTTCCATCTGGATAGCCTATACTGAAATTTCATCACAATATCACTCCATGTAGAAACACGAGCCATCGAATTACCAACAGTCACACCGAGATATTTAATTGGAGCTTGCATAATACCACAGCCGATAAGAGAAGCACCATTACAGACTTCCACGTTAGGAACCCCCACACCCATGACGTGAGTCTTGAGAAGATTGATCTTTAACCCCGAGGCAAGAAAGAAACACTTCAGAATACGCACCAAGTTATCCAAATTATCTTGAGACCACTCACCAATAAAAACAGCATCATGCGCGTAGAAAAGATGTTATAAAGTGAAAGACTCATGGAGAGTAAGGCCTCTAAATACACCTTCATATTCCACTTTAGCTACTGAAATGTGAAGAGACTCCATAGTCAAAATAAATAAATAAAAAGGGGCAAGAGGATCACCTTGTTTTAAGCCTCGATAAAATGGGAACTCGGTAGTGGGACTACCATTAATAAGAACCGACTCCATAGAGGACGTGAAGATACCTGGAATCCATTGACACCAATTATTACCAAAACCAAACCCGTGGAGAACTTATAAAAAAAATCCCCACGCACACAGTCGTAAGCTTTTGCAAAATCAGCTTTGAAGATAAGAGCTTTTTCCTTTATCCATTTACACCACGATAAAATTTCATTTAACACAAATGGACCATCCAAAATCTTCCGATTGGCAATGAAAGCTGATTGAGAGTTTGAAACCAGATCCGAAATCACTAAAGAAATCCGGTTAGCAAGGACCTTAGTAATAACCTTATAAACACTGCCAATAAGACTTACCGGTCTAAAATCCGTGACTACTTTAGCATCAATGACTTTAGGTATCAAAGTATTAAAAGACGCATTACTACCTCTCAAGGTAACACCATCAGAAAAGAAACAACACACCGTATCACAAAAATCGTCACCAATAAGATTCCAGATCCGTTTGAAAAACTCGAATGTGAACCCATCGGGACCTGGCGATTTATTGACACCACAGCCCCACACAGCATCACGAGTTTCTTCCTTAGAAATAACTCTATCCAAAAATTCGGTCTGATCAGACGTTTATAGAAGTGGAAATGGATAATGGGTAGGAGATACTTAAGAAACGGGGTGCAAGTCTTCAAGGTGTGCTATACGCCCCTATTTATACCCATTTCATGACTTAGCCTCCAAGTTCTTGCCTAAAACGTGTAAGAAGGATAGATAGATGACTAAGGAAGGCTAGTGAAGCTCTAAACAAGTTTATAGGACCTAGCTTTGATCAAATCTTCACTTGTGGCTCAAATTGTGTCACCGCAAGGTTAGGATGAGAATGGTGATGTGTAGCAAGCAAGGAGGCGATGCACCTACTTTTCACCACTCCTAAAATATCTTATAAGTTATAAATATCTGATATTTGAATTTTTAATGGAGGGAAATGGTTTAAAAATGGGTTTTGGAGGTGAAATACAAAACCGGATCCTAAATCTAGGGCTTGTAACTTATGGTTTGTGTTTTTGGTGATTAGGGACTTAGGAAAGTGATTAGTGAATGATTAAGGATTAATTAGGGTTTATAAATTCTATTTAAGAGATTTGGGTCCTTGGTTTGAAGTTTAACAAAGGTTTGATGTGAAAATGGGAAGTATACTTGTGTAGATTAGGGTTTCCTAATGATCTAGGGTTTAATCTTAGTAAATGTGATTATACTCCTCTTAGCTAATGATTTAAACTTAATTTAGGTCCTATACATTGTGTCCTAAGTGTCCAAAGAGTTCTTACACTTGGTTTAATGGTTTAGTTTAGGTAAACATGTCTAAAGAGTAAAAATACCTATTTTGACCTAATTTACAAGTCATGCATTGAAATCTTGTACCTTGTGCATTAAGATACTTGTATATTGTCTTAACATAATCTTGTAACCTTAATTAAGTCCTATAATTAATTGTAGACTTGTCCTAAAAGACTAGGTAATGATTCTATGTAGATTTCTTAGTATAAGGGTTTCTATATCATTAAGCCTAATGACTTTCTATTTTGGGTAATTAGTGTTTATATCTTTATGTACACTTATTATAAGCCTTATATGATATGTTTATGACTTCTATGGGTTCTACATTCTTAGTTTAAGGGTTTATATAGGTTGATCATATTCTAGGGTTAATTAAGTAGGCTTAAGGTCATATGCTTTGAAAACTTGTACTTTATGCTTTAATAATTTGTAACTTGGTTCAAGATAAATGTATTTACTTATTATGATACTTATTTGAGTTTTATAATTACTTCCAAGATATTAGACTTTAATTCATTATAGAATGGATTTTATATGCTAATCTTGGTTTTAGGTCATTTTCTTATAATTAGCTTGAGATTAGTGAATATTAGTGTTTTGTAATTATTTACCTTTCCTTTATATGGTAGATTACAATTAGTATAATGTATTCGATAATAGTACATATATATTATGTAGTTGTATTACTTGAAACATTAGTTTACAATGGATTTCTAGGGTTTCTATGGCTATTTAGGGTATCCTTTTTATATTTGAATTGTTCTTATTCATTGTTTATGGATATAGTTACTTTTAGAACTCAGAATTGATATATACATAGTGTGTACAACATATAGTATGTGGATGTGATAATTGATATAGTGAGTATCCATATATTCAACAATTCAGTCATATACCATATTAAAATGCAAAAATTTCTTAGTAAAATCACATCTTTATTTATAAACATTAGTCAAAACTACTGGTTTGTTATAGTCTCTTCCCTTTATTTTAAATCTCGTCCCGAGATTTAGCTAGAACTGGGGTTAACAGAAGAAAAAGATGCAAATATTTAGCACGAATTTGATCTTCACGTTCCCAAGTATACTCAGGTCCTCTCTTCGAGTTCCATCGTACCTTGACTATTAGGATACGGCTTTGCTTCAAGCGTTTCACTTATCTATCCATAATTTCCACAAGCTCTTCTACAAAATTTAACTTAATCGAGTTGAAGTTCTTTCATTGGTATGATGAGAGATTCATTAGATAAGCATTTCTTCAGATAGGAAACATGAAAAGTATTGTGAACATTACTAAGATCTTCAGGTAGCTCTAGTTTATATGCCACATGGCCAATTCTTTTGGTTATTTTGAATGGTCCTATATACCTTGGGTTCAGTTTCTTCTTCTTTCCGAATCGAATAACTCCTTGACGAGGCGATACTTTCAACATAACACGATCCCCTGCTGCAAATTCCAAAGGTTTACGTCTAGTATTAGCGTAACTTGTTTGTCTATCTTGTGCAGCTTGTAATCGCTGTCGGATTTGAACAATCTTTTTAGTAGTTTCACGTATTATTTCTGGTCCTGTCAGTTGAACATCTCCAACTTCGGCCCAGCAAACAGGCGATCGACACTTTCTTCCATAAAGTACTTCGAAAGGCGCTGCTTTAATACTAGCAAGATAACTATTGTTTTAATAGAAATCTACTAAAGGTAGATGTTTATCCCATCTTTTTCTAGAATCTATCACACAAGCTCTAAGCATATCCTCGGGAGATTGAATAGTACTTTCACTTTGTCCATCTATTTGTGGATGATATGCCGTACTCATGTCCAATTGAGTACCTAAGGTACTTTGCATCGATTTCCAAAATACAGATGTAAAACGACTATCACGATCTGAGATAATAGATACAAGCACTTCGTGTTGAGAGATTATTTCCTTAATGTACAATCTCGTAAGGGTTTCCATACTATCAGTCTCTTTAATAGGAAAAATCACGTAGATTTTGTAAGACGATCGACAATAACCCAGATGGTTGTTGGGAGTCACTTGATGTATCTTACAACCTCTAGACCTGACATCATGTTTGTTGTGTGTGCATGTGCACGCCATCAAGTGACTCCCAAAGAGTGTCATCTTCATGCTGTCAAAAGGATTTTTAGATACCTTAGGTGCTATCCCACCTTGGGATTATGGTATCCTAAAGATTCTCCATTGGAGCTTATTGGCTATTCAGATAGTGACTATGGAGGTGATAAGTTTGATAGAAAATCCACAACTGGTGGATGCCAATTTCTTAGGAGCAGATTGATATCTTGGCAATGCAAGAAACAAGCAGTGATGGCCAACTCTAAAACTGAAGCAGAATATGTTGCTGCAGCTGTGTAAAACCCGCATGCTTTTACCATGAATAGTACCCTTAAGATCGTACATACTAGATTAAAACTTTCCTTTATAGTATGATTACGTTTACGTGTTAGGATTTTACGTATTACGTACGTGTTAGAACACGATAAGTATTTATTACGCACGAACACGCAATAATTATTTAAAAATAATTAATCACGAACATGCGATCATGAAATCATGAATGTAATTAAATCACGAACTAATATTAATTACGTATATATATTTATTACGAGCGTGAATAAATATATGAGGTCACGGTAATTATTTAACGAGAACACACTAAACACGAACACAAATAAACATGAACGAATACTTAATCAACAAGACACGGAAAACGGTACGGGTACCCCATGTGGGGCCCCCTACCCGCGGCTACACCAACACCATGGGCCAAGCCCATCAATTATTACAATGAAAGGGGGTTAAGGTAAAACTTGTTTTCACTTTTCACTTTACAGAAGAAAAATTAAAAACCTAAAAAAGTTTTCTCCTTTCTCCTTCTTCCTCTTTGGCCGCCGCATACAACACAAGAAAAGGGGGTGTTCGTTTTGATTTTGATCTTGAATCTTGTACGTGTGTTCGTGTGTGTTCATCCTCGTTAGATCCACTCATTCGGCATATATTCTTTTAATCCTTTTCTTTTTGATTTGATCTAATAAAATAATTAAGAACATGATGTTTTTAAAAACCTAATTAAAAACATAGATCAAACATGTAAATGGTTTTTGGATAAATCAAAAAGGTTGTTTTTAGGGGTGTTTGTTTGGCCGGCGCCTAAACCGAACCCCAAAAGCCTCATGCCACTAATACCTTTCCGAGAAGTCTAGTTGAATGATCAAGTCATTTTATATTAATGACTCATTTGATAATTGTTGTTGTAAGAGATATAGGATTGGAAATTAAGTGTTGTTCATATCGAGCTTTTATTGCCTATTAAGGCCTAAGAATAAGATTGAAAGTATTGGAATATGAGGTGGGATATTGAATTAAGTATCAAATTGGTTAAAACCTGAACAAAGTAAAATTTAACCCGTATGAAATATGAGATTGTTAAGAGGAAGTCGTTAAGTTCTGTGATTGAATTATAAGGTTTTAATTGATTGTTAGTTCGTGTTAAGTGTTGTTCCTAGGCCATTGTCCACTAACGAGGATGCCCAGTGTCCAAGAAATAAATTGAAGAAATCTTCTTCTGAATTGGGACCGATGGATCTTCCGGGACAGGTGGGACACCTAATGACTCTTGTAGATTAGTATTCATTGTGGTATCTTTTAAAAATCCCTAACTTAACTGAGATATCAGTTGGTAGGATGAGTTCTGAGAATTGTATGACATAGTGACACGTAATGTGTTACGGTACAATTTTGACTTGTTTGTGATTAATGAAAAAGACTACCTTTGATTGCTAAATCCTACATGTATCGATGTTATCTATCTTTTATTGCTTCATCCTAATGTTCGCATTAGTGATGCCACCATTGAACAAGTACTCATCTTTATTTGAGTTACATTGTGAATTATTCTTCGTGAGTGCCATCGAGGTCATGAACCTCATGATTATTTGGCTAAGCTCATTTCTTATCATATTGTAGTTAGTTCTCGGTGAACAACTCTTCATCACTCTTTTGCAGATCACACATTATTTTTATAAAGTTAAAACGGTATCCTTTGAGAAAATTTAATTTTCATCACAATTAGGATTATTCAAAGTGAGATTTACAAGTGACTGATATCAAAATGAAGTTGTTTAAGAGACGATTTGGAAACTTAATTATTTCCATAACAAAGAAAATCTTTGTAAATTTATTCTTGATTCTTATTTAAGAGTTAAGCATGAAAATGTTTTTATTATAAACATGATGATAAAATTTTGACGAACTGAGTATTGCATCGTTAGTCTTGAAATTGTATATAGTTGCGCGCCTACATACAATTTGGAAGGGACCATGCAAGGCTGATTAGTAGTCACCCTAAAACTAATGAATAAACACTACATTTTCTTTGAAGATTGTGAAAGATTAAAATTTATGAGATCTGCAAGAAGTGAAAAATAGGGACATAATGTTAGAGACATCTACATATGTGCCCGTGCCATCTATTCTTCTGAGTCGAATTTACTCATCTGTGGAAATTGTCTTATTTGAAAATTGACAATTCTTTCTTGTCCAATTCTCCTGTAGTGAGATTCTTAGGAAAAGTATCTGATTACCGAGTGTTGATACCCGACTGGATGTATCGACGTTCCTATCATTTCTTTTGAGTTGATTTCATTTGAATGACCTGGGTAACGATCCGAGAAGCTTTCGAATGCGTACTCGAATCATGAAAACATGGGATATATTCATATTCCTTAAATGTTTTCGTCTGTATCTGATTTGAAATTCTCTCGCGTAGATTATGCGTTGACCCTACCCTTTTAATGATAGTTGTGTCTCCAGATATCCTTGAATTTGTGAAGGATTAGGAGTTATTATTAGTCTTTTGAGAAGTTCACATCTTATCGACGGCAATGAAGCTGGAAAGTTGATAGTGCCAGTAGAATGGATTGATTGATTATGACATGACGACATTGTCTTAATTGATGAGAACTCGAGTAGCATTCCCCTAAAAGATAAGATGTTGATTATCAAAAGTGATCTAAATAATTCTTGACGGATGACCATATCCTGTATTTAGACTTGAAATTTTACCGTGAATGGTTATGAGCTAGTTATAGATATTGTAATCTAGAAGAACCTAATATGAATTTATTAAAAGATGTTTCTGTTATCTGAAACTTTAGGAAGTATTTGTTGGTGAATTACCTAGACTTTCGCCATTAAGGAAAGTTGAATTTGGCATTGATTATATTCTCGGTGCTGCACCTGTGGCATGTGCACTACACGTCAGCACAATCCGAATTAAAGGAATTACCGTACAACTGAGAGAGTTGTCGGAGAAAGATTTTATTCTACCGAGCTCATCATCATGAAGAGCTATGGTGTATTCATTCCTTATATTTATAGATTACTGTGAACTAAGTAAATTGACAATCGAAAACGATATCCATAACTCGAAATGAAAGATTTGTTCGATCATTTACAAGGTTCTAGCGTATGTTTTAAAGATTTGATCCACGACATGGTTATTATCAACTTCGCATCAGCGAAAAAGATTATCTATTCTAATCACTACATCCGGTACTTGTAATGAACATTATGAGTTTCACGTGATGTCGTTTGGATTGATTATACACATGTAGCATTCATAAATTTGGTGAATCTCGTGTGTAGGCTGTAATTTGATAAATTCATGCTCGTGATCATTAAGGACCATTTGTTTGTTTATAAGAATAAGAATGAAGTTAATAATTATTTATAGATTGCCCTGAATTGGCCGAACAGTGAAAACCTATACCTTGAGTAATTAACATATGATTTAAGGCTTAATCCTTTACATTATTGACCGTGTGATTAAAAGATAATGGAATCTATATTGACTCTTCATTAAATTTAGAGCCCTTTTAAGACTTTGGGTTTTACCAAAAAAGAAAATGGAAATATGTTTTGACAAATGTTTTAACAAAGGATTTTTAAGGGATTATTCTCTTATACACAAATCATTTAACTAAACTTCTGTTTAAGGGTAAATGTTCGTGTATACTTCTAGACAACTTAAGAAGAATTGAGGAAACTATATAACTTATGACTTGAAATTTGAAATGACAATTTTTGCTTTTCAACCTAAGAAAATTTTGACCAAAGTGTAAACAAAGATTTTTCGAACATTTACGAATCCTATTAATTATTTTTGATAAATCAACAAAAATCGTATTAATTAAATTAAAAATTATTTTGAACATTTTCATATAATTAGACGGTCTAAGAAAGTTAAAATATTTACGTTTATGTTTCATAAAAATTGAATATTTATTATTTAATTAGTCGTAATAATTATCGACGCTTTAGACGTCGGATTGAGTAAAACGGATAAAAATGATGGCTGAAACGAAACTGAAACTTAGATAATATGAAGGAAGGTGAACGTAATTACTGACACATTATGTAGAAAATATGAAGAATCAATTAAGATGTATTTCTTAATAATGAATGTGCAAAATAAATTGTCGAACAATTTAAAATATAGCTGATGCTTATAAAAAGAATAATATAGATAATAAAAGGGGTTCGCGGCTAATATGAACCATTAGAATTGAGAAGCCGATGGCGTTAGATGTATAAAAGGCCACTTGTGGTTGCCTAAATATGGAGATTTTGAGATGTAGTCATCTCGTAAGTATAAGTATTCTATTCATGATATTTTTGACTAAATGTATCTTTGTTTGAAGGAGTTGTAGTAATGAAAAATTATGAAGGCAGACATTGCCTCATACATTAGTATACGTCTAGCTATCGCAAAGGTCATCATCTGAATTTGATTCGATTTGGGTCATCGTCGACAGACTGACCAAATCTGCTAATATCATTCTTGTTAATGATAGATTCTTGATGAAGAAATTGACTCTTTATATTTAAAGGAGTTGTGTAAACATGGTGTGCCGGTATCGATCATCTCTATCAAGATCCTCGCTTCGCATTGAATTTCTAGAGATTTGCTCAGAAGTCATTAAGAACGAATCTTGATGAGAGTACTGTGTACCACCCCAATCGAAGGGACGTGGTAAAGTAACGATACAAAATACTATAAGCACTGTTCTATGTTTGAATGATTGACCTTTGGTAATAGACCGTATAATCGTTTTCCTTTGGAGAGATTATCATTGATAATTATCGTGTTAGTATCGAGATCGACTCTTGTTAGGATCTATATTAGAGCATCTGTAAGCAGGAGTTGGGATGAAGACACCCGACATACACCCATTGTGAGTTGGACATGTCTTTTAGGTTTAAGGTTTCCTATGATGGCGAACCTAACCTTACAAAATACTCGACCCGCGAGACCTGAAATGATTGTTGAAATTAGGATCTGATTATTGACTGCCGGTAGTGGGCAGGAGGTTATGTGAATATGAAATGTAGATCTTGAAGTGCCAGATGGGTAGCGAAGTTATGCCAAAAATTTTAACTATGGAAAAATGAATTGATGATCTGAGAGATCATGGGATATAAGTCCCCGTTGTCTGGGACCATTGAGATAATGTAAAAGATTGGTTTGAAAGGCGTATAAGCTGGATCTACCCTAGGACTTCAAGGACTGCGTGAATTATGTTTCGTAAATCGAACTTGATAAAATGTCTATCAAGTGAAAATCTGAATTCTTCTTAATAAAGCTTAGATCGGCGAAAAGTTGCATTCATCAGAAACCCGTGAACATCATGGATAGAGAAAGTAAGTCAAAATTTAGCCTGATCTTATTCCTGTAGTTATGTTTGATCAAACTCGCGTATTGTAATGGATTACACTTGTGAGAAAAGACCCAATGTGGAGGAAATACCCACATGGCTTTAACTCTATAAGAAGCGAGTAGTAAGATGATCTTTGAGGACAAAGATCCTGTTTAGGGGTAAATGTTGTGACAATCCGTCAATTTATGGTTGATATTTTATTCTCAAATATTATTTAAAAACATTATTTTAATGTTATAATATGAACTCACCTATTTTTGGGAAGTAATTTGGATTTACGTCTTGAAGTAGCCTCGACTACGTCTAAACCGGAGGATTCAACGTTATGTGCTTACGTTTACATACACCGTTTTGGTGACAGTCCGACATTTCAGAAAATAAATTTATCCGTGAATATTATTTTGGGATTTTAATTTTGAGTTGATTCATAAACTCATAAATTTACGAGAAGAGATTAGGACTTACGATTTTAATTTAACGTCCTTTACGACTAAACCGGAAACCTTAGGATTACGTATTTACGTTTTCGAACTCCGTTTTTTATGAGACAATTTTTATTAGATTCGTTTTGTGTCGTCAATTCATAATTTATAAAAACGTTTTTTCGTAAAACGACCCGAGGGCACGCAAATCGAGGAAACTAGAATCAAGGAATACCCGTAAATTAGCGGGATGGGACAAAACAAGTTTATCCCACCCCACTAACTAAAAGGGACACCACATCATTTGATGTGGCACCCTTGTAACAAAATAGCTTACACTTGTAAGCATAAGCTTAACAAGTAAGCTACTTATCCCACTAAACCACAAAACCACTAACACTTACCATATGCTTTCATTTTCACATGCAAACCACCTCAAAATCCTCTCATCTCTCTCTCTAAATTCGTCCAACATCACCACAAAATCACCATTATCATCAATTTTTAACCTACAACTTAAGCTATAATCAACATATGTTGATAGCTAATTAAAAAGATAAAGATTGGAGGTGATTGTAACTTGTAAAAAAGGAGTTTTCATGGAGGTCTTTGGGCTGATTTTCAAGAAGGAGTTTAGGGATGATTTCATAGAGGTGTTCATCCATTTGAAGGACCAAAGAAGTTGTCGTAAAAGGTTGAAGGTTTGGTAACAAGGAACCAAGCCTTGTTCATCATAAACCTCATCTTTTCATCACTATTGGTGGTATAGAGATTGTTTCTTCCTATCCTCTTGTTATTTTGATTATGTAATCTTGTATTTACTTTATTTATGTATATGTATATGATGATGAATGATGATTAAAAATATTATGTGGGGATTTGGTGTTGATAGATTTGATAAACATGGGTAAAAAGATGGAAAAACCACATGTAAAAATGGTTTAATCTTGCTTAATTTAGTAGGCTGTATAAAAACAGTAACTAACCACATGTTAGACTGATAAAATGATGAAGTAGAATCAATTTACAGTAAGCTATGGGCCTTGTACACATGTGAGAGTTGGCCATGCAATGGAATCATTGTAATGAGTGAGATATGATCAAAACAAGTTTAAAGTACCAATCTGAGTTCAGTGTTTTGGACGATTTTTAGAAAATACTTAGAGGATGATTCAACAGTAGCTATAGAAGAGTTAAATGGAGCACATATCATGTAGTTTATGTCATAAAAATTTGAGCTTCTATCTCCATATAGAACTCTAGATATGGCAGTTTTGGTGAACATGAAAATAAAAATCAGATTTTGAGAATTAATGTTTATTACTATTATATAAGCACTCAAAATTTTATTGTATAAAATGTAAAATTAAAACACACTAACTCATGAATTTTATTTATATAAATATGTTAAAGGATAAATAAGTGGACATTTTATAAAAATGGTAACTTGTTAAGTTTTATAAGTTATAAAACTATAAACATGATTTTTACGACTTTTTCGGCTATTACCGTAAAATTAACGTTTTTGTTAAATAAAACTTAGACGGTTGGACCCGTCTAATGTGAACTTTATAAAACTCATATACTGATATATAAACATATAGAACAAGTAAAAACCGATAAAACCTGAACTATATAACATACGGACATTAACGGACTAAGTAACATTATTGGACTAATAATACAACAAAATGGGCTAAAACACTTATAAACTTATTTATTGGGTTTAACCCATTTGGGCCCAACATGTAAAGTGTAAATACTGATAAAACAAGTATAAAGTGGAATAAGACAAGTTAAAGAACTTATAATAAGTTTATTGGACCTAAAACACGTAAATAGGTAAAACTAGTAAACTAGTAAGAAGTTACCAATACATAAACACTAAAATGAGCAAAAGAGAATATGTAAACCCACTTGATCATCATATATATATATATAATCATCATATATATACATAATTGTTATTTTTATAAAGTCATTGGACAAGAGTCTAAGACGAGTATTATTTGTCTAGGTTTCCGTGATTGAAGCACGTACCGTACGTCCGAATTGCCGATAACCCGCCTTCCCACATCAACGTGAGTTCATAGCCTCGCACTCTTTTAAATGTTTTATAAATGTTTTATAAACCCGCGAGGGAGATAACATATTAGTTTTTAATAAAATTAGGACACCATTTGTCCCGATTGTTTGTTTATTGATTTGGACCCGAATGATTGTATGACCCGATTGTATGACCCGATAAATGATTAAAGGACCCGATAGATGAAATGAAATGGATTATTAAAGTTAGGTTATGTCACTAAAAGTCCCATTAGCATGAATTGTGAACTACCGGGATTTGGTAGACGCTTATGCATATAATAGTACTATTTGGGGACGATCACCCCAGTTCGCGCCTTGACGGTTGATCCCCGTCGTGCCACATTGATTGGTAAGAGGATTTATGTATGAGAAGATTTCCATAGCGTGACCTTTGTGACGACACGCTAATTTAGATGGGCAAATTGAGTATCGGGTTAGCTACCCGTTGTTTGGTTTAGTAAGGTAACAATGTCATGCGGCTTATAATAATCCAACTAACGAAATACTACTAGACGCACCGAATTACGATGTATTGTCTGACTAGCAATACGGGGTCATACTATTGATATTATGTTCGTGTTTTGGTTTTATATAACCATATTCATATAATGGTTTTTATTTAATCTATACAACGTTGCAAAACGTATTGTATGGTGTTTTTAATGACAATGATTCGTATAATGGTTTTTAAGGCAAATGCCTATATTATGATTTGATAAAGATTTGTAGAAAATGATTTTGGCTATTTTATGGCCTATTACAATGATTTGTACAAAATGATTTTCGGTAATAATTTTATACCGATATTATACAGATGGTTTATTAAACTCTATGAATTCACTCGGCGTTATCGCTGACCTTTTCTTTTAACATATTTTATCTCAGGTACTTGAAGGTAATTCTCGGGAAGACAACAAGAATTCATGGCCCGCACTTAAATTATAATTTCCATTCAAATGTTTTGTAAAACCTGTATTAAATACAATGACTTGGGACCTATGTAACTTTGATGTTTATGAATGGAAATGCTTTATTAATAAACGACGCGATTTTTATGCGTTGTCTATGATGTGAGTAATGTGCTATCCCGTAACACCAACTAGTCTTCCGCTGTATTGAGTTGTATAAATTTGGGGGTGTTACAGCTAATCTATTTATGAAAACTTATTTAATTCAGGCAGCTGATCTATTTATGGAAACTTATTTAATTTAGGCATCTGATCTATTTATGGAAACTTTCTATTTTTGGAAACTTTCTGTTTTTGGAAACTTTCTATTTTTGGAAACTTTCTATTTTAGGAAACCTACTATTTTTGGAAAGTTTCTTATTATTACACAGTAAGTATAATAATACATTTTAAGCAGTAATTCTATTATTGGAAACTTTCTATTTTTGGAAACTTTCTATTTTTAGAAACTTTCTATTTTTGGTAACTTTCTATTTTTGGAAACTTTCTATTTTTGGAAACTTTCTATTTTAGGAAACCTGCTATTTTTGGAAAGTTTCTTATTATTACACAGTAAGTATAATAATACATGAAATACCAGAAATAATTAATCAGAATAGACAGAATATAAGATAAACACAGTTTAAGGCTTTAAACAGTAAAACATGGTATGGACATATAAAATAAGCTAAGACATGATATAAAACCAATTACGTATTTAGTAGTCAGATACTTATTCACGTATGTATTCATGTAGCATTAGTGATACGGAAGTAGGATTCTCCTCAGTTCGTCTTCTTCGTTCACTGGACATAAGGTACGGATTCCCGTCCTTTCAGTATGGACAATCTTTCCTTATTAGGATTCCACGTATGCAGCCAAATGTTTTCCCGTAGTATAAGTTTATATGTTTGACTTGCTTATGTTTAATTTAGAATACCTATAGCCATATACATGCATGACCAGTTTCACCTAGTTATGGAGGTACCATAACCATAACATTTGAGGTACTGATGTTATGACTTCACCACAGCGGAGTGAGTGCTCGTGGCGTCCCTTCAACTTTTGGACATATTTTTATATATATCATGTGGGGCGTATGGGTGCATCCTAGTTACATGTTTTTCAGCAGATTACTCAGTGTGAATGTGGTGTGTGCCTTGCATCCTTCACAAGGAGCTGATCCCTCCTACCCAAACCAATATATTAAATTAGAGGCTGCCCCCCTAATTTGCATGTTGAGGTCACCCCTCCAAGTATTCATGCATGGTGGATTTTCATGACCTATATTGGCTAATGGTAGAACATGTTACACAGTTTTTATAAGATAAACATAAGGCTTTTCAAACTATAAAACCAGTTTTACCAAGACTTAACCAGGTTATTCGGGACTTAGTTTCTTCCGCTGTTATATGTTATATGCTTATCCTATTCATGCTTTATTGTACATCCGTGCACTGAGCGTATTGCTCAGCCATTTTCCTTTTCTATGTTCCCAAAACGGTAGGTACTCAGGGACGCTCGTAGACTTTAAGCGTATGTGTATATGGACTGGAATCTTTCTAGCCTTTATTTACTTTATGCACTATCTTTACTTTGATACTCTGCCATGGACATTGTTTAGTCCTTTCCTTTACAGTATTTATGTTTGTGTGTGATGAGCTTTACTTTTGGACTACCGATGTTTGATTCCGGTATTTTCCTTTTATGGTCATGTAATGTTTAGACATTTTTCCTTGTATGCTTTGATGACACGCCATAATTACGCGTCACATTCCATTATCAAAATGGGGTGTTACAATTATGGTATCAGACCCATGGCTTCGACCTGTAGGCTCTCGAAATATGACCTGTGATTGGTGGGTAGTCACTATGGTCTTCCTAGAACTGACAGTCGTTTTCATGCATTCATCATTTTTATGCATGCATATATATGTCATTGTCACAGGTTTATGAGTAAGTAATGGTTGGTACAGGACTGACCCTATTTAGTCGCATGTGTTTTATCAAAACTTTTAAATTTGGGACCGACCCATAGGCGTCCCCTCGCCATGTATTTTATTTTGGGTGAACTGACCATAGGCGTTCACTCTCGAGCATACAAAAGTTTTCATAAAACTGCATCATGCATTCATACACAAAATTTTCTTGCATAAAATTTTTCTCTTGAATTTTTGGTATAAATTTTTTTCATGTATATATATATATATATATATATATATATATATATATATATATATATATATATATATATATATATATATATATATATATATTATGTTTTGATCTGTTTAATCATATGTTTTATGTTATACTGTCAGATGGTTCTCACACGCTAACAGGAACAGCTCAATGCTGCAATTCAAGCTGCAATGCAGGCTTTGCTTCCTCAACTGAGGAATGACATCAGGGTTGAGGTTCAAGCTGCCAACAATCAGCAGCATAATCAGGCACCTCCTCCTCCTCCTCCAGTGACATTAGCAGTATGGCTGGAGAGATTCAACAAACTCCGTCCTCGAGCTTTTGAAAAGACAGATAGCCCCGGTGATGCTGAAAGCTGGTTGGCTCACATCGAGAAGATTTTCAATGCTATGGGTTGTGACCCCGCGTACAAGGCGAGGTTAGCATGCTATCGGTTCGAAGGCAATGTGCTAAACTGGTGGTTGGCGTTGATGCAGTCTGAGGGAGGTGACGAGTGGGTTGTTGGTTTGACTTGGGCTCAGTTCAAGGACATGGTGATGGAGCAGTTCTTTCCCAAGGCTGAGCAGGACAAGCTCAAGAGGTACCATGGGATCCGACAGAGAGCTAGGGAGAATAGCAACGAGTTTATGCAGCGCTTTCTTCGCTTAGCTGATTTCCTTGGTGCGGCAGCAGGTACTCCTGAAGAGCAGGCACACCACTTTAGGTGGGCTCTTAGCACATCGGTCGCAAACAACCTGGTGTGTGCTACGTTCAACACTGTAGCACAGGTGGCCGATGCAGCACGTAAGTTGGAGATGCTGCAGGAGAGAGATGAGTTTGGGGAAGCTGAGAGACCCAACAAGAGGTAAAAATTCGTATTCAAGCGGTGATCAATCCGTATTCTTTCCATTTATGACAAATATTCATCTCTTTAAATGTATCTTCCAGGCAGAAAACTGGGGACCGGTCTCAGCCGGCTACTCAGCAGCAGCCTCATCAGCCCAAGGGAAACGGTCAGACTAACGACCGTTCTGCTACGGATAGGCGTGGCGGTAATGATAATCACCGTAACAACGCTGGACACTCCAACAACAGCAGGTCCTAATACTTACGAAATTTTCTTATGATTTCATGTTATAACTCATATTCTGACACTTTAGCAAAAACTTCTACTAGGAACCATGGAAACGGTAGGGACCAGAACCAGAGAGGTTCACAGCCTAGCCGTCCAGCTATCACTGGTATTCAATCTTACGATTATCCGCATTGTCCCTTGTACCCTATTATCATGTCTTATGTAAAATGTTTTATCAGGTTCCCAGCCAGCCAGAGCACCTGCTGGAGTATTTACTCATCCTCTTTGCTCTACTTGCCACCGTAGGCACCCAGGGCCATGTCTTCGTAACACTTACGCATGCTTCAAGTGTGGTCTTCCTGGCCATATCCTGAAGGATTGCCGAAAGGGCGAGATGGAGGGCACATCGGGACATGCTGATTCCAAGCTGCCTCCTACCACTGGGCGTGTCTACACGACATCTCGAGACCAGGCCAACAAGTCTACAAGTACCATCACTAGAATCTTGTATATGTATGGTCAAGCTGCATGTGTTCTTTTCGATAAGGGTGCTACTCACTCGATTATTTCTACTGCTTATGCTAAGAACATTAGGATGCTCCCCATGCCACTAGAGAATAGGCTTACTATTTCCACGCCTTTGAGGGACTCTGTATTAATCACCCATGTATACAAGAGTCTTCCCCTAGAATTTGAAGATAAGGTTCGACCTGTTGACGCACTTCCGCTGAACATGAATGACTTCGACATGATTTTGGGCATGAATTGGCTATCCAAGCATCATGCTACCATAGACTGCCATTCATATCGAGTTATCTTCGGTGATGTTAATGCACCAGAGTACATTCATAACGGGTTCGTACCCAGACGGTCTGTACAAATCATATCTACCCTGCAAGCGCGTGCACTACTGTCACATGGTTGCGAGGGTTATCTAGCTACGGTTCACGACATGGATGCTGAATCTCCATCAATTCAGGATCAACCAATAGTGTCGGAATTCCAAGGTTTTTTTCCAGCAGAACTTCCGGGCATACCACCTGCACGAGAAGTAGAATTCAGTATCAAGCTTATTCCAGGAGCTGAACCAATCTCCAAAGCTCCTTATCGCATGGCTCCCATCGAGCTAAAGGAACTGAAGGATCAACTGCAAGAACTTCTTGAACGAGGTTTCATTCGACCGAGCGCATCTCCATGGGGCGCACCAGTCTTGTTTGTTAAGAAGAAGGACGACAGTATGTGTCTTTGCATAAACTATCGCGAGCTCAACAAGATTACTATCCAGAATAGGTATCCACTGCCGCGTATAGACGATCTGTTTGACCAACTCCAAGGGGCCAAACACTTCTCCAAGATTGATCTTAGGTCAGGCTACCATCAGCTACGGGTTAAGGAGCAGGACATCGCCAAGACTGCTTTTCGTACCCGTTATGGACACTACGAGTTTGTAGTTATGCCATTCGGCCTGACAAATGCTCCAACAGTGTTCATGGATTTGATGAACATAATCTTCCATGAATTTCTGGACAAGTTCGTCATTGTCTTCATCGATGACATCCTGATTTTCTCAAAGTCCAGGGAGGAACACGAAGACCATCTTCATACAGTAGTATAGATTCTTCGCCAGAAGCAGCTGTATGCTAAATTCTCCAAGTGTGAGTTCTGGTTAGACAAGGTGGCATTATTAGGTCACATTGTATCAGCAAAAGGAATCACTATGGATCCAACGAAGGTTGAGGCCATTACTAAGTGGCGAAGGCTGACATCAGCGATGGAAGTCCGCAGTTTCTTAGGCTTAGCTGGCTATTACCGTAGGTTCGTGGAGAACTTTTCCCGCTTAGCACTACCATTGACCAAACTGATGCGGAAAGGGGAGAAATTCATCTAGACTGAAGAATGAGAGAAGAGCTTTGAAGACCTGAATCAGAAGCTAGTATTTGCACCTATTCTTACTCTCCCATCTGGTACGGGTGGATTTCAAATCTACAGTGATGCATCAGGGAAGGGACTTGGCTGTGGTCTCATGCAACATAGGAAAGTGATCGCGTACGCTTCACGGCAGCTTAAGCCTTATGAAGAAAATTACCCCACGCATGACTTGGAACTTGCTGCAGTCGTGTTTGCATTGAAGATATGGAGGCACTACTTATATGGAGAATCATGTGACATTTTCACGGACCACAAGAGCTTAAAGTATATCTTCACTCAACGTGAATTGAACATGAGGCAGAGGAGATGGTTAGAGCTGTTGAAGGATTATGAAATAAATCTACAGTATCATCCCGGAAAGGCAAATGTAGTAGCAAATGCCCTTAGCAATAAGTCCGGAATGATCAACGGCATTAAAATTGAGGAGGAAATCATAAGAGACTTGGAACGGCTAGACACCGAGATCATGGTACGTAGGCAGCACGGTTACTGGGCTAATCTTAGAGTAGAACCCGACTTACTCTGTAAGATCAAGGAAGCTCAGAAAGATGATGGAGAAATCTGGGCGATAGTACAGAATTTGGAGAAACAGACGGAATTCAGAATAGATGCAGACGGTATCGTATGGCAGGGCACGAGACTTTGTGTTCCTGATGACCAAGAACTCCGGGAAGCCCTGTTAGCTGAAGCTCATAATTCCCCATTCTCTATACATCCTGGTTCGACTAAGATGTACCATGACATCAAGCAATACTTTTGGTGGAGTGGTATGAAACAGGATGTGGCTACTTACGTCTCCAAATGTCTTACCTGCTAGCAGGTTAAGATCGAGCATCAGCGATCTGGCGGTCTCCTTCAACCGTTAGATATTCCAGAGTGGAAGTGGGACAAAATCACCATGGATTTTGTTACCGGTCTTCCGCCTACCAAGAGGAAGCACGATGCGATTTGGGTTATCGTAGATCGACTTACCAAATCAGCTCATTTCTTACCGATCCGCGAGGAAGATCCGGTAAGTAAACTCGCCGATACGTATAGAAGAGAGATCATGAGACTCCACGGTGCTCCATCCAGCATCGTCTCAGACAGAGATCCTCGATCACTTCGCGCTTTTGGAAGAGTCTGTAGAAATCTTGGGGTACACAACTTAAGCTTAGCACGGCTTTTCATCCTCAAACGGACGGACAGTCGGAACGAACGATTCAGCCATTGGAAGACATGTTGAGGTCATGTGCGTTGGAATGGACGGGTGATTGGGACGATTACATCGGTTTGGTGGAGTTTGCATACAACAACAGTTGGCACGTAAGTATCAAGTGTGCTCCTTTTGAGATGTTGTATGGCAGAAAGTGTCGCGCCCCAATCTGCTGGGATCAGGTTGGCGAGCGAACACTTGAAGGACCAGAAATCATAGAGATGACCAATGAAAAGATCGCAGTAGCTAAGCAGAAACTTCAGGAAGCACGGTCACGTCAGAAGAGTTACGCCGATAAGCATCGTAGGGACATACATTTTAACGTAGGAGATCACGTCTTCCTTAAGGTTTCGCCGGCACGTGGTGTTAGACGCTTCGGGATTAAAGGGAAGCTCATTCCTTGTTTCATCGGACCGTTTGATATCATTGAACGAGTCGATGAAGTATCTTACCGGTTGGCGTTACCTCCGCAGCTTTCGCATGTACACAATGTGTTTCATGTGTCCTTACTCAGAGGGTACCAGTATCATCCCCTTCACATGGTTCAGTATCCACTAGAACAGATACGTGAAGATCTCACTTTTATAGAAGAACCCGAACGAGTTCTTGACAGACAAGAACGAGTCATGAGAAGGAAGACGATTCCATTCGTCAAAATCCTATGGAGGGATCATACCGAGCGGGAAGCCACTTGGGAAACAGAGGAGTCTATCCGGGCTTCTTACCCTCATTTCATATTTTGAATTCGGGTATGTTCTTTTTTTCAGTTTATTTTACCTATAATTCGGGGTCGAATTATTCTTTTTAGGGGGGAAGAGTTGTAAAACCCGCATGGTTTTACCATGAATAGTACCCTTAAGATCATACGTACTAGATTAAAACTTTCCTTTATAGTATGATTACGTTTACGTGTTAGGATTTTACGTATTACGTACGTGTTAGAACACGATAAGTATTTATTACACACGAACACGCAATAATTATTTAACAATAATTAATCACGAACATGCGATCATGAAATCATGAACCTAATTAAATCACGAACTAATATTAATTACGTATATATATTTATTACGAGCGTGAATAAATATATGAGATCACGGTAATTATTTAACGAGAACACACTAAACACGAACACAAATAAACACGAACGAACACTTAATCAACGAGACACGGAAAACGGTACTGGTACCCCATGTGGGGCCCCCTACCCGCGGCTACACCAACACCATGGGCCAAGCCCATCAATTTTTACAATGAAAGGGGGGTTAAGGTAAAACTTGTTTTCACTTTTCACTTTACAGAAGAAAAATTAAAAACCTAAAAAAGTTTTCTCCTTTCTCCTTCTTCCTCTTTGGCCACCGCATACAACACAAGAAAAGGGGGTGTTCGTTTTGATTTTGATCTTGAATCTTGTACGTGTGTTCGTGTGTGTTCATCCTCGTTAGATCCACGCATTCGGTATATTCTTTTAATCCTTTTCTTTTTGATTTGATCTAATAAAATAATTAAGAACATGATGTTTTTAAAAACCTAATTAAAAACATAGATCAAACATGGAAATGGTTTTTGGATAAATCAAAAAGGTTGTTTTTAGGGGTGTTTGTTTGGCCGCGCCTAAACCGAACCCCAAGGGGGTCTCGGTTTGGCTAATAAACCACCACCGAGACCATATGGTCCCGGTTTGGTGGTGTGGGTCCCACGGCAGCAGCAAACCAAAGGGAACCCCGAAGTGGTTTGGGGTATGGTGTCGATTTCATGTCCGGTTCATGGTTTCTAGTCAAGATCTGGTTCACGGTTTATGTTAAGATTATTTTTTTATATAATCATATGTTAAAATTAAATTAATAAATATGACATGATTAATTTAATAAACATGACTTAGGTTATAATTTAATTATTAGAATCATGAAATTATTAACCTAAGTATTTTATATTTTCTAGACTTATAAGTAATTAATTATTTAAAAACCATGATTTTAATTAATTAATTAACATGACTTAGGTTATATTATTAATAAATAATAATACATGTTTTAACCTAAGTATTTAACTTTATTTAATTAAAATCATGATATATTTAATTAAATACTTTTAACCTATAGTTTATTTAAATTACATGTAATAATTAATAAACTATACATTATATCATTATGACTTAGAAAATAATCAGAAAAACACTTAGGCTTATATACTTAGCTTATTTAACCAGCTTATATATATTTATGGAAACTTTCTATTTTTAGAAACTTATTTAATTCAGGCAGCTAATCTATTTATGGAAACTTATTTAATTCAGGCAGCTAATCTATTTATGGAAACTTATTTAATTAAGGCAGCTGATCTATTTATGGAAACTTTCTTTTTTTAGAAACTTATCTATTTTAAGCAGTAATTCTATTATTGGAAACTTTCTATTTTTGGAAACTTTCTATTTTTGGAAACTTTCTATTTTTGGTAACTTTCTATTTTTGGAAACTTTCTATTTTTGGAAACTTACTATTTTAGGAAACCTGCTATTTTTGGAAAGTTACTTATTATTACACAGTAAGTATAATAATACATGAAATACCAGAAATACTTAATCAGAATAGACAGAATACAAGATAAAAATAGTTTAAGGCTTTAAACAGCAAAACATGGTATGGACATATAAAATAAGCTAAGACATGATATAAAACCAGTTACGTATTTAGTAGTCAGATACTTATTCACGTATGTATTCATGTAGCATTAGTGATACGGAAGTAGGATTCTCCTCAGTTCGTCTTCTTCGTTCACTGGACATAAGGTACGGATTCCCGTCCTTTCAGTATAGACAATCTTTCCTTATTAGGATTCCCCGTATGTAGCCAAATGTTTTCCCGTAGTATAAGTTTATATGTTTGACTTGCTTATGTTTAATTTAGAATACCTACAGCCATATACATGCATAACAAGTTTCACCTAGTTATGGAGGTACCATAACCATAACATTAGAGGCACTGATGTTATGACTTCACCACGGCGGGGTGATTGCTCGTGGCGTCCCTTCAGCTTTTGGCCATATTTTTATATTTATCATGTGGGGCGTATGGGTGCATCCTAGTTACATGTTTTTCAGCAGATTACTCAGTGTGAATGTGGTGTGTGCCTTGCATCCTTCACAAGGAGCTGATCCCTCCTACCCAAACCAGTATATTAAATTAAAGGCAGTCCCTCTAATTTGCATGATGAGGTCACCCTCCAAGTATTCATGCACGGTGGATTTTCATGACCTATATTGGCTAATGTAGAACATGTTACACAGTTTTTATAAGATAAACATAAGGCTTTTAAAACTATAAAACCAGTTTTACCAAGACTTAACCAGGTTATTCGGGACTTAGTTTCTTCCACTGTTATATGTTATATGCTTATCCTATTCATGCTTTATTGTACATCCGTGCACTGAGCGTATTGCTCAGCCGTTTTCCTTTTCTATGTTCCCAAAACGGCAGGTACTCAGGGACGCTCGTAGACTTTAAGCGTATGTGCATATGGACTGGAAGCTTTCTAGCCTTTCTTTACTTTATGCACTATCTTTACTTTGATACTCCGCCATGGACATTGTTTAGTCCTTTCCTTTACAGTATTTATGTTTGTGTGTGATGAGCTTTACTTTTGGATTACCGATGTTTGATTCCGGTATTTTCCTTTTATGGTCATGTAATGTTTAGACATTTTCCCTTGTATGCTTTGATGACACGCCATAATTACGCGTGGCATTCCATTATCAAAATGGGGTGTTACAAGCTGCTTGTTGTGGACAGGTTCTATGGATACAAAACCAGCTGTAGAATTATGGGTATAATTTTATGCATACCAAGATATTTGTAAATAATAACAGTACATTATGCATTATTAAGAATCCTATACATCACTCTAAAACAAAACACATAGAAATTAGACATCATTTTATAAGAGATTGTTTTGAAAAAGGTTTAATACATCCAGATAGGGTAGACACAGAAGAAAATGTGGCTGATCTTTTAACTAAACCTTTTGATGTTGGGAGGTTCCAGTACTTGGTAACAAGTATTGAAATGATCAATCTCACCTAAATGTGTTTTTGAAATCGTTGTATAGTTTGTACAGGATGTGTACTGTTATTAGTCTTTGTACAAGATTAGATTTTCTACTTTATTTTTCTAACGCCGACAAAGGTTATTTGAACGCTATCAAGTGTTAAAATGGCCGCTGACATCAATATGTTAGTTTTGTGGTTTTTGATCTAATCATGCAGGCATTATGAGCATTATACAAATGGATACAGAGTTGCTTATGGATCATTAGAGCTTACAAGGAATGTGTTAAAGCTTATGGATGATGGTTGGAATGTTTACATTCCTATCTTGACATAAATTTTTATTACATACTTTTTATCAAGCAACTTTGTATATCATGGTTTAAGGGGAGGTTTAGGAAACCTTTAGGATTTTGGGTATTCTTAGAATACTCTTATCACAATTCTAGATTGTGTCCACTGGTGAGTACGATTTAGTTTTCTAATTCGTGAGGCACTGTAGCATGCAAAGTTGATATACTGTGCATGCTGCCAAGACTTTTTGGCCTAGAATTGGATTTGGTTGGTTGGGAGACTTGGGAACGTTTTTATTGGGCTTACCTAGGAAGTTACAAAGGGTTTATTTGAGGTAACTTCACTGTTAAGAACTTTGGTTAGCAAGGGACACTTGAGGACAATTATGTCTATCTTGTTTAAGCAAGTGTGCATGATTGGACAGTGCTTGCCACCCTATAGTCATTTTCAGTCAAAGAGTTATCTTCACTAGGGTAAACTTCTTTGTTAAGGTCCTTTTTATTTTTAGTTATTTTTATTTTTAGACGCTGACATGTTTTCTTTCCAAACGCTGATAAGACCAATTTAAACGATGACATGGCAAATTTTCAACGCTGACAAGAATATAGCCATTAGACGCTGATGTTTACTTTTTTACTGTTGACAAACACTGGGTCCTACCCAGTTGTTATTTTAGATGAAAATTTCGGCCATAACTTTAGAGAGTTGGTAAATTTTAATTAATGGATGAGATAAGTTATATATTTTTCAAGATTGTCATGATTACTTTTTAAATATAACTGCCTCATTTTTCAACCAATAGTATGTTTTTACCTGTCCTATAAATACGGCTATTTTCTTTCAAAACAGGGTCACTGCTTTCTTGTCTAACTAAAATCTCTCAAACCTTCATATCTCCATAATTTTCATATCACAGTTTTCTCACATCAATCTTCATGGCACCAAAGTTTAAACCTGCTCAAGTGAAATTGGGATTCAGAAGCCAACACAATATGGTGGCTTACTTGGAAGTTGATAATACTCTGCATCCCCAATACACTCAGGTGATTGGGTATTTGAATGCGTCTCCTTTAAGGTATGCACTTTCACATACTCCACTTGTCCTTATCACACACATTAAATAGTTTTGGAACACTGTAAGTTCCTCAACAGTTAATGGAGTGATTACATTGACTGCTACTGTTCATGGGGTTCCATGGGTGGTTACCGAAGCTTTGGTTCGCCAAGCTTTGCATCTTGATGATGCTGATGGTATAACCACCCTTCCCCTCACAGAGCTAGAGTTAGGACTCCAAGCTTTGGGTTATGCTTTTCCCCCATTGGGCCATTTAGATAAATATAACAAACAAAAATTTCCCCCAGCTTTAAAGTTCCTTATACATGTCATCCTACAATGTTTGAGTTCCAAATGCTCCCCATTCAATGAAATCAACCGTTCAAACGGGAGTGCCATTGTTTGTATTGCAACTGGGCAAAGATACAATTTTTCAAAATTGATTTTTGATGGCATGTGTCACAATAAGGGTAACAAGATGACTCTTTCTTATCCTAGGTTTTTACAAATGGTTTTTGATATGCAAGGATACTGCAATAGGGACCATGACCACTTTTATGAGGTCCCTGTTCAAAAGAAAACTGTTTTTGGGAATATGAATTCACCACCTTATAGAGACCTACCACTCACCCCTGCCATACTTGCTGTCATTGAAGCAACAACACACCCTCAACCTCAACCACAACCTCAACCTGACCCATTACTAGAACACCCTCCATCACCCCAACACATGGACATCGACCCCCAACCATGAGGCGCTGACACATCCAATCCAAACGCTGAGACCATTTTACCACACACTCAAACACCCCCTCACACCCAAACAGACCCTCATTCCACTTCCTCTTCTGAACAACCCGATTTTAGGTTGGAAAAACACCAAAGTAGTGCTGGAGTGTTCTCCTCTAGTGGTCCTAGCCATGTAGCAGAGAGAACCACCACAACAAGTGTGGCTGGTGAATTAGGTGTGGCTGGGACTATTGACTCTGGCTTAGTAGCAGGTCAAGACAGTCCGAACATCATTAAGACCCCATCCATGCCCGATGAATCTCTTTTGGGAGGTCAAATTCCCATCATAGAGGAGGGCAGATTGGAACCTTATATGCTTTTAGAATTGATGGCGGTTTGCATTAGCTTGCAGAAGCAAAATGCAGACCTTGTACAAGTTGTCACAGATCAAGGCCTCGAACTCAAGACATTGAGGGAGAGGATAGTTGTTTTGGAGGCTGCCAATGCTAGGAGAAGGCAGGCAAGATTCCTTTCATCTGGGGAGGATTCTTAAAAAGGGGGGGGGGGGTGGGGGAGGATGCACCAACAAATCCTTTCAATTTAAGTGACAAGGGCTCACAAGAAGAAGGTGGTTCTATTGGGCATGTGGAAATAGCTGAAGCTTTGACTAGTTTGAAGGAGAAGCCTGTTCTTGATGTTTCATTGATCACTCCAAAGAAGTTGTCGTTTTTAGAGATGATGGAACAAGCTACAAAGTCAGTCGCTGACATTCAGAGTTTGAGCGTTGATAAGAGCAAAGCAAGCAATGACAGACCTATAGGTATGATTGGTGTAGCCCAACCACTAGTTATCATTAGGGATGTTACTACACATGTGCCTACCATGACTTTACCAACTATCGGAGCAAAAGACAAGGGTAAAGGGATCTTGGAATAAGTTGAGGTACCAAATAATGCAGTCCAGGTACATTTTGATTCAGTTTTGGCTGCACAATTGCAAGAACAGGATTGGACTACCACAAATAAGGCTAAGGATGGTAGTGATGATGACGAGAGCTTAGATTCTAGTGTGATGATTTTAGAAGAGCCAAAGAGATTGGAGTATGGGGAGGATGACTTAGCCAAGGAAAGGCAAAGAGAATTGAAGATGAAAGTAGACTTTGACATGCCTGAAGTAAGAGAAATGTATTTTGCATGGGAGTCTAAGATTGAAGAGCATCCAAATATGTCTATTACTGGAAAAATTTAGGGTTTGGAGATATTGCTGAGAGTTCAGGAAGATTGCAAGGAAATTTTGAAGCACAAGGCTAGCAAGGTGCTTTCTGAACTCAAGAGGGATAGAAGGGAGCTGTACTTTATGCTACTTAGGTGTCATCAAGGTGGATGGACATATGAAAGGTTAAGGAAGCTGTCATTTGAAGAAAAGAATTGGAGTTCCATGCTTATCTAGTTTGGGTAAGAATTTGTGAGGAGAATACCATGAGGCTTCTCTCAGCTGAAAGGATAGAAGAGATTGAGGAGAACATGCAGATCAAGAGGGCTTCTATTATGCCAAGGCTAGTGAAGAAGGGAATTTCCATTGAATTTCCAGTCCTTGACAGGTTGAATCCTAGTGAAGCAGTGATCAGAAAAAGTATAAGGCTTTCACCATTGGAGGCTTTAGATATTGTAGAGGTATTACCCTTAGATTTCAGAAACCCAATAGTTAATTATGAAGAAGATGCAAATAGGTTCTGGATGATCACCGGATATGGCAAGAAGGTACATACTTTTACTACCTTGATCTCATTGTTTGCAAGCATGGATAGAGAATACTTGGTAGATCTTTGGAATCTGATGAAGACCAAGTATGAGGCTTAAGCACCTACTTCAGCCAATGGAATAAAGATCTGGACAACATTCAAAAGAATGATTACACCAGATGAAGCAGATAGCATATGGTTGGATCTAAATGATATCAGTGGGTTACAATGGCGTCCACATTCAGCTGATGGTGTTTACCATCTTAGTACTACAAAGTTTTTAGAGTATCTTCTTGTTGATGCTCAATATCCTATGTCCAAGGATGTTTTGAAGAAGATGGTGATATCCTATGTCCAAGGATGTTTTGAAGAAGATGGTGTCTACACAGCTAGAGGTGGATTATACTAGTGATGTTAGCAAGGATTTAATTAGATTTATTTATTTTCTAATTACCAAGTAATTTGTATCTGTAAGAATCCTCCTTGTACTTAGTTTTTATTCAGAAACTTGATTACTAGAGTAGATATCAAGTTTAGGGGAGGATTGTTGGGAATAAAATGAGCTAAGTCACTCTGACGCTGACAACATAAAATTTGACGCTGACAAGAGGAAATGAAGCGCTGACAGATCAAGCACTGACAAGAAATATCCAAGCACTGACAAGAAGAAGTCCAACCACTGATAGGAATACTTAGTCAACACGTTTAATATTTGAAGTAAAGATATACTCAATATTGTATTTTCTATATTTATCTTTGCCTAGAATAGTTGATAGGTTATCCTTTGTACACGACTCCTTATGTTATAAAAGGAGGTCGTAGGGTTTGTAGTTTATATACATTATTCAGTTATCACAACTTTCATTGTAAGCAAGTTCGATTATTAATCTAAAGTGAAAGTTTGGTTTAACTGTTTGCTTGTTCTTTATTCTAAGTGTTAATTCCACATAACACTTGGATTGTTCATAACAACAAAGTTTCTCTACGTGTTAAACTTGATTCAATTTCGTTAACACAAAGCTAATCGATCTAAGTTTGGGATCAACAATGATTGTGATTCTAATTCTGGCTAGACTGAGCAGATTCCCATTTCCTCTTATTGCTTCATTTTCTTGCAGTCATTGGCAAAAGCATCAAGACATAACAAGCACAGTTCATTAAACCTCTTGGTGTAGTCAGTAATATCGTTGTTTCTCAACACCAAATGTCTTAATTTATCCTCCAATTGCCACAGTTCCTCCTTAGGAGAAAACTTACTAGACAACAGTTCCTTCGTGGCAGCCCGAGTCCAACCATTAGCCAAAGCCATCCCAACAGCATCTACTTGATCTTCAACCAACTCAATGCATCATCTTGAAGAGTAACGACATCAAACTTCACCTTATTTTCTACAGAACACCTACTGATCTCAAAAATACTCTCAGTCTTCTCAATCCAACGACACAATTCTAAAGCACCACCTGTACCATGAAATTGGGTAGGTACACACTTCATAAAACTAGCGTAAGAACACTCTCTAGGTGCTTGTGGACCACCATCATTCCTAACATTTCCAACTGGACCAGCCTCTCCTCTAGTAGCACGATCAGTAGTCAGTGCTCTAGCAATTGCTTGCTCAATCATAATGATCACAGTAGAAGTTCTTAGTTTTGGAGGCATTTTCTATCATCACACATGAAATAAACAAGGTAAGTATACACATCAAGATAAAAAGGAATCTTTATCAGGACATAACATGGATACTACACGCACAAACAATAATAACCACAAAGTTCACCCATCTAATCACAAAAGAGCTAATAAAGACAAATTATAGATCATGTAGGTAAATATAGATTGCATTGAAGTTTCAACAAAATTGTCACAAGATATGCCACTACAATCATCCACCAAATAAAACCCAAAAAATATTAAGGTTTATCATAATGACATAGTACAAGTCTAAATAAGTTCGATTAGAACGAGGAAACAAAGAAATACAAAGAACTAATCATGTGGTGATCAACATGGCTTCTTGGATGGCGGTTCATTGTCCTCATTACTACTATTGGTCTTCTTACCATCGTCTTCATCCTCCACTTTCTCCTTACCCTTGGAAGTTGACTCATCCTCAGGTGGAAGCTGACCCTCCACAAAGTACACCTCATCACCATATAAAACATATTCTCCCACTACCGGTGGTCGAATCATGAAATGCGTATCAACATAACAAGAATCATCTCTAAACTTCCAAGCCTGACTTAGAAATGACCTCAAACGCGACTCCCAATCACACATCCTCTCAAATCTAGCTTGTTCCTCCTTGAATTTTTCAAATTCAGCACACAAGATCTCAACCATCGATCTAAGACTCGCCAACTCATTCCTATCTTGCTCCCTAGCATGATTAGTCCTCATCATACCAGACAAAAACATCTAAAACATCTTCTCCTTCTCATCAAACCTCTTGATCACTCTGGTCTCCACCATGTACCTCTCACACATCAAACGATCAAATCTCCTCAAGAAATGGATAGTATTACCATAAGCTCTCGGGCCTAGGTAGTAGACTCTAGCAATGTTCTCATGGAGAGAACGAGCACTAGATGCAGCACTAGACTCAGCAGGAAAATCATCACGAGTATGGGGAATTCTCGGCAAACCACTCAAATAGGCATCACACACAGGCATAGCAGCACGAGCAGGTCGCTGATCATATCGACCAGTCGATGGTATATCAGGTCCCTAGGTACTCCACTTGCTTGCACCACTTCAGGTTCAGCCTGACCCACAACATTGGCATCAATCCCATCCTCTACCGGATCTTCCTCAGGTTCCACATCACTGTCATCACTCACATCAAAATTATCCACTTCACCATTATTCCCATTTCCCATAACCTCTTTCCTTTCTTCTTCCTGGTTTATCCCTCCATTCGATGGTACATCGGTCGTTTTCTGCAAATACAGAAAATTCAAGGGTACATAAGGTCATTATTCAAAATTATATATGCATGCACATGCAATGCAAATGTATTACGTATGCCAATATGATG
Source organism: Glebionis coronaria (assembly GCA_025667525.1). Classification (NCBI taxonomy): domain Eukaryota; kingdom Viridiplantae; phylum Streptophyta; class Magnoliopsida; order Asterales; family Asteraceae; genus Glebionis; species Glebionis coronaria. Next base: position 111,371,527 of record CM046874.1, on the reverse strand, counting down.
CAACAATATGATATCCTTGTAAATGTTTTGCGAAAATTTTGATGACAAGCACTAATAAGTGTGAAAACACTTATCTTTTTACCACTTAATTACAATAATAACCAAGCCAAAACGTGTATTTTATGTCGTAAATATCGGAATTATGCGTGGTTTGTGTTTTTATTGTGTTTTAGGACCAAAAGATGAAAAAAGAAGAAAACACGGGCTTTCACGGGCTTGTATCGAAGAAAACGAGAAAAGACGAAGTCAAAAGATCAAGAGTGCAAAAAGAACGGAAGTCCAAGGCCTATTCTAAAGATTTATCGAAGAAAAAGTCTAAAGACGGAAGTTTAATGAAGTCGAAGAACCAAGTCTAATTAAAGAAGAAAATTATAAGACGAGTTCAAATTATATCGACAAATCTCGAGACGACGTCGAGAAAGACAAAGAATTTAAAAGACGAGAACTAGAAAGAGAAAGAAAGAAGGAAGCAACACATGCACTCCTCACTTCCTATATATACCCTCCTAATGATACATTAGGAGGGTGTTAGTCATTTAGGAGTAGTTAGTTTAGATTAGGAGTGTGTAATTTTATTTTCTCTCTCTAGTTTTTCAATTTCTCTCTGTAGTTTTTCTTTAAAGTTTTAAGCTTTTCACTTTAATCTTGTATTTGAATCTTTAATCTTCATCTTTAATTTCAAGTTTTTCATATTCAGTCTCTTTCTACCTTTCTTAATTTTTACTTGTTTGATCCGAAAATTATCTTTAATTTTGTTTAATCTTGACGTTTGATTGATTAAAAAGTTTATCTTTTTATCAATCTTTAAGTTTTTATTCAACTTAAGCTTTGAGCTTATCATGCTTATTGGCTTATTTTGTATTTAACTTATTTTTTTTTAGTTTTCTTAAAAAGTTTAGTTTTGTTTAAAGTTTGGTTCATAAAGTTTGCTTATTTAAAAGTTTTCAAATTTGTGCTTATTGAGTTGGTTAAGTTTTTGATAAGTGTCCTTTTTAGAAGTGCTTATTTGATTTTTAGCTTATTGTACTCCATCCGAATTTTGTGATTTTTCCATCACAATAGGGTTTTGACATTGTGATAGCTTTTTCCGATGGCTTTATTATGATCGCAATAACCCTAGGGGTTCTACTTTGCGATCTAAGTGTAATATCCCCTTATTCCGATCGAGGATTGCGATTGCCCCTGGCATCGTGGATTGCGATCGGGATTTAAGGTATATTGCGACGAAGTGCTGCCCAAATTTTGACAGCCACATTCAGATAGATTTTGGCACTTTAGTTATTCCGACAGTTTTTATTTTTAGACATTCCGATAGTTCTTTTTTTAAAACATTCCGACAGTTTTTTTATATTAGTATTCCGATACATTTCTTTAGCTCACATTCTGATAGTTTTAAAAAAAAAAAATATAAAACATTCCGATGGGAAATTCTACATCACATTCCGATGGAAAATTCAACATCACATTCCGATGGAAATGTGCTACATGCATGCTAGCTTACTTATTTTTCGCCATTTTCACCAGCTAGCTTGCTAGCTTGAGCAGCTTGCTTGCTAGCTTGTTTATTATTTAGTATTATTCCGTAACTGTTTAGTTTAATCTGAAAGTTGTTCCGATTTTATTTCTAAAAGTTGCGTATTTTTAGTTGAATTTTTCGTCTAATTTTAAAATTAATATTTTTTCGTAAAGTTCAAGTTTTATCTTTTTTAGTACCCGCTTTAGGTTTTGCCTCGTTTAGCTTTAAAGTACCATCTTAGTTTTATTTTCTCCTTTTTCATGAAGTAAACTTTATTTTCGAGTCGATAGTTAATTTCGTCTTTTAATTTAATTTTTATTAATTGTTTCGCTTTAATTTACGTTTTATTATTTATATTGTTTCGTTATTTTTAGTTAATTGTTTTTAGCTTATTTTTATTACTATTCGCATTTAACTTTTACTTAGAAATAGATAATCAAAACTTTCTTTTTGTTAACCAAAAACGACTGAGTCACACTTTGAACCAGAAATCAATTCGTTAAGACACCGAGAAAACGAACTTTTTAACCTAGCAAAATCACACTTTCAAATGGCGCCGCTGCCGGCTCTTTTCGTGAAGATTAACGGTATTTAGTGAGAAACGTGTTGGATTTTGGGATCCGTTCATTCGTGAACGTTATATTTCTTGCATTTTTATTTTTCAAAAATCCTAAAAATCAAAAATTTCAAAAATACAAAAACATTTGAAAAATCATAAAAGCATTTCTTTTTTACAAGTTTTGCGCCAAAAATATTCTTCTTGCTTATCTATTATTCTTCATGGATTCGTCTTGCGTACGGTGTGGGAGACCATGGCATGGTTATCAAACATGTCATTGGTGTATTTGTGAGCGGTGCGGCTCTGATATCGACAATACACAATTTGGATTTTGTCCATTTTGCAATTCAACAAATTCGTACTTCTCCTCTTACAATACTTTCTCACTCTTTCCCGTATATGACAATCCTTATCCTCAAAATGCACCGAGTTTTCCTCAATACCCGTATTGCAATAATTGTGGGGGCCCTCACGATGCTTCTTCTTGTCAACCGATGAATATCTTTGAGCCAATTCCGTGCTATGATCCCGGTTTGTATAACTTTCAGCCCCCACATCACACCCTCAATCATCAATCCTCTCAGGGAATTAGTCTTGACCAACAACTCACTACTTTGAATGACGTTCTAGAAAGTTTAGCTCAAATCCGAGCTGACTTACATCAGGAAAGGCAACCTTTGCTTAATGGTGACCAAATTTTGAAATCCACCTACACCTTTTTGAGCCAATTTGGTCGTTTTCCCTTCTTTTTTACACCAAAATGTTTAATTACAGCGTGGGATAGAATGGGTTTAATTGAACATACTCGGGGAGATGATCAACAAAAATTGCTTCATGAGCTTCTTAAAGATGTGGAGGTTATCAAGGAGGAGTTAGTCGACTATATCACTCCTAACTGGAATGGTCCAGTCTATTATGATTATGATGACGAGGATGATATCTATAATCTCAACCCATCTTCTGAGATTACTACTCCTACTCTTGATATCCCTAATACGTCTAAGGATTGTGATACATCGAGTGAGATTAGTGATTTTGGTCTTGATAAATTCTTTGATGAGGTTTGTGATGTGCTAACTTTTGAGGAGTTTACGGAAGAGGTCGCTCTTAATGATGATGATTCTTCTCCATGCTATGAGAATTTCACTTTTGAAATTTCTCCTTCTCCTCCGGGCGATAAAGGCGATGTTGATTTATTCTTTCCGACTTATGAGAAGTTCACCCATGAACTTGGTCTTGTAGATGAGGTGGAAGACGTTATTCTTCGCGACAAGTTACTGAAAGTTCATCTTCTGATTGCTAAAATTGAAGCGTTGAATTCTCCTCCTATTAAAGAATCTTTACCTCCGTCTATTACACCCGTTGAGTATAATGACCCATTGCTGGAAGAAATCGACATTCTCTCAATACCTCCGGGTATTGATGATGATGACACGGAGGGGGATATTCTTTTTGATACTTTGCTACATGAAGATATTGTCCCAAGTCCCCCTCCTGAGCACCTTTTATCCCAACCTTTAGAAACCATTACCGAGGATGAGTGCTTTGACCCGGGAGGTGCCATTGATTATTTTATGATTGATAACCTTACGGCTTTGCCGCTTTCTGAGCATCAATTGTCTTTGGGGGATGACAATTTGCTTACTTTACCCACCCCACCTCCCGTGGATCACGACCTCACATGCTTTTCGTATGTTGAGAGGACTTTTCTACCCTTCAAGACATATCCTCCTGCCTCTCCTTTATTATTTTCCTCTGGGAACGAGGACAAGGTCTTTGATCCCGGTATTACATTCGAGGCTTCCCCATGGACCATTTAATTCGGGGACGAGTCAGGCTCGTGACTCGGTTAACAAAAACAAGCGCTTCTCGGGAGGCAACCCGATTATCTATCCTTTTATTCTGTTTTTCTAATAAGTGTAGGAGGAGAACCTAGTATGTGTTTGTTGTCTTCTTTCTTATCATGTGCAGGGATTCGAGCTTTCAAAGATCCATTCTTGATGACTTTTGACGACCCGTGATTCCGTGTACCCGTCTTTCCGGTTCTATCCTATACTCTTTTGATTCTATGTTTTATATTTATTCAATATTAAAATAGGAATCACTTTAGTTGTCCTTTCCTTAGCAAGATTTGAACAAAGTTCACAATGTCCTAAGTGTAGGAGAGTTTACTCCCACATGCTTAAACATTGAGGACAATGTTTATATTAAGTGTAGGGGGACTTCTATCGAAGTTAAGTGGTCTTTTCCTTGCATTTGTCCTCATTTTAACCGGAAAATTGATTTTTCGGCATTTTTCAAAATTTTTGATCTATTTTGGCCTAGTAGTATAGTAGTTTTTCCTTTGTTATTGTTATTTACTTTCTTTGCTAGAATAAATTTTTAATAAAGTGGTTTTAATTTTTCAAAGTCGTGAATATTTTGACTCAACCCGAGTTTACTTATCTAAGTTTACTCTAGCTAGTATCCTTAACGTGTTTAAGTCAAGTTTTGCTAGGCTTTTATATAGGGAGCTTTAAAACGCGAAAGTCTTAACTCTCACGGGTTAAGAACAAGAACTTTTCGCAAGTTCCTATCATTGATCCTAGAGAGTCGTTTATCAAGGGAACTTTAAAATGCGAATTCTAAACTTGAAAAAGTCTAAGAGTTTGCAAGATCCTATAGATGACTCGAAAACCCAAGACTTGGATTTAATTAGCTAAGCATCCACGAGTCTCATTCCTTGAGATTTTAAATTGTGGAGAATGAGAGATGATAGAGTCAATTATAAGTTTGGTATTCTTTCGTGAATTTATGTGAGTTAATTATGAGCTTATTCTCCCATCGCTTGCTAATAAATTTAATTGCAATAAATAAGGTTGTACGATTTTAAATGTTACTTAGCTTCTAGCCCAAGATCGTTTAAAAGTTGCTCGGTATTAATTAGAGTTCATAGCCAAGGCATAACTTATTGAAGCGGGATGCGAAGATTGGCGAGTCCGAAAAGGCCCTAACAAGGCATGAGGGCTACATTTTGTTGCTAAAGTCCCAAGTGATGTGAAGAATCATTTATCAAAAATCAATATGTAGGATCGAGACACACGACGAAAAGCAAATACTCCCCTAAAGATCATGGAGAAGTCTATCCAAAAAGACCCTAGCAAGGTATGAGGAAAAATAGATCCAAGTCCTAAAAGGAGGCGGATCGTTGTATATCAAAGTCCAAAATAAAGATTGGAGAAAAATGAAGAAGTCGTGGTCCAAATATGAAGAATCTCTCAAAACTTCAAGTGAAGAAATTCCTATTATGAAGAGAAGACCATAATTTCAAGAACGTCTCTCAAGATTTGAAGTATGAAGTCGCTGCCAAATATCGGTCTGAGAAAGGTCTCAAATCGTGAAGCAAGTTATGCCAAGATATGAACTTTATGAGGTCTCGAGAAGAAGTTTTAAAAGATTTTGTCCTTTAGCTAACTATTGATTAAATCGTCCTACTTTATTTTCAGCCTAAATAACTATCGAAATAAGTCAACAATGCATCCTCGTGATCATTCAAGACAATAATAAAATATAAGAGATGCACCTAGGAATAAGGGAGTCTAAGTGAAGAATTGGGCCACATGAATTTGTGTTAGTTTGCTAACTTATAATAACAATGATCTCGTTTTTAAGCTTGGTATGGGAAACGTGAAACTTGAGGATGATAATCATTCACGATATTCCAAAACCCTAAGGTAAGTTTTTGATCGTTTTACTAGTTTTCTTTCTTTAAATATTTTGTCTCTCTAATAAAGGCCAAGATGGATTGATTATGATGAAAAATGTAAAACTTGCTTTGTAACTAATGCATTGCATGAGGACATTGCAATGGCAAGTGTAGGGGATTTAATAAGTGTGAAAACACTTATCTTTTTACCACTTAATTACAATAATAACCAAGCCAAAACGTGTATTTTATGTCGTAAATGTCGGAATTATGCGTGGTTTGTGTTTTTATTGTGTTTTAGGACTAAAAGATTAAAAATGAAGAAAACACGGGCTTTCACGGGTTTTTATCGAAGAAAACGAGAAAAGACGAAGTCAAAAGATCAAGAGTGCAAAAAGAACGAAAGTCCAAGGCCTATTCTGAAGATTTATCGAAGAAAAAGTCTAACGACGGAAGTTTAATGAAGTCGGAGAACCATGTCTAATTAAAGAAGAAAATTATAAGACGAGTTCAAATTATATCGACAAATCCCGAGACGACGTCGAGAAAGACAAATAATTTAAAAGACGAGAACGAGAAAGAGAAAGAAAGAAGGAAGCAACACATGCACTCCTCACTTCCTATATATACCCTCCTAATGATACATTAGGAGGGTGTTAGTCATTTAGGAGTAGTTAGTTTAGATTAGGAGTGTGTAATTTTATTTTCTCTCTCTAGTTTTTCACTTTCTCTCTCTAGTTTTTCTTTAAAGTTTTAAGCTTTTCACTTTAATCTTGTATTTGAATCTTTAATCTTCATCTTTAATTTCAAGTTTTTTATATTCAATCTCTTTCTACCTTTCTTGATTTTTACTTGTTTGATCCGAAAATTATCTTTAATTTTGTTTAATCTTGATGTTTGATTGATTAAAAGTTTATCTTTTTATCAATCTTTAAGTTTTTATACAACTTAAGCTTTGAGCTTATCATGCTTATTGGCTTATTTTGTATTTAGCTTATTTATTTTTTTTAGTTCTCTTAAAAAGTTTAGTTTTGTTTAAAGTTTGGTTCATAAAGTTTGCTTATTTCGTAATTTAAAAGTTTTCAAATTTGTGCTTATTGACTTGGTTAAGTTTTTGATAAGTGTTCTTTTTAGAAGTGCTTATTTGATTTTTAGCTTATTGTACTCCATCCGAATATTGTGATTTTTCCATCACAATAGGGTTTTGACATTGTGATAGCTTTTTCTGATGGCTTTATTGTGATCGCAATAACCCAAGGGGTTCTACTTTGCGATCTAAGTGTAATATCCCCTTATTTCGATCGAGGATTGCGATTGCCCCTGGCATCGTGGATTGCGATCAGGATTTAAGGTATATTGCGACGAAGTGCTTCCCAAATTTTGACAGCCACATTCAGATAGATTTTGGCACTTTAGTTATTCCGACAGTTTTTATTTTTAGACATTTCGATAGTTCTTTTTTAAAACATTCCGACAATTTTTTTATATTAGTATTCCGATACATTTCGTTAGCTCACATTCTGATAGTTTTTAAAAAAAATAAAAATAAAAAAAATATAAAACATTCCGATCGAAAATTCAACATCACATTCCGATGGAAAATTCAACATCACATTCCGATGGAAATGTGCTACATGCATGCTAGCTTACTTTTTTTCGCCATTTTCACTAGCTAGCTTGCTAGCTTGAGCAGCTTGCTTGCTAGCTTATATATTATTTAGTATTATTTCGTAACTCTTTAGTTTAATCTGAAAGTTTTTCTGATTTTATTTCTGAAAGTTGCGTATTTTTAGTTGAATTTTTCGTCTAATTTTAAAATTAATATTTTTTCGTAAAGTTCAAGTTTTATCTTTTTTTAATACCCGCTTTAGGTTTTGCCTCGTTTAGCTTTAAAGTACCATCTTAGTTTTTTTCTCTCCTTTTTCATGAAGTAAACTTTATTTTCGAGTCGATAGTTAATTTCGTCTTTTAATTTAATTTTTATTAATTGTTTTGCTTTAATTTACGTTTTATTATTTATATTGTTTCGTTATTTTTAGTTAATTGTTTTTAGTTTATTTTATTACTATTCTCATTTAACTTTTACTTAGGAATAGATAATCAAAACTTTTTTTTTGTTAACCAAAAATGACTGAGTCACACTTTGAACCGGAAATCAATTCGTTAAGACACCGAGAAAACAAACTTTTTAACCTAGCAAAATCATACTTTCAAGCACTCGACGTACTTTCAATAATATTTTGATACATTATCATATTATTTACTTAATAAATACTCGGGAAATCATGTATGTTTTAAAGGATACATCCAGTATGCAAAACAATGCTAAAAGTAATCTTACCGGATCCTTACAGAGAAGTTGCGTGCCTTTGTAAAATATTTTCGACACCAAAGTTTTTGTTTAGGAGTTTTTCAAAATCGACCTAGTTCTCTATAACTTGTGGCTCTGATTACCAATCTTTAACACCCCCAAATTTACTACGCAGCAGAATATGTATTTGGGTGCTAAACACAAGCATCATTACACAAGCTACATTGAACGACCTCAAAATGAGACGTTTATAAACTAAAAGGAATATCCAAAACATTGTTTAAAACCTTCAATCCCAAAATAGTACAAGTTTAAAAGTTCAGAGTAGCGTTTCGGTCCCCAAAATATCTCAACCAACCAAATCCGTTTAACAACAAGACATGACCATAACATAAATTGTTTTATAATAAAGGGAAAGACACCAAGTTTTATACCAACAACCACAAAAGTAACCCGCAACCTTCCCAAGCAAGCTTCACCACTTTCATCCACGATTACCTGAAACACATGCTTAAAATCGTCAACAAATAATGTTGAGTGAATCTATAGGTTTATCAAATCACATTTTGAACACAAGAACAAAATCATTCACAATTATTCAATTGCATTGTTGATCATATAATCTATTATTCAGGTAATTCGTCTTTTAACAAAAGATAAATAATTGTATTTAAGCTCATGAGACCGACCCATAACTTAATCACCCGCGCCAAAATTACCGGCATGATTAAAGTAAAACATTGCCCCTCTTAAGGTATTCGTTACCAGATTTATACCTTATTTCTTATCATAAGTTATCCGTCTCGCAGAGGGTACTCAACATACTACTCTCGTCTTGGATAGGGTCGTTAACCCGATAGTAATATTAATTGTATAAGCGGATATTTCTACTCACACAAAAGCTAGACAATAGTTAACGGTTCATGAATTTAGGGCTTTTAGAAACAAGGTACTTAATACAATTTAAACATTGTTCGGGTCCAAATAATTATTCACGACTTGTGTTCTTTTTCATTTAAATAGTATGTATCCCCCCTCGCGGGTAAAATCATTTAAACAAGTACAAAGCGAGGCTATAGGCTCACCTTAGGTAGTAGAATTAGTAGTAAGACGATCGCCGATGATTAGATTCCTGGTAAAATACGAAAGCCGGAACCTACCAAATAAGGCGCGCACTTTATCAATATACTCAAGTATCGACTCATACTTAGTAAAACTTAAATCAAAAACTCAAAACCATGATAAAATCACAAGAATAATCCATACAAGTGGTTCTACTAGACATCTTCACATGTTTACTTTATTAACCAATGCTCCTAAAAGCACTCAGCCAGTACATAAGCTGATTTCCTATACTTAAACACATTGAAATTTCATGAAACTAGTTGAAGAACTCACTCATAACCTGTATAAAGTACTCCTAAAATTTTGTTAAAACATTTTACTCTTAAGACCTTTTGCTCAACACACCTTTGTACTTAAAAATTCGAACAATTTTGCATACTCGAATCATAAAACCATTTTGTCCATCTTAACCAATTCTGTTTGCAAATCCAACACTTAAGTTAGAAAATAGACTCATAACCCTAGGTTTAGAGCCTGAGAACATCCCTTGAACATTTTTGAAACTCAATCTATTGTCCCCGAGACTTGACCAAATATCGACAACAATTTCGTGTTGTGTCGATACTCGCCTCCCGGTACACGAATAATCAAACTATCATAACTCCTTCCTCGTTTTGAGTTAGAAGGCCTATTTTATACCGAATCGATGCTTGGGAAAATCTCTACAATGATATCGTATCTTACTCAACTTATTTTAGACCTGAGGCCACGAAAACTCTAAAGTCTCTGACCTAAAATGCACTTTTAAAAATCATACCAAATCACTATTTTGACCCATTTCCTCAACTTCTATGCTCCTAACATCAACTAATAAGCATCTTAAATAAATTCAAACATTCCTAATCACTTGTATGTTCATCCTTTATCAAAAACCCAAAATCAAAACATTATGTAAATAAAATTAAACAATGGGAAAATAACAAGAATGAGGGTAATTAATCATACCAATTAGCAATTAGAATCACAATCAACAAAACCAAACACCCCCTTGTGGCCGTGGGTTTCGGAAGACAAAAACACACCAAGAAAAATTTACAAGACTTGTTTATTAGCTTGAACTTGATCCTAAAAACAACACAAACACATGCAATGGATTAAAAATGGATCAAATCACTGTTCATCAATAAATTTTTGGAAAAATGAAAAGTTGATGCATGTTGAACTTTATAGGTTTAAAACACTCACGAAAATATTATAAGGTTGGGTCTATGTTTAATTTCTTCCTAAATCAAGTATCAAAAATTTTGTGGGGATTCTTGTGTGGGTTTGGGGTGACCGTCGGCTATCAAGAGAGAGGGAGAGAGAGTTCAAATTTTTTAAAGTGATAAATGGAGGTGTGTGTGAGAAATATTTATTTTATATGAAAGGTGGGGTAGTTTTTGCCAAATATGCTTTCTTTTGGCTTTCATTGTAAAATATTTGCTAAAGAGCGGGAATATGACTTGTAGTCGTTTTTTGAAAATTGACGGGAGTCAGGTTTCGTCCCAGATTCGTGAAAATACTTTTAAATGGTTTAAACACACACAAAAAGTAATATTATTGTTCCGACTCGACTTAATACGTAATTAAAACGAAAAGTTCGAAAATATTAAATATCGAAACAACCGATAATAAAACAGAAATTTTCGAGCATCCGTCGGTGTCGCGATCACTAGCGGTTCTCTTAAATCATCAAATCGTAAAAATAAAGCCTCGACATCGGTTTCAACTTAAACCGTCAAACAATATAGCATTTAAATTTCTCAAAAATTTCAAATTTATTCGTAAAATATGATAAACTAATGACCTAGAGTTCGGGTTATCACACATCTCAACACTATAAATCATATTTCATCTAGCTTACTACTATCATTCAAGCTATACACGTTACTACACACGAATGGCGAAGGAAGGGATGGAGACGGGTACACTAAGAAAACGGGTTCTGAGAATACAAATTTTGGGTTAAGGAAGGAAGGAAACAATAATAAGATTTGATTTTGGGGTTTATTTAGTTTGGTTCGCGAGTTACTCATTGGCGTCACGACACTCATAGCCTCGTAAGCCACTCAACTTCATTTTATTTTGCTTGTTAACTGTTACATATACTTGCATGACAATAATCACATGATATGTAAATCAAGGAACTAGTTCTTTCATGGTAACTTACATTTTGGTTCAAAAATAGTTAAATGGATACCTTAGAAACGTGGTAAAAATCTAGTGTTCGAATACAAATGCGTTACATATAAGTAACCCAAGATCATTAAACGAATAGTTCCAAATTTTATGAGCTAAAAATGTGTATTGAGTTTTTATGTAAACATATTACTTCTTTCGAGTATATCGAGTCAAAACTACGTAAAAAGGTCGATTTTTTATCGTGGGATTTGTAACCACTAAGTCATAGATTAATATGCAACTTGAAATTTTAAAAACGGTTAAGAAACTAGGTCATAAATTGAATCATATGCCACAGTTTGATTTTGAAATGTTGAGTTTTGTTTTCTGTTTTGTTTACCCGACGGAAGAAAGGAGGAAGAAGAAAAGATTTCTTTAAAAATCTGACTGTGTGGTCCACCATGGCAGAATGTGTAAGATGAGGGGGACACGTTTTGTATTTAGGGGCCATAATATTTTAAGGTGACCTTATAGTTTAACTAGTTCACTTTTTACCTTATAGTTTGATTTAAGTTGAGACTTTATGAAATTCCTAGGACTAAATATATAAGCCGAAACCTAATATTATTAATAGGGAAAATTTGAGCTACTTTTGCGAATATTAAGAACTTGTACATTTAATAAATGAACAAAACATAAATGGGTGTTTTTTGGGCCAAAATTGTAAATTAGTAAAACTTGTAGAATTATTTAATTAAATCAATTACTATAAATGTACATGGACTATTTTGGTACAATTTAAAAACCTTAAGGTTACTTTTAGAATTAAACAAATTATTCATTTTTAGAACTTAATAAATTATTTATTTTTAGAACTTAATAAATTATTTATTTTTAGAACTTAATAAATTATTAAATAAATAATTTACTAATAAACTTAATAAATTATTAAATAAATATAACAATTTATGTAGAGTACAATTATGTAGAACATTATCCTAAAATAGCCATCGAGGGTACACGTAAACATTGATTGAACGAAAATGCATATATTTGATCATAACGGTATATATAATAAAATATATAGCGTGGCTTATTAAAAACGAGAACGAACGTACAACTAATTGAACATAATATATTTATTATATTCATAGACTAAGACGTACTCATTTACTTAGGTATTTGACGTACTGTGTGTATTGTGACTTGGAGACTTTGATCGTTTTCTCGAGCAGTATTCGGGTGAGTTCATGGCCCCACTCTTTGAATATATTAATTGTTTTCTGCAAATTTTAGGGGAAAAACATGCAGTTCATTTTTATAGGACGCAAACAGAACACGAGTACACTTTTATTGTATTTGCCTATTGTTGATGACTCGTGGACTGTAAACTATTAATTGTTGTATAGCGCGAATGTTATAAATAGATCTATTTGGGATTGACAATCCCTATCTAGGTGAGTTGTGCTCACTGTGCCTAGGCCAGGACAACAGATGTATACCATGTCGGACTTTTTGAGCGGACACTTGGGCGGTCCTCGTATATTGTGGACCCCTACGGTCTAGTGTCAGTTTACAGGCAATAGAAAATGTAATTGTTTTATAGTATATTGCTTTGTGCATTACTATATGAGATATGTTGCAATCCTGAACTTGATTTTACCAAACCTATGAATTCACCAACTTTATGTTGACTGTTTTAAGCATGTATTTCTTAGATAAATTAAGTTAGATTATATGAGCATGGACTGAGCATCATTTAGGAGCATAAAATGATTGGGGGATCTCGTTTTCACTAGAATAATTGTAACAACTGATATTCACCATTTGAACTAATTTTACTAAGATACTATTTGTAACATTTTATTTCAAAATCATATAATTGTGATCTATTCTTTGTATGTTATTTGTTCTATGATCCACTAAGTGACACCTAAGTTCATTCCGCTGCAAGCCAAATTTGGGGGTGTCACAGTGTTGACATTCTAGCATGTATTTCTCAGTTTCTTAGGTTTAAGAGTATCTGGAGCATGGAGTCACATTGGATAAAGTGAAGTCAAAGTAAAAAATTACCATTCGACAGAATTTGACAACCATTGATATTAATAAAAAGTTTCCGATAAACTTTGGGACCTATTTTATTGAAACTCTGATATTTATAAAATTGTCGAATGATTTATTTTTATAAAACGTCTCTTTTGAGGTCTATTTCTATGACTGTGTGTGATGTGCTATGAAGTGACAACCATATTTGATATTTCGTTGAGTGTTTTATTTTGGGGTGTTACGGTAAATTTCTTACTTTTGAAATACTCTTGGAATTAATATGAGTGTTTAATGGTGAATGTTATGATGGGGAGTTGTGATAATTTGTGTTTGATTTTTATTATGATTATGAAGTAGTGTGATATGCTTGTGTGATGAACATGGATTTTAATAGAGATTTTGAGTTATGATCAAGAAAATATAATTTGGTTTGTAAGGTTGATAAAGTCTTAAACATGTTTTGATAATCAATACAATATGGTTATATTGGATTTAAAGGTCGAAAGGGTTTTCGGTAAATCTTATTATAAATGATTTATGCATGAGTCGAATTAGTTTCTTGATAATTGACACTCACCTGGACGAGTTGGTTAAAGGAACTTGTTAAATGATTTAGCTTTGGTATAGGTCGAAAGGAGCCATCTAAACCAAACTTATTTTTTAAGCTTTTCTAACAAATGGTAATTATGATGGGTTGGAATGGATGATCGTAGGTTGAAAGGACTTGTCTAATTCAATTTGTTAATATGTGTTTTATCAAATATATCATGGATTGAAATTCATATTATATTTGTGATTCATAGTTTTTAACCAAAAAAATTGAGCTCTCTCCAATGTATGAAATAGAATTCACACTTGCATTGTTTTTAGTTATGACATCTTTTATGTTCTTTGTTTTAGCGGTAATATCTATTGTGACAATCATATTACTTACACCGTTACTTTATTATGATTATACACAAATCCCTTTGGACGAACTAGACTTACCTAACTTTGATACAAATGAACTAGTATACTTGCTCGTATGCGTTGTTAATAGTTATTAAGTCTTGATTATAAATTTAAAACTAAGAGTGCAGGACACGCATTATAAAGCGATATGAGATTTAAATGACGGTAGTAAATGTTAATATTTTTATAAAGTACAAAAAGAGAATTAATATTGAATATTTAATTAGATAAAAAATATATTTTCATTATGACTAATAAATACTCCAACTATCACCTACCACTTTTACATTCCTATATATACCACCTCAAATCTCTAATAATATCATAAAGTTCTTGTCTACATCATAATTGTTAAGTGTCTAGTGACAATACTTTCTTAGAAGATGGTGAAAGCAATGATGAATTTTATTTTCATTATTTTCATAGTGATTGCTTCGATGAAATTCGATAGCACGTTGGCCGAAGACATTGACGTTGGGGGTTCAGTGGGCTGGTTTGCACCAAAGTTTCCTTGGTATTACACAGTTTGGGCCCTATCTACAAGGTTCAATCTTAATGACCGTCTTATCTTTAATTTCTCAACGGGAGAACATAATGTCGCACAAGTTACACAAGAAGCTTTTAATGCGTGTGATGGATCTAATCCTATCCATTTATACACTAGTGGCCCCACTATTGTCCCTATCAACAGCACATCAGATCAATACTTCATTTGCTCCATTGGCAATCACTGCAAGTTAGGTCAAAGGTTTAAAATGAGTGTCAAACCTATTTCTCATACCTCATAAACTGAATTGCAAGTATATCAAAATATTGAGTTTGTATCAATAAAATAAGAAAAGGGATAATACTTTATTTGTATTATCATGTTCTATCTTGTTTTATGGTATTTTCTTCTATTTAATGATTGAATAAAATTATAACTAACATAATATTATATAAATTTATTGCATGTATCTTCTATTATGTAAAATATTAAATCCTAACCACCATATTAAATGTATATTTAGGTACTCAGATAAGCCAAAAAAATTTCAAATTCCACTATATAGACATCTCAAATTTTTTCTTTTTTTATTTTTACCCGAGTTCGCGAGCGCGACTCCAATGGAATGCCACCAAGTGCCGTTCTGTACGAGGATGTTTCGCTTCCGATTTTTATGCTTTTTCGCGCACTTTAGGTAATTTAGGTTGATAATTTACCTCATTTTGTTTTATCTGAAATTGTTGACCTTCTGACTCGCTTCATAGTTTTTCAAAGGACGTGATTTTTTCAAATGTTTAACCACAATTTTAACTCGAGTTAAACCAATACACATAGTCAAAATTCGTATTTCATGTGTAATTCTTCTATCCCTATCGATTCAATATCAAATCACATATTCAAATCTCACTCACAAAAATCGACCAATTGTGGAATCGTATTTTAAATTGTTTTTTTGAATAAATTATTTATGAAAGTTTTTATGGATTAGACTTGATCTACATAACTATCTTCTGCCATATTCGATAGACATAATTATTTTAAGGAAACTCAAGATCCTCATCACCAATGATATGTTTTATTTATGAATGTTTTTATGGACTAGACTTGCACTAGTACAAAAAGTGGAATACGACACACATGTTGATTTTTGAACAGTCACACTGTCTTATATCTATGTGACAATAATCACCAGAATCAAATACTCCGCCATACTTGAACTCTGTATGTGTGACTATTTTGAATTTCGCTACCCACTGAATATTTATGTGACTATAGGAAAGTGTTAATTTATGGATGACTATTTAGCCACACGCAATTTGAGACGTGTGACATAATACACATAAGTTTGTAGTATTAATCACACTATACACATACATATGTGACAATTATTTGTCACACACTTGAACAATGTGACCACATTCCATGTATTCTCGCATGAGTTAATAGTGTATGTGGCTAATTCATATAGCCACGTTTGTCACACATTATTTAAACATGACAACTATTTTTTGCTGAATACTTAGCCACATATGAATTTTTAGTGTGTGACAGCTGAAAAGTAAGTTTGAAGCGTTAGTAACATATAACTATAAGAGTGACAAATACTTGATCAAGATTCATATATGGTCATACTAGATCGTCCCACGATCATGTGACTAAATGCTTTACAATAGTCACACAATTTCACAAATGTGTATCTAAATGATATTTATGGTCACATTATAATATGATTATGTGTGACCAATACATTCAAAATAGTCACATGTGAAATCTTCGTGTGGCTATTATTGATAGAAAAATGTGATTCAACCTTGATATTAGTCACACTGAGTGTTTGTGTGGCTATATTAGTAGTCTATGATATGACAACCCATAAAATTTGCAAGTATAATATGTGCTATGTTTAAATAGGAGTAGAAAAGCCACTAGAAATTTTTCGCTTTTTGTGTACTACTTGGTAGAATGAACTGTTTCTCACACCATAAACTATCATAACCACACGTTCCTATAATGATGAAAGATATAAGTCTAAACTATAAAAGAGATCTAATAAGTTCAATATTAATAAGAACATCTCAAATATAACAATGGTGCCCTAAATTCCCTTAGAAACCATAGAATTACTATAAATGAATTGTAAACAAAAGAATGGAAAAACATGAAATGAAGAACACTTATGAATAAGTCATTATGGAACATAAACAAGTTATAAAGTATACTCTAAAGACATAATAATACCTAAGAATGGCAACAACAAACCATACAAAGCTAAGTACAAGTAATTGTACATAATAGTCTAGATCATCACCTACAAACTTTGATAAATAATATTACAAGCAATGTAACTACATAAAATCCTTGTACTATTATCATAAACAATATAAAAATTACAATCTATCCTCTAAAGGAAAGTTAATTGATCCCAAATTACATAAGGATATAAACCCTAATTACCCATGTTAGAAAATCATTAGGATTAATGACCTAAAAACCCTAATATTAAGAAATCTACATGGAATCACTACCTAGTTCTTTTTGGACAAGTCTATAAATATTCATAGGATTTCATTAAGGTTATAACATTATATTAAGACAATTTACAAGTACCCTAATGCACAAGGTACAAGATTTTAATGCATGACTTGTAAATTAGGTCAAAATAGGTATTTTCACTCTTTAGACATGTTTACCTAAACTAAACCATAAAACCAAGTGTGAGAACTCATTGGACACTTAAGACACAATGTCTCGGACCTAAATTAAGTTTACATCAGTAACCAATTGAAGGATAAATCATTTTACTAAGATTAAACCCTAGATCATTAGAAAACCCTAATCTACAAATGTATACTTCCCATTTTCACATCAAACCTTTGTTAAACTTCAAACCAAGGACCCAAATCTCTTAAATAGAATGTATAAACCCTAATTAAGCCCTAATCATTCACTAATCACTTTCCTAAGCCCATAATCACCAAACACACAAACCATATGTTACAAGCCCTAGAAATAGAATCCAGTTTTGTAAATTACCTCCAAAACTCAGTTTCAAACCATTTCCCTCCATTTCAAGTTTGAAAAACTGATATTTATCCATACTAAGATATTTTAGGAGTGTGAAAAGTAGGTGGATCACCTCCTTTCTTGCTACACATCACCATTCCTATCTATATGTTGCCGTGACATATTTTGAACCACAAGGAATGATTAGGACAAAGCTATAAGGTATAAAATTGTGTACATCTTCACTAGCCTTCATTAGTCAACCCTATATCTATTTTACACGTTTAGATGCATAACTTGGAGGCTAAGGGTGAAAACAAGTATAAATAGGGGCGTATGTGGTTCATTTGAACTTGCACCCCGTTTCCTTTTTATCTCGTACCCATTCTATATTTCCACCTCTATATACATCTTAGGACATCCCACAAGACCAAAAACCAGGTCTAGAAGCTAGCCATTGGAGCTCTTGAAGCTTTGATAGCAAATTGTGTTCATAAGAATCCATAAGGAGCCATTTTGGATATACCTAGGTAAAATTTATGTTAACCAACCTTTGATCTTGTTAAAATGATTATTTAGAGTTTAATAATGCCAAAATTAATGTTAGAAATATATTCTAAAATAAACTAAGTCATTTCCTTATTTTAAATGAAAATTATAAGTTAAAGATGTCTTAAAACCCTAGTTTTGTAATCTACATAAAATAATGAGAAAAAACCATTTCAAAAGCTATAATTCTAAATAAATGTTTTTATTATGATTACAAATGTGCTCGTAAACTTTGTTTTCAAATCCTAGATCATTTGGATCATTTTTTGAGCTTGTTATGTGATTTTTACAAGTTCAGGGACTAAAACTGTCATTTTTAAAAATATAAATCATTTTGGGACAAAAATGTTATTTTATGAAAGTATAAGCTATAAGAATAAATGTTGGAAAGTTTGAGACCCTAAGGTTAAATATTGAAGGTTTAAATTGCAATTTATTAAACTATACACTTTAGGGGTTAAAAGTGTAATTATGCCAAAGTATAACCAAAAGGACTATTTTTGTCAAATTTGAAATTAAAGAAGATTAATCATGAATATGTGGAGGTAATGAAAGTATCATGCTAGTAGGGAGCTTTGTACAAAGATTTTCCATCTCGATATTACGTTTTGACTAAGTGGTTGGTTTACGATTTAAAGTGCCCTCGCTCCTCAAACGTTTATAGAATGGCTTCTGAGTATGAAGGCCCGAACACTGGTGCTAGAATTACAACCAATCATAATTAATGAAAATATAACCAAATTCTTAAAAAGATTGATCAAAACAGTAAAAACTTAATACCATACCAATTATGTTAAAACTGGTTGGTGTGAGACCACGTTCTTGTTTTTTTAGCTCAAGTTGATCTGTGTGACATAAACAGGACAAGAGTACTGGACATAAGGTGAGTTCATAGCCTCACTAAAGTGTACTACTCTCAAATGATTTCAAAACCCGTAAGGGGGATATATGCTAAAAATGGAATACAAGTGTTTTTGGTATGCTTTCCAAATATGATTCATTGACACTATGTTTACTGCTGCCTATGAAAGTCCCTTTTTAATTGTGAACAGCTAATCATTTCTCGGAATGAGCGCTAATATCCTAAATAGTACTATTGGAGACTGACATTGAAATTGAGTATAATGCAGTTCGTTTTTTCTCAGTTCTTGCTAATGGAAAGTCCAACCAATATCGGGTTTATAACTGTTTTTGGTTGTTAAGCTTGCTTGGATATTCTATTTGCTAATTCAATCAAAGCCTTGTAAAACGGAAAAATATTACCTACTTATATGTAAAACAATTTGCAAATACCAAGTTTTTATTCAAGTAAAAGTCAAAATGTAAAGTATGAAACTTAAAGGACTGAAATTGTAAATTCTAGGAAAGATAAATGCTTGAAATGTAAATTCTAACAATTCTAGGGACTAAAAGTGTAAATCAGTTAACTACAAGGATCAAATTTGCAAAATTTTATAACCAACTAACCAAAAATGTAACAAACTAACAACTTGCTAACTGAAATTAGCAACTTCCAAAACTACAAGGGCTTAAAACTTGCAAACCCTAAAAACTTTGAAGTTTAGCTAAGTTTAAACACTGATTAAAACAAAAGGGACTAAATTGCAATTTTAAGAACTATTTAAGCCAAAACGGGTTTAAGGTGAAAATAAGCTCGTTTGAGCTTATTACTTAACCAAAATCAATAAGACAAGTTGCAAAATGATTTAAATCCAAAATAAGCTACGTGTGTAAAAGGAAATTGGCTAAAGTTACAAAATAAGCAAAAGAGAACTTATCAATAAGCCCAAAATAAGCTGTAGCAAAAACTAGACAATCACAACTTGATTTTCTTAATGAAACTGATTAAGCAACTCAATTAATGAACGGGAAATCAAACTAGAACATTTTTCATCAAGTAATAAGCTGGGAATCTGAATTAAGCTGAAAATGGGCTTATCGTTGACCAGCGTTGACCAACTTATTTTTCAAAAAGCTGAAACTTTCAAAAATCAAGTAACTCAATGTTTTAAGAGGATTTGTGAAGAAAAATGGCCATGTTTATGAAGAGAATAAGGAGATACAAATTTCCAGTTTCAAGTTACAGAAACTTGACTTAAGTTTGCTTATCTGAATTATGCTTATTTCTAACTGCTTATTGTAAACTGTAGAAAATCCTCTTGGAATCTGAATCTCTATGATATAAGCTATGAATGAAAACAAATTTGGTTCAATTTCATTAAGTATTGAATGAGTACTGATCAAATGAAAATGACAAGTCCTAAATGGCAAATCTGACTGAAATCAACCCAAAAATTTTTAATGCCATTTGCCTGTTTGACTATCTTTTTTACTTGTAAATGACTTGAAACACTTAATAACCACCAATAGACTGCAAATGAACTTAAAAACACCAGGATTCAATTATTGAAAACTCTTTTTAAGCTAATCCCAAACACTCCTTTATCTGATATTTCAAACTTTTACAAAGGCTTTTTAAGAACTAGTTTAAGCTGAATCAAATGCTTTTAACTACCAAATTTTATACTCAAAATGCTATGATTTAAGACTGAAAGTGAGCATTAAGAACAACTATGACCAAACAAGAAGCAAGTATCAAATCTCTACTGAAAATAAGCTAAGACTAGACTTAATCCAAAACTAAGAACAAGTAAGCAGATTAAGCTACAAGCAACCAAAGAATCAAACAATCAGCAACTCTAAACAACTTTTATCATGCAGCCATCAAGATTACACTATGAAAAGAAAGCATGCATTTGACAAATTCAGTGGAACAAAAATGAGAGCTTTAAAACCATTTGAAGTAATCCATTGGGAAGAAGAGGAGCGCTGAGCTCTCTTAGCCTAGTGATAACCACCACCTTATCACTAGGACAACAATCAATCAACAAGAACAGCTACAAATCAACAGAAACTATCAACATGCTTGAAATCTTCAAAAATCAATGGAATGAACTGAATTCTGCTCAATCAGCTAACAAACTTCTTCAATGTCAGTTATGATCAATCTATGATCATAACAAACACAAAACAGCAACACAAGTATCCAATAGCAGCAGGTATGAACAGTAATATGAAGAACAGTTTTGGCGGGAAATGGAAGATTTGAATTTTATTCAATGAAAAACGGTTACAAAGTTGTTGAAAGGTAAGTAACTAACTAACTAACTCAAGAGTTTGTCAGACTCTTGAGTAGCTAGGGTAAAAATGGAGGAAAGGGAAAGGAATTAACAAACTATGTGTTTTTACAAAACTAGGCTACACGTTACAAATGAAGTCCTATCATCTATTTATAGGCATGAATGAGGAGTTAGTTGGGGTTGGTGACGTGTCAGGACCAATCCCAGCTTTCCACGTGGACAATTCTGCATAATTACATTTGCAGGTATGAACACAAATTGGGGTTTTCTTCATTAGTTGATTTCATGTTAATTGACTTGTACCATTGTGTTCGTCTCTTCAAAATGATCAATTTTGGTGTTGAAATCTTTTCATGAAATGGCTTGTAGCTCAAACGCGATCCTGGTGAAATTTTTTGATGAAGAAGATGCCACGTGTCAACATGTAATTGGCTAAAAATTGGTCACACGGATCATACTGTTAAGATTGGATATTAATTACAAAGCGGCTGAGTGGGAATTAATTGCTCAATCCGTGTGACTTGTTTACTCTTCTCTCATTGGCTAATTCTTTGTAAACATGGATTAAACTTGAATAACTTTCAAATGTTGGCAGAATTAGTCCTTATACTTGGCAGATTGTTGTTTTGAGCTAGAAGCTTCATTCTTTTGACATATTTGGTCCTTCAACTTTCATTCTTGAACAAAATGGTCCCTTGACTGAGTTGACTTGAGAGTTGACCAAGTTTGACTTTGATCTTGACTTTTTACAATATTTGCACTTTAGTCCTTCAACTTTGACAACTTGTCAAGATAGGTCCTTGTACTTCAATGTCTTGTCACTTTTGATCCTTCTTTGTCTTTTTCATCCATTTGAGCTCGATTTTTCTTTGTTTGCTTGAAAATGTATCCTTTTACCTACACAAGTGTACACAAACACAAACATACCACATAACACTGTTTTTGCAAGATAAATTGGTATTTTGCTTCATGTTTTAGGGTTATTTGTTGATAAAAGGATATGAGTTTAAGCTCATATCAAAATCCCCTACACTTGAACATTGTCATGTCCTCATGCAATATTATATATTAAAGCTCAAATTTACATTTCCCTCATAATTAATCCACCTTGGCCATATGAGATGCATCTACACTACTCTAAACTAAATGATGCATGATTTTGACTTTTTAATAATGCAATGAACAAAATTCAATTCTATCTATTTCTTTTTGATTTTTCTTGAAATGGTTTTGATGGAAATAACTCATAAAGAATTCAATGGCTTAGATTAGGTCTTGGGTACCATGGACATTTATCACCCTCAAGTTTCACTTTCCCAATACCAAGCTTAAAAATGGGATCATTGCATTCACAAGTAAAAAGTGCATCAACTTATTCATGACAATTAAATGTGGAACCGGTTATTAATTGAGCAAATTGCTTGTGGGCAAATTTGTCATTATTCAAGTGTGAAGTATAAGAAATGTAAAATCCAAAAATAAGGAAGCACGGTTTTAATACTAAGTAATCATCTCATCCATTACTTGAAAAACCGCTCACAATTAATATAAGTCCGTTTTAAGAGTAATAAGTCATTCGCCTTATGTGTAAAATCCTCATGTCATGCTTTCATAAGTAGCTACACACTCGCTAAGGAAAGGAAAATAAAACTCACGTAATAATTTACATCCGCCATCTTTTTGAGACTTTGGATCTTCAACCCCGCAACCCGTCAAGGCAATATTAGATTGGAGCAATCTATTGAATCCCCGCAACCCGTCAAGGTAATATTGGAACTCAATAGTCACTATAATTAACACCACACTGCCCCTCTTGGGAGTCTTGCATTATTTTTTCTTTTTCTTTTTTTTTTCTAGCCACTCATTTTTTTTCATAAGCCGCTCTTATTTTTCTTTATTCCTCACAAAGAAATTTGAAAAGAAGAAAAGGAAAAACACCCGCTAAATATGGAGCATGACATAAGTCTAGTACACATAAAACGTGCTAACTTAGAATCTTAAGACGTACTCATATCAACCATAAATGATTAGCCAAAAATGCATAAGAGATTACAAACCAATTAAAACCGTACTTGATTATTTATTAACAATTATATACATGCGAAGAAAGTAGAGATAAAGAAGAGAAGGGTTTAGCCACAAGTAATTGCCATGAAGTCTATCTAGCCCTTTTATACTTGCTTCAACTCTATCATTTCCCATTCTCCACAAATTTAAAATCTTAAATAATGAAATTGGTGGATGCTTAGCCTAATAGACCAATGAAGGACTACATGGTTAAGGATACTAGCTAGAGAATGCTAAAATAAGCAAACTCGGGTTGAGTCAAAATATCCATGGCGGACCTAATATGTCAAAGAAATCTAAACTTGTTAAAACCATGTTTTATTATATTTTTTCCTTTTTATATATTTTTGATGAAAAATAAAAGAAGAAATATATACGATGCAAATGTGTTATGCAAAATTGATTGATGCAAAAATTATGAATGCATATTTTTGTTGGCCAAAGTAGATCAAAAATTTGAAAAATGTTGAAAATTCAATTTTCCATGTTATCATGCAAGACAATGACAAGTTCTAGGTAAGGTCACTTCGATAGAAGACCCCCCTACACTTAAGCTAAACATTGTCCTCAATGTTTAAGAGCATGGAAGTGTAAAAACTTCCCCTACACTTATGACAATGAATAGACTTTGCTTAACCCAAGTTAAGGAAAGGACAACTATTAGTGAAATCATGTTTAAGCACAAGGTGTCAATGAAAAATCACTAAAGTAACGAATTGAACCGGATACAAGGGCCTCCTCCATAAGCGCCAAAGCATGAGATGAGTGAGCAACCCTACAAACAATCATGAAGACAAAAGAAGGTCTCCCCTACACTTATCTCCAAGTCTATACCTTTATTTCTAACCTACAACACTCTAAACCTAGTTATACGATGCTTGAGTTAATGAGTCTCTAGCTCGACTCGTCCCTCAATGAATTAATTCATGGGGAAAATGGGGACCTCTTGGACCATTTCAATGGAAATGTCCTCCCCAAAGTAATGCTTGACACGGTGACCATTCACTTTAAAATTTGGACCATCGGGTTGGGACAACTCAAGAGTTCCATATGGAAACACTTGAGCAATAGTGAATGGACCGGACCATCTCGACTTAAGCTTGCCCGCAAAAAGCTTCATTCTTGAGTTAAAGAGGAGAACCGGCTCTCCAACTTTGAACTCACGATTCTTGATCTTAGCATCATGCAATTTCTTAGTCTTTTCCTTGTAAAGCAAAGAATTCTCATAGGCATTGGCTCTCAACTCATCCATCTCATTAAGTTGATCTTTCCTATGTGAACCGGCTTGGTTTAAATCAAAGTTAGCCCACTTGAGAGCCCAAGATGCCTTATGTTCTAACTCAAATGGGAGGTGGCACGCTTTTCCATAAACAAGCCTATAAGGCGTACAACCAATTGGTGTTTTAAAAGCCGTCCTAAACGCCCACAAAGCATCATCAAGCTTATCCGACCAAGAAGCTCGATGCTCTCCCACCGTTCTCTCTAAAATTCTCTTTAAACCACGATTTGTGACCTCGGTTTGACCATTTGTTTGAGGGTGATACGCGGTAGAAAGTCTATGATTCACTCCATATTTCTTCATAACTCTCGTGAATTGATCATTACAAAAGTGCGTACCACGATCACTTATGATGGCCCGAGGTACACCAAATCTAGCAAACAATTGTTTCAAAAACTTTACAACCACTCTAGCATCATTGGTAGGTAAGGCTTTAGCCTCCACCCATTTGGACACATAATCCACCGCCACAAGTATATACTTGTTTCCCTTAGAGGATGGAAAAGGTCCCATGAAATCAATTCCCCATACATCAAATATCTCACACTCTTGGATAAAATTTTGTGGCATCTCATCACGTTGTGTAATTTTTCCTTGTCTTTGACAAACATCACAAAATTTTACCATTTCTTGGGCATCTTTGTAAATGGAAGGCCAATAGTAACCCGAATCAAAGACTTTCTTGGCGGTGTAGTTAGGCCCAAAATGTCCACCCGTAGGTCCTTTATGACATGCCTCTAAGATCTTAAATGCCTCGGGCCCATCTACACACCGTCTAATGATTTGGTCCGCACATTGCCTAAAAAGATATGGATCATCCCAAAAGTAATACTTAACTTCCTTAAGAAAGTTTTTCTTTGTTGATAAGTAAGACCCTCAATAAGCACATTGCCCACAAGATAGTTTGCGATATCCGCAAACCAAGGTGTGGCGTCCTCTTGGGAAGAGATAGACATGAGCTCCTCTAATGGAAAGGATTCATTGATTTCTTGGTGTGGGAAATCTCCTTGAAAAGGATGCTCAAGTCTACTCAAATGATCCGCCGCTAAATTCTCGGCCCCTTTCTTATCACGAATCTCTATCTTAAACTCTTGGAGTAACAAAACCCATCTCAAAAGCCTAGGCTTAGCATCTTGTTTTGTCATAAGATACTTGAGAGCGGAATGATCCGTATACACTATGGTTTTGGAAAGCACAAGATATGGTCTAAACTTCTCAAAAGCATATACTATAGCAAGCAACTCTTTTTCCGTGGTAGTGTAATGAAGTTGTGCACCGGTCATGGTTTTACTCGCATAGTGTATAGGTTGAAAATGCTTATTAACTCTTTGTCCTAAGACGACCCCCACCGCATAATCACTAGCGCCACACATAAGCTCAAAAGGTAATTCCCAATTTGGAGAAACCAAAACGGGAGCCTTAGTCAATTTTTCCTTAAGAGTCTCAAAAGAGTCTAAACAATCTTGGTTAAAAATGAAAGGAGCCTCTTTCTCCAAGAGGTGAGTCATCGGTCTAGCTATCTTAGAAAAATCTTGTATAAAGCGCCTATAAAATCCCGCATGACCTAAGAAACTCCTCACACCTTTAACCGAGGTGGGTGGGGGAAGCTTAGCAATCACATCAATTTTAGCTCGATCAACTTCTAATCCCTTATTGGATATCTTGTGTCCTAAAACAATCCCCTCTTTCACCATAAAGTGACATTTCTCCCAATTAAGCACCAAACGTGTTTCCTCACAACGCTTAAGCATTCTCTCAAGATTGGTGAGACATGAGCTAAATGAGTTTCCAAATACGGAAAAGTCATCCATAAAAACCTCCATGGTTTGCTCTATCATGTCATGGAAAATCGCCATCATGCACCTTTGAAACGTCCCCGGTGCATTACATAAGCCAAAAGGCATCCTCTTGTAAGCAAATGTACCGTAGGGACAAGTGAATGTGGTCTATTCTTGATCCTTAGGGTCAATGGGTATTTGGAAATAACCCGAAAAGCCATCAAGAAAACAATAGTACTCATTTCCCGCTAAGCGTTCAAGCATTTGATCCATAAAGGGAAGCGGGAAATGGTCTTTCCTAGTTGCCTCATTGAGTTTTCTATAATCAATGCAAACTCTCCAACCGGTCACAAGTCTCGTGGGAATAAGCTCATTGTTCTCATTAGGCACCACGGTGATTCCACCCTTCTTAGGAACACAATGAACCAGGCTAACCCATGGAGAGTCGGAAATGGGGTAAATCATACCCGCATCTAAGAGTTTAATCACTTCCTTCTTAATAACCTCATGGATTTTTGGGTTAACTCTCCTTTGGTTTTGAATGGCGGGTTTATAATCATCCTCCATAAGGATTTTGTGAGTACAAAAATGTGGATCAATTCCCCTTATGTCGGATATTTTCCATGCTAAAGCTTTCTTATGTTTCTTAAGAACTTCAATAAGTTGCTCTTTCTCATCCTCTTTCAACTCTTTAGCAATGATCACCGGTAATTGGTCTTTGCCCTCTAAGAAAGCATATTCTAAGTGGGATGGAAGGTCCTTAAGTTCAATGGGAGGTGGACTCTCTATGGAGGGTTGTACTATAGAAGGTTCCTCAATGGTAATCTCTTGTGGAATAGGAGAAGGAATAGGGTCCTCATTGAGCAACTTTTGGATTGTAAGAATATCTTCTTCCCAATTAATGGGAGAATCATCATCACCAAGAAAGTTGGACTCAAATTCCTCCAAGAGGAAATCACTCTCTCCAAAAGGTGTTAAAGAGGGAGCAATTGAGGCCACGGTTTCAACATGGGGTATCTCATCACTAGCACTCTTACAAGCATCATGAAAGTGTTCATTACACACTTCATCTAGCACATCCACAATGTTAATAGTCTCACAAGGTCTAGACTCCTTAACCTCTTTTCTATCACAAATTTTCCCTAGCTTAAACACCACTCTCTCATCTTCTACTCTCATAATTAATTCTCCTTCCGCCACATCTATCAAGGTACGACCCGTTCTAAAAAACGGTCTACCAACAATCAAAGGCACTCTAGGATCCATGTCATAATCAACCACTACAAAGTCGGCCGGAAAGGTAAACTTATCCACACCTACAAACACATCTTCCACTATACCTACGGGGTGAGCTATGGTTCGGTTGGCTAGTTCAAGAGTCATCCTAGTGGGAGTGAGCTCGGGAAGAGATAGTTGTTTCCAAACCGATAAAGGCATGAGGTTTATGCTTGCCCCTAAATCCGCCAAAGCCATGCAATTTTCAACACCGAGAAAATTACAAGGTATCAAGAAGCGCCCCGGATCTCCAAGTTTTGTTGGTAAGGTTTTAAGTAACACCGCGGAACAATTTTCATTAAGGGATGTGTTGGGCAAATCAACCAATTTTTCTTTGTTTGAGAGCAAATCCTTGAACATCTTAGCAAACTTTGGCATATAAGCAAGAGCTTCCGCAAAGGATATATTGATGTTGAGTTGCTTGAACATCCTTAAGAAATTAGAGACTTGGATGTCATCCTTGTTCTTTAACTTGTCCTTTTTCAACCTTGAAGGATATGGAAGAGTAGGTTTTGGTGTAGGTGGAATAGGTGTTGTTGTGGAAGATTTGTCTTTGTTAGATTCTTCATTGGGAAGTGTGGAAGGTAAAGGAGAAGTATGAGGTGGTTGAGAAGGTGTGTTTGAGTGAATAGGAGCATTTTGAGGAGGCAAAGTAGAAGTAGAAGGCTTGTCACAAGTAGGAGCACAAGTGGGTTGAACAATAGTAGGTTTAGGAGGTGAAGGATCCTTTGTTGTTGTTCCACTCCTTGTTGTAATAGCATTGACATTGGCCCTAGGGTTTGTTTGTGTGTTGGAAGGTAAAGCCCCTTGTGGTCTTTGAGTTACTGCCACTAAAACCCTATTGATTTGATCATTCATTCTCTTCTCCATTTCACGCATTTTCTTGTCAACATACTCTTGAGTCTCTTGCATCCCATATCCTTGATTTTGAACTTGATGGTAAGCTTGATTTGGTATTGGAGCATATGCTTGATTGGGGATAAATGGAAGTGGTTGATTAAATCCTTGTTGTGGTGGATAAAAGGTATTTCCTTGAGGTTGAACATTGTTGGGTGCCTTGTAGTTATTTCCTTGGTAAGGTGGTCTTTGCCCTTGATTCCTTGGTAAAATTTGAGGAGGATTTTGTGGAATTTGGGTGGGTGGTTGGGGTGGGAATCCGGGTGGAGTAAGGTAGTTTTGGGATTTGTAAGAAAGGTTATTTGGATTGATATTAGGCTTGAAGTGTTCACGATGTTCCTCTTGGTAAGCATAGCATTCCCCTTGATACCCTTGCACCTTATCACATTGTTCATAAGAATGGGGACCTCCACAAGTAACACAAGAAATGGTGATGGCATTCACATTATTTGAGGAATTGTTCAATGACATGCTCTTAAAAGCTTGAAGCATTTCTAGTTGTACTTGCAAATTCTTCTCACTATGACTATCCATCCTTTGAAAAATCTCTTCTTGAAACTTGAGAAGTTGGTTGTCACAAGGAGTTTGAGAATTGTTTTGGATAACATGAACCTTTTCTTCAAATGGATTGTTTGTTTGAACCATTGCTTTAGTCTCAATGATGTCCAAAGCCTCTTGGTAGGTCTTAAGAAGAATATTCCCTCCCGCGGAAGCATTGAGTGAATCTTGGTGGTGAGATTTAAGGCCATCATAAAAGAGGTTGATTTGGTGAACTTGATCCAATCCATGATTAGGGCATCGCCTCAACAACTCACTATACTCTTCCCAAGCATCACTAAAGGATTGACTAGGTTTTTGTTGAAAGCCCATAATTAAAGTCCTCAAAGCCATAGTCTTATGTGGAGGAAAGAACTTGTTCAAAAACTTAGTGGTGAAACCATCCCATGTGGTGATACTATCGGGTGGTTGGGTGTCTAACCAATGCTTAGCAATTCCCTCTAAGGAAAATGACACTAACATCAACCTAATCACCTCATGTGGAACCCCATTATGCTTAATGGTATTGCAAAGAGAAAGGAATCTCTTAAGGTGAGCATGAGGATCCTCATTCTTGTTACCAAAGAAAGGTGATTATGAAACCATATTGATCATAGATGTATGTAACTCAAATGTGTTTGTGGGAAAGTCGGGAATCTTAATGGCACTAGCATATCCATGAATGTTGGTTTGCATACGTTCATACAAAGAGCGATTATCAATAGCCATGGCTTCTTGTGGTGGAGTCAAAGCACGATTCTCGTGATCGACTTGGTGGACGATGGTGGTCTTACTCTTTCTCTTTTTCTTCCTTTTCGGAGGAAGAGGTTGTACACCAATCGGTATTTGTGCACGCCCGAGAGTGAGCATGCAACTCAATACGAGGAATGAGAGAGAAGCTCTCGTGTGACTTTGAAGAGAAATGGATTATCCTCTTCGAGTTTCAATATTAAATATCCACAAGAAAATAACACTATACGTATGTACTACTTTGGGTGCAAGACCCTCAATGAAGCCTTCCTTCTTAGAATACTCCCAAGTGAACGGGGGGTTAGGTGGCGCGAAGCACTTAAGTACCTATTGACCCTTAGATGGCATTTTATAGCACATCGCCTTTCTATTCACTTAAATGTTCGTATTCTTCGAATTGTTGCTTATTGAGAGTATTTATCAATTCTTGCTTTATTTTGTTTGATCGATACACGTGTCAAGGACCGGAACGCCCCTCAACACGGTGTATTGCCTCGGCAATACTTATGGAAGATATGTAGATTGGTTGTTCTTATACGTATACGTATTTACTTATAATAATATATGGAAAATATTTTTGTATTTATGATTTTTTAAGGGAAAATACTATATGTACATAAAAACCGAGAGAATCCAATAATATATATTTTTGGGTGCAATCTCTTAGGAAAAAGATTGCTTTTTGGATTTTTTTTATTTTTTTGGTCAATTCTTTAGGAAAAGAATTGTTTTGTTAATTTTTTAGTTTTTATATATTTTTATATTTTTGATTTTTTTTTATTTGGTTTTGATTTATGATACGTAAAAATAACGTTCACAAAGTGAACGGATCCCAAAAGCCAATGAAAACCGTCAATCGATAGTCTCTCGTGTAGTCAAAGAACCGGCAGCGGCGCCATTTGAAATTGAGTATAATGCAGTTCGTTTTTTCTCAGTTCTTGCTAATGGAAAGTCCAACCAATATCGGGTTTATAACTGTTTTTTGGTTGTTAAGCTTGCTTGGATATTCTATTTGCTAATTCAATCAAAGCCTTGCAAAACGGAAAAATATTACCTACTTATATGTAAAACAATTTGCAAATACCAAGTTTTTATTCAAGTAAAAGTCAAAATGTAAAGTATGAAACTTAAAGGACTGAAATTGTAAATTCTAGGAAAGATAAATGCTTGAAATGTAAATTCTAACAATTCTAGGGACTAAAAGTGTAAATCAGTTAACTACAAGGATCAAATTTGCAAAATTTTATAACCAACTAACCAAAAATGTAACAAACTAACAACTTGCTAACTGAAATTAGCAACTTCCAAAACTACAAGGGCTTAAAACTTGCAAACCCTAAAAACTTTGAAGTTTAGCTAAGTTTAAACACTGATTAAAACAAAAGGGACTAAATTGCAATTTTAAGAACTATTTAAGCCAAAACGGGTTTAAGGTGAAAATAAGCTCGTTTGAGCTTATTATTTAACCAAAATCAATGAGACAAGTTGCAAAATGATTTAAATCCAAAATAAGCTACGTGTGTAAAAGGAAATTGGCTAAAGTTACAAAATAAGCAAAAGAGAACTTATCAATAAGCCCAAAATAAGCTGTAGCAAAAACTAGACAATCACAACTTGATTTTCTTAATGAAACTGATTAAGCAACTCAATTAATGAACGGGAAATCAAACTAGAACATTTTTCATCAAGTAATAAGCTGGGAATCTGAATTAAGCTGAAAATGGGCTTATCGTTGACCAGCGTTGACCAACTTATTTTTCAAAAAGCTGAAACTTTCAAAAATCAAGTAACTCAATGTTTTAAGAGGATTTGTGAAGAAAAATGGCCATGTTTATGAAGAGAATGAGGAGATACAAATTTCCAGTTTCAAGTTACAGAAACTTGACTTAAGTTTGCTTATCTGAATTATGCTTATTTCTAACTGCTTATTGTAAACTGTAGAAAATCCTCTTGGAATCTGAATCTCTATGATATAAGCTATGAATGAAAACAAATTTAGTTCAATTTCATTAAGTATTGAATGAGTACTGATCAAATGAAAATGACAAGTCCTAAATGGCAAATCTGACTGAAATCAACCCAAACATTTTTAATGCCATTTGCCTGTTTGACTATCTTTTTTACTTGTAAATGACTTGAAACACTTAATAACCACCAATAGACTGCAAATGAACTTAAAAACACCAGGATTCAATTATTGAAAACTCTTTTTAAGCTAATCCCAAACACTCCTTTATCTGATATTTCAAACTTTTACAAAGGCTTTTTAAGAACTAGTTTAAGCTGAATCAAATGCTTTTAACTACCAAATTTTATACTCAAAATGCTATGATTTAAGACTGAAAGTAAGCATTAAGAACAACTATGACCAAACAAGAAGCAAGTATCAAATCTCTACTGAAAATAAGCTAAGACTAGACTTAATCCAAAACTAAGAACAAGTAAGCAGATTAAGCTACAAGCAACCAAAGAATCAAACAATCAGCAACTCTAAACAACTTTTATCATGCAGCCATCAAGATTACACTATGAAAAGAAAGCATGCATTTGACAAATTCAATGGAACAAAAATGAGAGCTTTAAAACCATTTGAAGTAATCCATTGGGAAGAAGAGGAGCGCTGAGCTCTCTTAGCCTAGTGATAACCACCACCTTATCACTAGGACAACAATCAATCAACAAGAACAGCTACAAATCAACAGAAACTATCAACATGCTTGAAATCTTCCAAAATCAATGTAATGAACTGAATTCTGCTCAATCAGCTAACAAACTTCTTCAATGTCAGTTATGATCAATCTATGATCATAACAAACACAAAACAGCAACACAAGTATCCAATAGCAGCAGGTATGAACAGTAATATGAAGAACAGTTTTGGCGGGAAATGGAAGATTTGAATTTTATTCAATGAAAAACGGTTACAAAGTTGTTGAAAGGTAAGTAACTAACTAACTAACTCAAGAGTTTGTCAGACTCTTGAGTAGCTAGGGTAAAAATGGAGGAAAGGGAAAGGAATTAAGAAACTATGTGTTTTTACAAAACTAGGCTACACGTTACAAATGAAGTCCTATCATCTATTTATAGGCATGAAGGAGGAGTTAGTTGGGGTTGGTGACGTGTCAGGACCAATCCCAGCTTTCCACGTGGACAATTCTGCATAATTGCATTTGCAGGTATGAACACAAATTGGGCTTTTCTTCATTAGTTGATTTCATGTTAATTGACTTGTACCATTGTGTTCGTCTCTTCAAAATGATCAATTTTGGTGTTGAAATCTTTTCATGAAATGGCTTGTAGCTCAAACGCGATCCTGGTGAAAATTTTTGATGAAGAAGATGCCACGTGTCAGCATGTAATTGGCTAAAAATTGGTCACACGGATCATACTGTTAAGATTGGATATTAATTACAAAGCGGCTGAGTGGGAATTAATTGCTCAATCTGTGTGACTTGTTTACTCTTCTCTCATTGGCTAATTCTTTGTAAACATGGATTAAACTTGAATAACTTTCAAATGTTGGCAGAATTAGTCCTTATACTTGGCAGATTGTTGTTTTGAGCTAGAAGCTTCATTCTTTTGACATATTTGGTCCTTCAACTTTCATTCTTAAACAAAATGGTCCCTTTACTGAGTTGACTTGAGAGTTGACCAAGTTTGACTTTGATCTTGACTTTTTATAATATTTGCACTTTAGTCCTTCAACTTTGACAACTTGTCAAGATAGGTCCTTGTACTTCAAAGTCTTGTCACTTTTGATCCTTCTTTGTCTTTTTCATCCATTTGAGCTCGATTTTTCTTTGTTTGCTTGAAAATGTATCCTTTTACCTACACAAGTGTACACAAACACAAACATACCACATAACACTGTTTTTGCAAGATAAATTGGTATTTTGCATCATGTTTTAGGGTTATTTGTTGATAAAAGCATATGAGTTTAAGCTCATATCAGACATCTCTTGTCTTGGCAAGTCGTACTTGTTATCACCTCAGTGGTTAAACACGCATACTTTATTTTGCTAATCAGGATAGTTTGGCAGACTTCCTCATAAGGGCAAACTGTTGGTTCCTATGTCTAGTCGCGGTATCATGAGCTTAGTTCAATTAAATCATCATTTTATTTAAACTAACGAGCAAAAAACAACGTAGCTCAAGAAAAAGGATCTTGTATTCAAACTGATTTTAAAATCTATGAATTCACTCAACCTTTGTGTTGACTTTAAGCATATATTTTCAGGTATTGAAATTGATAGCATGGAGCAACATACTAATGACGTGTAGAGATATAATCTTGGAAGATTTTGTCATTCAAACCTATTTTCTAGATCTTGGGAACCTCTCATGTACAACGTATGTACAATTGTTTTTATTGAAAATCTTTGATTTTGAATGATAAATTTATAAAGAATAAATGAAGTTTATTTAAACACTCTTTTGAGCTGTTTTCTATCACTTTGCTTTCATATCATGAAGTAATAGCCCTCAAATATTATTCTGATGTGTCAAGGTAAAAATAGGGGTGTTACAGAGTGGCATCAGAGTTATAGTTATAGAGAATTAAGAGATTTAAAAATCTTAATTATAACTGATTTTCTTAGATAAAATTTCCAAGTGAAGTCTCCCCATCAAAAATCATGCCGCTGCAAAAAGTTACAAGTGACATTTAAGATTTCGAGTAATGTTATTATGTGTTTAAATGATAGTATGTATAAATAATATAGTGCTAGCTACTGATAGAAGTAATTTTTCTTTTTATTGACGTCATCAGAAATATGTCTTCCTACTCTCATCCGATCGTTATATCTGATTCGGAACCAGAAAATCTTTACCTTTTGGATTTTCCTGAACCTTTAGTATTAGCTCTTTCTGCCAATAATAATCACCTTAACCCTTTTTCTTTAGAAAATAATCCCCAACCAAATTATGAAAATATACCTATTCTGTAGTATCAAACTCCTTCATCCCAAGCTTCCAATAATATCCCAAATAACCAAAACCTATTTGTAGAACAAATGGAGAATATGATCAACTATTTCAGTGAAGTGCCACCCAACCATATTGAGAATTTAGAATATGAAGTCGAAGGCGAAGGTATGAACAAGAAATGATGCAAGAGGAAATAGAGAAATTAGAGAATAATTTTGTAAGAGTAAGCAATAAGAATTTTGAGTTACGTAATAGGCAAAGGATAAATGAAGAGGAAATCACCTCAGCAAAAGTAAGAATGCCAGCGATGGAAAAACTTATCGAGGATATTCAAGTTCGACACCAAGACAACATCAAAACTCTCTTAGCAGAAATTAAGAATCCCCAGGAAAAGAAATAGACCAGCTTTTTAAATATTTCAGCTTCCCAAAAAGCCTTGTAAATATCTTAGCTATCAGTCTTTACTTTTATACAAAGAAGCTTATCTGTCCATCAATGAATCAGATAGTTAATAAATAAAAGTTTCTTTTTCATCTTTCCTTTATTTGCATATCATTCTAGAAAAGAGAAATACTTGAAAAGTATAAGTCTTTAAAAGAATTATAACAAAAGAGAGATATTATCTTATAATAAAAAGGACTTCTCAAGTCTATTTGGTTAAAAAGAGTATCAATCTAAATAAAGGATAAATAACCTAAGAAACCTAGGACAAGTTGTTAATTGTGTAAACCTATTCCCTAAAAAAAACCTTTTATGTTTCTAAATTTTTGGAAAAATATGCTCGTAAAGCGTTGTATGTATACACATATGACAAATGCTTAAATAGACAAGTATATCTAAATTTCAAAAAAATTTCTAAATTTCATAATGAAACATTTAAGGACATCAGTATCTTCTACCCAAAGTCCCGAAAGACTTCAGCGAATAACTAATGATGAAGTAGCTACAGCCTTGAATACCAGTCTTCAAAATAGTAAGGAATGATAATCTAACAGAAGACTATATAACTAGCCAGTTATATAAATTCCAAGGAAATGAAGATGTTGTTAGTATTTCCCACTGGGATTAAGAGGACAGAAACAATTTTCTCCCTAAATAGTTGCGTTGAGGATCGCCAAGTAAAGCTTGCTATTAGTACCCTAACTAATGAAGCATTTTCATGGTGGAATTACTATACTCAACTTGTTGGTTTAGACGAAGCCTATAAGACGAAATGGTTATATTTTAAGTACCTCCTGA
Source organism: Glebionis coronaria (assembly GCA_025667525.1). NCBI lineage: Eukaryota > Viridiplantae > Streptophyta > Magnoliopsida > Asterales > Asteraceae > Glebionis > Glebionis coronaria. Next base: position 111,335,307 of record CM046874.1, on the reverse strand, counting down.
TAACTTGGTATTATCCTTCATAAGAAATCGAGAAAGTGAAAAAGGAATTTTACAACCTAATAACACGAGGAATTGGTCTCAAAGTCTATTTGAGAAAATTTCAAGAGTTAGCCGAATTGTATCCTATCACTGATTCACAAAGGATGATGAAAGCTCTTATCAAAGGATTTCCCATAAGATTCAGAAGGATGATTACTATTTCTAAACCCCGTAGTTTAGAAGAAGACATTAAGATTTCTCGGAAATTAATGGATCATGTAATCAAGCACAATCTTGTGCAAGGATCCAACACCCTTAAACGTAAATTTATCAAAGAAGAAGAATCTGCTGAAACTAAACCCACTCCCTTAAACTTTACCTATGACTCCTATTTTCCCTACCTATGTTACCCAAATACTAACCTAGTTAACCATTCTGAACCAATAAAATACGACGACTATGCTAGACACATTCCCCAATGTATGAATTGTCTATTGCATCACACTGGAAACGACACAACGAAGTGCCAGAACTGCTTTAAAATAGATCATCAAACACGATACAGTTGGAGCAAGACGACTTTTTAGACTTCTCCTAAGATTTCCATGCTTTGTAAATGAATAAGTGTGTTAAACATACGTGAGTATTATCAATATATCAAGTTTTTGAATTCATTTTTCCTAAGTGTTATTTCACTATCTGGCAGAATAACTCATTTGTGTTACATGTACATAGAATTATGTGTGGTTTATTTTTATTCAACTTATGTCTTAACGGAATTTTGGAATCTGAATTACAAAATGTTTAACCTAAATTTTCTTTGGAAAAATAGGTAAGAACAAGTAATGAGAAACTTATTTCAGAATTTCTTATGATATGACATGACGCCATCTGGATCATTGTCAATTGTATTTCATAAAGGATATGGAAACTTTAACAAAGTTATCCCCAAAATAATCTGTTGACATAAAGTGCCGATATCTACAATAATGAATACATTAAGAAAGAACATTTCCCTCTATACCAATAGGTTTAAGTGAGAGTGAAGGTCTACGTGATTATTTGCCTATTCTACATGATGGATTGAACTGATAAAGAGGGTTGATTAATTGATAAATATAAGGAAGATGAGAAGGGAGATGAGGGTGTAGAGAGAGAAAGGAGAGAAAAGAGAAGAGTAGAGAGAGAAAGTAAAGATTGATTATTGAATGAATGAAACCACCAACCCCTCCTAACATGCTAGGAGGGGATATATATAGCCCACCCTACATGTGGGCTATATGGACTATACATTTACTAAGTAGATCACGAGACCATTACATAATTATCGTTGGAGCGACCGATCCTTCATAAATACGTAAAACGTATTTCCAACAATCTCCCCCTATGGGAGGTCGCTCCAAGAGACAAAGTTCTAAATAGTCTATATCTCGTGATCTATGCTAACTAAGAAGTGACCGAGACTTTATTGGGAAAAACGTATTTCCAACAATCTCCCCCTAAGGGAGGTCACATCTTTTTACAAAATCTTAAACCTAGCATCTATGCTTGAGTCTTCAATCTTGTTCTTGTGAATATGCTTGATGTGATCTTTGACTTTAGTCTTGAGTATGTTTCCTTGCCTTGACCTTGTGCATCTTCACTTGTGATATTTGCCTCTTCGTGACTTCATGTTCCACATACTTATACTTTTAAATTCTTGAAAGCTTCAGAGTTTGATACAACGGAAGACTTGACCTTCAGGCTTTCTTGAATTTGTTGAAGTACTAATTGTATGTAGTATAAGCATGTGGTGACGACTTCTTCTGGATTGTACACCGCAATGCCACCTTCTTGTTACGCTGCATAAGACAGTTAGCAACAAACAATATACACGGATGAAATGGCCTTGAACATTTCATTCTAATTCGGTAGCATTTTACCTCTGGTCGGTGAAAACCGTTGGACGATATTAAATATCGTACTTGTGGCAGGTAGTTTCAATAAAGAACCTCCTTGACAAGATTTCACGGGTAAACCCGTTCTCTTTACTCGACCGTCCAAAGCTGACTGCGAACGTAAAGAGTGAATCATTTGGATAATCTTATCCGCATGATTTGAAGCCATCAATTCATGTTCCTGGAACAAGTGAAGTTCAATTAAGAACCGCACCATCGTTGCTTTCCAGTTGTCACTAGCTTGATTCATATAGAATCTTGCAAGTTACCTACCAAGTGCTGTTTGATGTTAACACTAGAAGGATTTCCATTCGTCACTGTAAATACTTAATAGTATTACTCTGAATGTTCTGGCAAGATCACTAAGATATTGCGTAGAGGCCTGGAACGTGTTTAAATTCATTTAAGAATTAAACCACTGTTGCTTTCCAGTTATCACAAGTTTGATTCATAAAGAATCGCACAAGTCACCTACCATGAGCTTTTTGATATTTACTCAAGAAGGATTTCCATCTTCATTGTAAATACTTTCGTATTACTCGGATGTTCAGGCAAGATCATGAAGATTTTGCGTAGGACTCTTAAGATCTTTCTTACTTTTCACAGTGTGTGAAGAAGCAAGGAAATATAAAAGTGTGTCCTAATGAGATATTTGATGATCTCAAATGGCTCTAGACTCGATCGTGCATTTTGGATTTTTAGTGATCGGAGGCTGGAGAGGAGTGCCACCTTTTCAATATCAATTTATTCGGAGTGAATAAATCAATAGATAACGCGTTGTCTCCGTGTGATTAAAACAAATATCTTTTGAGAGATATCTGAGTTAGCTGGGATGGGTTGTGCATTGCATCACTGGGTCCATGATGTCTGTCTTCAATATTAAGAATCATTAAACAATGATCTTAATAGCATATGTATTGACCCGGTTTCTGCCTAAGTTGTAAGGAGGGCTTCTTTCTTTACACCCTTTATCTTTACAATTCTTTTTCATTCTTCAACCCCTTCAATGCTTACCAATACGTCATCACTAGCACCTTGTTGTGATTGTTCCAGTGCTAAATTAAGTTCTTGGTCGGCATTCAGCTACGTTCACAATCTTTCTCCATCTTTCCTAAGGACTACTATTTCTAGCTATGGAATGTCCTTGGGAAGATTCCTCCGGTTCTAGAGGAATCATTGGACTTTAACCTATCCTACCATCCTTATGTCACCACACTCTTCATCATCGTGAATAGAGATGTTTTGGGTAAGTGTATGTCACCATGAAATCCATTTTGAAGTGCAAATCCATTTTGCTCCCCCTTAACATATGCCACGATATCCGAAAACATTTCGCACATGTCGGGATGAGCTAAACGTTAAGTCAAACCATTTGTGATTAATCATTTCCCATATTAAATCACATTTTCTCTCCCATATTAAAAATATTAACTCAATCAATGTTTTTAATATCAATTGATTTAATAGCGTTTTAAGAAAATTTGGGAAGAAAAATGCAAATCCAATTATCTTCATGAGTTACACAAGCTCCCCCTCAAATTAATGAGGGTGTACTTGAAACGTCAATTAAATACCTTTTAAACACAAGTGTAAGGTATTTATCACGTGCAAAGATCATATATGATAATGTATTCACAAGATTAGCAATTTACGAGGTTGGACCTGAATGATGAAGAACATCATATGAAAGAAGCACATGGTTCTTGTTCACGAATGTTGGCCTTCCTCGTAACTTCTGAAGTTATCTCTTGACTCCATGTGTATGATTGATATCATTGTCTTAACACCAATATGTGAACTTTGCACTCTCGGCATCAAGGATTCTGAATGCTGGACAATTTCTCCCCCTCAATTGTTGACCCGTGTTCTATTGAAAGAGCTGTAGTCACCGTTTGAGTAGTCGCATCGTCGAGTATGTAGATATCAATTGTAAGTTGCTACGGTTGGTGGAGATGATAACTTCGGATTCTGAAGTCAAAGCTTTCCGGTGAAATGCTTGACTTCAAAGTGAAAAGCGGGTTACTATCGGAAGTAATAGCAAACCATAATGGAGCATGTTTTAAATTTTTTAAACTTCTGCTTGAACTTTATTTACAATCCCGTATCATTATTGAATGACATTTCTAGGTTCGTAAATATTATCGATTCCAGAAGACATGCTCTTTTTATCAAAACATTTTAGAACACACAATTTTGAAAGATTTAGAAAAACCTTTTGAGAAATTCTTGGAAAATTGTGTTCAAAGTTTTGAAAACCAATTACTTGAGCTTAAGATTTGGAATATCTTAGGAAAGCTCAAGTACGAGAAGTTGTAAACTTCTCGTTGTAAGGATAAGTTACCATCGGCGATAACCTTTCCTTTTATCTGAAGAACGAGTCCTAAGCTAACATTTACTTAGAAGTCATGTTCATGAGCTTGAAAACTTTGACTATTTTAACGGAAAGCTCATGACCGAGAAAGGTTAATTTCTCGTTACGAGGAAAAGTTCTCTTATTTAAAAGATACACTTTCCTTTCTGAGCTTAAAACTTCGAATGTTTTAATACAAGCTCATGACCGAGAAATGTTAATTTCTCGTTATGAGGATAAGTTATCATAAAAGATAATCTTTCCTTTATTTGAAATTCGAGTTACAGTCTGACATTTAACTGTAAGTCATTGTGCATGAGCTTAAAAACTTCGAATGTTTTAAATATAAGCTCATGCCCGAAAAAAATTAATTTCTCGTTGTAAGGATAAGTTTATCATCGGCGATAAACTTTCCATTTAATTGAAGATCGGGTCATCATCTTATATTTAATGATGAGCCTTATACACGAGCTTAAAACCTTTGAATGGTTTTAGGATAAGCTCGTGTCCAAGAAAACTTAATTCCTTGTTAAGAGGGTAAGTTATCGTTGCGTAGATAAACTTCCCTGTCTCTGAAGTCCGGGTCATCGTCTGTCATTTAACGAGGAGCCATATACACGAGCTTAAAACCTTTGAATGGTTTTAACGTAAGCTTGTGTCCGAGAAAATTTAATTTCTCGTTAATGAGGATAAGTCATCATCGGGATGAACTTTCCTATCTTTTGAGAGCGAGTTACAGTCTGTTATGTGACTGTAAGTCCTGAGTGCAGCTTAACCATGAATCCCCTGAGACATTTGTTTCTCCGATATCTGCTTCTTCAGCAACCAAACTCTAAGAGTGTCCTTAGTTGAACGGTATACAATGATTGGACCGCTTCGTTCTTTTGGAACATCAACTTTGGTACCTGCATTCTCATTAGGAGTTTGTATACTTTTGCATGGGTTAGAGATATCTATTTTAGAAGCACGTGGGGGTTCACGGTTTTCTTTTCTTGTGTCAGAGGTGGCCTGAAGGGATGATTCACTTGTCTTAGTTGGCAAACGTTTCCTTTTATAGAAAACCTTAAGTTCAGGCTTAAGTGATATATCATCCTTTACAATTTCCTCCCTAGTAATCTTCGTAGAATCAGAGACTATCCTAGTTAAATGGCACTCGTTTCCTACAAGAGTGAAAGTTCTACCAGTGGGGCGCCACATTTTACCAATGGGTTTGATTTTAGCGACCCACTGGGATTTAAGTCTAGCACGGGAGTTCACCTCATTAAGTAGTTTCTTGATACAAGAATCATGATTTGCCGTAAAGACACATTTTCTACATGTTTTACAAGTAGCATATTTAATGTCCGAGTAAGATCTAGAATTCCTAGATGATTGATTGATGCTCCTAGGATGTGACATGCTACGGTTAGCAGTGTTGGGTAAACTAGAAGGCATCTGACTAGGTTTGAAATTCCTATCTCTTACTTGTGTCTTTTGCTTAGCTTCCCTTAGACCAAATGTATGGCGAACGTCATTTGAACTAGTTCGAGACGTATTCTTTGGACTATGTCTAGGGAAATTAGAGGCAATCATGTGATTAGGTCTTGCAAAAGCTGTTTTAGTCACATTGGGCCTAGATGGTGGAGTGACTGTTCTAGAAAGATGAACCATATCAACGTGGGAGGCAAACCGCGTTCTCGAGGATTGTGATCGCTCGGATCTAAATGCAGTAGGTTGTCTGACGGATGGTTGTCTGACGAACTGATTTGTAGGCGGTTTCCCCAAGATTGATGGTTTTTCAAGGTTAGTGTCCACACTAGTTCCTCTATTTTTCCTTAACTCATTTTTCAACACAGCTATAGCAAAAACCTTTTCCTGTACTTGAGCTTTTAATGTCTCATTCTCTTTGAGCAGTTCATCTTGGGATGCCAACTTAGATTCTATCAGTTGAATTTGTTTCAAAAGATTATCCTTTTCAGCTTTAGAATCTAAAACTTATTGATCCAATTTTCTTTCAAGAAAAACGTTTGACTTTTCAAGTTTTTCAAAGTATGTTTCAAATTTGTCCGTTTTCTTAGAAAATTCAAGTTTGGCATCCTCAAGATCTTTAGATTGTTGAGCTACAATCGTTTCGAGCTCTCTAATCTTAGAATCAGAAGCAGTTAACGAAGCAGTTATAAAGCCTTTATCATGATGTACTATAGCATTTTGAACAATTTCTCCCCCATTATGACTCACATCGGATGAATCAGAAGTGGTATTTCTATCACTCTTTTCCATCCCATGTTTGTCATAATTAGGTTCAGAATGCTCAAAATGCGGCATGCCATCAGCATATACATCATAAACAACATTACATTGTACCATGTTTGCAGGCGCTTCGTCATAAACGGGTAAGGTGTCAGCAAAAGAGATCTCGTGAACATTCCCTGACGTGCCACTGGTATCATGTTGTCCTCCTGATTCCGTGCTCTTGGCATCGATAGGCTCCAAGTTTTCAACCGTATGACCAGTTTCCTCTTGCATCGAGGAGTCTTGCACTCCATTATCATACCCTTGCTGAAGTCGAGATCTTTCATAAATCAAAGACGAGACCGATGACATGAGTTTCAAAATTGTATCACGGAAAACTCGAAGCTCGGTATGTGTATCTCGAAGAAATGATTGGCAAAACACTGAACTTTCAGGCTTGATGATATTGAATTCGAGGAAAGGCGTGAGTTGTGTCACAAGATCCTTATATGCAAGTGCCGATGCAGAGTGATTAAAGTTGTCATGGTTGAGTTGCTCGGCGAGTTGGGTCAAAGTGGTGAATATTGAGTCGATGAATATATGACGATCTTGTCCAAAGATGGTCACAAATTCGCTCCCTCCTTGAATCGTCGAAAGAGTGACAAGATGAGACTGAAGCATTTGAAATGAAGTGATGCCACTTTTTCTAACTTTGTTTTGCATTGAATGCGATACTCCCTCTTGATTTTTCAATTTCAACGAATCCATTGAAAGTTTGATGACGAATAATTGTGGTCGTTGTTGATTTCAGGATTTTACAGCTCGTGAAGAGACTTAGAATTTGAAATTCACGGGATTGAGGATATAACTCTTTTCTCGGCTGAATAATTTCTTATCCGCTCAAACGTTGATAAAACAAACCCGATCAAAAATCCGTAGCCACTAAAAATAAATCCCGTCACTTTGACTCGTCACTTTTGTCTTTAACACCGGCCACAAAAACTTTTAACCCGGCAAATGTTTTTCCACGTTAACTCTTTTCGGAATGCCCGCCTCAATACGACGTACCAAAACTTAATAAACAAAAAATTTACTAAACTAAAATTTAAAAGTGACAAAAATACAAAATAAATGTAACTAAAAAAAATTAACTTAAAAAATATAAAAATATAAAAATGAAACTAAAAATGTGAGAAAACAAATGTAACTAAAAAACAATTTAGGAAAACATACGGGTTTACAATTTTTGAAATAGCAATTAATTTTTGGAAATAATCCACTCATATGATAAACACAAAAACCTGTCCCAAGTGAAACACGTGGCTATCTATGAATCCACTCATATGATTTAGCTTTGTTTCCTCCGCCCAAATGAATAATTAACTCTAACATGAAAACTTGTATCTCTCTCTCTCCTCTATCAAACTCTCAGATAAAGTATATCTCTCTTCTCTCTCAAAACCTAGATACCTCTGTCCCTCTCTTCTTCTCTCAACCAAATCGCCTCTTTCTTTCAACCACCAAATCTGCTTAACAACTACAATTAACTTAACAATATGATCTCACTCAATCAAATAAATATTCACGAAGGAGACTCATGAAGGCTTCATGATCTGTAAGGATCTCAGGTAGGTGTTTTATTTTGATTTGTTGAGTCTTTCTATCATTTGTAGAGTCTTGCTGTTCGTGTCTAGATTGGGTTGTAGATCGATGAAGGTTTGGAGTGAAACTGAGATCGAGAGTCTAATGATTTTGGTTTGTTGGAGTCTTTTTGGTTTTTGAGTTCAAATTGATGTTGGGTTGAGGGTCAAAGTGATTTTGAGTCAGTTTTGTTGTGGGTTTTTGTTAAAATAGAAAGTGTGATCTAGTCAAAAGGTTTTCGAGTTTGTGTTGGGTATGGTGTGATTCAGAGAGGGGTGTCGAGGGTTGTGAGGGGGAGGATAGAGTCAGCTGGGGTTGGTTGGTTTGACCGAGATAGGTGAGGGTGAGGGGTGTGAGGTTGTTTGGGTCGATGTGGTGTCCGAGAGAGTGAGGGTGTTGGAGTCGGTTTGGTTTGTTTGGATCGATGAGATGTGTTTGTGTGTTCTAGTGTTGAGTCCGAGAGTTGTATAGTGAGGCTGGTGTGAGAGTCGAGTCTAGGTTTGTGTTGTAGGGTCGAGAGTTGGAGTCCAGTAACCCGTTATATTTTAATCTTGTTCATTCGGAAGAATGTTCATTCGGAAGATTGTTCATTCGGAAGATTGTTCATTCGGAAGATTGTTCATTCGGAAGATTGTTCATTCGGAAGATTGTTCATTCGGAAGATTGTTCATTCGGAAGATTGTTCATTCGGAAGATTGTTCATTCGGAACTCCTTGATCCGGAACTTTTGGTTCGGAAGATTTGACTCGGAACTTTCCTTGATCCGGAACTTTTGATTCGGAAGATTTGAGTCGGAACTTTCCTTGATCCGGAACTTTTGGTTCGTTCGGAACTTGTTCGTTCGGAACAATATGAATGGAAGAATAGTTATGATGGGACAGTTTTGGACAGAAAGATGATGAATGTTGATTACCAAGATACTTTTGACAGTTGACCAAAAAAGAAAAAACAGAGAACAAATAGAAGATTGAGAAAAAACTGATTATATAACAAAATTTATAATAAAACTGATTATAAAAAAAAAAATAAAAAGGTTATATAAAACTGATAAACGAAAACCCAGATATGATAAAAAAGGTTATATAAAAAATTATAAAAAAATTATATAAAAAACTGATTATAAAAAACTGATAAAAGAAAAACTAATAATAAAAAATTAAAATGGAAACTGATTATAAAAAATTGATTTTTGAATAAAAAAATTTGTGATTTTTATATAAAATAAGTAAATCAAAGATTTAATTATGATTTAAAACATAAAAACACAAATTTTATATGAAAAATACAAACTTTTTAATATTTAAGCGTGATTAAATCAAAACCCATCAAAATCAAACAAAAGAAAAACAAGAATAAACCAATCTAACCTTGGCTCTTGATACCAATTGAAGGTCTACGAGATTAATGGCCTATTCTACATGATGGATTGGATTGATAAAGTGGGTAGATTAATAGATTAATATGAAGGATGAGAATGGAGATGAGGGTGTAGAGAGAGAAAGGAGAGAAGGAAGAAAAGTAGAGAGAGAAAGTAAAGATTGAATAATTGAAATATGAAATCACCAACCCCTCCTAACATGCTAGGAGGGGATATATATAGCCCACCCTACATGTGGGCTATATGGACTATACATTTACTAAGTGGATCACGAGCCCATTACATAATTATCGTTGGAGCGACCGATCCTTCATAAATACGTAAAACGTATTTCCAACAGAGAGAACTATCCATATATTAGAATTTCGTACTCCATGTATGCATTATATTATCTGGAATTGCACCTATCCTATGAAGGTATTATAGTAATCGAGCATTCATAGTGCAATAAGAAGTAACTGTTAACTATTCACTGGAGTAAAGTAATGACTTGTGAAACATCTTTTCCAAGAGTAATCACAAATATTGTTCAAGAAGAATGAGAAACTACACCATGTAAAACAGTATTAACATTGGTAAAATATCACGTATAACAATAGTTTTCATGCTAGAATCAAAGCAATACTACTTGAAGCACTCTATCGAAAGAAGTACCATTTACGTATTTGTTGGGCTAAAATTGGAGATTTTCAACTTACCCAAAGTAGTTCATGAAACTATTTGAGAAATTTATATGAGAATAGAGCTTCGTAGAACATTGAATAGTGAGCGTTAGGTAACTGCTAGATTTAAATGGTAAATTGGAAAGACTGTTTTGATAAAGATTTCTCACTGTGAATGAGAAACTACACCATGTTAAATAGTATCTAGTTGAAAAGGATCTTTTCTCTATCAATTACTCAAATTGATTTTGAAAGGTGCAAAAATCAATCCCTAATTTTTAGGCAAAGTGTGACTTGTTAACTTGAGTTTTACACAAAGAAGCTCATAAATAATCACATTCCCTTCCTATTTAGAGAACTAGAGAGGATTTACCTGATTAATTGGTATGATTTATACTTATTCTTGTAATCTTTATAAGATTTCATTACAACCTAAATGGTCAATATAGCATAAGTGCTTATGCTTCGTGATAGCTCTAATAGAAGAGGTTGATTATAATCTCGGGACGAGATTTCTTTAAGGGGAAGAGGCTATGACAACCCATAAAATTTGCAAGTATGATATGTGCTATGCTTAAATAGGAGTAGAAAAGCCACTAGAGTTTTTTTTTGCTTTTTGTGTACTACTTGGTAGAATGAATTGCTTCTCACACCATAAACTATCATAACCACACATTCCTATAATGATGAAAGATACAAGTCTAAACTATAAAAGAGATCTAATAAGTTCAATATTAATAAGAACATCTCAAATATAACCATGGTGCCCTAAATTCCCTTAGAAACCCTAGAATTCCTATAAATGAATTGTAAACACAAGAATGGTAAAACATGAAATGAAGAACACTTATGAATAAGTCATTACGGAACATAAACAAGTTATAAAGTATACTCTAAAGACACAATAATACCTAAGAATTGCAAGAACAAACCATACAAAGCTAAGTACAAGTAATTGTACATAATAGTCTAGATCACCACCTAGAAACTTTGATAAATAATATTTCAAGCAATGTAACTACATAAAATCCATGTACTATTATCAAAAACAATATACTAATAACAATCTATCATCTAAAGGAAAGTTAATTGATCTCAAATTACTAATATTCACTAATCCAAGGCTAATTATAAGTTAAAACCTAGTAACCAAGATTATCATATAAAATCCATAATACATTGAATAAGAGTCTAATCTTTTATCAGAAATTATAAAACTCAACTACATATCATATTAAGATTATACATTCATTTCAAGTCAAGTTACAAGTTGATAAAGAAAAAGGTACAAGTTATCAAAGCATAGGATCTTAAGCTCCCTTAATTAACCCTAGAATATGATCAATCTATATAAACCCTCAAACTAAGAATGTAAAACCCATAGGAGAAATAAATATATCATATAAACCCTAGAATAAGCATACATAAGGATATAAACCCTAATTACCCAAGTTAGAAAATCATTAGGATTAATGACCTAAAAACCCTAATATTAAGAAATCTACATGGAATCACTGCCTAGTTCTTTTTGCACAAGTCTATAAATATTCATAGGACTTCATTAAGGTTATAAGATTATATTAAGACAATGTACAAGTACCCTAATTCACAAGGTATAAGATTTTAAAGCATGACTTGTAAATTAGGTCAAAATAGGTATTTTCACTCTTTAGACATGTTTACCTAAACTAAACCCGTAAACCAAGTGTGAGAACTCACTGGACACTTAAAACACAATTTATAGGACCTAAATTAAGTTTACATCAGTAACTAATTGAAGGATAAAGCCTTTTACTAAGATTAAACCCTAGATCATTAGAAAACCCTAATCTACAAATGTATACTTCCCATTTTCACATCAAACCTTTGTTAAACTTCAAACCAAGGACCCAAATCTATTAAATAGAATTTCTAAACCTTAATTAAGCCCTAATCATTCACTAATCACTTTCCTGAGCCCTTAATCACCAAAAACACAAACCATAAGTTACAAGCCCTAGAAATAGAATCCGATATTGTAAATTCCCTACAAAATTCATTTTCAAACCATTTCCCTCCATTACAAGTTTGAAAACCTGATATATATCCATCCTAAGATATTTTAGGAGTGTTATAAGTAGGTGGATCACCTCCTTGCTTGCTACACATCACCATTCTTATCTATATGTTGTCGTGACACATTTTGAACCACTAGGAAGGATTAGGACAAAGATATAAGCTATAAACTTGTGTATATATTCACTAGCCTTCCTTATTCACCCCTCTAGATATCTTATTAGATGCATAAGTTGGAGGCTAAGGGTGAAAACAAGTATAAGTAGGGGCATATGTGCTTCATTTGAACTTGCACCCTGTTTCCTTTATATCTCATAACCATTCTCCATTCCACCTCTATATACGTCTAATGACATCACAAAAAACCAAAAACCAGGTCTAGAAGCTAGCCATTGGAGATCTTGAATCTTTGATAGCAAGTTTTGTTCATAAGAAGCCATAAGGAGCCATTTTGGAGCTACCTAGGTAAAATTTATGTTAACTAAGCTTTGATCTTGTTATAATGATTTTTTAGAGTTTTTATAAAGCCAAAATTATGTTAGAAAGATAACCTAAAAGAAACTAAGTCATTTCATCATTTTAAATGATCGTTATAAGTTAAAAATGTCTTAAAACCCTAGTTTTGTAATCTACATAAAATAATGAGCAAAAACCCTTTTCAAAAGCTATAATTCTGAATAAATGTTGTTATTATGATTAAAAATATGTTCATAAACTTTGTTTTAAAATCCTAGATCATTTTGATCATTTTTGAGCTTGTTATGTGATTTTTACAAGTTAAGGGACTAAAACTGTGATTTTTGAAACTATAAATTATTTTGGGCCAAAAATGTCATTTTATAAAAACATTAGCTATAAGAATAAATTTTTTAAAGTTTGAGACCCTAAGGTTATATTTTGAAGGTTTAAATTGCAATTTATGAAACTATATACTTTAGGGGTTAAAAGTGTAATTATGTCAAAGTGTAATCAAAAGGACTATTTTTGTCAACTTTGAAACTAAAGAAGATTAATCATGAATATGTGTAGGTAATGAAAGTATCATGCTAGTAGGGAGCTTTGTACAAAGATGTTCCAACTCGATATTACGTTCTGACTCAGTGGTTGGTTTTACGATTTAAAGTGCCCTCGCTCCTCAAATGTTTATAGAATGGCTTCTGAGTATGATGGCCCGAAAACTGGTGCTAGAGTTAAAACCAAATCATAATTAAAGAAAATATAACCAAATTCTTAAATATATTGATAAAAAGATTAAAAACTTAATACCATACCAATTATGTTAAAACAGGTTGGTGTGAGACCACGTTCTTGTTTGTTAGCTCAAGTTGATCTATGCGACATAAACCCGACAATATTACTGGATATAAGGTGAGTTCATAGCCTCACTAATGTGCACTACTTTCAAATGATTTCAAAACCCGTGAGGGGGATATATGCTAAATATGGAATACAAGTGTTTTTGTATGCTTTATATGATTCACTGACACTAAGTTTACTGCTTCCTATGAAAGTCCCTTTTTAATTGTGAACCGCGAATCATTTCTCTGAATGAGCGCTAATATCGTAAATAGTACTATTGGAGTCTGACATCTCCTGTTTGGGCAAGTCGCACTTGCTAGCACCTCAGCGGTTAAACAAACATACTTTATTTTGCTAATCAGGATAGTTTGGCAGACTTCCTCATAAGGGCAAACTGTTGGTTCCTATGTCTAGTCGCGGTATCATGAGCTTATGCAATACAATCATCATTTTATTCAAACTTACGAGAAAATAACAACGTAGCTCAAGAAAAAGGATCTTGTATTCAAACTGATTTTAAAACCTATGAATTCACTCAACCTTTGTGTTGACTTTAAGCATATATTTCAGGTATTAAAGTTGATAGCATGGAGCAACATACTAATGACGTGGAGAGATATAATCTTGGAAGATTTTTTCATTCAAACCTATTTTCTAGATCTCGGGAACCTGTCATGTACAACGTATGTACAGTTGTTTTTATTGAAAATCTCTGATTTCGAACGATAAATTTATAAAGAATAAATGAAGTTTATTTAAACAATCTTTTGATCTGTTTTCTATCACTTTGCTTTCATATCATGAAGTAATACCCCTCAAAATATTATTCCGCTGCATCAAGGTAAAAATGGGGGTATTACATATAATCTGTTAAATATTCGGATAGCAAAAAAAAACATGGTCAGTGGGTTTCGAACCCAAGACATTTAGTTACACATTTGTGACACTATGCTAGTGTATTAATCGTGTTGAGTGTTTGTGTGATTTTATTAGTAGTCTATAATATGCTAAATATTCTAATAGCAAAAAAAACATAGTTAGTGGGTTTCGAACCCAAGACATACCCCTCACTATTACTAAGCGTTTAACACTATGCTAGTGGTTTATTCGTGTTAAACATCTACCTTTTTTTTCTTTTTTACTAAAATCTAGTATAAGGCTTATTAGAGGTTATATCAATTCAGTTTTAATAAGCTTAATTGAAGCTTATTTATAAGCTTAATTTTGGGGCTTTTGTGTTTTTCGAGTTTCTACACTAATTTTAGACTTATCATAATTTATATAGATTTTTCTTCAATTGTTTTGTATTTTTAAATTAGTTTTCTAATTAAAAACCATTTAAAAAACCTAAAATAGTTATAGAAATTTGGAAAATTAGTTTTGATAATTTTTATATTAATTGATAATTTTCTAATACATAAAACAAATTTTCCAATTCCTATTTTTTTGTTATTTTAGCTTTATAAAATAGTTTTAAAATTAATTAAAAAATAGTAAAAAAATAAGAAAATGATTTTAATTCCTTTAAAATATTTTATATTAATAAAAAGTAACTTTGAAAAATTTCAGTTGGTAGAACTATTTTAGGTCATTTTTTCTCGATTTTTGGTGTTTTTTGTATTTTTACGTTATATATATGTGTTCGTACTTTTTAATAGTAACTTATTTTTATAAAAATATATTCTTATTTATTATTCTTCTTCTTATTATCATTATCAATATTTATTATTATTATTATTTATTTATTTTTATTATTATTACATCATTTTATTAGAAAAATAAGATTTACAAAAAGTTAGTTGGGTGTCAAGAACTTTATTATCATTATTATTATAAACATCACTTCATTAAAAAAACTAAAATATTTTACAAAAAATTACTGGGAAGCCGAGATACTATATGAGCTTCCACTCATTTAGCTATAGCAAAGTATAATTTTTTTATTAAAACATCACTTTATTAAAAAATAATAGGATTTACAAAAAGTTAGCGGGAAGCCGAGATACTATGTAAGCCCGCACTCCTCTAGCAATAGCATAGCCTACCCTATTAAAAATGTCAGCCGCAACACGAGCTCCAATGTCTTGAGTCATAGAGAACTGTCGGATCCACTTCAGTAAGGCAACTGCATCCTTCTCTAATTTCCCAAACGAGGAAATTGAAAAGGGGAGAAAACCATATCCAATGTCTGAACACTTAGTCTCATACATGACTCGTTTACGATCTACTACATCAATTACCGCACGACCTGGCACAAAAGCAACGATCCCAGTTTGTGTAAGAGGAGAGGACCCTGTCAAATCCACACATACATCATTACCTTTGTCCCATGAGTAGAGTAACACATCAGCTTGACATAAGGGTTTGTCACTCCCTCCACCAAGCCTAATTTCAACTTCTTTACCAGCCGAAATCCCTGCCCTAAAACAAATATCAACAAGGGTATCACGTACAACATTATTATTATTATTGTCATTATTTTTATTTTTTTATGAAAATGTTTTATTTATTAATCACTCAAAATTAGAAGGGAGCCGCGAAACAAGCTGCGCTCCCACCCTTTCTGGATACATTGAAAAATACCAGTCCTAAGATCATTAGAATGACAAACAGATAAGCGCTTGAGGCGCGAAAGATTAACCAAGGCTTCCTCGTCAAGATCCCCAAAAATAGAGAAGGCAAAAGGGATGAATGAGTAACCATGCTCTACACAAATAGAAGAATACTTCATCCTCTTCTTCTGAACAGCAGTCCGCAAAGAAACCTCGGGAACCCAAGAATCCAAACCCGCACCAGCAAACAGAGAGACGCCCGTAACATCCAAGCAAGCGTCTTTGCCTTGGGACCAATTATACAACAATAAATCCGCTGGACGAAGGTCTCGTCCATCAGCTGAAAGAAAGCCCATAGGGCCTCTTTCTGCACTGAAATACCAACTATAGAACATATTATTATTATTTTATTATTATTGTTATTATTATTGTTATTATTAGAACTTCACTTTATTAGAATAATAGGATTTACAAAAACTTATTCTGAAGCCGAGATATTATCTAGGCTCCCACTCCTTTAGTGATAGCAAAACTGATCCTATTAAATATATGAAGAGCAGCACGTGCCCCAATAGCTTAATCCATAGAGAATTTCTGGATCCGCTTCAATAAGGTAATTTCTCCCTCCTCTAATTCACCCAATTAGGAGAAAGAAAATGTGAGAAATCCATATCCAATAGGCGCACACTTAGTCATATACTTAGTACGTTTACGTTGTGCAACATCAACCACCACTTGATCGGGCACAAAATTAGCCATCCTGGTTTGCGTCAAAGGCAAAGAACCAGTCAGATGCATACAAACATCAAGCCCTTCATCCCACGAATAAAGTAGCATATCTATTGGACGCAGTGGTTTGTCAAGCTCTCCATCCAGTCCAATATCAATGTCTTTACCAACTGAAATACCTGAACGATACCATATGTCGACAAGGGTATCACTTATAATATTATGACGATGTTTAATACCAATAACCCCAGCACACGACACCGCATAGTGTCCATAAATATCCCCATGAAAAACCCTTGAGCAAGCCGAACAAGGTCTCAAGATAGAAAATAAAGGGATACCTAACCGATAGCACAAAACACAATGGTAAGTTCTATCGTTCATAGTTTGTCCCTACCCAGAAATAGGAAACGTCCTAAGCCAATCAGATGTGTGATCCTCCCTTTGAGATTTCCACTAGGCCAAATATCTAGGAGATAAGGAAAATGTGGATTCTGCATTTTTTGTAACCCGTGTGAAATATATATCTGCCAATTTCTTCATGTGTTTGAGGGAAGCAATCTCACTTGGACTACTTAAAAGGTCAGTGTCCATAGATGTATTGAAACCACACAAGGCATCATCAAAATTATGTCCAGAAGCTACAATACCGGTATGTCATAGAAGCTTCGTTTGCAAGTAAGCAGACTGTAAACGTGATGAAAGAAAGGCATAATTATGCCAAATCTTGACTCATCCGTTGACCATCTCATGTATAGCAATATCATATAATATATTTCGTTGAACATCTTAGGTACTATGATAACATCTCAACTCATCCGTTAAACATATCGTGGACAACGATAGCATATGTACTCATCCATTGAACATCTTATGTATAACGATACCACAATATCAAAAAACAACGACGAAAAGACCTTCTCGAGTAGTCAACTATTACAAGTTTATGGATATTTAATAACAAGATTTTTGCCTGTATAAAAATTAAGTTCATTGTGTGTGTCTAATCAAATTGATTACTGGTTTAACGTGCGACTCAGTCGTCTTTTGGTGAAAAGAAAATAGATTGGTCGTTGTAGTAAAATTAAATTGCAAAACTTTAAAGTAAATGACGGGTAATTAAAGCTAAAAAGGTAAACTAATTAAACGACAAAAGTTAAAACTTGACAAAAAGTAAATTAGACAATGTAATAAAAATGAAAATAAAATTGACAATTTAATAAAAATGCAAACTTAAAACCTTAAACTAAGACAAAATATTAAAACAAAACCTACCGTCGGAAACCACTTATCGGAATCCGATCGGAATAACCTCCATCGGAATGATGTCGGAATCCTAATCGGAATGTAGGCTTACCTCCCCTATCGGAATCGAGATCGGAATGTGTATCCGTCGGAATGATTTCAATCGGAATGATCTCAAAAGCACCCCTGTCGGAATGTTGGTCGGAATCCCCAATCGGAATACTGAAAATCAAACCTATCGGAATAACAACCTTGGGTCCTATCGGAATATCCAAAAACTCCTCCGTCGGAATCCCCAATCGGAATCTCAGAAACCCTTTTCCGATGGTGGATCGGAATCTCCGTCGGAATGCAAAACTCTTTTCCGACGGGTTGATCGGAATACAGTAAAAATTCGTAATAAGCAAAATCGCAAATTAGCTACGAACTAAATAAGCACTCAGCTAAAAATTTAATCAAAACACGTATAAGAAAAAACTAATAAGCTAAAATTTAAAGACTTTTAAAAACACTAAATGATAAAAATATTTAAAACGACTTTTTTATAAAAAATACTTTTTTAAACACTTAAGTAAATTTAAGAAAAACACAAATAAGCTATAAAATAAATAATCCAAAACAATCAAAAACATAAAAACATAACACTTAATCAAATAAGCATAACAATAAGCACATAAACATAAAGATTAAGCAAAACAAGAAAGGTAGAATGAGAGATTAAAAATAAGAACTTGATTAAAAGAAAAGATTCAACAACAAAATTAAACTTACTTGAAATTAAAGGCAAGAAATTAAAGGTGCAAGACAAGGAAATTAAATAACAATATGAAAGTGCAAGTAATTAAAGGTGGAAGAACTATGTGTCAAATAGCCAACAAAACTAAAAAATGAAATGAAGTCTATTTATAGGGAGAAGGGAGGTTAGCATGTGTTGGAAGCTTCCTTCTTTCTTTCTTTCTCGTCTTTTCGTCTTCTAAATCCTTCGACTTTTTCGACTTTGTCTCGGGATTAATTAAACCCGTCTTGTAATTTCTTCATTAATTAGACTTGAGTTCTTCGGCTTTATTAAACTTCCGTCTTTAGACTTTTTCTTCGATAAATCTTTAGAATATGCCTTGGACTTCCATTCTTTTTGCACTCTTGATCTTTTGACTTTGTCTTTTGTCTTTTTCTTCGATAAAAGCCCGTGAAAGCCCGTATTTTCCTCCCTTTTCACATTTTGATCCTAAATCACAACAAAAACACAAACCACGCATAATTCTGACATTTACGACATAAAATACACGTTTTGGCTTGGTTATTATTATAATTAAGTGGTAAAAGGATAAGTGTTTTCACACTTATTAAATCCCCTACACTTGACCATTGCAATGTCCTCATGCAATGCATTAATTACAAAGTAAGTTTTACATTTTCCATCATAATCAATCCACATTGGCCTTTATTAAATGGATAGAAAATTATAAAATATTCAAAGGAAGAAAACAAATAAAAAGATCAAAAACTTAGCTTAGGGTTTTGGAATGTCATGAATGATTATCATCCTCAAGTTTCACGTTCCCCATACCGAGCTTAAAAACAAGATCATTGTTATTATAAGTTAGCAAACTAACACAAACTCATATGGGCCAATTATTTACTTAGACTCCCTTATTCCTAGGTGTATCTCTTATATTTTATGATTGTCTTGAATGATCACGAGGATGCATTGTTGACTTATTTCGATAGTTATTTAGGCTAAAAATAAAGTGGGACGATTTAATCAATAGTTAGCTAAAGGACAAAATCTTTTAAAACTGCTTCTTGGGACCTCATAAAGTTCATATCTTGGCATAACTTGCTTCACGATTTGAGACCTTTCTCGGACCGATATTTGGCATTGACTTCATACTTTAAATCTTGAGAGACGTTCATGAAATAATGGTCTTCTCTTCATAATAGGAATTTTTTCACTTGAACTTTTGAGAGATTCTTCATATTTGGACCACGACTTCTTCATTTTTTCTCCAATATTTATTTAGGATTTTGATATACAACGATCCGCCTCCTTTTAGGACTTGCATCTATTTATCCTCATACCTTGTTAGGGCCTTTTTGGATAGACTTCTCCATGATTATTTAGGGAGTGTTTGCTTTTCGTCATGTGTCTCGATCCTTCATATTGATTTTTGATATCACTTTGGATCTTTAGCAACATAATGTAGCCCTCATGCCTTGTTAGGGCCTTTTTGGACTCGCCAATCTTTGCATCCCGCTTCAATAAGTTATGCCTTGACTATGAACTCTAATTAATACCGAGCAACTTTTAAACGATCTTGTGCTAGAAGATAACTAACTTTTCAAATCGTACAACCTTATTTATTGCAAATATATTTATTAACAAGCGATGGGAGAAAAAGATTATAATCAACTCACATAAATTCACGAAAGAATACCAAACTTATAATTGAATCTATCATCTCTCGTTCTCCATAATTTAAAATTTCAAGGAATAAGACTCGTGGATTCTTAGCCAGTTTGTTGGAAATTCACTTTATGTGACGACATTTAAGAATTTCCATTAGTTATCATAGTCACACAGGCTTAGACTAGACTAGGAAACAATATATAGTTTGGGTGCGTTGTGTGGCTATATATACCCCTCCAAGGCTTCCAAGGAGGGGTGTTGCTTGTGTTTCATTTTGAGTTTATTCAACTTTTCTTTCTTTCACACACAACCTCTCTCTTTCTAAACTCATAAGTGGCTACCACCATCCACCACCCACCTAGACCACCGGATCTATAATAGCAAACCCACAATTGGCATCAGAGCCTCGGTTCATTCCTTGGATCGTCATGTTTTATTGTTCGAATTGGTGGTCTAAAATTTTTTTTGTCTCAAATCTGGTTAAACTTTTAAACTTTTTCTTCACGTATCTGTTTTAACATTTTTTGTTACAAATAAAAAGTGAGTGTTTATCTGGTGGTTTTTTTTTTGGTCTCATCCTGTTAACTTTTTATGGTCACGATGCTAATCTTTGTCACAGTTTTTTATGTCTCAGTCATATCTGGTTTGTCTTATGGTATTAATCATTTCCCACTGGTCAAAGTTTGAGTTCTTATGGTCAAAGTTTAGATCAATCCATGGTTTAGTCTCACGATTTCATATCATGGGTTTTCTGGTATTTTTTAAGATGAAAAGATAAAAACTGTTCTAGAAAACCCAGATCCGGAATTCAACGAAAAAGTACAATGGATAAGATTTCAGATTGATACATTCCGATGGATGATTCCAATAGATGCATTCCGATTCACGCATTCTGATGCATGCATTCTGATTCATTCATTCCGATGCATTCATTCCGATGGGACTTATCCATATTCCGATGGGACTTATATTCACATTCCGATGCAATTTTATTCAAAACATTGCGACAGTTTTAACAATACCCGGACACCAAGACTTGACCTAAACCATACAACACCATTATATTGTTTGGGTTGTGGACATTCCGATGGATGATTCCAATGGATCATTCCGATGGAAACAGGTTAACAAAACCAACATTACCAAAACCCATAATGAATTCGACACCTAAACAGCCAACATCACCTTATCACTCCACAAACACATCAATCTAGGCTAATTCCCTTCGACACCTATCCCATCTACAAACTCTCAAAACTCAAAATAAAAACAGAAAACAGTTAGATCTCAGATTTATTTTCGTGATTGACATGCATGCCAAGATCTATTAAGATCTATATTCACGAAAATCAAAATCATCATAGATCTAATTGTGTATGGTTTCACCCATATTTTATATTCGAATCATCAAGAATGATTTATAACAAGTTTGTTATAATCATTTCTTTTGTTCGATTAAAACAATTAAATCAACATGCAGTCACGAATTTAGAACCTATCCGAGATCAAACGAGTGATCTTGAAGATCATTTTTTAGACGACTCATCAAAAGGGTTCGTCTGATATGAAATAACTCGTGGGATTTGATGTGGTTTAACTGATTTTGACTATTGAGCAAACTCAATTAATAGTTTCGTGATTAAGAAAGTTTGAATTGGGCTTTGTGATTCGTGATGGTTGTTGATAAGATGGTGTTATGATTCGATGCATTGTAAAGGGATGATTAGATTTTTTTATTTGGATTATGATTCGTTTCTGTTGGTTGACTGAGATGAGGAGAAAAAGGCGACGAGTTTGAGAGAATAGGAGAAAACGGCTGGAGATATATGATGTTGATTAGGGTTAAGGTGTTTTATACCTAATTTTTAGGTATTGAAAACTTTTGGATCGGGTATGTAGCAGTTGGCCTTTAGGATTTTCTTTCTAAAAGTTTTAATGGGCCAGCTATTTCATTTATCCAAGAATCGGGCTGGACAATTGATGCCATAATCAACCATGACTAAATCTAGTAATTTTACTAGTAATTTTAATAAGTTAATTTTACTAGTAATTTTTAACCATCGGTCGTATTATCGGGATTTAAACGAGACATAAGATGTGACAAAGAAAAGTGACAAAGTGACGAGACAAAATGACAAAAATCATTTGACGAGACCAAGAAAAATAGGTATATTTTTAGTGGCTACAGATTTGTTTGATCGGGTATAAATAATGTGAAATTGAAGACGGATATTTTCGAAGGCGTGTATTTATTTTATCTTTGAAAGATAACTTGCTCGTGCTTAATCTTAGAATGACGACTTATTTATCTAGTTTCCGGGTTCGGGGTGGTTGGTTGATGACTCGGATAACTATCACTTAAAGGGGTTACATTGTTGTACTCAGTGTCACGCGCTTAGTCGACGTGGATAATTTCAAGAGGTGTTGTGCTTATATACTTCTTCAGTGATGTATTGGGTACTTAGAGATTTCTCCACCATTCCTCATTCAACAATAGTGCAAGCTTAAGTCACAATATCGAAGGATTCTTATTCAGTTTCACGTTTGATGTATCCGGTTCATTCTATCAGTAGAGAATTTCGATCAGCAGCTGATTCTCACAAAATATGTAATTCATCTTATTTATTATTCTCACGAGATTTCAGGTATATGTGCGTACGATTTATTGCTGGTTCTGAATTTCAAAACCATCAAGGGGAAGATAAAGACACATTAAACGCACAACGAGTACACGTGATGAACTTCATACCTTCTTTTTTATTTGAAGACATTCCGGGAAGAAATTTGTCATAACTGCAAAGAAAATCAGTGTTTTAACTCGTGGCGTTATCAATCTCTAAACGGTACACTACTGATTTGATGTTTAATTGTTTTGTTGTTGCAATTATTCATCATCATTATCCTATATGGAGAGATATGCACTTACGGGACTTAATTGACTCTGGTGCATCTCTGGAAGAAGATATGTGCATTTTCGGGACTTAAGTGACTCTGGTGTTACGATGTCAACTTCATGAATGGGATAAAGTGTCTACTTCAGTATTTGAGCTTCATACTTGGGATTGGTTTACTTTCTTTAACTATGTGGGGGAAGAAATGTCTTGATTCTTTCTAGTATGCATAACTTGAACTCTCAGTGGGAAGAACAATTCAGAAGAATTATTCAAGCGTGAGAAGAGAAGTTGTTGATCTACTTGGTGTGCCCCAAACTTTCAATCCCTCATAGCAACATTATCATCTTATATGATGGGGTTTGCTTTTTAAATTCCGATGTGCGCTTAATTATTCTAAGCTTTATTGAAAGCTTTGAAGTTGCTTATGAGGATTTTCGGTTTAGGGGGAAGCTATTTAAAAGCTTCTACATCAAGTTTATGTGGCATGAATTAGGGGGAAGTTAATTCAGAAGCTTCTCCTTAACCAGAAGTATATGGATTACTTAGCTCGTGCCGTTACAGTATTTCTACTACAAGTTACTTTAAAGATGAGTCGTTTTGAAGTGAAGACTTGAAGTCAAAGGCCTCAGAAGACATCATCAGCATTGGACGCTTCATGGAAGCTTTTGTTCTTAATAATTATGTACTTGATAGGAGGAGTATTTTAATGAATTCTACACGTTGTCCCATGGGGGAAGATTGTTGGAAATTCACTTTATGTGACGACATTTAAGAATTTCTATTAGTTATCATAGTCATACAAGCTTAGACTAGACTGAAACAATGTATAGTTTAGGTGCGTTGTGTAACACTCTCAAATCTGGTCACATTAGCGGAAGGGTCCTTGAGTGTTACTTACTTGATACAATCACACAATTATAGAAAACGGCTTAAAACGAGTCATTTTGATAAAACATCCATTCATTTATTCAAAAGATAAACATTTTATACACGGTCCCAGATAGTTTTAAAGTTTACAAA
This sequence comes from Glebionis coronaria, assembly GCA_025667525.1. NCBI lineage: Eukaryota > Viridiplantae > Streptophyta > Magnoliopsida > Asterales > Asteraceae > Glebionis > Glebionis coronaria. Next base: position 111,310,948 of record CM046874.1, on the reverse strand, counting down.
ACATAAAAACGGTAAAAGTTGCATGGATGGATATAATTTATAAAAGCAAGCCAAATCATTTCAAAATATGCAAGCTTCGTGAAACCACCTTCCTTGAGTGCCTTCATATGGACCTGAGATAAAACATGCTATAAAGTCAACAAAAATTGTTGAGTGAATCCATAGAGTTTAAGTTAAATAAAGAGAACACAAGTATTTTGAATAACCTTCCATGGTTAAAAATTCATCGAAAGACAATTATGTTGTATGGACATAATTATCAGTGTTATTACATAAGCCTCATGACATTGAACGTTAACATATATTTATTTCAGCCCACCAACACACCAGCCAAGTGCGTATATTTCTCTTATACTAATGCATCCGATGTGCTCCAATACACATGTGCTTCACTACATATTGCGATAGCTAATCGCATCGGACTGGGCGTCACCGCGATAGATCTATCCATAGTATTAGCGTTCTTTCGATTAACAATTCATGATAGGATGTGGGTCTTTTTAAGGCTGTAAGCTAACTTATGTAATAACTATCATCTAAGCATACAATCGGGTCCCTTGTGTTCTATTTAAAATAAATAGGATTTACCACAACTTTTGGTTGCACTCATTCATGGGTTTACAGCAACTCTTGTTGTACCCTTCATTTTCAATAAATACTTTTCAAGTAAATAGAGCTTCCACAACTACTAGTTGCACCATTCAATTGGTTTACCGCAACTCATAGTTGTACTTTTTATTTTTAATAAATAAGCATGTTATCCCCCTCGCGGGTTTTATTAAACAAGCAAATAAATAAAAGCGAGGCTATGAACTCACCTTAATAAGTAAGGAGTATGTACAATAAGTATAGAACCAAAATCCCTAAGACAATCCTTTCAAGCCAAAACCCAAACGTTTTGCTATATCTTTGTCGTCTAAAATAATACTCGTAAATCTTTGATGTTAAGGCTATAAGAGAGATATGTGAAATTAGCGAAAGTAACAAAGTTATATTATATGGATACTACTGATTTGCTTTTCCTTATAATAAATTGTAGTGACCAAAAAAATATTATATTTTGGATATGAAAGAAAAAAAATACACATGTCCTAAGCTTAAACCAATGTTGATACACGTATGGAAAAACAACAATTCATCGTCATTTCTAATAGTGTGCATGTGATCATATATGTACCATCTCTTCTATAATTTAAAATATTTAAATGTTACAATATAAACATTTCATACGTATAAGTTAGATTCAAGTGAGTAGGTTGACATATTTTTAATATTTTGTTATATAATTTTTAAAAGCAGGTATTATCGAATCCCGATATTTTAAAAGTTACGCGATTTAAAAGATACACGTAAGACACACAAAAATAAACGCTCAATATAAAAAAAACATCGATATTCGGAGAACATCTATATTTCGATATAAAAATAAGGGCTTATAATTTAATAAATGTTAACGCGTCGAATGAACTAACGACCTAAAGGTTTAATGTAAATTACCAAAATTACTTTTAAAAGAAAATAATAAAATAAAAATTAAATAAAAATTAAATGACAACAATAGAAAATATTTTTATTTCATAACGAGAATATAATATCGGTACTTAACGTATTCCTTGCCGGTTATAATCTAGACGACATTCTTACGCTAAGTTTCAAGCTATAACCTTCTCGGTTAGCAGATAATTTAGAATTCTTATTAAAGTAAACATATAATACTTAATAGTCAAGATTAAAATATCGACCTAAAATTGACGAATTGTCACATCATCCCCACCAAATTGGAATCTTCGTCCCGAAGATCAACTTGCGTTCTTCCTTGCTCGCTCATTGAAATCGAAGAGATAAATGTGTTTTGGTCCTCGTCTTGAGTTCCATCGGACTTGACAATAGAAATTCGATTTTTTCTCAATTTCTTAACTTCCCTATCCATAACTTTGACAAGTTCTTTGTTGAAATTCATCTTATCTTCAAATCGTATTTCGTCAAGAGGGAAAATAATAACTTCATCAGATATACATTGATTTAGGTTCGACACATGAAAAGTGTTGTGAATTCCTTGTAGCTCTAGAGGTAATTCAAGTTTTATGCCACCGAGCCCATTCTCGATATTATCTCGAGTGGCCCAATATAACGAGGAATTAACTTCCCACGTTATTCAAAATGTATAACACCTTTCCATGGTGATACTTTCGACATAACTTTGGAACCTACCTCGAACTCCAAAAGTTTTGGTTTCACATCATCATAACTTTTCTGTCTACTACGAGCAACTAACAAACGATTCATTGTTTGCACGATCATTTTATTATTGGAATGAAATGAGCAGATTTAGTCAATCGAACGAAAATGATCCAAATTGAATCAAATTTAAAAAGAGTTTTTTTTTCTTGTTTTTTTCTTTTGCGGAATCAACGAAAACTCCACTGCAATTAATCACATAGCTAAGAAAATTCATGCATTCAAGCCAAAAATCACATTTCGAAAATTTGGCATAAAACTTTTTAATCCTTAGCAAATTCAAGATAGTCTCCAAATGTTCACCAGGCTCTTCTTTATTTTTTTACAATTAATCAGAACATTATCAATAAACATGATCACAATTTTATCAAGATACGGCTTGCAAGCGCGATTCATGAAATCCATGTATACTCCTGGCGCATTGGTCAATCCATATGACATTACATAGAACTCATAATGTCAATAATGATTTCTAAACGCAATAATTGGAATATCTTCCTCACGGATGCGAAGTTGATGATAACCAAACCGTAAATCAATATTCTAATAGATACTAGAAGTTTGTAGTTGATCAAATAAGTTATCAATCCTCGACAAAGGATATCAGTTCTTGATCAATAATTTATTTAGTTCTCGATGAAACGATGCATCTTTCTTCTTACGAATAATACCAGAGCTCTTCATGATGACGAGCCAGGTCGAATAAAACCTTTATTAGAGCTCTTTAGATAATTCCTTTAGTTTGTATGGTGCTAACCGACATGGTACATGTGTCACGGGTGCCGCACCAAAAATTAGACCGATTTAGATTTCTATTTGCCTTGATGGCAGAAACCCTGAATTTTTTTTTTTCGAAAGACATCGAGATAGTCACGAATGACTGGAACATCTTCGGCTCGCTTTTCCTTCGATTCCTTCTCCGACACTTGAGCTAGGAATAATTCACAACCTTTTTCAATATACTTACGAGCTTTAATGCACGATATGATTTTCAGTTGAGAATTATTTTTATGACTTGCGATAATTAAGTTCTAGTTATTTAAGAGTATCCCAACGCTTTTTTCTTTTCTTTTCTTTTCTTTTTTTTCTAGTTCCACACGCTCCTCCTTCAGAACCATCTGAATCACAGAACTACTTGCTCCAACCGAACTACCAACCCACTAGAGCCGCCAGCCCCATCATTCATGTTGGTCATGAATTTAGTTAAGGATGCAGCAACTTGTTCACTAATAGCTTGGCGCATACGTGCCCAGTCATATTTTTGGCGTCATGATTCTAGTACAACGCGAATCATAATGAGTATTCATTCAATGATTGCATTACAAGAATAGGATTAATTAAAAGGAACAAAGGGTTTAAAAGGAGCGAATTATTATAAGAAATAGATAGTCATTTCGTTAATCACAAACAAGTACAAGTTTAATTGCCGTGCATTATAGATTATCATCGTCTAATGCTATACAACTAAAAAAAATTTTTCTACTAACTGATGTTACAGTTTAGTTAGTGATTTACAAAGGATACTACAAATGATAAGCAAATTCACTAAGACTTAATAGGTGAATCATGTGGCTCAGAAGGCTCCTCGGTCCCACTAGAAGAAGATTTATTCATTGTATTTCTGGGAGGCTTGATGTCCTCCTTACTTGGCGGTTTTAGAACAGCCCCAAAATAACCATCACCCGGTTAAGGAGTTAGAGGAACAAATCAAAGAATGAGTCAAGCAAACGAATTACAATTCAATAAGAGTTTAATTGTGCAGATGCTATATGCTTAAGCCCACACATTTATAAATCATTATTTCCATGGACTGATCAGATCCATCCAAATAAGATTTAGAAATCAGTGGTTCAACAATTTATAATTTCCTTGTTCAAATAAATGGCCAATTCATTTCCACAAGACGATTATAAATCACCTTATTTAAGCATCGACAACACAACGCAGAAGATCAAGATCGAATCAAATGAGAATCGATAAAACTAAAAAGATTAGTGATATGATATGGAATCCTATTTGGCATGTGAATACCATACCAGTCAATCTCAATTCCTAACAAACAACAAGTACAATATCAGAAAAACTTGTTTCTAAAACAGTAGAATGTCGAAGATTAATAAAAAATGGAGATTAAACGAAATGAATGGATTGATGAATCAAGAATAAGGACCAAGGAATCAAAATCCTTGTAACCAAATAAATATCATCGGGAATATTAACCATTTCGTTGGGATCATCGACATCCACAACTTTACTTAAACTTGGAAATAACGGGATTCACTTCAGGAATAGCTTCAACGTTAGCGTTAGAATGACGAGGATTGCTTTGTGACAATCTACGTCGTATAAATATCTCGTATTAGTATAATTAACATTTATATTTAAATAAATGAAAACATGACTTGTAATCCACAAGTACAATTAATCAATAATTTTTTAGCATATATATATAAATACTCTCATTCTCGTCCATCGGCAACTCGGAGGTTTCGCTTGCAACTGTTATAGCCAAAAGATTTAAAAAAATTCATTTTTGGAAAATCTTTTCGTTCACTATAACTTGAGCTCTTGATACCAATCTGTAACACTCTCAAATCTGGTCACATTAGCGGAAGGGTCCTTGAGTGTTACTTACTTGATACAATCACACAATTATAGAAAACGGCTCAAAACGAGTCGTTTTGATAAAACATCAATTCATTTATTCAAAAGATAAACATTTTATACACGGTCCCAGATAGTTTTAAAGTTTACAAAACATAAAAATGGTAAAAGTTGCATGGATGGATATAATTTATAAAAGCAGGCCAAATCATTTCAAAATATGCAAGCTTCGTGAAACCACCTTCCTTGAGTGCCTTCATATGGACCTGAGATAAAACATGCTATAAAGTCAACAAAAATTGTTGAGTGAATCCATAGAGTTTAAGTTAAATAAAGAGAACACAAGTATTTTGAATAACCTTCCATGGTTAAAAATTCATCGAAAGACAGTTATGTTGTACGGACATAATTATCAGTGTTATTACATAAGCCTCATGACATTGAACGTTAACATATATTTATTTCAGCCCACCAACACACCAGCCAAGTGCGTATATTTCTCTTATACTAATGCATCTGATGTGCTCCAATACACATGTGCTTCACTACACATTGCGATAGCTAATCGCATTGGACTGGGCGTCACCCCGATAGATCTATCCATAGTATTAGCGTTCTTTCGATTAACAATTCATGATAGGATGTGGGTCTTTTTAAGGCTTTAAGCTAACTTATGTAATAACTATCTTCTAAGCATACAATCGGGTCCCTTGTGTTCTATTTAAAATAAATAGGATTTACCACAACTTCTGGTTGCACCCATTCATGGGTTTACAACAACTCTTGTTGTACCCTTCATTTTCAATAAATACTTTTCAAGTAAATAGAGCTTCCACAACTACTAGTTGCACCATTCAATTGGTTTACCGCAACTTATAGTTGTACTTTTTATTTTTAATAAATAAGCTTGTTATCCCCTCGCGGGTTTTATTAAACAAGCAAATAAATAAAAGCGAGGCTATGAACTCACCTTAATAAGTAAGGAGTATGTACAATAAGTATAGAACCAAAATCCCTAAGACAATCCTTTCAAGCCAAAACCCAAACGTTTTGCTATATCTTTGTCGTCTAAAATAATACTCGTAAATCTTTGATGTTAAGGCTATAAGAGAGATATGTGAAATTAGCGAAAGTAACAGAGTTATATTATATGGATACTACTGATTTGCTTTTCCTTATAATAGATTGTAGTGACAAAAAAATATTATATTTTGGATATGAAAGAAAAAAAATACACGTGTCCTAAGCTTAAACCAATGTTGATACACGTATGGAAAAAAAAACAATTCATCGTCATTTCTAATAGTGTGCATGTGATCATATATGTACTATCTCTTCTATAATTTAAAATATTTAAATGTTACAATATAAACATTTCATACGTATAAGTTAGATTCAAGTTAGTAGGTTGACATATTTATAATATTTTGTTATATAATTTGTAAAAGCGGGTATTATCGAATCCCGATATTTTAAAAGTCACGCGATTTAAAAGATACACGTAAGACACACAAAAATAAACGCTCAATATAAAAAAAAATCGATATTCGGAGAACATCTATATTTCGATATAAAAATAAGAGATTATAATTTAATAAATGTTAACGCGTCGAATGAACTAACGACCTAAAGGTTTAACGTAAATTACCAAAAATACTTTTAAAAGTAAATAATAAAATAAAAATTAAATAAAAATTAAATGACAACAATAGAAAATATTTTTATGTCATAACGAGAATATAATATCGGTACTTAACGTATTCCTTGCCGGTTATAATCTAGACGACATTCTTACGCTAAGTTTCAAGCTATAACCTTCTCGGTTAGCAGATAATTTAAAATTCTCATTAAAGTAAACATATAATACTTAATAGTTAAGATTAAAATATCGACCTAAAATTGACGAATTGTCACACGTTGTGTGCCTATATATACCCCTCCAAGGCTTCCGAGGAGGGGTGTTGCTTGTGTTTCATTTTGAGTTTATTCAACTTTTCTTTCTTTCACACACAACCTCTCTCTTTCTAAACTCATCAATGGCTACCACCATCCACCACCCACCTAGACCACCGGATCTATAATAGCAAACCCACACAATTAAATCAAAGTTTTAGGTTTTCAAGTCATCTATAGTGTTAGCCCTATATTTTATATAGTCGAACAAGAATGTAATAGGTCATCTTAGTCGTTATTGGTCTTGTATAGTAATAGGATAGTCGGGAAAAGCGGGCTTGGACTTTAAGCTAATATTGTCTTTGTTAGGGGCTATATGCCCAAGTGAATGCCAAGCCCGACCCAAGATGAAGCCCACAAAGGCCTTAGAGCCGTGGCATATATAACCCTCTTCCACATGTGTAAGAGGGTGTTGGTTCATTTCATAAAACACCTAGTTTTAGTGTAAACCTTCCACTTCTCTCTCTACTTTCTCTTTCTACTTTTCTACTATTTCTCTCTCTAAATCTTGTGTTATGGATTGAATGGGATTAATATATGGTATCAAGAGCCTATAGTGGATAGGTGATTGAAGATTCGTGTGTGGTGTTCTTGATTTTTCGTGGCTTTTTTGATCCATATCTCACGTCCCATTTTTCTTTTTGTGTTTTTATGGTCTTTTCTTGATACAAATCATCTACATACTAGTAGTAGTGATTTGGGTATCTTGGTTTTGGCTAAAACACAAATTTTTTGGATCAAAAGTTGCGAAATTTCTTGTTTTTCTTCATTCCGAAATTCAAGCAAGTGTTACCATCGGAAAGTACAATTGTGTGGGATTTGATCGCAATAATCTTAGGATTCTACTTTGCGATCACTGTATTGCGATACCTTATTCCGATCTGGATATTCCGATCGTGCATTGCGATCTGGGATTCCGACGGGTTTAAGGGTTTTTTAAGTCGTTACTCTGTCCAATTTGTCTCAGCCACATTCCGATCTAACATTGCGACAACACATTGCGATCTGAACATTCCGATCTGAGCATTCCGATTTGACATTCCGATCTGGACATTCCGATTTGGACATTCCGATTTGACATTCCGATCTGAGCATTCCGATCTGGACATTCCGATCTGGACATTCCAATAAGTATTCCGATGGACATTCCGATGGGTATTTTGTTTGAGTAATTTTTTTAGGTCAAGTAAAATCAAATTTTTTCCCTACTAGTTTTTGGCTATTTCTAACTCAAATTCAAAATTTGGCAATACAAAATGTTTCGGCTTACCGTTTTGTCAGACTGAGAAATTTATTGTCGGACTGAGAAATTTTTTTTAAATTTTCGGAATTTCAATTTTAACCACACATCATCACAACAAATCCACTAAGATCTGCAATTCATCCACAAGTATTCACCATGTCTAACAACAACAACAACATTGCAACTGCTAATCAAATTCGTTTGGAACAAGGTGGCAACTGTAACCCACCTGTGCTCACTGCCGGTTGCTACGTTCAATGGAGATCTCGTTTTCTCAGATTTCTCGATGGAAAAGAAAACCGAACTGCTCTTCGTCACTGCCTTGAGAATCCACCTCCAGTTTTTGAATTCAGACCAATTACAACACAGGCAGAGGATGGTACTTCATCAACTATACGAGCTATGGAGGATTTTGACACATGTTCTACTGAGAAAAAGAAACTCCTCCAAGCTGAAGCTGATGCTGTAAACTTCATACTCACTGGAATTGATAACGACATCTATTCCACAGTTGATGCATGTCCTAATGCTATGGAAATGTGGAATGCAATTCATCGATTGAAGCAAGGTGAGTCGATCAATGTTCAAGATCTCGAGACTAATCTACTTTGGGAGTTTGGAAAATTCACATCTGAAGATGGTGAATCCATTGACTCATATTACTCGAGATTCTATAAAATGATGAATGAGCTTGTCAGAAATCAGTGCACCATCTCCAACCATCATGCCAATGTTCAGTTTCTACTTCAACTCAAACCGGAATGGCAAAGGTTTGTGACTTTGGTTAAACAAAGGGAAGATATCAAGACCATCTCCTATCACAAACTTTATGATATCTTGAAACAACATCAGAATGAAGTGAATGAACTAAGGGCTGAAAAGGCAGAACGGTCTGCTAATTCTATTGCTTTTGTGGCTGCTACTTCAACAAAACCCGTTCCTCGTCAACAACCACCTAATCATTCCTCGAAGTCATCAAGCTCATCCACCAAACCTCTAGTTGTTGCTAAACACAAAGCAAAAGAAATTGTCCCCACTCCACCTCCAAAGTATGACACCGAGTCAGATGGAGACAGTGATGATGAACAAACTTCAAGGGACAAGAAGATTGAAGAACTCATGTCCTTACTCACCACAACTTATAAGAAGATCTACAAACCTACCAACAACAACCTCAGATCATCATCTAATGCTAGATATAAGGAAGTTGATCATGCACCTAGGTATGATCGTGATGCTAGGTATGATAATCAGAGGATGCTGAATCAAGTTAGGGCTAGAGATACTGTAGGCACTCCGGTGGTGCAGAAGACTGGGATTCAATTCTTCAACTGCAACGGATTTGGGCACATGACTAGGGAATGTAAGAAGCCAAAACGGGTTAAGGATTCAGGATATCACAAGGAAAAGATGTTGCTGTGCAAGAAAGAAGAAGCAGAAATTCCACTCACAGCAGATGAAGTTGACTGGCGTGATGACACTGATGATGAAGCCGATGATCAAGAGTTAGAAGCACATTATGTGTACATGGCAAAGATTCAAGAAGTGATCCCAGAGACTGATGATACTTCTGGACCCATCTATGATTCTGAGCCACTTGAAAAGGTACCATCACATGATAACTATAATGTGTTTGCTAATGAACGACGACATCCTGAGCAACCCGAAAGCATCAATGACACATATGTAATGGACACGGAGGATAGCAATATCTCTACGGATTCACAGCATATGTGTAATGATGACGGAAAAGCTGTTCAGGATACTGACTCGGATGAGGACCGTGATTTGCTTGCGTCTATTATTGATTCTTTAAAACATGAAATTAAGGAAAACAAAGAGGCTAATAAACGTTTGAAGAAAGCAAACACATCCTTAGCCGAGGAGATAGACAGGCTTAAAGAGTGTGATTATGTAAAAGAAGTTGATCGACGGGTTGCAATAGCTAATGGTTTGGTATATGAACGTAAGGTGCTCAACGAACAATATTGTTCTGAAGTAACACACGAAATTCATATGTCAAAACAGAAGATATCGGAACTTGAAGAACAATTGCTGCTACATAAACTCCAAATTACTGAATTAGAGTCGGTCAACAAAGAACAAACTGAGCTTTATAAAACTCGTGAAGAAAAGGATATTGAAAAAATTCTTGCTTTGGAAAAGAGAGTCGACACGTTAAACAACATTGTTTACAAAACGGGTCAGTCTATTCAAACTATGAATATGCTCAATAGAATATGAAAACGAGTTTTGTCAAGCCTGAATATCTCAAGAAAGCTCAAAGTATCAAGCCTGCTCTTTATGATATCGGTTGCTATGTTGATAATCTTGCTCTTATGCTTTCCCCTGACTGCGACGAAATCATTCGTCAACAAGAAGAAAGTCGATCAAACTTAAGTGAATTAATAAACCTTTCTGATTCTGATAATTATATTAAGTTTGTTCCTCAAAAAGAACTTTCCAAAGAACAAAAGATGTACAATAGTGTTCCACCACCAAGTGATGAACCCCAAAAGAAAGTTTCTTTAAAAAAGAGTTTCAAAAAGCAATTAATTTTGTTAGAAAAACAAATTTCGGATGAAAAACGTAAATGGGATGAGAAAAGCAAAAGTGTTCAGCAATTTGAGTTTATAAAACAAGGGGTTTTAAATTTGTACAAAGGTGTCGTCGACTATGAAAAAGTTTCTAGGGATACCATTTGGAATATTAAACCTAACCCACAAGTATAAGTCGTCATTCAACAATGCATTGTTCCAACCATTGATGATCTTTCAAAAAATGTGGAAATGTTTTATAATGCTCTCACTGAGGAAATGTTAACTGATTTAAGCTATGTCAAATCTCTTGAAGATGAAGTTGATTTTCTTCAAATTAAATTAAAGACACAAGAACACTAACTTTCTAACGAAATTGATCGACTTTCTAAGGAATACTTTTATGCTGACCATATGAATGCTATACTTGGTGTGTATACCGATCTTGATCAATATTGTCATGTAGCATGTCTAGTGTCAGAATCGGACGAGAAATGTCGCAATCTTGAAGTAGAGCTTTCAGAACAAATTCAGTCATACAACAAACTTTCGAAAAGCTTTTTTCAACTTGAGAAACACTCCATTTCTCTTGAACTTGCTTTACAAAAAGGTGAAAAATCTCATAATCATAAAAAGTGTCAAGAAATGTCAGCTTCTTTGTTTCGTCTACTAAATGAAAAAGATTTCGAAATAAATGATTTGAAAGCTCAGCTAAAAGAAAGGGACATTGCCATAAGTGAGTTACAGAAACTCATTGAGAAAATGAAAGGAAAGTCTGTTTTGGGTAAACCATCCGCTGGTCGTCAACCGAATGCGGTTAAATGCCCTAAATCATCTATTTTGGGACAATCCCCACAGACTTTGCCTAAGATAGGAAATGATAAGAGTACCAATGTGATAGCACCTGGAATGTATAAGATGAACACTAAGCCCACTCAGACTGGAACATCGAGGTTAGCTCAGAATATTAAGAGAACTAATCAACGTGTGTCTTCTTCTACAGGAGTAATCCCCACTACTAGCGTTAGCTGACCACAGCTTAAGAGCGATAGAATGCACGATAAGGTCATGCCTAACAATAGTCAAGGAAAGAAGTTGGAAGTAGAAGACCACCGTAGGAATTTTAAGTTTTCTAAGAATAAAACGTCTGTAACTGCATGTAATGACAGTTTAAATGCTAAGACCTCGAATGTTGAATTTGTTTGTGTTGACTGTGGCAAATGTGTTCGTACTTTCAATCATGATGCTTGTGCTCTTAATTATAATGGCGTGAATACTAGAACTAGGAAGCCTATTCGTATTCCCACTAGTACTAGTGAACCCACAAGAACTTTGAACCAATCCACTGAGCAACCACTTAAGAAACTAAGTGCGTTAGAATCCACTACTCTACGTAAACAAAGCAGGTTAAAGAAGCTTTATGAGAACATGATTAGGACATGTACATGGGGGTATTCAAGATTTACACCACCTGGATACAAATGGGTACCTAAGGCAGCCCCCATTCTAATTGGGTCTATGAATGTTAGCTTGCCTTTAGAATCTAGGTCCACTACTATTTTGGAACCCGTTTCTATCAAGGGCTCCCATTTGTCAAATGCTACATTGTCTTCTAATTCTTCTGCAGCTCGTCGAAATCATCCTATTCATAATGGACTCCGGGTGCACAAAGCACATGACGGGGAATCTCAAGCTTCTCATTAACTTCGTGGAGAATTTTCTGGGTACGATACGGTTTGGAAATGATCAATTTGCACCGATACTCGGATATGGAGACTTGGTTCAAGGGAATATCACTATAAAACGGGTTTATTACGTCGAGGGACTGAATCACAATTTATTCTCGGTTGGTCAATTTTGTGATGCAGATTTGGAAGTGGCTTTTCAGAAATCTACTTGCTATGTTAGAGACTACGATGGGAATGACCTTCTTACAGGTTCTCGTGGTTCTGATCTCTACACAGTAACTCTTCAAGACACATCTTCAACAAATCCAATTTGCTTAAAGGCTAAAGCTTCATCATCTCAAGCATGGTTATGGCATCAACGATTGTCACATCTCAACTTTGACACCATCAACTTGCTTTCGAAGAATGATATTGTGACCGGTCTTCCTAAGTTGAAATTCGTCAAAGACCATCTTTGTTCTTCTTGTGAGTTGGGGAAAGCAAAACGGAAGTCTTTCAAAACAAAGACTACCCCTAGCTCAAAAGGACGATTAGAACTTCTACACATGGATTTATGTGGTCTCATGCGTGTAGAGAGTATTAACGGGAAAAAGTATATTCTAGTGATTGTTGATGATTACTCTAGATACACATGGACTTTCTTCTTAAGGTCCAAAGATGAAACACCAGAGGTTCTCAAAAACTTTCTCAAGATGATACAGCGTAATCTTCAAGCTCAAGTCTTAACCGTAAGAACGGATAGGGGTACTGAATTTTTGAACAAGAACTTACAATCTTACTTTCAAGAAGAAGGCATCGAACATCAAACGTCTATTGCCCGAACTCCTGAACAAAACGGCGTTGTCGAAAGACGGAACCGTACTTTGGTTGAGGCTGCTCGAACAATGCTTTCTGCTTCAAAATTACCGCTATTCTTCTGGGCTGAAGCAATTGCAACTGCCTGTTATACTCAGAATCGTTCTCTCGTCATCCCTAGACATGAAAAGACACCTTACCACATCATCAATGGCAGGAAACCTACTGTAAAATTATTTCACGTATTTGGATCTTTATGCTACATCCTTAAAGACGGTGAGAATCTCGACAAGATGAAAGAAAAAGGTGATGCATGTATTTTTGTGGGGTATGCTACATTGTCGAAAGGATATCGGGTCTATAACAAGAGAACAAAGATCATTGTCGAAACAATTCATGTGAACTTTGAAAAATTGCCACAAATGGTACTTGATCACAACAGCTCAAGTCCCGCACCTCAATGTCCAGCAATGGCACCTACACAAAACACTGTACGTCCCGTGCAAGAATGTCAAGAAATTACTCCTACAGTAGACTCGACGGATACAACACAAATGAATGAGTTGGTTGATTTATATGATCCAATGTTTGAAGAATATTACTATGGAAACAATCAAGTTGTGTCAAAGCCTTCCGCTGTTAATACTGCTGATGAACCCGAACTAAGTTCACATGACACAACTGCCTCTACTTCAGCAACCGTTGCTCAAGAGAATATTCAATTGGATACTCAACAAACTCCAGAAACAGTCATACAACCAACATCACCAACCGTCAATGCTGAAGGAGGAAACAACAAACAAGCAGTTGATGCACAACCTGACGATGAAGAATTTATCAATCCGTTCGGTACACCGGTACACGAAGTCGGAGAGTCTTCTACTCAACATGTTGATCCGTCCAACATGCATACATTCTACCAACCATATCCATCCACTCACCATTGGACACGTGATCATCCATTGGAGCAAGTCACTGGAAATCCTTCACAACCGGTTCGAACACGCAGACAACTCGAAACCGATGGCGATGTGTGTATGTATGCACTCACCGTGAGTTCAACTGTACCTACAAACATCAAACAAGCCATGACTGATCATGCGTGGATTGAATCAATGCAAGACGAAATTCATTAGTTTGAACGCCTAAATGTTTGGGAACTTGTTGACCAACCCTATGGAATGTCAATTTTAGATTTCAAATGGATCTGGAAAAACAAACTGGATGAAGAACAAACCATCATCAAAAACAAATCTCGTCTTGTGGTTAAGGGATACCGTCAACAAGAAGGCATAGAATACGATGAATCATTCGCTCCAGTCGCTCGTTTGGAAGCAGTCAGGATATTCCTTGCTTATGCTGCACATAAGCGTTTCACGGTTTTTCAGATGGACGTTAAAACTGCTTTTCTCAACGGTCATTTAAAGGAAGAAGTGTATGTAAATCAGCCGGAAGGATTCATCGATCCTCATCATCCTGACAAAGTCTATCGTCTCAAGAAGGCTGTATATGGACTTAAACAAGCTCCAAGGGCATGGTACGAAGAACTTTCAAACTTCTTGGTGTCCAAAGGATTCTCCAAAGGTTCTATTGATCCTACTCTCTTTACTAATAAATATGGGGATGACATAATGCTGGTGCAAGTTTATGTTGATGACATTATTTTTGGTTCTACGAACCCAAAACTTTCAAAACGTTTTGAAAAATGCACAGCAGATTTGAAATGTCAATGACAGGGGAGCTAAAATTCTTTTTAGGCCTCCAGATTCATCAATCCCCACGTGGTATCTTCATTAACCAAGCTAAGTATGCTCAAGAGATACTTAAAAAGCATGGTATGACATCATGTGCTCGCGTTGGTACACCATTGTCGACCACATCCCTAGACGCTGACTTGTACTCATATCCCGTAGATCAAACGCGATATCGCAGTATGATCGGGTCACTTATGTACCTTACAGCCAGCAGGCCTGATATTCATCATGCCACATGCTATTGTGCACGATATCAAGCCAGACCTACTCAAAAGCACCTCAAAGAGGTTAAACGGATCTTTCGGTACCATTCACATGGGACTCTGGTATCCGAGGGAAACCGGTTTTCATCTAACATCTTTTTCAGATTCTGATCACGCAGGTTGTCTTGATAGTCGTAAAAGCACTTCTGGTAGCATACAATTTCTAGGGGAAGACAAGCTTGTCAGCTGGTCGTCAAAGAAGCAGGATTTCACTTCGCTCTCATCAGCTGAAGCAGAATATGTGGCTCTATCCGCATGTTGTGCTCAAGTCCTCTAGATGAGAACTCAACTCACGGATTATGGCTTCCACTTTGATAAAATACCTATGTATTGTGACTCAAAGTCGGCCATAGCCATATCTTGTAATCCGGTTCAGCACTCCCGCACCAAGCACATCGATGTCAGATATCACTTCATCAAGGAACCAGTGGAACGCGGCATCGTGGAATTATACTTTGTCAGAACAGAGTACCAGCTGGCAGACTTGTTTACAAAAGCTCTATCGAAAGATAGGTTTGCGTATCTCGTTGGCCGTCTTAGTATGAAGTATATGACTCCAGAAGACTTGGAGGTTTTGGCAAATGAAGCTGCTTGATATTCTCTCATAATGACTTCTAAGCGCATCACAACTTAGGACTCGGACCTCAACTAAGGAAAGTTTATCTCGGACGATAACTTATCCTTCTTAACGAGAAAATCACATTTCTCGGTCATGAGCTTTTCATAAAAACATTCAAAGTTTTTAAGTTCATGAAAAACGACTTCTAAGTAAATGTCAGCTTAGAACTCGTACTTCCACTTAAGGAAAGTTTATCACGGATGATAACTTATCCTTCACAACGGGAAATTAATTTTTCTCGGTCATGAGCTAGTCACAAAACATTCAAAGTTTTGAGCTCATGTAAATCGGAATTTATTTTAAAACCGTTGAACACAATTTTTCAAGAATTTCTCAAAAGATTTTTCTAAATCTTTCAAAATTGTGTGTTCAACACTCCCTTCCTCATATGTGGTTTTCATATCTCAAACTTGTCATATTTTATTTTGATCAATTTTTGAGGGGGAGCGTTTTAAAATCAAGCCTTTTAATGTTGTTGGGCACATCTATAAAATTGTCATATTTTATGTATCCAACACATTCCGAAAATAATATTAAATTTGTCATATATTATCGGTAAAGGCATATCAACTCCGTACCTCAACATATTCTGTGGTGTCGTTTTTCTAAAAATTTTGTCAAATTTTGTCTCAAGACACACATATATTGTTGAGGGGGAGCGACCCGACTGAAAATGTTCCATGATTCATGCGTGCACACATGTTTCTCTCCCAATCGATTTTTAGAAAATGTCATATTTTAATCAATTGGTATCTCTAATATTTTTTTTATATTAGAGATAGGGGAGAAAATGTGATTAAAATGTAATATATCGCAACAAGTGATCTTAAAGACTCAAGTGCAACTCTTTCCTTCACATGCCAAACTATTTCGTATATCGATGCATGTGTGTAGGGGGATCTTTTCGGAAATGTAAAACTTTCAAGTGTTAAAAGTTTTGATTTTTATCAAACACTTTGAATGGTTTTCAATGGTTTATGGTTACGATCTATACCCAAAACAACCTACTATCCACGACGGAACGATGGAGTCAAAAGGTGGTTTAGGATAGGAAACTAAGTCCTATGATCCAACCAGAACCAGAGGGATCTACCCAAGGACATTCCATAGCTAGAAATAGTTGTCCTTAGGAAAGATGGAGTGGAATGAAGCTGAATGCGGACCAAGTACTTAAGTTAGCACTGGAACAATCACAACAAGGTGCTAATGATGACGTATTGGTAAGCATTGAAGGAGTTGAATATTCTATGCAACTTAGGCAGAAACCGGGTCAATACATCTATTAAAGACAAGTCATCATGGACCCAGTGATGCAATGCACAACCCTTCCCAGCCATTCGAGTTTCTCTCAAAAGAAACTTGTCTCATTGTCACGGAGATCAACACGTATCTATTGACTTTCTCACTCCGAGTCAGTTAATATTGAAAAGGTGGCAGTCTGCTCCAGCCTCCGATTACCAAAATGCACTTATTGAGTCTAGAGCCAAACGAGATCAATTTATCATCTCATTAGGACACAATCGAGTCCTACGCATTATCCTTGTGATATTTCCAGAACATCTGAGTGATACGATTCACAATGAAGATGGAAATCTTGCTTGAGCCAGCATCAAACAAGCTCATGGTAGGTAACTTGTGCGATTCTACTCGAATCAAACTTGTGATAACTAGAAAGCAACTAAGTTTGGATTCTTATATGATTCAAACTTGATTCCAGGTTTCTTCGCAAAATCCATGTGATCTTGCCAGAACATTCAGAGTGACACTCTTTAGTGTTCACAATGACGAATGGAAATCCTTCCAGTGTCAACATCAAACAGCACTGCGGTAGGTGATTCGCAAGATTCTCTATGAATCAAGCTTGTGACAAACTGGAAAGCAACAATGGTGCGATTCTTTTAGAATCAAACTTGTTCCAGGAAATCTGAATTGACGACTCTAATCAGACGGATAATTTATCCTTATGATTCACTCTTTACGTTCGTAGTCTGCTTTGAGACGGTCGAGTAAAGAGAACTGGCTACTACCGCCGGGAAACCCTGTCAAGGAGGTTCTTAATCGAATCTACCTGATCATAGGTATGGTATTTAATACCGTTTAACGGTCTTCACCGACCGGAGGTAAAACGCTACCGAGTTAGGGTGAAATGTTCAAAGCCATTTTATCCGTGTCTATATATGTTGCTACATATCAAGAAGGTGGCGTAGCTGTGCAACCGATGTCGATTCAGAAGTCACAAGAGCACAAGATGGCGATAATCAAGATACCTAAGAATGTAAGAATGTAATAGGTCATCTTAGTCACAAGGAGCACAGATGAAGATCTCAAGCACTCAAAGTCAAATGACAAAGGCTCAAGATAAAGATCACGAAAGCATGAAGGAACAAAGCTGTTACAAACAAGATCAAGACCAAGATACAAGACCAAAGCAGGAAGATCTCCTCTACAAGAATGTAATCACACAATCATCTTATGCTTTTTAAGCTTTTTTAAGATGACCGATACATTGGGGGAGATTGTTAGCCCTATATTTTATATAGTCGAACAAGAATGTAATATGTCATCTTATTCGTTATTGGTCTTGTATAGTAATAGGATAGTCGGGAAAAGCGGGCTTGGACTTTAAGCTAATATTGTCTTTGTTAGGGGCTATATGCCCAAGTGAATGCCAAGCCCGACACAAGATGAAGCCCACAAAGGCCTTAGAGCTGTGGCATATATAACCCTCTTCCACATGTGGAAGAGGGTGTTGGTTCATTTCATAAAACACCTAGTTTTAGTGTAAACCTTCCACTTCTCTCTCTACTTTCTCTTTCTACTTTTCTACTATTTATCTCTCTAAATCTTGTGTTATGGATTGAATGGGATTAACATATAGGATCTTGCAACTTCTTAGACTTTTTCAAATTTAGAATTCGCATTTAAAAGTTCCCTTGATAAACGACTTTCTAGGATCAAATATAGGAACTTGCGAAAAGTTCTTGTTCTTAAACTGTGAGACTTAAGACTTTTGCGTTTTAAAGCTCCCTATATAAAAGCCAAGCAAAAATTGACTTAAACAAGTTAAGGATACTAGCTAGAGTAAACTTAGATAAGTAAACTCGGGCTGAGTCAAAAGATTCATGACGTTTGAAAATTTTAAAACCACTTTATTGAAAGTTTTATTCTAACAAGGAAAGTAAATAACGATAAAAAAGGAAGATACTACTAAACTACTAGGCCAAAATAGATTAAAAATTTTGAAAAATGTCGAAAAATCAAATTTTCCGGTTAAAATGAGGACAAATTAATGGAAAAGACCACTTAACTTCGATAGAAGGCCCCCTACACTTAATATAAAATTGTCCTCAATGTTTAAGCATGTGGAAATAACCTCCCCTACACTTAGGACATTGTGCACGTTATTTAAATCTTGTTAAGGAAGAGACAACTAAAGTGATTCCTATTTCAATATTGAAGAATATAAAATAGTGAATCAAAAGAGTCTAGGATAGAACCGGGAAGACGGGAACACGGAATCACGGGTCGTCAAAAGTCATCCAGAATGGATCTTTGAAAGCTCGAATCCCTGCACATAATAAGAAAGAAAACAACAAACACATACTAGGGTCTCCCCTACACTTATTATAAAAACGGAAGAAAATGATAGATCAACGGGTTGCCTCCCGAGTAGCGCTTGTTTTTTGCTAACCGAGTCGTGAGCCTGACTCGACCTTAATTAGCATAGGAAAAAGCTTGAAAAACATCCACCAGGATCAAATACATGGTTTTCATCCATCAAATAGCACAAGCTTAAGGCGAACAAGGCAAGCCAAAGAAGAGTAGGCAAGGTTCCCTTAAAAAAAGATGGAGCACGGTCGTAGAAAGGGTGATGAGGTGCAAGCATATCTCCATAAGTTCCAAAGATCTTTCCTTTTATTTCATCAGATGGATACTGAGATAGCTTAACAATTGCAATAACGGGATCAAACACCTTTTCCTTTAGGGGAAAATAACACTCGGGCTCAGTAGACCTTGAAGAAGATCCGCTCATAAATCGCACAATCTCATCCTCAGAAGGTGGATAGAGAGGTGTCAAAACATAAGTGCTACGGATATCGGTGTCGGCCGGCTTCTTCTCCTTTGAAACATGTTTCTTCATATCCAAAGGAGGATAAAGAGCATCATCAAAGTCCAAAGGAGGAGAATCACTCTCATTTGGGAAATAAGTGTTGAGAAAAGTAGCAAAATCTTCCTCAAATGAGTAGTCATCCAAAGTAGGATCAAGCATTGTTGGTGGAGGATCTTCATCAAAAGTAGGAGTAAGGTCATCATGAGAATAATCACTCGAGAGAGTATCAACATCATCAAAATCATCATAAGTTGGTATGTCTGGATACTCTGAAACAAAATTATCATAATCATCCCCCTCGGAACTAGAATCATCATCATAGTCATCAAAAATTAGAGGAGACTCATGAATTGGTGGAGGATCTAACTTGGAGAGAGAATCATCCACATCATCTTGGAAAAGTGGATTGCCATAGCAAGGATCAAAAAGAGGATTGTTGTAGACGAAAAATCATCAAGCACATTAATCATATTCGTCGATTCTCTTCCATTGGGTTTGGTTGTGATCTTCCCCATTTTAAAAACTTGTGCATCATTCCCGACCCTTAAGATTAGCTCACCTTCGGCAACATCAACTAATGCTTTTCCGCTTCTCAAGAATGGCCGACCAAGTATTAACGGAATACGTGGGTCCATTCCATAATCAACAACAACAAAGTCGACTGGAAAAGTGAAGGTACCAACTTTAACAAACACATCTTCGGCAATACTAACGGGGTAAGCGAGAGTGCGATTCGCTAGCTCAAGAGTCATCTTTGTTGGTGTAAGGTCGGGTAATGATAACTTTTTCCAAACACTTAAAGGCATCAGATTTGTACTTTCCCCGAGATCAGCTAAGGCAGTAAATTCTTCGGTTTGGTTAAAAGTACATGGTAGCACAAAACGACCGGGATCTCCATGTTTTTCCAGAAGTTCTTTAAGGAGGACTACAGAACAGTTTTCATTCAATCGATTATTAACAAACTCGGCCATCTTCTCCTTCTTATTATGCAAGTCCTTAAACATCTTAACAAATTTAGGCATTTGGGCTAGAGCTTCAACAAGGCTAAAGGTGATTGTCACTCCCGAAATCTTCTTCAAAAAGTTTGACACTTGAATATCATCCTTGGTGAGCAATAGGCACTTGTCTAAGCGAGAGGGATAAGGGATATTAGGTTTAGTGGGTGTAGGTGTAGCAGGTAAAGGTTGAGATGTTGAAATTTTAAAGGTGGAAGGTGGGGTTGGCGAAGGGTTCTTTTTGGGTACTTTAGTCAGAGGTGGAGACAGTAATGGAGAACTAATACTAGGCGTGGGAGTAGGAGGGATAAATGATGGTGGAAGAGGTGTAGATGGAGTAACTGGGGGAGGGATAGATGGTCCTACTAAGGTTGCTCCACTGCGTGTAGTAATAGCACTCACATTCGCTCTTGGGTTGGTGACGGTATTAGAAGGAAGAGATCCCGAAGTAGAGGGTTGAGTACTTGGAAAGAAACTAGCCATCATATTCTTCAAATCATTCGTTTGATTGCTGAAGGAGGTTTGCATATCATGTCGAAGCTCGGTTCTAATATCATTACCTTGCTTAGTGATATCTCCTTTCAAGTTGATGATTTGGCTTTGCAGATTTTTGATTTGCTCTCCTTGGGTCCTCATGAAAGTTTCCACATCTTGATTAATGGGTGGTGCTTGTTGAGCGGGTGGGTGATAAGGATTAGAAGCTCGAGGTGGGTTTGGATTGCTTCTATTGTAGTTGTTGGGGTTGTGGTTTTTGAGGAGAAAAACCGGGTGAAAGAAAGTTGTTAGAGCGGTAACTTAGCAAGTTACGATCACCTTGAGGTCGGGCTTGATAGCTTTCCGTTGAATAGTTACCATAAGCCGCATACACGTTTTCCGGATTGACATGAGTAGAAGGAGAATCAGTGTATGAATGAGGACCCCCACAAATCTCACAAGAAGTTGCTACAGCTTTAACTTGTTGTTGTTGATTTGTAGCCAAGAGTTGCATATTCTTGCTCATTTCGACCATTGCGCGGGTCAATTCGGTGATATAAGGGTTTGAAGAAGTAGAAGAAACATTGACTCTCGGGTTATTCCTTGAAGATGCGGATGAATGCCAATTTTTGTGATGAGTAGTCATGTTCTCGATAAGCTCTCTACATTCCTCGGGTCTTCTTTTCATAAATGTGCCACCGGCGGCTGCATTAATCATATCACGATCATGAAAAGTTAAACCGTTGTAGAAAGTATCAATTAAGGTGACGGGGAGCATGTTCTGGTTTGGACATCGATCGATCAAAACATTATATCGTTCCCAAGCATCAAAAAGTGATTCATCAGGTTCTTGAGTAAATCCACTAATTTGATTTCGAAGGCTCGTGACCATGGATGGTGGAAAGTAGCGCGACAAAAAGCGTTGACTCATCTCATCCTAAGTATGAATTGAATTCTTCGGAAGACGATCAAACCATTTTTCGGCATGGTGGGATAAGGTGTGTGGAAATAGGTGAAGGCGAAGAAAATCCATAGTATCCCCGGGCAACTTCATGCTTTGAGTAACGGTAATGAACTTGTCGAGGTGTTTGTTGGCATCATCATCCGGCAATCCGCGAAATAGACAAGTATTTTGCACTTGTTGGATCATGTGATGCTTCAACGAAAACTCTGGAGTCGTGATTTGCATCGGCGCAATCGGTCCTCCTCGTCCATTCATCGTAGGTTGACACAGCTCCCCCATATTTTAATAACAAGATTTTTTCCTGTATAAAAATTAAGTTCGTTGTGTGTGTCTAATCGAATTGATTACTGGTTTAACGTGCGACTCAGTCTTATTTTGGTGAAAAGAAAATAGATTGGTCGTTGTAGTAAAATTAAATTGCAAAATTTTAAAGTAAATGACGGGTAATTAAAGCTAAGAAGGTAAATTAATTAAAAGACAAAAGTTAAAACTTGACAAAAAGTAAATTAGACAATGTAATAAAAATGAAAATAAAATTGACAATTTAATAAAAAGGCAAACTTGAAAACTTAAACTAAGACAAAATATTAAAACAAAACCTACCGTCGGAAACCACTTATCGGAATCCGATCGGAATAACCTCCATCGGAATGATGTCGGAATCCTAATCGGAATGTAGGCTTACCTCCCCTATCGGAATCGAGATCGGAATGTGTATCCGTCAGAATGATTTCAATCGGAATGATCTCAAAAGCACCCCTGTCGGAATGTTGGTCGGAATCCCCAATCGGAATACTGAAAATCAAACCTATCGGAATAAAAACCTTGGGTCCTATCGGAATATCCAAAAACTCTTCCGTCGGAATCCCCAATCGGAATTTCAGAAACCCTTTTCCGATGGTGGATCGGAATCCCCGTCGGAATGCAAAACCCTTTTCCGACGGGTTGATCGGAATACAGTAAAAATTCGTAATAAGCAAAATCGCAAATAAGCAACGAACTAAATAAGCACCCAGCTAAAAATTTAATCAAAACAGCATAAGAAAAAGCTAATAAGCTAAAATTTAAAGACTTTTAAAAACAATAAATGATAAAAATATTTAAAACGACTTTTTTATAAAAAAATACTTTTATAAACACTTAAGTAAATTTAAGAAAAACACAAATAAGCTATAAAATCAATAATCCAAAACAATCAAAAACATAAAAACATAACACTTAATCCAATAAGCATAACAATAAGCACATAAACATAAAGATTAAGCAAAACAAGAAAGGTAGAATGAGAGATTAAAAATAAGAACTTGATTAAAAGAAAAGATTCAACAACAAAATTAAACTTACTTGAAATTAAAGGCAAGAAATTAAAGGTGCAAGACAAGGAAATTAAATGACAATATGAAAGTGCAAGTAATTAAAGGTGGAAGAACTATGTGTCAAATAGCCAACAAAACTAAAAAATGAAATGAAGTCTCTATTTATAGGGAGAAGGGAGGTTAGCATGTGTTGGAAGCTTCCTTCTTTCTTTCTTTCTCGTCTTTTCGTCTTCTAAATCCTTCGACTTTTTCGACTTTGTCTCGGGATTAATTAAACTCGTCTTGTAATTTCTTCATTAATTAGACTTGAGTTCTTCGGCTTTATTAAACTTCCGTCTTTAGACTTTTTCTTCGATAAATCTTCAGAATAGGCCTTGGACTTCCGTTCTTTTTGCACTCTTGATCTTTTGACTTCGTCTTTTGTCTTTTTCTTCGATAAAAGCCCGTGAAAGCCCGTACTTTCCTCCCTTTTCACATTTTGATCCTAAATCACAACAAAAACACAAACCACGCATATTTCCGACATTTACAACATAAAATAAACGTTTTGGCTTGGTTATTATGATAATTAAGTGGTAAAAGGATAATTGTTTTCACACTTCTTAATATACGTTATTGGTTCTAACCAAGGGTTAAATTTTATGACTTATGGTTATGAGTTTAGGGTTATGGGTTATGGTCAACTATTACGGGGTGACAAATATATGTTATTGGTTACGGTTATGGTTAAGTTATATGGGTTATGGTTCTTTGTTTAGGGTTATATGTTATAGTTAACTATTATAGGTTCATGGATATATATGTTATCCGTTCTAGCCAGTACTTAAGTTTTATGTGTTATGTTATGGAATTAGGGTTATGGGTTATAGTTAACTATTACATGTAAACGGATATAGGTTATCAATTATAATTATTGGTTAGGTTTTATAGGTTATGGTTATTGGTTAATATTTATGTGTTTAGGGTTATAGTCAACTATTACGGGTTAGCCGATATACGTTATTGGTTCTTTAACACTCCCAAATTACACTGCGTAGCGAAATTACATAATTGGGGTACTAAACACAAGTATCATCACACAAGGTATATTGAACGACCTCAAAATGAGACGTTAAACATAAAAGTAAATAAGATTTTTCAACATTGTCTAAAACATACATTTCATCCCAAAGTATACTAAAACAAGCATCAGAGAAAAGCGTTTAATCCCCCAAGGATCTCGACCATCAAACCACATAGTTTTAGTAAAGTACACGACCAAAGACAAATTGTTCATAAGTAAAAAGGGAAAGAAAAGGTTTTAGGCCACAAGACTTCAAAAGCAAACCCACAACCTTCCCAAGCAAGCTCCGCCATGGTTTACCTTCGATTACCTGAAACACATGCTTAAACGAGTCAACAAAAATGTTGAGCGAGTCCATAGGTTTAATAAATCACATTTGAACACAAGAGTAAAAATCATTCATAATCATTTATTAGCATTGTCGTGCAAACAATCTATTATATAGGAAACTCATATCATAGCCAAAGCTATATAAATGTATTTAAGCTTATGACACCGACCCCTTAACCAATTAGTCACCTACGCCAAATGCCAGCATGACTAGATAAAACCATTTCCCCTCTAGGGTATTAGTTGTTAGATATATACCCACATCTCATTCATCGAAATTATCTCTCCAAGAGATTACTCAACGTACAACTCTTGACCGAGATACGGTTGTTAACCCCGCAGTACTACCATTTGAATAAGTGGCTATTCCCATCTTACAACATTAAGCTAGAAGATAGTTAACGGTTCATGAAATTAGGGTCTTTAAAAACAAGGTACTCAATACAATTAAAGGCAACATTCAAGTCCAAATAATCATTCATGACTTGTGTTCATTTTATTTCAAATAGCATGTATCCCCCTCGTGGGTTTAAAATCATTTAATAGCTAGTATGAAGCGAGGTTATACACTCACCTTAGTACAAGAGACATAGTAAGAGGATCGTCGATAATAAGTGATGCCCGTCAAACACGAAAACCGCAACCTAACAAATAAGGTGCGCTCGTTAATAATAGACTCAAGTATAAACCATACTTAATAACACAAAACTCAAAATTACAAAATCATGACAAACCCGAAAGAACAACAATGCAAGTGATACTATTATACTCTTCTACATGTTTACTTTATTACACTACACTTTCGATAACAATTTGTCGGCACATACCAAATGTACAAGCTCGTTTCCCTTACTTAGACACGTCAAAAGTTTATAAAACAACTTGAGGAACTCAATTACTATCTATAAAGTCATCTATGTTGATCCCAAACATAGATCGATTTAGCTTTGTGTTAACGAGATTAAATCAAGTATAACATGTAGAGAAACTTCATGTTTACGACAATCTAAGTGTTATGCGGAATTAACACTTAGAACAAAGAACAAAACAAAATAGAATATATATCAAACTTTCATTTGTATTGATAAACGATTGGGTGCAATGAAAGTGAGTAAAACGTATATCTATAATGAACCCTAAGACCTCCTTTTATAACATAAGGAGTCTTGAACAATAATCTACTTATCAACTATTCTATGAAAAGATAAATATAGAGAATACAGTGTTCATCATATCTTTCCTAAATATACAAAATCTGTTGACTAAGTAGTTGTCTTGTGACTAAGATATCCTTTGTAAGTTCCTTTATTTGTCTTGTCAGTGCCCAATCTGTCAGCGCCTCAATTGGTCTTGTCAGCCTCCAAAATACCTCTGTCAGCGACTTAGTGAGTTAGCTATTTTTATTCCCAATAATCCTCCCCTAAACTTGATACTTATACTAATATTCATGTTTCTGAATAAAAACAAAATACAAGAAAGGATTTTTACAAATAAAACCTACTCCTTAATCTGAGCATATATAAACCTTAGTAAGTCCATGCTAATGTCACTAGTGTAGTCAACTTCAACTTGGTATAGACCAACTTCTTCAACAAATCTTGTGATAGAGGATATTCTTGATCTATCAACAAGTATTCTGCAAACTTTGTATTATTAAGATGGTAAACTCCAGCAGTTGAATACAAATGCCACTTCAGCTCACTTAAATCATCCATATCTAACCATATTGGATCAACAACATCATGGGAAAACATTCTTCTAAATGTTGTCCAAGTCTTTATTTTCAATGATGAAGGAGCTTCAGCCACATACACCTCCTTCATTAAACTCCAAAGAGTTTCTATATCCTCCCTGTCCATGCTAACAAACAATGACACCAAAGAGGTAGAAGTATGTACCTTATCACCAGCCTTGGCGATCTTCTAAAATCCCATAGAATCTTCTTCATATTTGATGATTGGATTCTTGAACTCCAAAGGTACAACAACAGCTAAATCAGAAGCCACTAATGGAGAAAGCCCCATATTTTTCTTTAAAACTGCTTCAGTTGGGTGCACTTAGTCAAGTTCTAGAAAACCCAACTTGAACCCTTTCTTCATTAGTTTAGGCACAATCAAAGCCTTCTTGATCTTTAGCTCCTCTTTAATTTCTTCCTATCTCTCTGTAGACAGCAACCTAAATGTGTTTGCTTCACACACAAACTCCCAAATGGGATAAGAAAAGTACTCTAATTGCTCAAAAGAAAGCTTCCTCAGATTAGCATATGTCCACCCTGTTTGGTGGAATCTAAAATGATTTTGCAATCACTTTGAACTCTAAGCAGAATCTCCAAACCCCAAATTTCTATTAAGGTCATGTTTGGATTTTCTGTGCAAACCTCTTCCCATCTGAAATACATAGTTAAAACATTGGGAATGTTAAAATCAACTTGTTTCTTTAAATCTTTGAGCTTTTTCCTTGCTAGCTCACCCTCCCCATACTCCAGTTTCTCCAAGTCCACCAAATTGCTCATATCAACATTTGAGCTATATGAACTTCCATCATCATCACCAATCTCATCACTCTAAGATTCAGATTATTGAGTCTGAGCTTTAATACTTCCCTTCTCAAGCCCTTTCTTTTCTTGCTCATGTAGCTGATGAGGAACCATAGTATCATACTGAATTTGGGCGGCATCCTTAGGAACATGTTCTTCTGCCATAACTGCTTTACCCTTATCCAATAGATCAAGTGAGGGAAAAGTAGTTGTTACCTAAGTGGAGAGCTCCTTAATCATGAATAATGGTTGGGATACACCAATCATTGGAGAAGACCTGTTAGAAACTGAAATAGATGTGTCAGCGTGTGGAGTACCTTTGTCAGCGGCAGAAATCCTACTCATTTGTAGCATCATCTCTGTGAAAGACTGCTTAATAGGAGTAACCTCAAAAGGATTGAAAGGTTGTTGTTCTTTCAAGCCTGTCAGTGCCTCAACTACCTCCTTTGTCCCATATGAACCTTCTTAGGACC
The DNA here is from genome assembly GCA_025667525.1 of Glebionis coronaria. NCBI lineage: Eukaryota > Viridiplantae > Streptophyta > Magnoliopsida > Asterales > Asteraceae > Glebionis > Glebionis coronaria. Next base: position 111,282,992 of record CM046874.1, on the reverse strand, counting down.
CTTTATCACTTACATTTACTGGTTCAGTAGGTGCATCCTCCCCTTTGTAAGAATCATCTCCTGAGGACATCACCATATGTTTCCTTTTCCTAGAACCAGCAGTCTCCAAAGATACCAACCTCTCCCTCAATTGAGTGAGTTCAAGGCCTTGTTCAGTGACTTTTTATACAAGTTCTGCATTAGACTTTTGCAAGCCAATGCAGATAGCCACCAATTCCAAATTTTTAGTGGTTGCAGACTGCCCTCCTCCACAATTGGGATTTGACTCCTCAATATGGATTCATCAGGCAAAGTTCTCTCTGCTTTACGTCTAGGACCACTAGAGGAGAACACTCTAGTAGTCCATTAGCGTTTCTCCAAACGAAAATCAATGGGTTAAGAAGAGGATGTGGAATGTGGTAATTGTAAAGGATGTGGTGGAGAGGTGACAGCGGGTGTAGCGGCTTTGTTAGCGGCTGAAAGAGGAGTGTTAGCGGTTGACGACTGGGGGTCAATGTTCATGTGTTCTTCATGGTGAGGGGAAGGTGTAGGTTGTTCAATGGGTGTTTGTTGTAGTAGGTGAGGGTGTAAGGCTGCCTCAATAACAGCCAGCATGGGAGGGGTCAAAGGTAAATCCCTAAATGGTGCAGTATTCATGGACAAAATTTTTTTTGACTTTTGTGTAGGGATCTTGTAAAATTGTCATGATCCCTACGACAGTATCTTTGTAGATCAAAAACCATTTGTAAAAACCTAGGGTAAGAAAGTGTCATCTTGCTACCCTTGTTGTGCAACATGCCCTCAAAAATCATACCAGAAAAATTAAATTTTTGCCCAATGGCCATACAAACAAGAGCACTCCCGAATGAACGGTTGATTTCATTGAAAGATGTACACTTGGGACTAAGACATTGAAGGAGGACATGTATTAAGAACTTCCTGGCTGGGGGAAATTATTGTTTGGAATATTTATTAGTATGCCCTTCTGGGGGAAAATCATATCCCAAGCCTCGAAGTCCTTCCTCAATCTGTTCAATGGGAAGGGTAGTCACACCATCAGCATCATCAAGTTGTAAAGCTTGACGAGTAAGTGCTTCAATGACCACCCATTGTGTCTCATGAACAATCCCAAATAATGTAATCACTCCATCAATTGTTTTAGAACGAGCAATGTTCCAAAACTACTTGATGTGTGTGATAGGAATGAGAGGAGCATGAGTCAAAGCATAACTTAAGTTGGACGCCAAGAGATACTCAATCATTCTAGTGTATTGGGGATGATTATCATGATCAGCCACAAGATAAGCAATCATATTATGCTGATCCCTGAATCCCAATATAGTAGCAACAGGTTTAAACAGTGTACCCATGAAAACCGATACCACTTGTTGATCCCAAACTTAGATCGATATAGCTTTTTGTTAACGAGATTAAATCAAGTATAACACATAGAGAAACTTTATGTTTATGACAATCTAAGTGTTATGTGGAATTAACACTTAGAACAAAGAACAAACCAGAAAACAATATATATCAAACTTTCGCTTGTATTGATAAACGATTGAGTACAATGAAAGTGAGTAAAACGTATATCAATAATGAACCCTAAGACCTATTTTTATAACATAAGGAGTCTTGAACAATAATCTACTTATCAACTATTCTAGGAAAAGATAAATATAGAGAATACAATGTTGATCATATCTTTCCTAAATATACAAAACGTGTTGACTAAGTAGTTGTCTTGTGACTGGGATTTCCTTTGTCAGCGCCTTGATTTTCTTGTTAGTGATCAATCTGTCAGCGACTCAATTGCTCTTGTCAGCGTCCAAAATCCCTTTGTCAGCGGCTTAGTGACTTAGCTATTTTTATTCCCAACACTCTAAAAGTTCATTAAAGGTTTTTTGTTGATATACATTTTTATAGTTAGAAAGTCTCGATCACTCCAACAATATAGTTAAAGGCTCGTAGTATAGTTTTAGTAACACATTAAGAAAGCCCGACCCATGAGCATGTTCATGGGATGGAGGCCCAAGTCCATTTATGGACTTTGGTATATAAACCCCTTTCCTTCATGGAAAGGGGTGTTGGTTGTTTCATTCTCATAATACATTTTACACATTTTCTCTCATCTTTCTTTCTCTTCTCTCTCTCACTAGAAACATCAACCTCACTTGTTGAGTAGTTTTGAGATCTTCAATGAGTATTTCTAAATTAAGCCCAGTTCTCGTAAGTCCTTCTCTCAGTTCAGCGTTCTCCTTATCAAGTCTTGCCATTGCTACTTCAAAATGATGCATTCTTTTACTCAGTTAAATACTATGGCATCGGGTAACGTCCATTTTAAATTCCAACTGCGCAAAATGCTCTTCAATTTATGCTCTTCCTCTTATTAAATTTCTAACATTACTTTCGACTCTTCTAAAAGCTTCTAAGGAAATTGCATCGAGATGACTTGAAATTGTAGATAATTGTCGGTCATGCTTTTCCATAATCCGTGCTCTATAGACCTCTTGAGTTTCATAAGGCTCTTCATGACTTCGATTGGGAGACGAATAAATATCCTCAAGTAACAGAAAATGAGACGTAGGTGAAGGTGTACTATTCATCACTTCAGTTTAATTTGAGAAATATTCTTGTACTTCAGGGGTATCGTAAAAAGACAAATTCGGAACACGCACATCTGTGGAAGATGGAGTGAACATCGGAATTTCTCTTTCATCATCGTCGGACATGAAAATATAGGTGGAAGTAGACATCCTTGTAGTTGTTATAACATAATAACATAAGATATGCTTCTAAAGGGGTAAAAATCTTACGCTGGCGCTGTTGATGGCTGATAGTCTTGAATTTTTAAAATCTCAGTTATAGTTTAGGAAAACCTTATTCTCTATAACTGCAAGCTCTGATGCCAATCTGTAACACCTCCATTTTACCTTTACGCAGCAGAACATTGATCAGGGGTATTACTTCATAGTACCATAGTCACAATAATAGAAAATTCTAAAAAGACATTTTTATGAAACAAATGTTATCATTCATTTATTTAAATAAGAGTTTAATAAAAAAAAACTGTACATACGCTGTACGAACACAGGTTTCCCAAAGATCTATTTTTATTGATAGAATGATAACTTATTCAAGATACCACCCTCCACGGCACACCAGTCTTCATTCACCTGAGATATATGCTTAAAGTCAACACAAAGGTTGAGTGAATTTATAGGTTTTAAAAATCATCTGAATACAAGTATGACTCTCGAGGTATAGTGTTATATTCCTAGTTTTTAAATTCATCGATTCTTATTGGACTAGCTCATGACCCGTGACTAGACATTATCAGAAAAATCCAACAAGTTGCCCTTAAGCAGGAAGATTGCCAGACTATCCTGAGTTATTCAAAAAAAAGTATATATGTTTAGCCTAGGAATGGACCATTAGCTTCTAGCAAGTGCGATTTTCCCAGATAGGAGATGTCAGTCTCCAATAGTACTATTCACGATATTAGCGCTCATTAAATGATTAGCGGTTCATGATTAAAAAGGGACTTTGGATGGCAACAACTAAACATAGTGTCAATAATCATATAGGCAGCATACAAAAACACTTGTATTCCAGTTTTGCATATATCCCCTCACGGGTTATCAAATTGTTTGTAAGCTTTTAAAATGTTAGGGTATAAACTCACCTTAGCCTATAGAGTCTTTTGATTATCCAACCACAACCTTCTCACAGAATCTGGACTGACACACAATATGCATATATATCAAGTGTTAGTCTCTAAGTTCATTCTCTTTAATTAACATTCTTTGATAGAAATAATTTTGGAGTGATAGTATCAGTGTTCGGGCCATCATACTCAAAAGCCATTCTATAAATGTTTGAGGAGCGAGGGCACTTTAAATCGTAAACATAACCACTCAGTTAGAACGTAATATCGAGATGGAATATCTTTGTACAAAGCTCCCTACTAACATGACACAACATATTTTATTACATTTTGAGTTTCAGTTTTGGCAAAAATAGTCCTTGTTGTTATAGTTTGGTTTAATTACACTTTTTATCCTTTATGTATATAGTTACATAAATTGCAATTTAAACCTTCATTATTCAACCTTAGGATCTCAAACTTTACAAAATTTATTCTTATAGCTTTTAATTCCATAAAATGACACTTTTGGCCCAAAATGATTTATATTTTCAAAATTGACAATTTTAGTCCCTGAACTTGTAAAAATCACATAACAAGCTCAAAAATGATCCAAATAATCTAGGATTTAAAAAAAAGTTTATAAACACATATATAATCATGATAAAAAATTTCTTCAAAATTATAGCTTTTGAAATGGGTTTTTGCTCATTATTTTATGTAGATTACAAAACTAGGGTTTTAAGACATCTTTAACTTATAACTTTCATTTAAAATGATGAAATGACTTAGTTTCTTTTGGATTATCTTTCTAACATAATTTTGGCATTATAAAAAGTCTAATTAAACTTTATAACAAGATCAAGCCTTGGTTAACATAAATTTACCTAGGTAGCTCCAAAATGGCTCCTTATGGCTTCTTATGAACACAACTTGCTATCAAAGCTTCAAGAGATTCAATGGCTAGCTTCAAGACCTGGATTTTGGTATTGTGGGATGTCCTAAGACATATATAAAGGTGGAAATGGAGAATGGGTATGAGATACAAAGGAAACGGGGTGTAAGTTTCAAATGAAGACATACGCCCCTATTTATACTTGTTTTGACCCTTAGCCTCCAAGTTTTGCATTCAAACGTGTAAGAAGGATAGAGGAGTGACTATGAAGGCTAGTGAAGATCTACACAAACTCATAGCTTGTAGCTTAGTCCTAATCCTTCCTTGTGGTCCAAAATAAGTCACGACAACATATAGATAGGTATGGTGATGTGTAGCAAGCAAGGAGGTGATGCACCTACTTTTCACACTCCTAAAATATCTTAGGATGAATAAATATCAGGTTTTCAAACTTGGAATGGAGGTAAATGGTTTGAAAATGTGTATTGGAGGGAAAATACAAAACCGGATCCTAAAACTAGGGCTAGTAACTTATGTTTTATGTTTTTGATGATTAAGGGCTTAGGAAAGTGATTAGTGAATGATTAGGGCTTAATTAGGGTTTAGACATTTTATTTAAGCGATTTTGGTCCTTGGTTTTATGGAAACCTTGGTTTCCTCGATCTTATAGCTACTAGGAATGATCATTGTTCATATGATTAACATAATCAAAGCGGAATTAGAACAATAACCATTAATGTAAAACCTCTAATTTTACCTTATTGACTTTGTCAACTGTTGTACTATTTATTTTTGGAATCTGTATAATTCTACCTTTATATGACTTATTTTTAATCATAAACTTTTTGTCATACTACCTTTCATATTTATTTTATATTTATATGGACCTTTAGTCATTGTTGACTACTCTGGCAACTGACTGTCCACTTGATTGAATAATAGACTCATCACCTCAGTACATATTTTGAGAGAAACTGTAACCTTACTTAATTTATTAATTAAGTACTTGGATTTATTTTATATGTACATATTTACATATATTACCTAAAAGGAATAAACACCTAACACTTTAAAACAATGTACATTATTTTACATTGTCATTTATTTACCTTATTTAAGTAAATTAATTATAGTGATGTATTTAATATACACTTTCACTAAATTACCTAAAAGCTTCAACAAAAATACCTACAACTCAACAATTGCATACAATATTAAACACGGGCTAATATTTGTGGAAACCTTGGTTTCCGGATCTTTTAAGCTACTAGGAATGATCATTGTTCATATGATTAACATAATCAAAGCAGAATTAGAACAACAACCATTAACAAGGTGTTTGGACACAAAGAACAAGAATTAAAACACAATTGGATTGTTCATTATATTAATAATCAACAATCACTAGACGTGTATACATTGAATCCCACGTCTAGTCGACACACGCTTTAGGTTTACATTGTGAATGAACTTATGAATAAAACCTAAGACCCTTGGTTCCTTTTATTGTGTAAGGATTAGGGTTTATAAGAGATAATAATGAATAAACAAGTAAATCTTCTATTTAGATAAACATATACAGAATATATCCTGCATATATATCCAAATAGAAGCTTCTAAAGGCTTCTTGTCTACGTTTCTAACAATGCTTACATTATACATGACAATGCTTAGATTGTACATGACAATGCTTGCTTTGTCAACCTTTGATTTGCTCTTGTCAACGCTTAGATTGCTCTTGACAATGCTTAGACAAAATCTTCGTATTTTCTTCGTTTTTGAGTTTCTGCCACATCAACTTTTTGACCTAACAATCTTCCCCTAGTTGATGTCGGCAAAACTCTTTGTGTATCTCTTGTAAGTTTCACATGATCTTCAAATTGCTTCCCCTCAAGTGTAGCATGTATGTCTTTCCCTTTTTGTCACATCAATAGGGAAGTAAACAATGTATGCAATCTTTGAAGATTCTCCAACTGTAGCTCTATGTAATGATCTTGAAGAAAAATAAATAAAGTAATCTTGATGTAGAAGTAGAATAACCCAACCTTGTGTTCCATGTCTTGTACTATCCTTGTGATGAAGAACTTATACTCATCTCACCAAGTATAAGTAGACCTCGATCCCTTGTCAATATTCTCATCCTTTGTGAGACACTGAGCACGATAATGTAACTCCTTCAAGTGTTATGACAAGTCTTCATCACCAACCATGTAAAGCACGAACAAGTTATCTTAAAAGTCAGTGGCTGAAAGTGTATGACTTTAAGATATGATAGAACACAAACTCGTGAAAATCTTCTTCAATCATCAAACTTACCATAAGAATTCTTCCCTTTAATCCAACACTTCTTCATGACGACTCTCATTCTCATGAATTGTTGCTAACTTGCTTTAAAATCATTAATCCCTTTAAAAATATCCGAGCCATAAATATCAACATGATATTCTAAATAAAACGGAGATTCCATGTACATTCGTGTGTAATTTCCTCCTTTTTGTGTGCTAAAAACGTACCAATTTTCTCAACAGCAGCAATCCTTGTGTTATCCGAGAACCTTCTTTGTCCAATATCCTTTCTATGTGTACTGTCACATATCGGACAACACCTATCAATGCTTGAGCAAGCGTTTCTCGGACAACTCATGTCAACGCTCTCTGTCAGCGTTTGACTTATTCTCGTCAGCGTCAAAATAACAAACGTCAGCGTCAACCATAAACCTCGTCAGCGTCGAACTAAAAACCTTGTCAGCGTCTTAGACATGATTTGACAGCGTTTGAATAATAAGTATCAATGTCTTGGGACCCCACATGGCTACCTCACGTGAGTAATATGGACCAGCAATCTTCACGTCAACAGCTTGGTAATCATAAGCTTGATATGTCTTCAATACTTAATTGTATTTGGGACCACCAATACTTTTCCATCCAAGCGTAACATAGTCTTGTCCCTCTCATGACTTGTACAACCTTATCTACTGTTGCTTTTTGTATACTGCTTATAAAACGTAGCCACTTTTCTTAGCTTTGTTCCTTATTGCACGTGATATCAAATCATGTAATCATACGCAGCTAATAACTATGTTGAGTCCACATCACTGGCCACCACATGTAATGACAAACTCATGTCATTATCTTTCCTTTGTGCAAACATACCTTACGTGAATAAAATAGTAACTGAATATATATACTATGAAGCCCACTTGATCAGTTGTAGTATCCCATAAGCTGCCAATATATGACACTTTAGACCAATAGCAAACGAATTTTATGGAGCAATCGTATGTAATACTTTCATTGTATCACACGTAACAGCAATTCAACATATTCTATCACCATCCCACGTGTTGTAATTAATTCTTGGATATCAACATATCCCATCACTGTCCCACGTGATGTACACCATTCATCACAGCGTACAACACAGCCTTTTAGACAAGAATAACAATAATAGTCCTTGTGTACCTTTCCTTTGGATAACAGATGCGATGAGGAAAAGACAAAACCACACAAACCCTTGTTTTGGCAACATATATTCACATGTATCTTTGATAATACACAGAGTAAAACTGATAATATTGCGCATCATATATCACCAGATCTAGGGTTATACTGAAACCCTAACAAGAGATTTTAGGGTTTTGTACAAACACCTCAGCAGCTTCTAACCACGAACATAGCACATCTTTTCTTTTTCAAACTCGATCTAGGGCTTAGAGGAAACCCTAATTCATAATTTTATGTCAAAACAAAAATGTCGTACCACGTTATGCAGCCAAATTCGACCTCGAATAACTTTTTCATGAGGGCTCAGATCGAAGATCCCTTCGGTGAGATCCTAGACACAAGTGCCAAGAATCTATAGTTCAAAAATCACGAAGATCCAACAGTTAACGAAGGAGAAATCGTGTCTTGAATATGGCTGTTTACAAAAACTGCATTCATCCTGCTACTGACTTTGACGCTTAATAACTTTTTCTTGGGGATAAAACTTGACAATCCCTCTGGTGGATGTCTAGATATATGTGTATAGAACACACACAAGAAATTTCGTGACGATCCAACGTTTCAATAAATAGTTATGACCTTCTGAATACTGCTGCGCACACAAAAACGTCCAGAAAAACCTATACGGATTTTTCTTTTCTTCTCAAAACACGAACACCTTGTTGGTCCTAGCATCACGAGCCACGAGGCTCTGATACCAATTGTGGAAACCTTGGTTTCCGGATCTTTTAAGCTACTAGGAATGATCATTGTTCATATGATTAACATAATCAAAGCGGAATTAGAACAACAACCATTAACAAGGTGTTTGGACACAAAGAACAAGAATTAAAACAAAATTGGATTGTTCATTATATTAATAATCAACAATCACTAGACGTGTATACATTGAATCCCACGTCTATTCGACACACGCTTTAGGTTTACATTGTGAATGAACTTATGAATAAAACCTAAGACCCTTGGTTCCTTTTATAGTGTAAGGATTAGGGTCTACAAGAGATAATAATGAATAAACAAGTAAATCTTCTATTTAGATAAACATATACAGAATATATCTTGCATATATATCTAAATAGAATCTTCTAAAGGCTTCTTGTCTACGTTTCTAACAATGCTTACATTGTACATGACAATGCTTAGATTGTACATGACAATGCTTGCTTTGTCAACCTTGGATTTGCTCTTGTCAACGCTTAGATTGCTCTTGACAACGCTTAGACAAAATCTTCGTGTTTTCTTCGTTTTTGAGTTTCTGCCACATCAACTTTTTGACCCAACAATATTCTCATACAACACTTGGCAAAATTTATCAAAAACCATCCCACATGCATATACATGCCTTGTGCATGTATACGTGCTTACACTTTCATCATTTGTTAGCTAACTACTAGTATAATCAAGTGTATTCTCCACTAATACACTATGCTAAACCATTCTTTCTTACATAACCATGCTTTACTTACACAATTACTTACACAACCATACTTACTCACTTACACACTCCATACATGTTACTATGCAATGTCAACTCTTGTCCCCCTTTTACCTTTGTAAACCCACGGATGCAAACCAAAAAGGAAGGGAAGGAAAGTTGCTAGTTTAGGCATGTGTGGAAAAGAACCAACCAAATACCAACTAAATCTTGTGTATCCATGCAAGATATTTATTACTAGGTACCAAGATCTCTTTTGATCTCTCTTTTTCCTCCATTTAGCCAAAACACACACTACACTCACCAACACAATTCACTTGAAAACTCACTTTTCACTCCATCTATCTCTCTCTAAAAACCTACGGCTAAACACCCCTTTCCACCATTTTCAAACCTTCAAGCTTATTTACTACTCTTAGATTATGTCTCATACTACATAAAGGTTAATCATTAGCTCATCCTACAAGTACCTTGGTCATTGAAGCAAGAAGGAAGCCCTAGTCCTACTCCTTGAAGCCCACGGCTTGTTTTAGGTCACCAAGACCTCCATTGTTGAAAGCTTATCTCTTGTTCTTACTCATTCTCCTATCACTCCAAAACCTATCTAAGCAAGTAAGTTAAACTTAAACCTATCTTTAAATATATTTTCCTTTCATATACATTAACATACACATGGTTATTCTTAGTAAAAGTTAATGTTGAAGCAAATATATGAAACCCTAGACCTATTTTAGGTCACGGCTTGATTTTTACTATGGCTTAAAATGATGTAAAAACTTATCAACCATGAAGAACATGTCACCATGATCTAGTTAAACTTGAAAAACTATGGAAACCTAAGCATGCATGATTTTAGACGTGGGGTTTAAGCCCATGTTTCCATATTAGGTAATCTTGTAATGTTTAGATATGCGTAGAAACACTAGATTTATGTTTATAGGTGCCTTAAAATGATAAGTTCACTATTATGCTTTATAAGGTTTAGTTTTAAGCTCACTATAATAAGTTGCCTAAATAAATATTCATTATCACTAAATAAAATGTTTTTATAAAACTTTTAGTGTCAAAAATGTAACTTTGTAAAGTTTCGGGTTTATAATAATAGATCTATAAATATTTTGTATTTAAATGCAAGATCTATGAAACTTTGGGTTAAAATAGTAAATCTATAGTAATTCGGGTTAAAATGGAAATTATAATACTTTCGGGTTGGATTTATAATTTCACAAAGTATAGGGATCTAAATGAACAAGTGTAGAAACTTATTTTCCAAAAATATAAACTATAGGACCACTTTTGTAATTTTCCGTGAGTTGAGGGTGTGTTTTGAACACTATCTGAAACTTCATGGTAATAAAAAGGACTTAAATGGAATCAATATTGTGTTAGGGTAATTTGTGTAAACTTAAGAAAACCTAGGGATCTCATTTGCCATTTACCGAAACATAGTATAAGCCCTAGGGGGCATTTATGCCAATTTAGCAAACTTATTCGAACCTTAGGTAAACCCTAAGGGTGATTGTTGCCATTAGCCGAAAGTTATACAATCCCTAGGGGGAATTTGTGTAACTTAATATTAAACCTAAATATTAGCCGAGTGTTGGAGGATCAAAAATGCCAACTTGTGAAACTATAATAAGCCCTAATATAATCCGAATGTTTAGGGACCATGTAGAATATTGATAATCAATGAATCTATGAAGGGGTTTGTTGATTTCTAGAGAGAGAAAGTTAGAGAGAGAAAGTGAGAGAAACTATGTGTTATTTTATTAAATGGAAACTAGTAAATGACAACAACCAACCCCTTTCCATGGTGGAAAGGGGTATTTATAGTTCCAAGCAAACATGGGCTTGGGCCGGTCCATGACAAGCCCATGGACCGGTTCTTACTTAAGTTAATAAGCAACTAACAACTATTTTTTAACTACGAGCTATTACAACATAAATAATATTGTGGAGTGACCGATACTTCTAATATACGTAAAACGTATTTCTAACAATCTCCCCCTAAGGGAGGTCACTCCACGTTACAAAATTCTAAACCTAGCATACTATACTAAGTCTTCGTTCTTTAGCTCGTAGTCTTTTCTTCTTTTCTTTCTTTTGTTGTGAATATGTTGGTTTGATCTTTTTGGCTTTGGCTTGAGAGCATTGTTCTTTGGCCTTTCACGTGCGATCTTTGCCTCTCTTGTGAATTTGCCTCCTCGTGACTCCATGTTCCACACACTTATGTCTTTTTGTTGAATTCTCGAAAGTTTCAGAGTTTGGTACAGCGGAAGACTTTATCTTGTACTTTCTTGAATTTTTGTTAAACTTTGATGCAGAAAGACATAAGCATGTAGAAACGACTTCTACAGGTACACCGCAACACCACCGTCTTCACTGGTACTCAACAACGTCACCGTCTTCAACAGGTACACAGCAACGCCACCGTCTTTAACAGGTACACAGCAACGACACGAATAAAATGGCTTTGAACATTTTATTCTAATTCGGTAGCATTTTACCTCCGGTCGGTGAAGACCGTTGGACGATATTAGATATCGTACCCGTGACGGATAGTTTCAATTAAGTAACTTCCTGACAGGATTTCGCGGGTAAACCCGTTCTCTTTATTCGACCGTCCAAAGCTGACTGCGAACATAAAGAGTGAATCACTTGGATAAATTATCCTTGTGATTAGAAGCCGTCAATTCATGAAACCTGGAACAAGTGAATTTCAATTAAGATTTTCACCATCGTTGCTTTCCAGTTGTCACGAGCTTAATTCATAAAGAATCTTGCACGTCACCTACCAAGTGCTGTTTGATGTTGACACTAGAAGGATTTCCACTCGTCACTGTGATCAATAAAGAGTCACTCTGAGTGTTCTGGCAAGATCATATGATAATGCGAAGAGGCCTGGAACGAGTTTAAGTTCAATTAAGAATTAAACCACTGTTACCTTCCAGTTTTTCACAAGATTGGTTCTAAAAGAACCGCACGTGTAACCTACCATGAGCTTGTTTGATGTTGGCTCAAGCAGGATTTCCATCTTCATTGTAATACTTACGTATTACTCGGATGTTCTGGCAATATTACAGGAATATTGCGTAGGACTCATGAAAATCTCTTACTTTTCACAGTGTGTGAGAAAGCAAGGAATAAATGGAAAGTGTCCTAATGAGACTTTTGATGATCTCTTGGCTCTAGACTCAATTGTGCGTTTTGATTTAGTGAGCGATGGCTGGAGAGGAGTGCCACCTTTTCAATACCAGTTTATTCGGAGTGAATAAACCAATAGATAACGCGTTGATCTCCGTGTGATTAAAACAAATACCTTTTGAGAGATATTTGAGTTAGCTGGGAAGGGTTGTGCATTGCATCACTGGGTCCATGATGTCTTTCTTCAATACCGAGAATCATTAGCAAAAATGACCTCAATAGCATATGTATTGACCCGGTTTCTGCCTAAAGTTGTAAGGAGGGCTTCTTTCTTTACACCCTTTATCTTTACATTTCTTTTTCATTCTTCAACCCCTTCAATGCTTACCAATACGTCATCACTAGCACCTTGTTGTGATTGTTCCAGTGCTAGCTTAAGTACTTTGTCGGCATTCAGCTACGTTCACATTCTTTCTCCATCTTTCCTAGGACTTCTAATTCTATCTAGGGAATTGTCCTTGGGAAGATTCCATCGGTTCTGATGAATCATTGGTCTAAACCTATTCCTACCACCCTTTTGTCACCACATCCGTCGTGAATTAAGCGTGTTTTGGGAAGGAATTGCCACCATGAAAAATCATTGAAAATCACCTAAAGTACTTGTGATATTGAAATCAAAAGTTTTGTACCTTAGGTGTTTTGTTCATAAAAAACGCTCCCCCTTAACACGTGCTTTACACATATTAAGTTGGATAATCGTTAAGTCTTTTTCATCTTTTAGCCAAGTATCACTTGAGTCTCCTTAATCCCATTTTCTCCCCTTATCCAAAATATTAACCATTAATATTTGGGATATTGAATGGATTAACCGGTCTTTGGGTAAAAATGAAATCGATGTTTGGCCATAGAACAAATTATTGCTCCCCCTTAAGTTAATAAGGGATAGTTGTAGTGCTTTAGTATGATATATTTTGAAAGATTTAGAATCTCGTGAGAAATTCTTGAAAAATTATCATACCTTAACACTACAGCAAGCCATACAAGCACAATATTCACAAATATACATATTCACAATTGAAAACCAATATAAAGTGGACCTGAAATGTACGACCCATTAGATGGATCGTTGCAGTAGCTTGTGGTGCACTAGATATGGTCTTCCACCCACGAATCTTTCCAAACTCCTCATCAATCTACGTTCACGGAGCTTTTGATCGATCTTCTTGATCACATACTTCGCCATCTGCCGGTAACCCGGATGCCAATCCTCCGTCATCTCTGGCAAAGTCCCACCCGAGTTCAGATGCTCCAACTTTCCTCAGACTTGTAGAAGAGTTCCATCACTGTACTTGTGGAGCTCACCCACCCTCATAAACTTCATCAAACCTCGACTGTTCAAGTAGAAAATGCCGTAATTCGGGACAGAAATGCCGGTATAGGGACATCTTTCTACATGTTGAGGTAGCACTTGATTCACAGGCCGGGTTAAGTTGAGCTTCCTTTGATAGCTTTCGACTCCCAACTGAAGATCTTCAACTCGTGACTTGATGACAACGCTTCGTGTGAACATACGAAGTGCTGTATTCAAAGCAATCAGGTCTTCACGAGGAATATGTGTGAGTTGATCTCGGGTCATCAGAAGCAGCATATCTTCGATACCCTCAAGGCGAATGATGGAAAAATCTCCCTGCTGGATTTTGTATTCCCTGTCATCCTCCCTTTTCAAACGAATCTCCGTCACATGATAATAGCCATTCTTGGCTTCAGTTTTCATTCCTAAGATGCTGGAGATGCGGATGTCGAATCTAACATTGCTTCCAGAATTGACCAGGCAGCAACCCCTGTACGCCCTTCGGACTCGTTCGTCCCAATGAGATGCACCTATGACAGCATACATATCATAATTACGATTTATTTTTGGGACCCAGAGTCGGTTTACCTTTTCCTCGATAAAGGGTATTGTCCCCCAGTTGGCAGCTTTCAGCAAGGTCAGGGAGGTTGCGTACTTTGATGACCCCTTCAGTAGATACACAAGATCATTGGTGACGAAGAAGTCAAGAGCAATCTGATTATCTTGAGAAGGATCCATTGGAGGTGGAGCTCTTTCTGATTCATGAAGTCCTGGCCGTTGAACGGTATTCAGAGCCTTCAGGATCTCATCAGCATAATACTCGAACTCCATTCGGGTTAACCGGGTTTTGGCACGAAGTCTCTTATCTTTCAGCGCTTTCTTCACCAAGGATGGAGTAACCGAAGTCTTATACTCATGAGCAAAAAATGCACATAAGTCAATTGGACTTCGGATACGGAGATACAACACATCTTTGTCAGCGTCTGTGATCGGATCATATTGTGCTGCTGCCGTGATCCAAGCCTGTGGTGGTGCAGTCTCGTCTATCTCCAACGTGTCTGCCCAGTCTCGTGTGCTTGGTTCAGGAACCATAGATTGTTGTGCTTGTTGTAGAGGAGTAGAAGTGCGAACATCTGCTGGTTCTGATTCAGGCATTTCAGCAGTGTCGTGAACTGGTGAGTGTTGTGCAGCTTCGGGTTCCGTTACTGATTCTGCAATCACAGGAGCAATAACAACAGAACTAATGGGGTTAGTGGTAATAGGTAAAGATACAGCGATAGAGGTACCGGGAACCGATGACGCTGTAGTGGCATTCACATCGTGGCGCCACTTAGTTCGTCTTGATTCCGACGATGTTGATTTGTCCTTCTGTGCTGCATCTTTCTTGGACTTGGTTCCAGTCTTAGCAGTTTTCTTGGAGCTGGTAACCTTGTCTCCCTCTTTCGGCTGTTCACCCCCATCATCATCCTGATTGTCATCCCCGTTACTACCCCTAGCACTCTCCTCATTCCCATCACCACCATCATCGCCATCATCATCATCCTCATCCTCGTCATCATCATCCTCATCCTTATCCTCATCATCACCATCATCGTCATCCTTTTCCTCTTCTTCTCCTTCTTCTTCCTCTTCCTCTTCACCAGTACCCTCTTCCTCCTCACTTTCTTCCCTTTCTTCTTCAGGTAGAATGTGATAAGGTACCACACTTCCAAACGTTTTGAATAACCTATCATCCTCCATGATAGCATCATTCAGGGATTTATATAGAGCCCGTTGAATCCTAGACTTATCAAACGATCCAAGTTCCACCATACGAGCCTTAAGGATCTTCTTCAATTCAAAATCCGTCAAGTCATAAGCAATCTTGTAGGCGGCTTCTGAAGGATTGGATGATTTGATCATCAAGTTGTCAGCAGCAAGTGTCTTCAACTCATCACGCAGTTTAGGCATTAGGGATTCAACGGATTCTTGCACTCTTTCTTTTCACAGAGGCTTCAAGTGCTTCTTTTTGCTCTTTGTATTTATCCCTCATCGCTTGAAGTCTGGTAATACGTGCAGCATGCTTATCAGCCTCAGCCTGCTTAACCCGAGCTAGTTCTTCTGCATGTGCTTTTCGAGTCAACTCCATATCTGCAGCGAACCTAGCAATCATCTCCTCTTGAGCTTTCCTAGATGCTTCTTCACTTTGAGCTCGTCTTTGTAACTCTTGGCGAAGTTCATCCATTTCTCGTTTGTGTGTATCCACATGTTTATCCAACAGTTCGGCCATCACCAATGCAGCCATTGTAGATGTTGCAGAGCTGCTCTGGGTTGATTGGAGAGCCTCGGTTGTTACTGCGGTACTAAGGATGGGAATTGTAGGTGGTGGAAGAAATGGTGTTGAAGCCGGTCTGGTTGGTAAGGGTTGTATAGGTGGAGGTTGAGTTGCTAAGGGTTGAGTTGACACCATGATCGTAGGAGCAACAGACTCCTTTTCCACACTTGCTGAAATAGGGATTGATGGCTCCTTCGAAGTAGAATAATGTTCAGGTGACCCAAACTCATCAACATCATCTGGTTCCACGTACTCATCCTCAACATCTACCCTTGCACCTGAACCACTACCGCCAGTATCTTTCCTACTCCTGTGAATAGCAATCTTCATCATTTGTTTCTCAGTTTTATCAAGAGTAGGATCAACAATGTCTTCTTCGTCACGTAGACGCATCTCATCAGCCTTACCCTTTCCCTTCTTACCCTCTGTCTTCTTCTTCTTGGTTTCGGGTTCAGGTAACGCAGCTGGTTGTTTGCGTTTACCTTTACTCTTAACCGTTGTAGACGAGTCTTCTCCAGTCTGAAGGTTTGCTTTCAGCTTCTTGATTTCTATCTGCAGTAGCTTGTAATCAGCAGAACCTTTGATTTTCTCAGACAGAAGGTAATCAGGAATAGGACCCGGAATCACACCAATAGACGGTCCTTCATGCCTCAGATCCACAGTATCATCAGCTTCTTCAGTGTGATAGCGACTTCCTGCACGCCTATCAATAGTAGCATCATTCTTCATAAAATAATTAATGATAAGCTTGATAAACCGAGGATAAGGAAAGAAGTTTGTCTTCAGCTTCTTGTTATAGAAGAGTTGAAAGGTGAATTCTTCCCATATCAACAAAGCATAATCTGAATTTGCAGCTTTGTACATGCCATAGAAGAGGTTTATTATAGGACTGCGCAGAGCATCATGGCCACTTGTTTTTGGTGTAAGACATTTACTGAGAATACCCATCAATGCTCTCCAAGGTTGTCCTACCTTAGCAGTGGTAAACTCAGACGCAACTCGTATTTCCGGACATCCAAGTGCGTCAAATAACTCCACGAGTTCATCTTTAGTAGGATCCCTCGAGAATGACATGCCTTTGGGTGTATCCCGTATACCAAGAATCTTACGGAAGTCTGAAACTGTGAGTGTCTGCTGCTTGTTGTCGATGGTGAAGGTGATCTTGTTTGAAGTGATTTCCTTGGTAGCCCAAAATTCATACATATACTCATAAGGCACTGAGGCACTACTCCTAAGGGCGTTCTTGAAATGAGAGTTATCGAGGATGGCTATGGCGACCTTAAAACCATGGTGAGTGGATTTTGAGACTTGCTTCAGCCGGTAATTGTTGGGTATAAACTTAAGGGTTCGTGCTTTAGCAATATCGGCTTCTCTAGATTCTTGGATTGCTTGTACTGTTGGATTAGTCATTGTATCTGCTTAAGATAAGACATGAAAGGTTGATGCACAAAAACATATAGATATATATCATTCTTACTTCTAAGCATAACACATTTCATAACATAATACAACAAGTACATATAACATGCAAACAATAATAATCAAACAACTCTTCATCCGGAACATTTCCTCATTCGGAACTTCTTCATCCGGAACATTTCCTCATTCGGAACTTCCTTCATCCGGAACATTCCTTCATTCGGAACTTCCTTCATCCGGAAGTTCTTCATTCGGAACTTCCTTCATTCGGAAGTTCTTCATTCGGAACTTCCTTCATCCGGAAGTTCTTCATTCGGAACTTCCTTCATCCGGAAGTTCTTCGTTCGGAACTTCCTTCATTCGGAAGTTCTTCATTCGGAACTTCCTTCATCCGGAAGTTCTTCATTCGGAACTTCCTTCATTCGGAAGTTCTTCATTCGGAACTTCCTTCATCCGGAAGTTCTTCATTCGGAACTTCCTTCATTCGGAAGTTCTTCATTCGGAACTTCCTTCATTCGGAAGTCCTTCATTCGGAACTTCCTCATTCGGAAGTTTTTCAGAAAAAATCCTTCATTCGGAAGTTCTTATCCTAGTTCATCCGGAACTTTTCAAACACAGCTTATGATGATTAATCTATTCGCGTGTGTGAATTTCTAAGGCAATCTAAGGCATTTAAACATCATATCATGCTAATCCGCACAAAACCCACCAATAATCCTTAGTTAATTAACCCTAAATTAATCATAAACCCTAATTTGATTTAAACAGATTATTTGAGTAATTTTAACAGAATTACAGGATGAATAATATGAATTAGAAGTTTAAATGTTGATGTAATTACCTTTTTACTTGAATGAAAGGAACAGATGGATGAATAAGCGAATGATTTAAGTTCTTGTGTGTGTTTATTCAACAATGGCGGCAAATGAGCAGATACACAGTGAAAGGAAAAAGGAAGGGGGCGGGGGGTTTATGTTTTGACTTAGGTTAAAAATTTGACAAGTTTCAACAAATAACACTTTTAGTCCCTCTATTTATCTATTCTTTTCCTTTTTGTTTACAACTTTTTCAATTCTCTTAACTCTTGTTTAACTTACACACAACTTAGCAAACACAATCTATTAGCATATCTCTAATATCTAAAAGCAATGCCTAACACTTAGAACGAACACAAATCTTACTCTAAAGCAAAATCACTCAATTACCATTTAGCCATTAAATTTCACAATCACTTTTGAAAAATCAATTTTAATGACGAAGATGATTTAATATTTTCTCCCCCTTAAACGATGACCCGTTTTCTATTTAAAGAGCTGTAGTCATTGTTTAAAGAGTCAAATATTTATGAAAGCATTTCCAATTTATATCTTGAAAAAAGTTTGATTCGTGGTGTCAATAAGATTTCTCTTATTTTAACAAATTAATGCACTGAGACGTACACAAATTTGTGTTAGACCAAGTTATAAAGTAAACTTGATCCCTTTGCATGATTTGGCTTGTAAATCACGCCCGAGAAAATTAATTCCCGTTCTGAGCCAACGTTTTCCAAGGAAATACGTGACTTTAATATGAAAACCGGGTTGCAGTCAGAAATAACTACAAGCCATAATGGGCATGTATTAAAAATGTACAACGTTTATACGGACTCTATTTATGGCACTGTGTCAATATTAATCGACATTTCTAAGGCCGTAAATATTACCGTACTAAAAGACATGCCCGTTTTAAAATGAAAAATATTTTTGGTTTTTCTTGATTTTATAATTTTTATGGTTTTTCTAGGTTTTATATTTTTTATGATTTTTGTTGGTTTTATATTTTTGTATTTTTCTTTTGTGGTTTATATATTTACGATAATATACATGATCACGAACAAAAGGATACTCTGAATAGTTTACCACGACTATTCAGCTGATTCTTCTGCCAACTCTTTGAGAGTCGCTGGAGTGAATGATTTCATGCCAAGCTTGTCGATCAAAAACTCAATTCGTCCTCGATCTAATGCTTTGGTGAACATATCCGCCAGCTGGTACTCAGTAGTGACAAAATACAGCTCGATCACTCCGTTCTCCACCTGCTCCTTAATGAAATGGTAGCGAATGTCTATGTGCTTGGCCCGGGAGTGTTGAACATAGTTGCAGCAAAGGGCAATGGCGCTCTTGTTGTCACAATACATCGGGATTTTGTTGAATCTTAAACCGTAGTCAGTTAATTGTGATCTCATCCAAAGGACTTGAGCACAACAACCGGACATGGCGATGTATTCAGCCTCCGTGCTTGATATTGCAGCACTTTTCTGCCTTTTTGAAGACCAACTGATCAATCTATCTCCAAGGAGTTGCACAGATCCAGAAGTGCTACGCCTCGTGTCTTGACATCCAGCATGATCGGCATCTGCGTATGATATTAAAGCAATAGAGGAATCTTTCGGATACCATAGACCACGATGAAGTGTTCCTTTTAGATACCGAAAGATCCTTTTCACAACATGTAGGTGCTTTTCGGTAGGCCGAGCCTGATACCGGGCACACATGCATACAGCAAATTGCAAATCAGGCCTGCTAGCAGTCAGATATAGAAGGGTGCCGATCATCCCACGGTAAAGTTTTGGATCGACAATAGTCCCATTCCTATCTTCATCTAACTTGGATTTCTCCACCATTGGAGTGTCCACGGGGTCACAATTTTCAAAGTTATATTTCTTAAGAGATTCTAGAGCATATTTGGATTGATTAATAAAGATGCCTCTGGGATTCTGAGAAATCTGTAATCCTAAGAAAAATGAAAATTTTCCCATCATCGACATCTGAAAGCGTGTGGACATTATCTTCTCAAATCGATTTGACAATTCTATGTTAGTGGCAGCAAATATTATATCATCAACATAAATTTGTACCAGAATCATGTCGTTGCCTTCCTTGAGAGTGAATAGAGTGGGGTCCACCTTGCCTTTGGAGAAGCCTTCCGAAATGAGATATGTTGACAGGAGATCATACCACGCGCGTGGAGCTTGTTTCAACCCGTAGAGAGCCTTCTTAAGCTTGTACACATGATTAGGAAACTCCGTACTGACGAACCCATCCGGCTGACTAACATAGACTTCTTCCCTTAGTTCACCGTTCAAAAATGCCGTCTTCACATCCATTTGATAGACGATCATGTTCATATGAGCAGCATACGCAAGGAATAGTCTAATAGCCTCCAATCTAGCCACAGGAGCAAAAGATTCTTCAAAGTCTATACCCAAGGCTTGTTTATATCCTCTAGCGACCAATCTAGCCTTATTCTTCAATACCGCACCCATCTCATCAAGTTTAACCTTATAAACCCATAACAAAGTAAGGATGTTGACCTTGTTAGGGAGAGGAACCAATTCCCATACTTCAAGTCGTTGGAATTCATTTAGTTCCTCCTGCATAGCTTCAATCCAAGAAGATTGGGTCATAGCCTGCTGCCAATTTTTAGGTTCAACTTCAGAGAGAAATGCATCAAAGTAGCAATAAAGTGCACTCTCTTGTACTTGATGGCGTGTAGAGACGGGTCGATCTAGATCTCCAATAACATTCCTAATTGGGTGATCTTTTGTCCATTTAGTGCTATGGTTTTCAATCCTAGGTGGTCTGGAGTGAACAATAGAAGGAGCTTCTTCTGAGGTAGACGCGGCTGAAGGGTTTTCAGGGATCGCTACACCAAAGAAAGGAAGCTCTTGCAAGTGAGCATATTCCAAGTCGTGATCAGTAGAATCCTCTTCCACATCATTAGGCACAAGTAGGGGTGATGATTCAGGTGTAGTTTGAGAATCACTTGGTGAAGGTGCATCCGGTTCAATGTGAATTGTAGATGCATTAGATAAAGGTTCATTAGCTAGAGCAACCACTTCAGGTATTGGAGCAATTACTACAGGTGCTGGAACTTCATCAGTAGGGGGATCGAAGAATTCATCAAACAACGGTTGAAACAGTTTATCCCACTCAGGCCTAGTTGGTGGTAAAAATGATGTAGAAGTAGGATTATTGGGAACTAAGCCGGAACTTATAGCACCGGTTCCCATCTCATGAAGCGCGGGTTCAGAGCTGTGTTGCTCAGAAGCCATCGCTGTCAGCTCGTCGAAATCTGCGTCCATAGTTTCTACAATCTTGCCAAGACGACGGTTATAGATTCGGTATGCTTTCTTGGACGGTGAGTAACCAATGAAAATACCTATGTCGGCTTTTGGTTGAAGCTTACCCAAGTTCTCACTATTGATGTTTGGATAACACAGAGCACCAAACACATGAAAAAAATGAAACATCGGGTTTGCGGTCATGTAGAAGCTCATAAGATGTTTTTCCATGGCGTTTCCGAAGGATAGAACGGTTTTGGGTGAAACATGCAGTAGAAATAGCCTCTGCCCACAAGAACAATGGAGCGTTCGCATAAATAAGCATGGTCCTAGCAGCTTCCATAAGTGTACGATTCCGTCTTTCAACGACACCGTTTTGTTGTGGAGTGCGTGCAGCGGATGTTTCATGTGATATACCAACTCCTTCATAATAATCACGAAGAGTCTGGTTGACGAACTCTGTACCATTGTCTGTACGAATACGGCGGATAGTGGTATTCAAACGTACCTGGATGAATTTCAGAAAAGTGATGATAGCCTTCGGTGCTTCATCCTTTGTACGTAGAAATCTAACCCATGTAAACCTGGAGAAATCATCCACAATTACCAGAATGAATTTCTTACCGCTCACACTTTCAGTTCTCATCGGCCCACAAAGATCCATATGCAAAAGATGAAGTTTTTCTTGATTGGTGTCTTCAGCTTTGGGCTTGTAAGAT
Source organism: Glebionis coronaria (assembly GCA_025667525.1). Lineage (NCBI taxonomy): Eukaryota > Viridiplantae > Streptophyta > Magnoliopsida > Asterales > Asteraceae > Glebionis > Glebionis coronaria. The sequence goes on along the minus strand of CM046874.1, from coordinate 111,260,485 downwards.
TTCTTGGTACTTTTCCCCCTTGAACACGCGGAACATAAATGGTCCTTGTGAAATTTAAGCTTTGGAAGACCACGAACTAAATCGTTTTTAGCCAGATGATTAATAGCATCAAAGTTAAGATGAGATAATCTGCGATGCCATAACCATGACTTGGTCTTAGATGCTTTAGAGAGAAGACATACTGTAGAGGCGGCCATCATGTCTTGTAAGGACAAGGTATAGAGATTTGCACCACGAGATCCCTTCAACAAATCTTTTCCTTCCAAGTTGCGGATGAAACAAGTGTGTTGTCGAAAAGCAACCTCAAGGTTGGAATCACAAAACTGTCCTACTGAGAATAAGTTATGACCAAGACCTTCTACATAGTATACCCTTGAAATCGTCACGTTTCCAATCTGATATTCACCATACCCCATAATCTTTGCTATATGATCATTCCCGAATTTAACCGTACCAAGAAACTTGCTGACGAATTTCGGAGCATCGAGCGATTTCCGGTCATATGTTTTGAACAACCGGAGTCCAAATACCACAGGATGATTTGGACCACCTGAAAATATCACCACACGAAGACAATGTAGAGGTATCGGAATCTGAGTGTTCCTTGTTATTAGCAGGTACAGATTTAATAATCTTAGATTTGCTAACTCTAGGTTTCTTAGATTTCCTAGCCTTCCTTTTCTTAATAGGTGGTGTAGATTCTAGTTGGCTTAAATCCTGAGGTATTTCTTCACTGATAGGCACTATAGTGTGGGCTGACCTAATTAAAGGGCGCTGTTTCCATACTTGAGTGTGAGTGTTCCTAACTAAAGGACGCTCAGACCTAACCTCAATGGATACATTCCTAGTTAAAGGGCACATTTTTCCATCTAATGTAAAGGTCCTACCAGTGGGACGCCATTGCCAGCCAACTTGGGCACGAGTTCTACCCGTTGGCTTCCATTCAAGACCATTCTTAATAGCATTCATTTCATTAACGTGATCAATCAGACACAAATCATGACGTTGGGAAAACATACATTCATTACAATTCCAACAATTCAAATCAGAATTCACGAATGGTTTAGGCTGCTGCACAGGCGCAGAGCTTTTAGTCTTAACATGATTCTTTTTATTTAAAACTGAACTAGCATTCCTATTGTGGACTTCTACTTTCTTCTTTTTGGCACTACTAGTGGAGGGCTTGATCTTATCTTTCTTGAGTGGCGACCCTTTAGCCTTAGTAGTCTCTTTTAATCCTGTAGAAGGCAAAGTGGGAATATTAGCAACAGATTTTAAATGTGCCTTACTTGATTGTGCCAATGACGGTTTCGCTCCTGGAGTCTTATTAAATGGAGTTACAGCAATGGGCCTATTATTAAGTAGTGCAGAACCTGGTGTACCTATGTATTGCAAATATGCTAAGCAATATTGAACTCGCTTAATATATTCATGAGCCGAATAATAGTCGCTACTTGAGGGATCTAAGGCATAAAGATCGTCTAAAATATCCCTAAGAAGATCGACATGCTTAATGGCATTCCTCATATAATCATCATAGGTAACCGGGTTTCTCTTATGAAGCTGATTCTTATAAAGCACTACTGACTTGGTTGTTGGAGCACTAGTGGACGGTGCAGAGTCGGTAGCTAAGTTATCAACAACTTCTTGTCGGGTGAGAAGAAGTGTCTCCTTTAACTCAGCCAAAACCATATTTTTGTCTATGAGCAGGATGTTCAAATCAGAGATTTCCTCGCACTTTTGGTTCAGTTGTTCAACAAAAGATTGTTTCTGTGCCGCATTAAAAGCGAAGCGTTCTTCTAGTGAACCATAAAGAGTGGATAATCCCTGTCTTGTCCGATCCATCTCCCCTAGAACAGACGAAATTCTAATTTCTAAGACTTGGTTTTTAGACTCTGCAGCCTCTAGTTCCAATTTTAATGTTTCCTTTGATGATACCTCTCTCTTTAATCTCATGATTTCTTCCTCTAATGTCTTAACAATTGCAATCATCTTGTCACTAGTCTCAACACTGTTTTCACAAACATTTGATATCAAAAGATTCTCATTTTGAGTTTGTTGTTTTAATTCTAAAGATATACAATGTTGTTCTAGTTGATTAAAGCGTTTTGAAAGTAAATTGTAGGAATCTTGTAGCTTTAAAAACTCAGCGTTAGATTCGTGACAAGAATGATTATCTACCTCATTTACAGTATCAGCAACATTTACAGAAAGATTACAAACATCATCACAAATATCCTCACAAATATTCACAGCATCACAATTAATCATAGCGGATGTAAGCTCATTCGAATAATTAACATTTACAGTAGTAAGCACATCACACGAGATTACTGCAGACAAGAATCGGTCATATTCGGTTAAAATCTTTTCTTTTTCAATTAGTTGTAGTTCGTAAGCGGTGTCCATTTCATAAAACACTTTTTGAACTTCACCAATTTCAAACACAAGATTTTCCTTAAGAGATGCAAAAGTTCCTTTTAGACTTTCGACAAACGGATTGATCTCATTTTTAAACACCTCGTTCATATGTTCAAAAGCCCATTCTCCGGCATTTAAGCCATTTGAAGTCGTACAATCCAAAATGACCTTGTCAAAATTAGTAAAGTATTGATTAATCTCTTGCAAGTTTAACCATACAGTACTAACAGGTGGAAGATCCTTTGGAATTTCCTTAGGACCTTCCATATTGACAAGTGTAGGAAATGTACTAGGGTTTTCTTCATCTAATATGTAGGTCGGTGCTGTTATGAGATCTTTGTCCATATGGAAGCGAACTCTAAAATCCGTTTTTGCAAGCTCCTTATTCAATTTAAAATAATCACACTCGGGATATTTTGCAGAATTGTATGACCGATCCTCATCAACTAGATCCTTACTTGTTCGATCATCGGGAAAAACAATCAGGTCTAAAGCCAATCCTAATTGAGTTGCATTATAAAGTCTAGGACTATGTCTTAAAGCTTGTTTTGCATACCGTGGATTAGGGGGAAGGCCTTTTAGACGTGATAAGTTAAACTCTCTAAACGAAGCATCAAATAAGTGCACTAGTTGAGAAGCAGCGTATTGTCTTAGCAACAAGTAATCTAGACTTCTAATCTTATTAGTGGCATTAATCTCCATTTCATTCTTCTTAGACTCTAGTGATTCAAAATCCGTTTGAAGTTTTTGAAAATTAGTGACCACTAACTCTTTTTCTTGAAGTTCATTAGACAGATTTGCTCTTAAGTTTTCTATTTCTTGCAAGTGACCCATTTGTTTGTTTCTAAAGTGATCATATTTGAGATTAGTTAGAACACTAGACGAAGGCACTAGTTCCAAGGTTTGAACTTTCTCATTGCTTAAGGCAAGCTCATCAGACAAATTCTTATTCTTAGCTAAGGTTTCTAAGAGTGCAGCATTCATTTGGCTAAGTAATGTAGCAGGAACCATGACCAAATCTTGTTGAGCAGGAGTAGGCGTATGCGAAATGGGTCCCGGTTGTGATTCACTCAAAGTCTGGGGACTCACATTGATATTGCTATCATTGTTTGTCTCCCCGTTTGAAAGACTCACCACCGAAGATTCATTCGAATCAGCACTCTCTTGCACAACTTGATGTGGTTGAATACTAGCATCAGTGGTATTAATAAGTACCTCAGATCTCTTTTCTGGCCCTAAGCTGGAGATAGTTGCCATGAGAGCAGCCTTTGCAGATTGAAAGTCATCACAGTCTGAGTCATACGCATCGAGATCATCTGCTTGGTATGCTGCATTCTGTGTGGTGACCATGTCTTGTTCAGCAATCCCTGGATCAGCAAGAAATGCAAGCTCCTCTTCATCAAGTTCCCTTCCTTGTGCTTGAGCATTCACCAGATAGATCTTTTCTGCAAACCATTGTCCATCCCTTCTCCTCTTGGGTTTCTTACAATCCCTGGACATATGACCCTCTTCCTTGCAGTTGTAGCATGTAATCATTCTCAACTTGCCTGTATTAGCCCGTGGAGGATTGTTGATCATTGGAGCAGGAGCAGGATTAACCGTGCGAGCATTGGTTGATGTGGAAGGTCTCCCTTGATATGGTTGAATTGGCTGAACCATTACCCTGCCATTCTCAATTGTAGCTTATTGGCGAGAATTGGATGAATTCCTCAACTGATTGTTGGTAGGAGCTGATCCCCTAAATCCTCGTTTGCTTAAAGTCCTTGTGAGATAGGCAGACATAGTGGTTAACACTTCAACTGGATCAGCACCTTGTTTAAATACAGGAACAGGGACTTCCTCACCATCACAGTACATTGCTTGATCTTGAGCTGCATAATCACTAGAAGGAATACTCATTTGATCAGGGTAGCTTGTTGGATATGATGCATTCTCTTGATAAGATGAATATGAAGATTGAGCATAAGGTGCAATACTAGCTGGGTGAGGTTGTGTAGCATATTGTGATGAAGGTGCACTGAACCGATATTGTTGCTGATGTGAGGTGGGTGGTTGTGGTAAAATCAAGTATTGGGGAAAGGCTGGTGTCATGTAAGGTGATGGATGATAGGCTTGATGTCCCAAAATATAAGGAGTGTTGTTGTGAGACAAGCTTGGTTGATTCGCCATCAAAGCTAATGAATCAGGGTACATACCTCGTGGAGAACGGTGCATGATCACATGTTTCTCATGTTGCTGAAGAAAAGCATATAGTTGATCCAAATTGCACTTATGCAGATCCCTGGTTAACTTAACATCGGTAATATACTCACCCCATTCAGCTTGAGGTAAAGTATTCAAGAATTTGGTGTTAACCTGGAATGGAGCAATCACCAGATTGTATACATTCAGATCATTCATAAGTGTGGTGAATCTGAAGTAATAATCATGAAGCGTTTCCCCTGGGTTGTAAGTGAATCTGTCAAACAGGACATACAACTGACATTCCCTTTCCTGTTTGGTGAGAGACGTGCCTTGTAGCAACACCTTAAGACGTTCCCATAAATCCTTTGCCACTGTATACTGACTTACCATCCTATAGATGTCATGGGGAAGAGCTTGGAGAATTGTTTGAAGAGCTTTCTCGTCTGCATCGGCAACAAGTTGTTGGGCTGGTGTAAGTTCTTCAAATTCTCTTGGTCGAGACACATTGTTCGCCACAATGGTACCATAGTCAAGTGGACCATTTAAGATTGACTTAACCATAAGCCTTCCATAGACCGGTTTTCCCTTAAGATAAGACATCATCCGGCCTTGCCAAGCTTCAAAAACTTCTTTGATGAGCATTGGCGGGCGATTATCCGTTCCCGTAATCACCGAAATATTCGTAAGTGATGTCATCTGAGGCATTACTGAATTCGGATTCATTTTGTTAACTTCAAAGAGACAAAGATTATCGGTTGATTGAGCAGTGAAGTAAAGCTTGTGAATTGTGTTGAGTTTTTGTTGTAAAAAACCAAGATTAAATCCTCTAAAAAATCGTCGAAAAAACAAGCAAAATAACCCTTGATTCGGAACTTTTTGTTGATTCGGAAGTTTGATTCGGAAGATTTAGCTTGGAATTTCCTTGATTCGGAACTTTTGGCTTGATCCGGAACTTCTTGGTTCGGAAATTCTTGGTTCGAAACTTTTGGCTTTATCCGGAACTTCTTGATTCGGAAGTTCTTGGTTCGGAAGTTCTTGGTTCGGAACTTTTGGCTTGATCCGGAACTTCTTGATTCGGAAGTTCTTGGTTCGGAACTTATGGCTTGATCCGGACCTTCTTGGTTCGGAACTTCTTGATCCGGAACTTCTTGATCCGGAACTTCTTGACCCGGAACTTCTTGACTCGGAACTTCTTGATCCGGAACTTCTTGATCCGGAACTTCTTGACCCGGAACTTGTTGGTTCGGAACTTTTGCTGAATAATCAGAAACTTGTTCCGATGAACAGTCGAACACTAAAAATGAAGATTAAGCCCAGATTTTGACCAAATAACCCAAAAAGTTTTGTGATTTCAACAATAATAAGTAAAAACTAATACTTATCCACTAATCCCAATCACAAAAACACCAAAAACACCAAGAATCAAGATGGTTTTTCTTAAAGAACACTAATACAATCAAAAACTAAAAAACCACACAAATCACTACCTTAAATCACCCCATAGCTCTTGATACCAAATGTAGAATATTGATAATCAATGAATCTATGAAGGGGTTTGTTGATTTCTAGAGAGAGAAAGTTAGAGAGAGAAAGTGAGAGAAACTATGTGTTATTTTATTAAATGGAAACTAGTAAATGACAACAACCAACCCCTTTCCATGGTGGAAAGGGGTATTTATAGTTCCAAGCAAACATGGGCTTGGGCCGGTCCATGACAAGCCCATGGACCGGTTCTTACTTAAGTTAATAAGCAACTAACAACTATTTGTTAACTACGAGCTATTACAACATAAATAATATTGTGGAGTGACCGATACTTCTAATATACGTAAAACATATTTCTAACAGACCATTTTTGCCATTTAATGAAACTTAACAAATCCTAGTTACACGTGTAACTAGGGAGGGACCAAAATTGTAATTTCTTGGAAGACTTAGAAACCCTAGGGGTATAAAAGTAATTTAACCACGGGTAATTATTTAAATAGAAGGACTAAAACGTATTTTATACAAAGTATAACGAACCCTAAAATTTCTATATATTTATATCCGTTATTTAAAACGTAAAACTTAAATAAACATAACAATTGTTATTTTTCCGAACTTATAATTTAATAATTATAAACACTACGTAAACGTGGAATTTAATTAAAATGTTATACGTTTTATAAACCTCATTTATATATTAAATATAAATTAAAAATGATTAACTTATAAAATAAATATATTAATTATATTTATTTCCTATTACTTTAAATATATACAAAACTACCTTTTATAAATATTTAAAGTGTTTTATAAACAACATAAGTACAAAAATATTAATTAAATAGATTGATAAATTTAACCTTATTATTTATTTTATACTTAAAATAAATACTAATAGAACTTGTACAACGATGAACTAAAAATACAAGTATCGTAATAAAATGCTTAAAACCAGTATAAGCATGCACAGATTTATTTTGAAACTTTTATGCATTATATTATGCATTTACTGAGACCTTATAATTCTTTAGGTCGTTGATTGTATCGTGAGCATCCTCATCAGATTTATCTACTGACTTATTGTTGTACTACTGAGGTGAGTTCATGGCCCCACTTTATATATTGACAAACTTTTAAACCTTTTAATGGGGAAGAAAACATGCAACATATTTTATTTTATGGACATGGATTGAACTGTGAAACCTTTGATTACATTGGCTATTGTAGATGAACCCGCATGACCCGTGCATCTGAAACTGTTAGAATTATTGAATTACCTGAATGTTATAAATAGATCTATTTGGGATTGACCGTCCCCATCTGGGTGAGTCATGCTCACTGTGCCTAGGCCAGGACAACAGATGTTTCACATGTCAGCACTTATTATTTTTATGGGTGCCTTTTTATAAGGCGAAGGGTCCTTATTTGTTAAGGACTTAACTGTCAAGTCTCAGTTTCAGGCAATATGGGAATGTAATTACTTTTAAGTATTGATGCTTTGTGCATTACTACTTTAGTGAATGTTTATTGTCCAAACTTATTTTATTAAACCTGTGAATTCACCAACTTTATGTTGACTCTCTAAGCATGTTTTCTCAGGAAACTGAAGCAGGTATTGGTGTGCATGGAGTCAAGCATCATGATAGGCTGCATTTATAGAGCTCATCTGAGGTTTTATAAACTGCGGAATAATTCAAACTTCTGAACAATGTTAAAGAACTATTTTAATACTATTTGCACTTTCAATCATGTAATAAATGTAAGGATAATATTTTATCTGTTGCTCTATATTCTGTCTGCTGTTGATCCACCTACATGACACCCAAATATTATTTCCGCTACATTTGACTCAATTTGGGGGTGTCACATAATGGTATCAGAGAGATAGTTATAGAGAATCAGAACAAAATTAAAATAAATATAAAAATAAAAATTTTATATTATCTGGACTATAACTGCTTTAAAAATCTATTAGGATTTTCGGGACTAGAATAGTTAAGCATATAGACTGTAGAGCATACATCTATTGTGTGATTTCCTGTGAATTGATTATTAACATCCGGTTGATTAATCTTATAAGTATTAACGTAACCATTAACATGGCGAGTATTAAATGGCACTATTATATAATTTTAAATTATTATTTCCCAAAACTTTTAACTTGAATAAGTTTATACTTATGTCAATTAAAACTATATTTCTTTCAGATTTACCATGACATCACCTACCGATACACCTGCTGCCGTATCCCCGACGACCGTCTTATGTGGTTGGTTATCTGCCAGTGACTCAGGCGATAGTCACACTTCTGTCGACACCGCATCTATTGAGGCACTTATCTCTACTCCACCTATTTCTCCCGCTGGGGAAGAGGTCCAACCTCCTGCTTCCATACCACCTGTACCACTAGTGACTTCTTTACGGGACCATGCACCCGAGTCTCTGCCACCTCGTAAGAGGAGGTGCGAGGCACCTCTCGATTCCACTTTTGAGATCGGTGAGGGTTCCCGGGCTAGACATGCTGACCCCGTTCAGGCCTAGATTACGGCACTGGCCGCACGCCAGGCCCAGGATGTAGCAGATATTCTAGGTCTGCTATCGGCCGGACAGACTGAGCGTGCTGTTCTACAGCAGCGCCAGGACCTTCTATCTTGGATTGTGAGTGCTGAGGCGCACGCTGCACGAAGGGCGTGGTCTACTACTTATCATTCTCTCTAGTGGTTGCTAGATGAGAATGAGTTCCTCCGTGAGCAGATCTACTTGCTCCAGAGCCAGCAGAAGGACACTCATACCACCCTCTTGACCATGGAGGAGACTCTTGCTATTTTCTTCGACCTCCAGGAGGTCCGTCATCAGGGATTGACGTCAGAGACCGCTCATCTCCGGGGAGTTCAGCATACTCTCAAAGACCAGTTCCTAGAGGCACTCCGACTGCTCAAGGAGACCAGGACTGCCATGACCGCGATGCAGGTTGCCATGCAGGCACCAGCTGTCTCATCACCGCCCGTGGCACCAGCCGTATCCGAGGAGTCCGTTAGGCACCAGTAGATTAGATGTACTAGATCTTTTGTACATCATGATAAGCGATTAGGGTTGCATCCCGGCTATCATGATATAGGATCTCATGTATTTGTACTTTTCTTTAGTCAGTTGTATCTTAGTACTGTACTATTTAGATTAGGGATTCGCAGATGATGTACTTTAGATTTCATGTACCACCATCCCAGACAGGCGGGCTGTGCTCTGTCTTGGATCAGATTGTGCATTTTGTACTGTATTCCTATTCTAGACTTATGGCATGTACTCATTAGATTTTATTATATCATGTACTGTATTATATTATGAACTTTAAACAGGTTATCTAATTTGTTGCAAAGTCTATGCATGAATTTCTTTTCGTGTAATTATATAAAACTATGCTAACACCTTGAACTAATGATTTCTTTTTTGTGTATAATTATAGAAAATGGTAATCACTAGAACGAACCCCAACAATGCCGACACTACCCAAAACGTCACTACTGCCCAACTAAGGGAAATGATTGATCAAGGCATCGCATCTGCGATGGCTGCCAGCAGAAACGTAGACGATAGTCAAAACTCCAACAACCGCCAGAATAATCAGACCACTAGGGGTTGCTCTTACCCCGACTTCTTGAAATGTAAGCCTTCCTACTACAAGGGCAAAGAAGGAGTGGTGGAACTGATGCAGTGGTTTGAGAGGTTGGAAACTGTATTTCGCATCAGCGACTGTGCAGAAGAGAACAAAGTGAAGTTTTCCACCAGCACCCTACTTGAGAGTGCTCTTACTTGGTGGAACTCTGTTGTTGCTACTCTTGGGCACGAGGATGCCTATGCTCTCAACTGGACCGAGCTGAAGGAGAGAATGACAGAGAAATACTGTCCAAGGGGAGAAATGAAGAAACTTGAGATCGAATTGTGGGATCTCCGATGCAGGAACAATGACATCACTGCGTACAACCAAAGGTTCCAAGAGTTGACCCTAATGTGTACCAGAATGTTTGTGGAGGAGGAAGATAAGATTGAGAAGTATGTGGGTGGACTCCCAGACGCCATTCACGATAGTGTGCTCGCATCTCTACCTACTACCGTTGAGAATGCCATTGAGTTCACTACTGAGTTGATAAACAAAAGAGTCCGTACCGTATCTGAGAGGCAGACTGACAACAAGCGAAAGGCAGACGAGTATTTCCGCAGTCAGCACCAACAGCATCCTAAGAAGTAGAATGTTGGGCAAGTGTACAGTGCTACCTCTACAGGAGCTAACTCGTACGTGGGCGCCAAACCTTTGTGCTCAAAGTGCAACTATCATCATACTGTTGATAACCCATGCAAGACCTGCTACAGATGTGGACAAGTGGGTCATTTTGCTAAAACCTGTCGAGTTAATGCTGTCACTCAGGCCCGACCAACTCAAAACACTGGGAACTACAACAAAAAGGGCGGATACAATGCCCGTGGGAACGAGAATGGACAGCAGGGAAACCACAACGCTACTGGAGGAAACAACAATGGACCCAAGAAGGGAGTTGTGTGCTATGAGTGTGGAGCATCAGGACACGTGAGACCAAGTTGCCCTAAGCGGGCCAACCAGAACAAGAACAGTGGAGGAGCTTCATCCAGAGTGTACGTGGTCGGCAATGCAAAAGCCAACCCCGATTCAAATGTCGTTACTGGTATGTTTCTAGTGAACAATCATTATGCATCTGTTTTGTTTGACACTGGAGCAGACCGAAGTCTTATATCCACTGAATTTAGCCAAGTACTATAAGTTATTCCTACAAGCTTAGATCACCATTACTCCATAGAATTAGCTGACAGTAAAACTGTAGATGCTGACACTATCATTAGAGGTTGTACCTTAAATCTTTCCAAACACCCGTTCAACATTGACCTTATCCCCATAAACCTTGGTAGTTTTGATGTTATTATTGGCATGGACTGATTAGCGAGATACCGCGCAGTCATTGTTTGTGACGAAAAGCTAGTCCGTATTCCATGGGGAAACGAAACTCTAATCATTCGAGGAGACGGTAACACCGACCTCACTGACACTAGACTTAGTGTTATCTCTTGTACAAAAGCTCAGAAATATTTGTTGAGAGGATGTCCTATCTTCTTGGCCCATATTTCTCAAACAGGTGAAGAAGACAAGCCCGAGAAGAAGCAAATCAAGGACGTACCCATCGTCCGAGATTTTTCAGAAGTCTTTCCTGATGAGTTGCCAGGCTTACCACCGACCTGACAAGTGTAATTTCAAATTGATTTGATTCCCGGAGCTGCACCTGTAGCTAAAGCTCCATACCGGTTGGCACCATCAGAGATGAAAGAACTAGCTGAACAACTCCAAGAACTATCTGACAAAGGATTCATTCGACCCAGTTCCTCACCATGGGGAGCTCCTGTGTTATTTGTCAAAAAGATGTTGATCCCAAACTTAGATCGATTAAGCTTGTGTATACGAGATTAGATCAAGTTATACACGTAGAGAAACTTTGTTTATGTATAAAGTAATCTAAGTGTTATGCGGAATTAACACTTAAACAAGAACACACAAAGGATGTAAACAAACTTTCACTTGATTGATAATAACAAACTTGCTTACAATGAAAGTGTTTAACGTATGAAAACTTATTATGAAACATAACCTAAAGGTCTTCTTTTATAGACATAAGAAGCCTTGTACAAGAGTCTACGCATCAACTATTATAGATAAAGATAATTATAGAAAATACAATGTTGAACTTATCTTTACTAGAAACAAACTAGAAACATAATATGCGTAGACTATATCTTTCTATCAGTGCTTGTCTTCAACCTATCAACGCTTGACTTCTTCTTGTTAACGCTTGATCTGTCAGCGTTTCTTTTCTTCTTATCAACGCTTGTTTTCCTCTTGTCAGCGCTCAAGTGGACTGGCTAAATTTTATTCCCAACAATCATCCCCTAAACTTGATATCTACTATAGTAATCAAGTTTCTGAATAAAAATTAAGAACTAGGAGGAATCTTACAAATCTTATCATATTGGTAATAAACATGTCTGATCAAATCTTTGGCCACGTTACTTGAATAGTCAATCTCCAGCTGTGTTGTCTTCATCTTCTCCAAAACTTATTTGGACATGGAATACTGACCATCTACAAGAAGATACTCAGCAAACTTTGTAGAGGTCAAATAATACACACCAGCGGCTGAATACAAACGCCATTGAAGACCACTGAGATCATCTTCAAGATCCTTCCAAACAACAGGATCTTCTTCTTTTGGTCCACACATTCTCTTAAATGTTGACCAAAGTTTTATTCCATTGACTGAAGTAGGAGCTTCAGTCTCATACTTGGCTTCCAACAACCTCCAAAGGTCTACCAAGTCTTCTCTGTCCACACTTGCAAAGAGAGACACAAGAGTAGTAAAAGTGTGTACCTCTTTCCCATACCTACCAATCTTCCAAAACCCACTTTCATCTTCTTCATAGCTTATGATAGGGTTTCTGGCATCAAGAGGTAACACTTGTACCATATCTGAAGCTTCCAATGGTGAGAGCTTGATGCTCCTTCTTATAACAGCTTCACTGGGCTTCAATCTATCCATATCTTTAGGAAACTCAAAAGGAACTCCCTTCTTCAAAGGTCTTGGAACAATCATTGCCTTCTTAAGCTCCATCTCTTCTGCAAGTTCTTCTTTCCTTTCATCTGAAAGAAGTCTCAGAATGTTCATTTCCTGCACTTTTACCCAAATGGGATAAGCCTTGTACTCCAACTCTTCAAAGGATAATCCAAACAATTTCTTATAGGTCCATCCTGTTCCATGACATCTGAGTAGCATGTAGTAAAGCTCCCTTCTATCCCTTTTCAGCAGTGAGAGAACATTGCTAGCTTTGTGTTTCAGAATTACCTTGCAGTCTTTTTGAACTCTTAGAAGAATCTCCAAACCCCAAATCTGGTCTGAAATAGTCAAATCTAGATTCTCCATATACCTATCCTCCCAAGCATGGTACATCTGAACAACTTCTGGCATATCAAAATCTACTTGCAGTTTCAACTCTCTAAGTTTCTCTCTTGCCAAATCATCACCATATTCAAGTCTCTCAGGTTGTTCTATTATCATCACACTTGAATCTGAACTGGCTTCATCACTTCCTTCTTGTTCCTCTGAAGTGACAACAAATGGTGATTCACCAACCTTCTTTCTTTCTTGTTCCATAAGTTGTGCAGCCAACCTTCTATCAAATTCTACCTGTGCTACATCCTTTGGAACTTCTACTTCTACCATGATTCCTTTACCCTTATCTTGTTGGGAATAAAATATAGCCAGTTCACTTGAGCGCTGACAAGAGTAAAACAAGCGTTGATAGGAAGAAAACAAACGCTGACAGATCAAGCGTTGACAAGAAGAAGTCAAGCGTTGATACATTGAAGACAAGCACTGATGGAAAGATTTAGTCTACGCGTATATTGTTTCTAGTTTGTTTGTAGTAAAGATAAGTTCAACATTGTATTTTCTATAATTATCTTTACCTAGAATAGTTGATACGTAGACTCTTGTACAAGGCTTCTTATGTCTATAAAAGAAGACCTTTAGGTTATTTTTCAATATAAGTTTTCATACGTTAAACACTTTCATTGTAAGCAAGTTTGTTATTATCAATCAAGTGAAAGTTTGTTTACATCTTTGTGTGTTCTTGTTTAAGTGTTAATTCCGCATAACACTTAGATTACTTTATACATATACAAAGGTTTCTCTACGTGTATAACTTGATCTAATCTCATATACACAAAGCTAAATCGATCTAAGTTTAGGATCAACATATCTAATGGATCATTGATGGGTAAGGATGATGGTAATACCTGTGAAGATACTTCTTTGATGATAGCTGATGACTGGAATACATCAACCTCATCTGCAGGTCTGTTGAGAAACTTTTGATCTTAAAGAACACAAGATCTCTAAAATCACCAAAACCCTAATTTTCTCAAAACCCTAAAAACATCATGTCCAATCCAGAAGTAAACCCCTCCTCCTCAAACCCTAGCATCAAGATTCCCATGCTTGATGCAAACAACTTTGAGCTATGGAATTTCAACTTTGAGCAATATCTGGGAATCTATGACTACACTCTCTAGGAGATTATTGAATATGGAAACACATTCAATAAAGCTGAAAAGATTGCTAATGCCATTGCTACAAGAACTGCTGTTGCTGGATGTCCAGAAGAAGATAAGAAAGAAAAACCTGGTGATGGTAGAGCTGTGTCTGCTGAAGACATAGCAAAGAGAAGGGTTGATATGAAAACCCTAAACATTCTGAAACTCTCTTTGGGACAAGAGAACCAGCATAAATACGGAGGTTATGATTCTGCAAAAGACCTTTGGGCAGCTCTTGAAGTTGCATATGGTGGCAATGATGATATTAAGGAAGAGAAGAAGAAGCAACTCATGCATGAGTATGCTGTTTTCAAGGCTCAACCTAATGAGAAGCTTAGCAGTGTGAGAAGCAGACTGCTTGACATTACAAGCAAGTTGTCCTTCATGGGGACACAAGTTGGTGATGTTGACATTATTGCCACTTTTCTTAAAAGCCTTGGTGATGCGTGGAAGATTGAGGCAAGATCTATTCTTGCCAATAACACTCACAAAAGTTCTACTTTTGATGATATCTACAACAAACTGAGGCTGTTGGAGGATGAAACTCTTTTGGAGCATGGAAGTAAGTCTACTAATAGCAACATGGCCTTCTTCTCACATAGTGAAGGCCAATTTGATCAGAAGGATTCTTACATGCACCCAGTTACTAGGTCAACATGTGTCAACGCTGGAACATATCCTGTCAACGCCTCACATTCAGACGCAGACACATACAAAAGTGATTCTCCAAGAGTTAAGCCTTCTGGTTTGGATCTGGATACTGTGTGTGCATACATTGCTTCTTTGCCCAATGGTTCAGTGATTACATATGAGGACCTTGAGCAAATAAGTGATGAGCATTTAGAAGAGATGGATATAAAGTGGAACATGGCTCTTGCAAGTATAAGAGCAAACAGGTGGAATAGGAGGTTTATTGTAACACCCGTGAAAGTGCCGTAAGATGCTAAGTTATTGTCTCAAGAGTTGTTCAGTATGAGCTTCTCTCTTAAGTTGTGGCTCACTTGTGGATGTGATATCCCGAGCCCAACGTCATTTATTTAATCCTATTTTACGAATATTTTTGAAATTTCTAAGAATTTTTATCGTGGATATATTTGATGGTTTAAGTTGAAACCAACGTTTACGGTCGTAATTTAACGTTTGACGATTTAAGAAGAACCGATAACGACTACGATACCGACGGATGCCCAAAATTTACATTTTATTATCGATTGATCGATATTTGAGTTTTTCGAGATTTTATTTTTATTACGTGTTAAGTCGAGTCGGAACCAAGTGTATATTCGTTTTGTGTGCGTTTTAACCTTTGGAAAGTAATTTTGTGGAACCTCGACTCCCGCAAATTTTCAAAATCAACTAGTAAGTCATTTTATGCCATTAAGTAGTGTCGTTTATATATGAGGCCAAAAGAAAACCGAAAATGACCAAACAAGCCCCTCCCACTTTATTTTTTTTTATACACAAACACATAAACACACACATAAACACACACACAAAAATCAAAACCCCCTCCCCCTCTCTTCTTGAAACCCACGGCCAAACATCACCCACCACCATCACCATCATTTTCTTGGGTTCTTGGACAAATTAAACAAAGACCCATCTCCCATATCATCTTGTAAGTGAATCCCACAAACAAAAACACACATGCATCCATTTAATTTTTCCAAAAATTTAAGGTTTTTCAAAAATACGTTTTGATTTAATTAAATCATGAATTTGTTTAATTGGTGTATTGATAATGTTTATTCATTCATAAAACGAATTGGGGGCTGATTATTTTGGGTGTTTTGGTCACCAAAACCCACGAAATGTTTGGGGTTTTGGGTGTGTTCAAGGTGTTTGATGAAATGTGTTGTGGGGTTGTGTTTAAAATGGTGTTTTTAGTGTTTATAAATTGTTTAATTACATTGCATGTATGATTTAGGTTTTGGGTTTGATTAGGATTCGACTTTCATAGTGTTAAGGGCTGTTTGGATGATTGGGAATGATTATAAGTGGTTAGGATAGGTCTAGGTGATGTTTGGATGGATTGAAAACAAGTAGAAGGGTGATTTTGAATGAGTCGTTTTCAAACAGATTGTTTAGGGCTATTTTCGTGGTTTTAAATTTTGGTCCAGGTTGTGATTGTAGGATATAGTTGTAGTGGTCGTCGAGACGCTTGTTTTGGTATAAGATAGAGCTTTTAACTCCAAACGAGTCAAAAGTTATGTCATTTTGAAAATACGTGTACCGGGAGATGAGAATCAACACAATCCGAATTTGTGTTTGGTTTTGGGTCAAATCCCGGGGACCATAGATAGAGTTTGGTAAATGTTTGAAAGTTGATTTTTTGTCTCAAACCTGTGTATGTGAGTCTATTATTAGACTTAGGTGTCGTAGAGGTCAATGGTATATTTTAAATGGGTCAAATGAGTCCGACTTGGTCAAAGTGCAATTTCAGTCCGAAAAATGTAGGTTTAGTAATGTGTTGAGTAACGGGTCGTAAAAGCGAAAAATTTTAATGGGATTAAAAATGGGTTTTCTACAGGTCTTAAGGTATTTTTGAGAATTTTCTCAAATTTTATAAAAGGGTATAAGTCTAGGAAAACAGCCCATACTTTTGTAAAGTATCGGCGAAACCGTAAAATGGATAGTAACTTTAATAACATTGATAAATGGTATAAGTCTAGTAACAACTACTTGTTTGACTTTGGCGTGAATTTTTATAAGCATTGAGTGTGTTTGCATTTGCGTGTGTTTAGTACAATAATGTACGCGGAGTATTGATTTGGTTTACGTACCTTGAATTTAGGTCAAGTGTTTGATTTTCCTGGGCATCCACGTCGTCGGTGACATTTCTCGTTACGTCTTCGCTAGAACCACTACTACTACGCAAGGTGAGTCTATAGCCTCGCTCTTTACTTATTTCAAATGATTTTACCCGCGAGGGGGATACATGCTATTTAAATGAAAATGAACATAAGTCTTGAATGATTGTTGGACCAGAATGTTGCCTTAGAAATTGTGTTGAGTACCTAGTTGCAAAAGACCCTAATTTCATGAACTATTAACTATTGTCTTGCCCTTGCGAAGGGGGAAATAGCCGCTTATACAAAGTGATAGTACTATGGGGTTGACTACCCTATCCGAGACGAGGGCTAGTACGTTGATACCCCCTACAGACGGATAATTTGTGATAAGAGATAAGGTATAATTGCAACTGATGCCTTATTAGGGGCCATGGTTTCATCTGAATCACGCCGGTAATTATTACGCGGGTGATTGAGTTAACGGTTTAGTGTCATGAGCTTAAACACAATTGTCATATCCTTGAATAATAAATTGTATGGCCACAATGTTATTGAATGATCATGATTGGTTTTTAACACTTATGTTCAACTGATGTTTTGATAAACCTATAGATTCGCTCAACCTTTGTGTTGACGATTTTAAGCATGTGTTTCAGGTAATCAAGGCTGATAGCAGTGGAGCATGCGAGGATGGAAGTTGTTGTGGCTTGGCGGTCTACTTGTTTTCCTCCCTTTTTGCACTTAAAACTCTTTTATATTATGTCATGAGAATGAAAATGTACTTTTTGGTTGAGATTCAGTGGGGACCTAAACGCAAACTCTGTTTTGTATTATCTTGGGATTTGGAAAACCGTAGATTTGTATAATTTAAAAATGTTTAAATTCATGTTTAAACTTTTATGTCTCTTGAGTCGTTTAATATAGCTTATGTGTGATGATAACTACGTAGCACCCAATTGTTGTAGTTCCGCTGCGCATAGCATTTGTGGGGGTGTTACAGATTGGTATCAGAGCCATAAGTTATAGAGAACTAGGTCATTTTGAAAAATCCTAAACTATAACTTTTGGTGTCGTAAGAAATTGTCCAAGCACACAACTATCCTGCATGGCTCCGGTAAGAATTCTTTAGCATTGCTTTATATTTTAGATGTATCCCTCAAAATTGATATGAATTCCCTAGTATTTATTAAGTAAATACTTTGATATATATTGAGATATATTATTGTGTACGTTGAGTACTTATCATCGTAATTTGCAAATTCTTGTAAGATTATCTTATATGTTGCATGTAATTGGCATAACGGGCTACATTGCATTACATGGCAACACCGCGTTGTAATCCTACGTGTATGTAGGAATGAATTTATGTATAAGTATGTATATAGTATGGTATTTAAAGGCATTGCACGCGAAGCAATGGTCCTTGGGTAATTATCGTACATTAAAATGCGGTTTTGCTGAGAATTCGGCCTTACCGCTAATTATCAATCTTGATAATTAATTTATTGTTCGGGTAACCGATTGTGAACCTCGTTTGATATCCTAGATACGTAAATGATGCTTCGTAACATATTGCATATTGACTAGATTGATCTCGATTGTCGTTATCGCACCGTGATGTGTCATTTTGGACATTTTCTTTTAAAACGTAATTTACTTACGTATTACTTTATTTCCTTTATTCCTAATGGGTTTGATATATTGGTTAGTGTAACTATAATATATACGAAGTATAATCAACGATGCGTACATCGTAGCGACGAATCACATGTGTGTGTTATAAAACGTGGTTGAGGCGTGTTGCCATTTAATCATTGTTTACTATTCTACTTGAATTTTAAGATGTGTTTTAAAATAGACTAGCGTTGTGATCAATCGCGATAACTTGGAATTTGGTTGGTTTTTGTGTTAATTTTGTGGAGTACGATTTCAAGACTCATCCGAGGCCGATAACAACATTTAGTTGACATACGTATTCTCGTTCCATTTATTTCATTTTGTTTTGTTGTTTCATTATTTTGAAGTTAATATTATACATGACGAGGTCCGGCATTTGTGTGAGTTAAGTAAGTATCGAATTTTGTTGACTGAATGGTTTAAACATAAAGTGTTTTACATATTTAATACTTGGCGGAGGAAACTTTTGGATGAAAATGACTTATGATGTGTTTTGTAACAAGTAAAAATAAGTGTAGAGAATAAATGGACAAGATGAAATTATTTTTCCTTCAACCTTGGTTGGTAAATCGTAATAAGTAATTTGTATTACTCGTAAAATCCTTGTTTTCATATATTAAAATTTGATACTAAAAGATTGTGATGGACTTGTTAAGAATTTGTTTAAATTAATTTGAGAAAGGAGTTTATAATAAAATTTACGATATGACTATTGAGTATATGTAACTTGGATTTAGTATGAATTAATTTTCGGGTCAATATAGTAAACTCTTGGCGTATCTTGTAATATAAAACATGAGTAGAAGAATTGGTCATGCATTTAGGAGATAAAAACTTTGTAAAATTTGTTTTATTTTAAACATAAGGTTATGTTTACGTATGCATTGGTGTAAACTAGAACACGTTACTTGTTGTATTGAATAAACTGGGTTAAAAATCGGAATGTACACTTTAAGTGAGAAGTTATAATGCTTGAAATGAATTATGAAATCTTGATGGAACGTCATTTGAAATAATTTGTTTGTCTAATTGTCGTCATAGAGAATCAATATGTGTAATTTGATGATGCTTGTTTAAAATCATTTGAAAAATCTTTCATTTTATTCCGCTGTGAGATGTGTTAATTTTAAAATTGTTTGATAACGAGCTAAAGATTAAAGGTTGAATTTCTAAGAGTTAATTGGACTAGTTTGAGTCATGTTGGATACGTGTATCTTGGTGATAATATGAGTCGTAATAACAGTAATGAGAAACTTTGAAAACTCTTACTATGTACGTTTTTGGTACTTAAGATATGAGCATTAATGATATTTTGACACAAGTATGGAGATTTTCAAACCTAATGATTTTATCAAATATGATGACCGAGTCACCGCCTTACTAATGTTAGTACTTTCCTCTTGAGATTGTAACTTTTCAGAAATTAAAACTTTGTAAGTTGAAAAATGAAAGGTGTAAATTCTTTAATGGTGTAACCCAAATTAAAAATGTGTGAATGCTCGCTTCTACAATGTGCAAGGTAACACAAATTATAATACGCTAATGGATTACCCAACAAACGAATATTTGTATTATTTTCTTAAGATGTATATATAATGTTTTGAGTCACGATGATTCGATCGTGCGACATCACTTCTTTGATTTTGTGAGTCTGTATCTAAACTTGAGTCGTCATGTGACTGTTCATTTTAACATTTATCATGATATGAAACCATTATTGTTATATTTATTTTAAAACTACTATTTCGCTAGTACTTGAAAATGAGGGTATGTCACCCGGTGTATTTTGTCATGTTCATGGACGCCGTAACTTTCTTCTTTCGGTTAATGGAACCTAAAATTCTGTATTTACTTGTATGATGCTATAAATCTTCATTAGAGTGATTGTTTATTTATATTTAACAAAAGCGAGGAGGCGTAGCCGCTTTACCAAATTGTAGAGGTGAAAGAACTCGATCTTCCTGGTGAAATTGTTTCTATTTAACCAAGTGATTATTCTTCTTTCCCCGTATACCCCTGGTGGAATGGGTGTGCAACTCGAGACGATGGAGATTATGATCGTTGTTTTATTTTTGAAGCTTGTGTTGATATTCATTTTTTTTTACCCCATGTATTCGTAGATCGTTGTTGTTATCCCGAGACTTTTGTCATATGTTTGAAGTACTTTCGTTTCTGATGTAGTTAATTTCAGTTGGCAATTATATTGCTCGATTACCTCGTTAGATCCCATTGATTTTTAATATTATTACTTGTTGTGCTTGCAATGATCTTTAATCATGAACCACCTTACCGTTATTTTGTGAATAGTCCATTGTGAAAAAAAAAAAAAAATAAGGTATGAGTGTGTCAAATGTTTTGGTGAACCAATTGCAAATGGTGTCGATTCCTTTATTTAATTATTTATTTATTTTCCTCACAAAAAGGCAAAGTAAACGTATGATTTCAAAATGGATGAAAAATGTTTGATGTGTTTCTTAAAACGATGATAGCAATATTTTCCCATTTCAAATTTCATTTCAGATGATTTAATTATTTTGAAGACTAGGTCGAAAACTTCCATAGTCGTGTTTGGTATGTAATAATAATGTTTGTGTCGTCACTCGATCCTCAATTATGCACAGCTTAGCTAACTATGCATAATTCGGGAAGAGTCCTGTTTGTTGGTTGTTGTTGCTTGATCCTCAAGTATGCATGATCTGGCTAATTATGCATAGTTTAGGAAGGGCACTATCGTGCCAAACAAATTGGTCATCTTGAAACTTGTAGTGTTTTGATAAATGTTTGGATGAGAACGTTTCTTTTTAAAATGGTGGATCATTTTTGCAAGTAGTCGTAATTTCTTTGATTCTTAAAGACAATTTTTGAATTTTCTTGTGTTCCTTGAAATCTTTTCTTTTGTTTGGCGTTGACTTAGTAAGTCACTGTGACTGAGTAATTTTGGAAATGTGTTGTGTGTAATGTGTGAAATTTATCGGAATCACGAGGGTGTTGATGAAATACCAAAGAGGCTCGTACCGACACTAAGAAGAAATTTTAAACAAGAATAGAAGACTGCCGAAGTAGAGGAACTCCGAGTTCGAATAACTCCGAGGGAAATAAAGAAGACTTCTCCTACATCAAACATATCGTACCTTATTTATTTTCTTTTCTCGTTCTTTTGGTATGTTTAATGTCACGCGATAAACTGTTGAAGTTTACCAACTATGCATCGATAGTTGGAAGACAATTCCATTGCCGTCTTCGTTTATTTAAGTAAGGAATCCTCTTTTCTTGACTCAACCATCCTTGATTATCAATGGTTAAACGATAGATAGCCATAGTTGATGTTTGTGTGGTAAACCACTGCTTTTTATGTATTTATGTGTTAAGAGATCTGGTCGAGTGATCGTAAGTTGTGAGAACTTGAGACGACATTGTCCAATGAAGTCCGATCATGGGGAACACGTGCCATGTAATATATTTCTTTTTATATTTAACTGTGAACGGTGATGCTTGTTGAGATTCTGACCACGTTTGGGACGGAAGTGAGATGGTGTTCTTGTAATATCTTTTGGGTATGGATCCGTGTGTGAGCACCCTACGATGACATATGTATGTATTTTATTTCTTTTTGGATATGCATCCATAGATGGCAAGCTCGTAAACCTTCTTTAACTTGCAATTTTCTTTTGACTGGACTCATCCGAGAAATATGTTGAATATTCTTATTTTATCATGGCTTGGCTGATTAGCAAGCATGAGTTAACTTGATTGAACTTATTTACTTGGCATGGGTTGGCTATTTCGCAAACATGTCGTGATACGACTTTATGTGCTTCATAGTGACTTTTGTGTTTGATTGGATTGTGACGTTTTCGAGAGAGTTATGTATACGTCGGATGATTACCGTATCGATGGATTCGTTTTTGATGAAATAGGTTTGTATGTACCTAATATTGCGACAAGGTGATTTTGTACGACTAGTAATAATTACTTCGTCTTTTATATTTTGAACGTTTTCCGATGGGGTTATGTGTGACCCGTGTGATTTTCTTTATGATTAATTGTTTTTATGAGACGATGAACCAAGTGAAAGGACGATTAGAAAGTTGGAAGACGTGCTCCGAGCGTATGTGTTTGATTTTGGTGGAAGTTGAGATCGTGGAAGGGCGTGATTCGTTTTGGAGAATAAGAAAGGTGGGTCCAAAGGTATGTTGGACCAGTTGCCTACTAGTTGGAACTGCTGGATGAACTCCGTGGAAATGACAATACTCTTCATGTGTCGAATTTGAAGGATTATGGGATGAAAAGGTAGATCACCAGTTGGATAGAATGAAGCATGAAAAAGTCAGTTGAATGGACTTGAAATGATTCGAGAGGCTACGGAAGAGATGGTGTAGATTAAGAATCACTTGCTAACCGCGAGAAGCTTTGAAAAGAGACGTGTTGATAACCGTAGGAAGAATTTGGGAAATTGAAGTGGAGATCATGGATCGAGATGGTAAGAGACTGAAGCAAGGTGTAATACCCATGGTGAAAATGTGATAGAACCCGAAACGTGAACCGGAGCTCAGAACAGAACATGAAGACCTCTTTAGGAAGAAGTACCTTTACCTTCCTAGTAGTACAAAATGCGAGTACAAGAACCGGAGAGCGTCGGGACGTCGCTCCCTTAAGGAGGGGAGAATGTAACACCCGTGAAAGTGCCGTAAGATGCTAAGTTATTGTCTCAAGAGTTGTTCAGTATGAGCTTCTCTCTTAAGTTGTAGCTCACTTGTGGATGTGATATCCCGAGCCCAACGTCATTTATTTAATCCTATTTTACGAATATTTTTGAAATTTCTAAGAATTTTTATCGTGGATATATTTGACGGTTTAAGTTGAAACCAACGTTTACGGTCGTAATTTAACGTCTGACGATTTAAGAAGAACCGATAACGACTACGATACCGACGGATGCCCAAAATTTACATTTTATTATCGATTGATCGATATTTGAGTTTTTCGAGATTTTATTTTTATTACGTGTTAAGTCGAGTCGGAACCAAGTGTATATTCGTTTTGTGTGCGTTTTAACCTTTGGAAAGTAATTTTGTGGAACCTCGACTCCCGCAAATTTTCAAAATCAACTAGTAAGTCATTTTATGCCATTAAGTAGTGTCGTTTATATATGAGGCCAAAAGAAAACCGAAAATGACCAAACAAGCCCCTCCCACTTTATTTTTTTTTATACACAAACACATAAACACACACACAAAAATCAAAACCCCCTCCCCCTCTCTTCTTGAAACCCACGGCCAAACATCACCCACCACCATCACCATCATTTTCTTGGGTTCTTGGACAAATTAAACAAAGACCCATCTCCCATATCATCTTGTAAGTGAATCCCACAAACAAAAACACACATGCATCCATTTAATTTTTCCAAAAATTTAAGGTTTTTCAAAAATACGTTTTGATTTAATTAAATCATGAATTTGTTTAATTGGTGTATTGATAATGTTTATTCATTCATAAAACGAATTGGGGGCTGATTATTTTGGGTGTTTTGGTCACCAAAACCCACGAAATTTTTGGGGTTTTGGGTGTGTTCAAGGTGTTTGATGAAATGTGTTGTGGGGTTGTGTTTAAAATGGTGTTTTTAGTGTTTATAAATTGTTTAATTACATTGCATGTATGATTTAGGTTTTGGGTTTTGATTAGGATTAGACTTTCATAGTGTTAAGGGCTGTTTGGATGATTGGGAATGATTATAAGTGGTTAGGATAGGTCTAGGTGATGTTTGGATGGATTGAAAACAAGTAGAAGGGTGATTTTGAATGAGTCGTTTTCAAACAGATTGTTTAGGGCTATTTTCGTGGTTTTAAATTTTGGTCCAGGTTGTGATTGTAGGATATAGTTGTAGTGGTCGTCGAGACGCTCGTTTCGGTATAAGATAGAGCTTTTAACTCCAAACGAGTCAAAAGTTATGTCATTTTGAAAATACGTGTACCGGGAGATGAGAATCAACACAATCCGAATTTGTGTTTGGTTTTGGGTCAAATCCCGGGGACCATAGATAGAGTTTGGTAAATGTTTGAAAGTTGATTTTTGGTCTCAAACCTGTGTATGTGAGTCTATTATTAGACTTAGGTGTCGTAGAGGTCAATGGTATATTTTAAATGGGTCAAATGAGTCTGACTTGGTGAAAGTGCAATTTCAGTCCGAAAAATGTAGGTTTAGTAATGTGTTGAGTAACGGATCGTAAAAGCGAAAACTTTTAATGGGATTAAAAATGGGTTTTCTACAGGTCTTAAGGTATTTTTGAGAATTTTCTCAAATTTTATAAAAGGGTATAAGTCTAGGAAAACAGCCCATACTTTTGTAAAGTATCGGCGAAACCGTAAAATGGATAGTAACTTTAATAACATTGATAAATGGTATAAGTCTAGTAACAACTACTTGTTTGACTTTGGCGTGAGTTTTCATAAGCATTGAGTGTGTTTGCATTTGCGTGTGTTTAGTACAATAATGTACGCGGAGTATTGATTTGGTTTACGTACCTTGAATTTAGGTCAAGTGTTTGATTTTCCCGGGCATCCACGTCGTCGGTGACATTTCTCGTTACGTCTTCGCTAGAACCACTACTACTACGCAAGGTGAGTCTATAGCCTCGCTCTTTACTTATTTCAAATGATTTTACCCGCGAGGGGGATACATGCTATTTAAATGAAAATGAACATAAGTCTTGAATGATTGTTGGACCCGAATGTTGCCTTAGAAATTGTGTTGAGTACCTAGTTGCAAAAAGACCCTATTTCATGAACTATTAACTATTGTCTTGCCCTTGCGAAGGGGGAAATAGCCGCTTATACAAAGTGATAGTACTATGGGGTTGACTACCCTATCCGAGACGAGGGCTAGTACGTTGATACCCCCTGCGGACGGATAATTTGTGATAAGAGATAAGGTATAATTGCAACTGATGCCTTATTAGGGGCCATGGTTTCATCTGAATTACGCCGGTAATTATTACGCGGGTGATTGAGTTAACGGTTTAGTGTCATGAGCTTAAACACAATTGTCATATCCTTGAATAATAAATTGTATGGCCACAATGTTATTGAATGATCATGATTGGTTTTTAACACTTATGTTCAACTGATGTTTTGATAAACCTATAGATTCGCTCAACCTTTGTGTTGACGATTTTAAGCATGTGTTTCAGGTAATCAAGGCTGATAGCAGTGGAGCATGCGAGGATGGAAGTTGTTGTGGTTTCGCGGTCTACTTGTTTTCCTCCCTTTTTGCACTTAAAACTCTTTTATATTATGTCATGAGAATGAAAATGTACTTTTTGGTTGAGATTCAGTGGGGACCTAAACACAAACTCTGTTTTGTATTATCTTGGGATTTGGAAAACCGTAGATTTGTATAATTTAAAAATGTTTAAATTCATGTTTAAACTTTTACGTCTCTTGAGTCGTTTAATATAGCTTATGTGTGATGATAACTACGTAGCACCCAATTGTTGTAGTTCCGCTGCGCATAGCATTTGTGGGGGTGTTACATTTATGAAGAAGATGACCTTTAATGCAAAGGACACTGCTGGATTTGACAAATCCAAGGTTGAGTGCTACAATTGTCATCGTATAGGGAACTTCATGAGGGAATGCAGATCTCCAAGAAGATCTGATTCTGGCAAACCCTCAAGCCAAATTGTTAAGGCTTAGGATCCTAAGGCCATGGTTGTAGTACAAGAAATTGATGGTACTGGATGGGATTGGAGCTATTTGGCTAAGGATGAGGAAGAGGATAAAGCTTTGGTTGCTGAGATAGAAGAAGAAGAGCATGTTGAATATGCTCTCATGGCACACTCCTCCTCTTCATCAGATAATGAGGTATACGATGATGCTTTTTGTAGTAAGGGTTGTCATTTAAATACTGAAAAACTTAACAAAGAGATTTTAAGATTGTTAAGTGATGTGAGTACTGAGAGATGCAAGTTGTCTAACTACCAAATTGCTCTCACTCAAATTGAAAAGACAGTTGAGGAGTAAAAGAAAATGGAATTTGATCTAAAAGATAAAATTAATATCTTAAAACATGATTTAGATGCTATTAATGATATTAGAAACATCATGGAAAGGGTCAATGCTGATATACAGGCTAAGTTAGATGAGGCCATCAAGAATAAGGATAATGTTGACCTTAAAATTCAGAGATTTGATAAGGCCTCACAAACCCTAGGAGAATGTGTTAATAAATAAAGGGATCCTAAGGACATGAATGGGATTGGGATGAAAGACTATACTGTGGTTCCACCACCAGCTGGGGAATTCTATGGTGTCCAAAGAAAGGACTTATCTTGGACTGGTTTACCAGAACTCCAAGAGGAGGAATTTATTCCTCCACCAAGAGTCATTACCCTAGTTGAAGAGTATAGACAAAAGTTGACTGACTTGAATGAATGGAAGAAAGCCAACCCTATCTTATTTGTTAAGGGTGGCTTGTTATGTGAAAGTCCAATTGAGTCAACCCCTATTAAGGTAACAAACCCAATCACTGGTAAGACTGTTGACCTTGGCTCAAACACTGTTAGAAAACCTAGCATCAAGTATGCAGAAATGTATAGGAATACTAGGTCACCTAAAAGCCAAGTTAGTAATGATGGAACATGATTCTTCTCTTCTAGACCTAGGGTTGTGTCTAGAAAAGCCTGTTACACTTGTGGTAGCTTTTCACATTTAGCATATAAGTGTGTCAATGCTCCCAAGGTCAACGCTGTTATAAAGTCAAACGTTGTCAGACCCAAAACCTTTGTGGAGCAAAGTCCACAAGTTGTTAGACCAGCCCCTTTCTTCACTAGAGGGTCTAACACTCATGGACAAAGACCATTTCAAAAGACCAATACTTAGTCTAATAGGAAATGGGTTTCTATAGCAAACCCTAGGTTCAACGCTAACAAGGGTAATTTTAGTGTTGACAAGACCAAATCCAACGCTGACAGAAACGTTGCCAGATCTAAATATTTGCAACCACAGGGTAAGGGGTCTAAAGCTTCTTCAAGCTTGACATGGAGACCTAAGAAAGATCAAAACCCTAATGATAATAGGATTTCTATGACCTGCAACAGATTTAATTACATTTCAAAGGTCATTACAAAACCTATTGGGGTTAACTGGGTATTTCATCCAAAGAGGGATAAACAAGGGGTTGTTATGAGAACTAAGTCTGTTCTTGTTGAACAACCAGATGAATCCAAGTCTGCTAAGGCTTGGGTTCCCAAAGAAAACTAATTTGTTTTCTTTATGTGCAGGGCATTCAAAAACAGGTCAATGATTATGGATATTGGGACAGTGGATGCTCTAGGCACATGACTGGGAAGGAAGATTATTGAACTAACTTCACTCCCATTAAGGATGGTGATAAGGTTTACTTTGGAGGCGGATATGGAACTATCACAAGCAAAGGAACTCTTCTCGCTAAGAACTTGTGTTTTGAGAACGTGTTTCTGGTAAAGGAACTTGATTACAATCTTTTTAGTGTATCACAAGTTTGTGATAACAAAAATAAAGTTCTGTTTACTGATACTGAATGCTTGGTGTTAAGCAAGGATTATAAAATCCCAGATGAGAAATATATTGACTATAGAACACCTAGACATAAAGACATCTATAATGTGAATCTTAATGGGATTAGGATGAATAATAATATGTCATGTTTTTATGCTAAAGCTTCAGTAGATGAGAGTAATCTATGGCACAGGAGACTAGGGCACATAAACTTTAAGAATATAAACAGGCTTGTGAGACTTGGCTTGGTTGATAGTTTGCCTGAAAAAAGGCTTTCCACAATGACCACTCTTGTGTTGCATGTCTTAAAGGCAAGCAGCACAAGGTCTCATTTAAGTCTAAACAGGTGCACTCTAGTTCTAGACCACTTCACTTACTGCATATGGACCTATTTGGTCCAACTAATATAGAGAGTTTGAATGGTAAATCATACTGCTTTGTCATCACAGATGACTTTTCTATGAAAAGTGACACTGCTGACACTTTAATTGACTTTATCACTCAGATAGAGAAGAAAACTGGTAATGAAGTTAAAATGCTTAGAAGTGAAAATGGTGGTGAGTTTAGAAACAAGCTTTTAGATGATTTTTGTACCAAGAAAGGGATTACTAGGCAGTTTAGTGTTGCCAGAACCCCACAGCAAAATGGGGTTGCTGAGAGAAAGAATAGAACCCTAATTGAAGCAGCCAGGACTATGTTGGCTGATGCTCACTTCCCCATAGCTTTTTGGGCTGAGGCCGTGAATACAGGTTGCTATGTTCAGAATAGAGCATTGGTCAACAAGACACATAACAAAACACCTTATGAATTACTTTGGGGAAGGAAACCTAATATTGGTTTTCTTAAACCTTTTGGCTGTCATGTAGTTGTACTTGATACTAGTGATGCCTTAGGTAAATTTAGTGCCAAAGGTGATGAAGGCTATTTCATGGGTTATTCAGTGCAAAGTAAGGGATATAGGGTTTACCTTAAGAAGGAAAAACGTATACTTGAAAGAGTACATGTTAGGTTTTTAGAGAGTAAACCTAGTGATCCTGAAAGTGGTCCAAATTGGTTGTTTGACTTGGAACCTCTATCTAGGACTTTAAATTATATGCCTGTTACTAATCCAGACATTGTGAAGGTAACTTCAAATGTTGTGGAAGAACAAGTTGTTGATGTTTCAGGTACACAGGTTAATGAAGAGGTTGGATCACAAGCAGACAAGTCATCTCCCATACAAGAGTATGTCACTATCCCCATATAGACAGATGCTTTTGCTGCTGCTGCTGCTGCTGGAAAGGACAATGGTGGTCCCCAAGTACCACCAGTTAACAACATGCATGGTCCTTCAGGCGCTGACAAAGGCAAATCTGGCGTTGACAGGACAAATTCAGGCGTTGATGGCTCAAACGTTGACAACAACATTTCAGGCGTTGATAACCCAAACGCGACAACCAAGGTTCAGGCGTTGACAACACTTTTGAGCATATTTTCTCTTCTAATTTTGAACAAGGTGAACCTTCTAATTTACATGAAGAGGTTCATCCTAATCTTGATGGAAGAGAGTCTGAAGAAGAAGATATTGGCAACTTGGAAAATGAGATTGAAGACAACAGACTTTTTGAAGGAGGAGTTCTCACTTCTACTATGAAGAATCATCCCCTATCACAAATTATTGGGGATGTTATGACTCCTGTTCAGACTAGAAGATCTCACCAGAATCTTGGTGGATTCATTGCCAATATACACAAGAAGGTTGATACCCCTCTTGTTCAAGCATGTTTGTATGCCTGTTTTCTGTAACAACAGGAACCCAAGAAGATCTTTGATGCTCTCAAAGAACCAATTTGGGTGGAAGCAATGTAGAATGAGATTCACCAATTTGCAATTCAGGATGTTTGGGAGCTGGTTGATTGTCCCAGATATGTCAGACCTATTGGGACAAGATGGGTTCTAAGGAACAAGAAAGATGAAAGAGGTATTGTGGTCAGAAACAAGGCACGTTTAGTGGCTCAGGGATATACACAAGAGGAAGGGATAGACTATGAAGAGGTCTTTGCACCAGTTGCAAGGATTGAAGCTATAAGGATATTTCTAGCCTATGATTCCTGCATGGGCTTCACTGTCTATCAAATGGATGTGAAGAGTGCCTTCCTCTATGGAACAATTGTTGAGGAGGTGTATGTGATGCAGCCTCATGGTTTTGAAGATCCAGAGAATCCAGACAAGGTGTATAGAGTCAAGAAGGCTATGTATGGACTTCATCAATCCCCAAGAGCATGGTATGGCACATTATCCACTTATTTGGTGGACAATGGATTCAAGAGGGGCACCATAGACCAGCCATTATTTACCAAGAAGGCTGGTAAGGATGTCTTGCTTGTTCAGGTTTATGTTGATGATATCATTTTTGGATCTACTAATCCAAAGATGAGTGAGGACTTTTCCAAGCTTATGACAGACAAATTCAAGATGAGTGCAATGGGGAGATGAACTTCTTTCTAGGGTTACAAGTTCAACAGAAAGAAGATGGTATCTTCATCTCTCAAGATAAGTATGTAGCAGAGATCTTGAAGAAGTTTGGCTTTTCTCCACATGAAAAGAGGGATACTACTCCTATGGATAGAGAACACCCTTGGGGAAAGATTGGAGATGGAAAAGATGTGGATGTCAGGCATTATAGATCAATGATTGGTTTATTGATGTATCTCACAACCTCTAGACCTGAAATCATGTTTGCTGTGTGTGCATGTGTACGCCATCAAGTGACTCCCAAAGAATGTCACCTTTATGCTGTCAAGAGAATCTTTAGGTACCTAAGATGTTATCCCAATCTTGGTTTGTGGTACCCAAAGGATTCACCATTGGAGCTTATTGCATATTCAGACAGTGACTATAGAGGTGATAAATTTGATAGAAAATCCACAACTGTTGGATGTCAGTTTCTTGGGATTAGGTTAATATCTTGGCAATGTAAGAAAAAAACAGTGGTGGCCAATTCTACAACTGAAGCAGAGTATGTTGCAGCAGCTGCTTGTTGTGGACAAGTCTTATGGATTCAGAACCAGCTGTTGGATTATGGGTATAATTTCATGCATACCAAGATATTTGTTGACAATAACATCACTTTATGCATTATTAAGAATCCTGTACATCATTCTAAAACTAAACACATAGAATATAGACACCATTTTATAAGAGATTGTTTTGAAAAGGGTTTAATACAACCAGATAGGGTTGACACAGAAGAAAATGTGTCAGATTTACTAACTAAACCTTTTGATGCTGGAAGGTTTCAATACTTGGTAACAAGTATTGGAATGATCAATCTCAATAATATGTGTTTTGGCGTCTTTTTGTAAAAATATGTACAGGATAATGCATTGTTATTGGTCTTTTTGTAACACCCCCAAATTTATACAACTCAATACAGCGGAAGACTAGTTGGTGTTACGGGATAGCACATTACTCACATCATAAACAACGCATAAAAATCACGTCGTTTATTAATAAAGCATTTCCATTCATAAATATCAAAGTTACATAGGTCCCAAGTCATTTTATTTAATACAGGTTTTACAAAATATTTGAATAGAAATTATAATTTAAGTGTGGGCTATGAATTCTTGTTGTCTTCCCGAGAATTACCTTCAAGTACCTGAGATAAAACATGTTAAAAGAAAAGGTCAGCGATAACGCCGAGTGAATTCATAGAGTTTAATAAGATCCATCAATATAATATCAGTATAAAATTATTACTGAAAATCATTTTTGTACAAATCATTTTAATAGGCCATAAAATAGCCAAAGTCATTTTATACAAATCTTCATCAAAATCATAATATAGGCGTTTGCCTTAAAAATCATTATACGAGCCAATGTCATAAAAACATCACACAATACGTCTTATGACGTTGTATGAAAATAAAAACCGTTATATGAATATGGTTATGAAA
Source organism: Glebionis coronaria (assembly GCA_025667525.1). Lineage (NCBI taxonomy): Eukaryota > Viridiplantae > Streptophyta > Magnoliopsida > Asterales > Asteraceae > Glebionis > Glebionis coronaria. The sequence continues at coordinate 111,228,282 of CM046874.1, read as the reverse complement.
ACCAAAACACGAACATAATATCAATAGTATGACCCCGTATTGCTAGTCAGGCAATACATCGTAATTCGGTGCGTCTAGTAGTATTTCGTTAGTTGGATTATTATAAGCCGCATGACATTGTTACCTTACTAAACCAAACAACGGGTAGCTAACCCGATACTCAATTTGCCCATCTAAATTAGCGTGTCGTCACAAACGTCACGCTATGGAAATCTTCTCATACATAAATTCGCTTACCAATCAATGTGGCACGACGGGGATCAACCGTCAAGGCACGAACTGGGGTGATCGCCCCCAAATAGTACTATTATATGCATAAGCGTCTACCAATCTCGGTAGTTCACAATTCATGCTAATGGGACTTTTAGTGACATAGCCTAACTTTAAAAATCCATTTGATTTCATCTATCGGGTCCTTTAATCATTTATCGGGTCATACAATCGGGTCATACAATCATTCTGGTCCAAATCAATAAACAAACAATCGGGACAAATGGTGTCCTATTTTATAAAATCTAACATGTTATCTCCCTCGCGGATTTATAAACCATTTATAAAAACATTTAAAAGAGTGCGAGGCTATGAACTCACGTTGATGTGGGAAGGCGGGTTATCGGCAATTCGGACGTACGGTACGTGCTTCAATCACGGAAACCTAGACAAATAATATTCGTCTTAGACTCATGTCCAATGACTTTATAAAAATAACAATTATGTATACATATGATGATTTTATATATATGATGATCAAGTGGGTTTACATATTCTCATTTACTCATTTTTGTGTTATGTGTCGATAACTTTTATACTAGTTTTCTCGTTTTACCTATTTACGTGTTTTAGGTCCAATAAGCCTATTATAAGTTTATTAACTTGTATTAATCCATTTCATACTTGTATTATCAGTATTTATACTTTACATGTTGGGCCCAAATGGGTTAAGCCCAATAAATAAGTTTATAGGTGTTTTAGTCCATTTTGTTGTTTTATTAGTCCAATAACGTTAATTTAGTCCGTTAACGTCCGTATGTTATATAGTTAGGTTTTATCGGTTTTTACTTGTTATATATGTTTCTATATCAGTATATGAGTTTTATAAAGTTCACATTAGACGGGTCCAACCGTCTAAGTTTTATTTAACAAAAACGTTAATTTTACGGTAATAGCCGAAAAGTCGTAAAAATCATGTTTATAGTTTTATAACTTATAAAACTTATCAAATTACCATTTTTATAAAATGTCCACTTATTTATCATTGTACATATTTATATAAATGTATTATATAATTTAGTGGGTTTTAGTTCACATTTTATACTATTTTTAGTTGAGTGCTTATATAATACTATTATACTTTAATTTCCAAAATATGATTTTTATTTTCATGTTCACCAAAACTGCCATATCTAGAGTTCTATATGGAGATAGAACTTCAAATTTTTATCACATAAACTACATGATATGTGCTCCATTTAACTCTTCTATAGCTACTGTTGAATCAGCCTCTAAGTAATTTCTAAAAATCGTCCAAAACAGTGAACTCAGATTGGTACTCTAAACTTGTTTTGATCATATCTCACTCATTACAATGATTCCATTGCATGGCCAACTCTCACATGTGTAAAAGACCCATAGCTTACTGTATATCAATTTATTCAAGTCATTTTACCAGTTTACCATATAATTCTTTACTGTTTTATACAGCCATCTAAATTAAGCAAGATTTTAACCTTGTTTCTTATAGTTTTTCATCTTTTTAAGCATGTTTATCAACACCAAATCCTCACACAATATTTTTAATCATCATTCATCATCATATACATATACATAAGTGAAAGAAATACAAGTTTACATAATCAAAAATAACAAGAGGATGAGGAGAACAATCTTTATACCACCATGATGATGTAGGTTGTAATCGAAACATGGATTTTGATGGAGAAACTTGTGATGCACCAAGACCATCTTCAAGACCACCATTCTTCATGAACACCTTGTGGAAATCAGCCCTAATGCTCCATAGAAACTCCTCCTTGGATGTTAAAACTTGCACCAATCTTCCTCTTTTTGAATGAAGATTAACATATGTTAATTATAACATATGTTTGTGGTTAAAATTTGGATCAAATGGGGTGTTTATGGGGAGTATGGGACGAAATCATAGAGAGAGTAGAGAGAAAATGTGGTTGTTTGCATGTATGGAAATAGGAGAATGGTTTTAGTTAGTGGTTTTTTATGTTGGCTTAGCTTACTTGGTAAGCTTTGGACAAGTGTAGCTACTTGTTGAAAACTTGCCACCAAATTGGTGTGGTGCAGCTTTGTAGCCGGTTTTGAGTGGGGATGGGACAAGTGTCCCACTTGTCTCATCCCCATTTATTTACGGGTACTCCTCGATTCTAGTTTCCTCGATTTGCGTGCCCTCGGGTCGTTTTACGAAAAACGTTTTTATAAATTAGGAATCAACGGCACAAAACGAATCTAATAAAAATTGTTTCATCAAAAACGGAGTTCGAAAACGTAAATACGTAATCCTAAGGTTTCCGGTTTAGTCGTAAAGGACGTTAAAATAAAATCGTAAGTCCTAATCTCTTCTCGTAAATTTGTGAGTTTATGAACCAACACAAATTTAAAACTCCAAAATAATATTCATGAACAAATTTATTTTTCTGAAATGTCGGACTGTCACCAAAGACGGTGTATGTAAACGTAAGCACGTAACGTTGAATCCTCCGGTTTAGACGTAGTCGATGCTACTTCAAGACGTAAATCAAAATTTCTTCCCAAAAATAAGTGAGTTCATAATATAACATTAAAATAATGTTTTCAAACAATATTTGAGAATAAAATATCAACCATAAATTGACGGATTGTCACAGCATTTACCCCTAAACAAGATCTTTGTCCTCAAAGATCATCTTACTACTCGCTTCTTATAGAGTTAAAGCCATGTGGGTATTTCCTCCACATTCGGTCTTTTCTCACAAGTGTAATCCATTACAATACGCGAGTTTCATCAAACATAACTATGGGAATAAGATCAGGCTTAATGTTGACTTACTTCCTCTATCCATGATGTTCACGGGTTTCTGATGAATGCAACTTTTCGCCGATCTAAACTTTACTAAGAAGAATTCAGATTTTCACTTGATAGATATTTATCAAGTTCGATTTACGAAACATAATTCACGCAGTCCTTGAAGTCCTAGGGTAGATCCAGCTTATATGCCTTTCAAACCAAACTTTTACATCATCTCAATGGTCCCATACAACGGGGACTTATATCCCATTATTTGTCAGATCATTAATTCATTTTTCCAAGGTTAAAATTTTTGGCATAACTTCGCTACCCATCTGGCACTTCAAGATCTACATTTCATATTCACATAACCTCTTGCCCACTATCGGCAGTCAATAATCAGATCCTAATTTCAACAATCATTTAAGGTCTCGCGGGTCGAGTATTTTTCAAGGATAGGTTCGCCATCATAGGAAACCTTAGACCTAAAAGACATGTCCAACTTACAATGGGTGTATGCCGGGTGTCTTCATCTCAACTCCTGCTTACAGATGCTCTAATATTTAGATCCTAACAAGATTCGATCTCAATCCTAATACGATGATTATCAATGATAATCCTTCCAAAGGAAAACGATTATACGGTTTATTACTAAAGGTCAATTATTCAAACATAGAACAGCGCTTATAGTATTTTGTATCGTTACTTTACCTCGTCCCTTCGATTGGGGTGGTACATAGTACTCTCATCAAGATTCGTTCTTAATGACTCTGAGCAATTCTCTAGAAATTCAATGCGAAGCGAGGATCTTGATAAAGATGTTCGATACAGGCACACTATGTTTACATATCTCCTTTGCAATTATCATTAACGGGAATGATATCAGCAGATTTGGTCAGTCTGTCGACGATGACCCAAATCGAATCAAATTCAGATGATGACCTTTGCAATAGCTAGACGTTTACTACTGTATGAGGCGATGTCTGCCTTCATAATTTGCCATCAGTACAACTTCTTCTGATAATGATACATTAAATCAGAAATGACAGGAATAGAATACTTATACTTACATGTTTCCAATATAACTATATCTCACAATCTCCATATTTAGACAACCACAAGTGGCCTTTAAAACATTCAACGCTATTGGTTTCTCAATTTTTAATGGTTCACATTAGCCGCGAATCCCTTTTTATTATCTATATTACCCTTTTTATAAGCATCGACTATATTTTAAATTGTTCGGAAATTCATTTTGCACATTCATTATTAAGAAATACATCGTAATTGGTTCTTTATCCTTTCCTGATGATATAATTATCATGTCCGTATTTATTCAAAATTTCTTTCTTTATTTATTTATTATTTTTTTTAAGTTCTAGTCTCGTCTCCACTATTATTTTTATCCGCTTTACTCAATCCGACGTCTAAAGCGTCGATGATTATTACAACTAATTAAATATTAAATATTCAATTTTTATGAAATGTAAACGTAAAGATTTTAAATTTCTTAGTTCGACCAATTATATAAAATGTTCAAAAATAAATTTGAATTTAATTAACAAGATTTTTGTTGATTTATCGAAAATATTTAATAAGATCCGTAAATGTTCGAGAAACCTTTGTTTATACTTTGGTCAAAGTTTTCTTAGTTTGAAAAGTAAAAATTATCATTTCAGATTTCAAGTCATGGTTTAAATGGTTTCCTCAATCCCTCTTAGGTTGTCTTGAGGTATACAAAAACATTTACCCCTAAACAGAAGTTTAGTTAAATGTTTTGGGTATAAGGGAATAATCTCTCAAAAGTTCTTTGATAAATATCTGTCAAAACATATTTCCATTTTTCTTTTTAGTAAAACTCAAAGTCTTAAATGACTTCTAATTTTTGAAGAGTTAATATATTCTATTCTCCATTAATCACACGATCAAATAATGTAAAGGTTTAAGTCTTTAATCACATGTTAAATATTTAAGGTACAGGTTTTTATCGTTCGACTAATTCAGGGAAATCTATAAATAATTATTAACTCATTCTTATTCTTATAAACAAATAAATGGTCCTTAATGATCATAAGCATGAATTTATCAAATTACAGCCTACACACGTGATTTACCAAATTTATGAATGCTACATGTGTATTAGTCAATCCAAACGACATCACGTGAAACTCATAATGTTTATCACAAGTACCGGATGTAGTGATTGGAATAGATAATCTTTTTTCGCGGACGCGAAGTTGATGATAACCATGCCATGGATCAAATCTTTAAAACATACGCTATAACCTGGTAAATGATCAAACAAATCTTCCATTTCGAGTTATGGATATCGTTTTCGATTGTCAATTTACTCAGTTCACAGTAATCTATATTTATAAGGAATGATAATACCATAGCTCTTCATGATGACGAGCTCGGTAGAATAAAATCTTTCTCCGACAACTCTCTCAGTTGTACGGTAATTCCTTTAATTTAGATGGTGCTGACTTACAGTGCACAAGCCACAGGTGCATCACCGGGAATACAATCAATACCAAATTCAACTTGCCTTAATGGCAAAAGTCTAGATAATTCACCAATAAATACCTCCTAAAGTTTCGGATAAAAGAAACATCTTTTAATAAATTCATATTAGGTTCTTTCTAGATTATAGTATCTATGACTAATTCTCAACCATTCATGGTATAATTTCAAGTCTAAATGCAGGATATGGTCATCCATCAAGAATTATTTAGATCACTTTTGATAATCAACATCTTATCTTTTAGGGAATTCTACTCGAGTTCCCATCAATTAAGACAATGTCCTCATGTCATAATCAATCAATCCATTCTACCGGCATTATCAACTATTCAGTTTCACTGCCGTCGATAAAATGTGAACTTCTCAAAAGACTAATGATAACTCATAATCCTTCGCAAATTCAAGGATATATGGAGACACAGCTATCATCTAAAGAGTAAGGTCAACGCATAGTCTATGCGAGAGAATTTCAAATCAGATACAAACGAAAACATTTAACGAATATGAATATATCCCATGTTTTCATAATTTGAGTACGCATTCGAAAGCTCCTCGGATCGTTAACCCAGGTCATTCAAATGAAATCAAATCAAAAGAAATGATAGGAACGTCGATACATCCAGTCGGGTATCAACACTCGGTAATCAGATACTTTTCCTAAGAATCTCACTACGGGAGAATTGGACAAGAAAGAATTGTCAATTGTTGATGCGTAAAATCTAGTTTTCCCAAAATTAACCTTTACTAGATTATAACACGGGCAGTGTACCCTTGTCAATTGTAAAATAGTATTAGCAAATATCGGGTTCGAACACAGGGACTATTTATAGTTGAAATATTAGTTAGTAAAAATGCGTAACGAGTAACAAATTGGTTTTAGTCTTAGTGAAGACTTGCTTATAAAAACAGTGAAAATATTCAAGATTTCAAATATGGATAAAAGATACGCTTGCTTGGACCGTGAATGACTATGCGTTATTCCTTAGGTATGAAAATATCGATAAACTTCTAATGTAAAATCCTAAGTTCCTTTCGAATACCGGATTTCTCCAATTACCTAACCATGCAACGATTCCTTTCGAATACCGTTAACACCTCAAGTAATAGTGCATAAAGTTTCAAGCTGATAAGTGAGAATTAATTTATAAGCTTCCTTTCGAATAGCTTACTAACTCCTAAACCGATTTCTCTTAATTTAGTAGCTAGCGTTTGTGTGAATATCTACTTATGAAAATTGTTGTTAATGACTCCTTTCGAATATCATTCACTTATAATCAACTAAAGACAGGCCGATTAATTCGTTCCTATTTTAGTAAAAATTACGGATTCCTTTCGAATACCCGTTTTTAGATTACCAAACAAGAGTATAAACAATTTTGACAAGATAATTAAGTTATTAACCCAAACGGATCCCCAATTAATCTCAACAAATCAATCGAATTTCCAACCCAAAATCTAACACATAAACATCACATAATCCAAGCAAACGTATAAAGAAATTAGCTACTCATGATTGTAACAAACACAATTGAATATGTAAAAGACATACTTTAATCTTGCTATTAAAATGATAGAAGATGAATACCAAATTGAAAAAGAGGTTCCAATGATCTTCCAAGTAACAAAGTAAAAACTTGAAGTAACAATTGTTCAATAGAAACTTAAGATGTTAATGAAATTATGTTAAAGCTTGATGATGATGATTCTTGAATTATATCTTCAAGAATGGATGTGTGTAATATGGATGTTGAGTGTATGATGATATGAATGGCTTTTCCTCTTGTTGTGTTCCTTAAATACTCCTCCTGGGACATCAAAAAACGTCTAGCAATAATGTCCCATGATGTCCACTAACTCTTTAGCTTTCCCCATAATGAGAAATAAAAACAGAGTTTGTAACTGCAAAAAGACCAGTTGCGGCGCAACTGAATGGTCTTGCGCCGCAATTGGTGATCCGAGAAACCATGATCTGTAGCAACTTCTGTTGCGCCGCAACAAGTATGTCCTGCGGCGCAACTCTTGATCCGAGGCTGAACTGATTTAGGTGTAAAACTTTTGCTTTGCCCCTTTTGGTCCCAAATCTTTACAGCAACATGAGCAGATTTGATGAGCCTTTACCAAGTAGCTGCTCGCTCTTGGGCTAGCCAGTCTTTCTGGTGGAATAAGCATCACCCTGGGAGACTAGAACCCAGCCCAACTCTTAGAACGTGAATCAATGGTGAGTGGGGGTACCCTGATGATTTTAGGCAAACCATCACAGCCGTCAACGGATTTGATATGTCTTTACCAGAAGCCGTACCCTTCTGGACTCGCCAATTCTTAGCAATGAAGCATCGGTGAATTGAACACCCTATAGCTTTAAGCAAGCTATTACAGCTATCAACGGATTTGATAAAATCTTTACCAAGAGCCGTACCCCCTTGGATTAGCCACTTTTCAGTCTAGGACCATGGCAAGTGAAAACCATCCAGTTTTGGGTAACCTGGCAACCATCAACGGATTTGATGTGTCACACCAAGAGCCGTACCCTCAAGGTGAATCAACTCTTTCTTGTCGGTAAGACATGGTGAGTTGAGAACCTACAAAACACACTTTACACAAAATATAAGCAATACGGGGTCTATCCATTACGTTTAGGACACAAAACATAACAAATATCGCTATGAAAAACTCGTATAAATGAGCGATATCAAACCCCCCATACTTAAGCATTTGCTTGTCCCTAAGCAAATCCGACTCAAACCGTAATGTTTTTTTTTTTTTTTTTTTTTTTTTTTTTTTTTTTTTTTTTTGAAAGACTCTAAATGACTCAAATGGGACTAAAATAAACGTTATAGGGGACAAAACTAACTAATTTCCCGACTCACCCCCCCATACTTGACTAACACATTGTCCCTAATGTGTTCCATCAAAAGAAAATCTAAATAAAAGGGAAATTAAAATAAAATTAGAAAAATAAAAGGGAAAAGAAAATAACACCGTGCGAGTTCCGATTGATGAGGTCTGAATTCCGAGTCTACTCCGCACGTGCTGAACTTAATGCCAGTCTTAAACACAACTGAAAAAGAAAAAGTACAACAACAATCAAAAAAAAAAACCCCACAAACGGCTTCAACTTCTTCACTCATCATCCGTAGGTGGTGGTTGGTACCACATGGGAGGTGGGTTGTATTCAGTCCACCCACTTGCTGCCTCGGAATTCTGCACATGATACTGGGAAGTGGCCATATAATCCCACATGGGCTGGTATCGCTGCATGTGGTACTGCGTGTAATCCCCAAACTGGTGCAAATCTGAGCGGGTCCTCTCGACCTCTGTTCTGAGCTGATGAACCTCCGTATATGTCTCATCCATTCGGTGCCCAATCCTATACAATTCCTGCATCATAGGATTAAAATCAAACTGCCCAGGTTGTGGGGGAACTGCTCCCGCTGCGTTTGCATTACCCGCTTCTTCCTCATACTCTTCCTCAGCATCGTCACCCTCCTCCTCTTGCACATGACCAACATACACTCGGTTTGCGGTTACAATATTTGCTCGTTGCAAATCATTCATTGTAAACGTCTTCCATCCCACCGGTGTACCGCACCTTTGAATCCCCGCCTGATTTAGAATACCCAAATTCCTTGCAATCCTCGTAATAAAGTGGCCACAAACCATAGGCCCTACAGCTTGTCGTCCTGACCCTTTATCGCTCATATACTCAACCAATGCCCACGGGGCATTCACAAACTGATTCGGGTCCCTCTTTGCGAAGAAAAACAAAAGCCACAAATCATCAAGATACACCTTGTCCTGATGCTGAAATCGGTGCAAGAATGAATTAGAGATACCTTTTTCAATCACTCTAAGTATCGGATCCGTCAGATTGTTTGCTTTGTTGGTGCGTGCGTGAGGCCTATGTCCGGACAAATCAAACCATACCTCATCTTTCCTACCCCGAATTTCATTCCAGTCCCAACTTCCCTCACAAATATACTTTGGCATATTGGATTTATCCAAATATTCAGCTTCCGTGAATAAACCCGCCAAATACCCAAACTGTGGTAGGGTGACCTCATGAGCTTGCCCCCCTAACCGAAACTGAATTATCTCGGCACCATAAACTTCATGACTATGATCCGGAACCGGGTCAACTGTCAAAGTAGAGTAAAATTCGAGACAGAGTTCTCGATAAATTTTCTCCCGGACACTAAATGCTCTCCTCCAAACGTCCACCTCAAAAGGTGGCGCCCCTGCCCTGCTTATAAACTGAGTAGTCAAAAGCGGATTCAACTCAGCAGTTATTCCCAAGTTATCTAGCATACCCCAATCTAAGAACTTCGGGGGATGAACCGTTTTATTCTGAAGCAAGGCCAAATTGTTATTAAACCGGATCTTTTCATCAGCTGTGCATCCCGGCCATTTTAGCCAAGGGTGCACTTCTTGTCTCATGAGCATGGATTCAGCGGATGGAACCGATGAGTGGGTCACTCGAGGTGCTCTGGATGATTCTCCCATCTCTGGCTCCTCAACAGCTTGACGTTTGCCCTACAAAAACAAACAACAACAACAACGAAACAAAACTACATTGTTAGAATCCTATAAACCTGTCTCGGGCTCTCTCTTGCGCCGCAACTATTCCCTCTTGCGGCGCAACTGGGTGTTTTCTGGGCAAAAAACTGCAGCAACAAGGAACCCCAAAAAAAAAAACCAAATCTAAACCTAAAAATCCTAACACTAAACGATATTAGGCCTAATTAACTTATGTTACTAATTAACTAATCTTAATACTAAAGAACCCTAATTAAAAACTTTCCCCCAAATTAATTGTACATCAAGAACCCTAATTAAAACTAAAATTAAGAATTTAAAAGGAATATACAACATACCGATCTCCTCATGAATGAATTGATTGATTTTTCAGAAAAGATTTGATGAAATTTCGAAGATGGAGATTAGTGTGTGTTTTTGTGTGTTTGTTGCGGTGCTAAGATTGTGTGAGAGAAATAATATGTGTGAGGGTTTTTTAAAAGATAAGAAACTGATGTTTATCCCCACATGAACGTCTTGCGGCGCAAGAAAACTAGTTGCGGCGCAACTGTATACACGACAGAGGAGTTGCGGCGCAAGACAGAGGAGTTGCGGCGCAACTCTTAGTCCGAGATGTTTTCCTTCTAATTGACTTAAACACTAATACTAAAACATACTATAAAAAAAAACTCCTAAGTTACTAAAATAACTAAAGTAAAAATAATCAAAATAAGAGAAGTTAAAAGAGAAATGATACAACAAACCGGGGTTTAATCCGGAAATGCTCGTTTTTTTTTTTCTCGAGTCATGAGCTTGACTCCTCGTTGTGCCGAGAATCTAGAACGGGTAAAACCCATCCTCCATCGTCATACCGTTCTCCTCATCTTCCTCATGATATAGCTTGACTCTTTGACCATTAACAATAAATGATCCGCCCTCATCCGTTTCTAACTCCACATATCCACTCGAAAAGACCCGTCTCACCAAATACGGACCCGTCCACTTTGATCTCAACTTAGGTGCTTTAAATTTGTACTTCGATTGAAACAAAAGCACCTTGTCCCCTTCCTTAAACTCTTTCCGCCTAATTTTCAAATCATGGACCATCTTAGTTCTTGCCTTATAAAGAGCGGAATTCTCGTATGCGTTCCATCTCAACTCGTCTAGCTCATGGAGTTGTAAAAATCTAGTTTCGCCACTAGCTAGTAAATCCATGCTACATTCTTTAAGCGCCCAATATGCCTTATGCTCTATCTCCATGGGTAAATGACACGTTTTCCCATATAGCATCTTGAACGGGGTGGTCCCAATCGGAGTTTTGTAAGCTGTCCTAAATGCCCATAATGCTTCATCCAATTTCTTTGACCATAAGGACGGATTATTGTTGACCGTCTTTTCCAAAATCCGTTTAATCGCCCGATTGGTATTTTCGACTTGCCCACTTGTTTGAGGGTGGTAGGAAGTCGAAAACCGGTGTTGTACCCCATATCTTTTCAAAACTTTCTCCATTTGGGCGTTTGCAAAATGGGTTCCCCGATCACTTATCAAAGCTTTTGGCATGCCAAACCTACAAAACAAGCTTCGCAAAAATTCAATAACAACGTTAGCATTATTAGTAGGTAGTGCCTTTGCCTCGACCCATTTTGATACATAATCCACCGCCACCAAGATGTAGACATTTTTGTTTGACGGTTTAAACGGCCCCATGAAATCAATTCCCCAAATATCAAACACTTCGCACACTTGTATACTTTGTTGCGGCATCTCGTCTCGTTTTGTAACCGTTCCTTGCCTTTGACACGAATCACATGTCCTCACTAAGGTGCGTGCTTCCTGAAAAATAGTAGGCCAATAGAAACCTGCATCAAACACCTTCTTTCCCGTCACGGTTGGACCATAATGTCCTCCCGTTGGACCATGGTGACATTCATCGAGAATTCGCCTTGTGTCGGCTCCAGAAACACACCTTCTCACCATTCCATCGGCACACATTCTAAATAGAAACGGCTCCTCCCAAAAGTAATACTTGGCATCCGAGTATAGCTTTTTCCGTTGTTGATAAGTAAGCAATCTACTAACGACTCCACCCGCTAAATAATTGGCTATGTCGGCGTACCAAGGACCTCGTTCACCAACTGCTTTTCCAACAAATGCCAATCTTTCATCCGGAAAGGTGTCTCGAATATCCCCTTCATTCAAAGCTCCAAGACTCGGATTCTCCAAACGGCTCAAATGATCCGCAGCCACATTTTCTCTACCCCGCTTATCTTGGATCTCCACATCAAATTCTTGCAAAAGTAAGATCCACCTAATCAATCTCGGCTTCGCATCTAACTTTGAAAACAGAAACTTCAAGGCCGAGTGATCCGTGAACACTACCGTTTTACTCAATACCAAATAAGACCGAAATTTATCGAACGCGAACACAACAGCTAGTAATTCCTTCTCGGTAGTGGTATAATTTTGCTGAGCTTCGTTCAATGTCTTGCTTGCAAAATAAATCGGCCTAAAATGTTTCTCAATCCTTTGACCCAATACCGCCCCTACCGCAAAATTGCTCGCGTCACACATCAACTCAAAAGGTAAATCCCAATTTGGCGAGATTAGAATGGGTGTGTTCGTTAATCTTTCCTTCAACAATTCAAATGCCTTCATACAATCCTCCGAAAATTCGAACTTTGTATCCTTCTCTAACAAACGAGTCATCGGCCTAGTTATCTTTGAAAAATCCTTAATAAACCGCCTATAAAACCCCGCGTGTCCTAGAAAGCTTCTAACTGATTTCTCGTTCGTTGGAGGTGGTAACTTTGCTATAACTTCAATCTTTGCTCTATCAACCTCAATTCCCGCCTTAGAAATTTTGTGCCCCAACACTATTCCTTCCTTCACCATGAAATGGCATTTTTCCCAATTAAGCACCAAATTTGTTTCTTCACACCGTGCTAGCATCTTATCTAAACTTTCTAAACAACCATCAAATGAACTCCCATAAACCGAAAAATCGTCCATAAAAACCTCCATGGAATTCTCAATCATATTCTGAAAAATCGCCATCATACACCTCTGAAATGTTCCCGGTGCATTACATAACCCAAATGGCATCCGTCTATAAGCAAAGGTGCCGAAAGGACAAGTAAATGTTGTTTTCTCTTGGTCCTCGGGGTCAATTGGAATTTGAAAATAACCCGAGAAACCATCAAGGAAACAATAAAACTCGTTCCCCGCCAACCTTTCTATCATTTGATCCGTAAATGGCAATGGAAAATGATCCTTTCGAGTCGCCTCATTTAACTTCCTATAATCGATACAAACCCTCCAGCCCGTCACTGTTCTTGTCGGTACCAATTCATTCTTTTCGTTCAACACCACAGTCATTCCACCTTTCTTGGGCACACAATGTACCGGACTAACCCAGGGGCTATCCGCTATCGGGTAAATTATACCTGCATCCAAAAGTTTAACAATTTCCTTCTTGACCACATCCTGCATATTCGGGTTAAGTCTCCGTTGTCTTTGGACAACAGGTTTTACATCATCTAAAAAGTTAATTTTATGTTTACAAAAATCAGAACTTATACCCAGAATATCAGAAATACGCCAAGCGAAAGCCTTTTTATGGCTTTTAAGGACCGTTAGTAATTTAATCTTTTCGTCTTCCAAAAGTGAAGACGAAATAATAATTGGGAGACTAGAATTACCATCTAAGAATGCATACTCGAGATGTGCTGGCAATTGCTTAAGTTCCAAATCCTTCGGAGGATCCTCAATAGAAGTCTTGATCCTCTCCCCGTCGTTAACCACCAACTCCTTCACTTCATCCGAGCTTCCCTCTTCATTCGCCTCTTCTTTAACAATGGAATTCAGCCTTTCCATTTCCGCCTCTGCTTCCAAAATGCCTTCCCAATCAAGGTCATAAGCTGCTTCATCTAGAACATCTATTCTAAAACAAGATTCATCTGTAGAATATGAATGTTTCATTGCTTGCTTCAAAGAAAATGTTGCCCTTTCATTACCCAAACCTAAAGAAATTTCGGTATCCCGAACCCGTATGATAGCATCCGCGGTGTTTAAAAATGGTCTACCCAAAATGAGAGGAACTTTTTCATCCTCCTCCATTTCAAGAATAACAAAATCCACGGGATATAAAAATTCTCCGACCCGTATGAGCATATTTTCGGCAATACCCAATGGATATTGATAAGATCGATCGGCCAATCTTATACTCATACGTGTTGGGGTTAAAACACTTGAAGACAATTTAGTGTAAATAGAGTAGGGCATTAAGTTAATGCTTGCCCCTAAATCCGCTAATGCACTAAAAGTAAGTTTATCATTAAAAGTGCAAGTTAAGAGAAAACTTCCGGGATCTTCAAGTTTCGGTGGAATAGATCTCTTCACAATTGCTGAACATTCGGCATTTAAGAACGCGGTGGTTTTCTCCATGTAATCACCTTTCCCACTCACAAGTTCCTTCATGAACTTTGCATAATTTGGCATACCCGCAATAAGATCAACTAAAGGAACATTAATCTTAACAGTCTTCATTAACTCGATGAATTTCCCGTATTGTTCCTTTTTCTTTTCTTTTCGAAGTCTATGCGGATATGGGATATGTGGCTTATATGGCCCTTTTTGTTCGATTTCCGGCTCTTTTCCTTTATTATCACCCTTTGGTTCCTTCCCAGGTCTCGACTCCATTTCTATCTCTTCCTCGTCGTCCGAATCACTATCTATGGGTTCCTGGCTCATTTTGAAATCTCGGACCACTAGTTGCGGCGCAACTCCATCCTCTTGCGGCGCAAGTGGTTGGTCATTGACAATTGGGTTTCCTTCGGATGACGAGTTGCGGCGCAAGTCCCTACTACTGCGGCGCAACTTGTCTGTTTCAGCTGTTTTTCCTGTTTTGTCTTTATTTAGCACCAATTCTCGGTTCCCCCCATACTTAGGTCCAGACCTAGTCTCCACAACGTTCACATGCTCATCACGATTATTTGGTGGTACATACTTCGACCCTTGGTTCGATGATCCTCCGGTGTTGTTTTGATTTTGCCTCGGATTTGGTTGGGTTGAACTTGGCATTTGACCCGTTGGTCGGTTCGAGAACTTTTCACTTAATCTTTCAAATTTTCGCTCCAAGTCTTGCATGTTAGCTTGGGTGTTCCGTTGGTTTTGCTCCCATTTTGCGGTGAATCCTTTCATGGAGTTAGCCATAATATCATTTGTAGCCTTTTGAGAGTAGACAAAATCTTTCATCATTTCCTCAAAATTCTGTTCGGTGTCCTCCTTTTGTTTCGAGTGGTTGGGTTGAAATCTTGCCTCATTTCTGTTTCCCTGATTCTTATTTCCATACCCACTATTTCCCCGGTTTTGATACCCATAGTTGGCATAGTTAGCCTCCTCAGATTTCGGCTCACAATCATCCGTGTAGTGAGGTCCCCCGCATTTCCCGCAACCGTTTTTCACTAAGTGTACATCTTTCTCCAAACGATCCATTCGGCTTTTCATTTCCTTACCCAAGGCTTTAATCTCGTTCACCACTTCTTTGTTGCTACCACTACTACCTCCTTCTTCAACTTGGTTTACCGTTCCTCTGGTTCTCCTATTCCTATTAATCCGATCCCTAGCAATATGAGCTTGAACTTGATCTTCCATCATTCGGTGAGCCTCGTTTGGTGACTTGTATAAGAAACTGCCACCACCCGCCAAATCCAAGTCATGTTGAGAACGACTATCCAAACCGTAGTAGAAGATATCAATAACTTCATCCTTATCTAAATCGTGCCCATGGCAGTTCCTTAACAATTCCTTAAGCCTAATCCAAGCACTTGTTATGGTCTCGTTGTCCCATTGTTGAAAAGAGCGGATTTGGTTCAATAGCTTCCTGCGCAAGATGGGTGGAAAAAATCTTGTTACAAAAAGCTCCCTCATTTCTTCCCAAGTTGCAATCGTACCCGGCTCTAATTCATTAAACCATGTTTTCGCCTCTCCCGTGAGAGACGATGGAAACAAACTTAGCATAACGCTTTCCTCGTGACCTGCTCCATATCGAAACATTCTACATGTCTCCATGAAACTCGCCACATGCTTGTGCGGGTCGGACTTGAAATGTCCGTCAAAAGTACTATCTTGAATCATCTTTAAGTGATGCCCTTTAACGGAAAAGTCATCCCCCAAATCCGGTGCCACAATAGCCGATCCATTCGTCTGTGGTACTATCCTATTCCTATCGATCATAGGTATGTCAAAAGGATTGGGTGGGTTGTCTAGTCTAATATCATCGTCTTCGTGGTCTGTCATTTCTTCTTCAAAAACTGGTTCAACTTCCTCCTCGGAGGATATGCTTTCACTATAAACTACCGAAGCGGCTGCTCCTAAACCCCGTTTCCTCAAAAGTTTTTCCGGATCCGAAAGAGGACTTTGCACTTGTTTCCCTTGGGATCTTGTGTACATACACAATCAATAATCCTGAAAATCACAACACAAACAAAAATACCCGTGAAAAATATTCAAACAAGTAATCAAACAATAAACTAAAAACTTCAACTAAATCAAGTTCCCCGGCAGCGGCGCCAAAAACTTGATGCGTAAAATCTAGTTTTCCCAAAATTAACCTTTACTAGATTATAACACGGGCAGTGTACCCTTGTCAATTGTAAAATAGTATTAGCAAATATCGGGTTCGAACACAGGGACTATTTATAGTTGAAATATTAGTTAGTAAAAATGCGTAACGAGTAACAAATTGGTTTTAGTCTTAGTGAAGACTTGCTTATAAAAACAGTGAAAATATTCAAGATTTCAAATATGGATAAAAGATACGCTTGCTTGGACCGTGAATGACTATGCGTTATTCCTTAGGTATGAAAATATCGATAAACTTCTAATGTAAAATCCTAAGTTCCTTTCGAATACCGGATTTCTCCAATTACCTAACCATGCAACGATTCCTTTCGAATACCGTTAACACCTCAAGTAATAGTGCATAAAGTTTCAAGCTGATAAGTGAGAATTAATTTATAAGCTTCCTTTCGAATAGCTTACTAACTCCTAAACCGATTTCTCTTAATTTAGTAGCTAGCGTTTGTGTGAATATCTACTTATGAAAATTGTTGTTAATGACTCCTTTCGAATATCATTCACTTATAATCAACTAAAGACAGGCCGATTAATTCGTTCCTATTTTAGTAAAAATTACGGATTCCTTTCGAATACCCGTTTTTAGATTACCAAACAAGAGTATAAACAATTTTGACAAGATAATTAAGTTATTAACCCAAACGGATCCCCAATTAATCTCAACAAATCAATCGAATTTCCAACCCAAAATCTAACACATAAACATCACATAATCCAAGCAAACGTATAAAGAAATTAGCTACTCATGATTGTAACAAACACAATTGAATATGTAAAAGACATACTTTAATCTTGCTATTAAAATGATAGAAGATGAATACCAAATTGAAAAAGAGGTTCCAATGATCTTCCAAGTAACAAAGTAAAAACTTGAAGTAACAATTGTTCAATAGAAACTTAAGATGTTAATGAAATTATGTTAAAGCTTGATGATGATGATTCTTGAATTATATCTTCAAGAATGGATGTGTGTAATATGGATGTTGAGTGTATGATGATATGAATGGCTTTTCCTCTTGTTGTGTTCCTTAAATACTCCTCCTGGGACATCAAAAAACGTCTAGCAATAATGTCCCATGATGTCCACTAACTCTTTAGCTTTCCCCATAATGAGAAATAAAAACAGAGTTTGTAACTGCAAAAAGACCAGTTGCGGCGCAACTGAATGGTCTTGCGCCGCAATTGGTGATCCGAGAAACCATGATCTGTAGCAACTTCTGTTGCGCCGCAACAAGTATGTCCTGCGGCGCAACTCTTGATCCGAGGCTGAACTGATTTAGGTGTAAAACTTTTGCTTTGCCCCTTTTGGTCCCAAATCTTTACAGCAACATGAGCAGATTTGATGAGCCTTTACCAAGTAGCTGCTCGCTCTTGGGCTAGCCAGTCTTTCTGGTGGAATAAGCATCACCCTGGGAGACTAGAACCCAGCCCAACTCTTAGAACGTGAATCAATGGTGAGTGGGGGTACCCTGATGATTTTAGGCAAACCATCACAGCCGTCAACGGATTTGATATGTCTTTACCAGAAGCCGTACCCTTCTGGACTCGCCAATTCTTAGCAATGAAGCATCGGTGAATTGAACACCCTATAGCTTTAAGCAAGCTATTACAGCTATCAACGGATTTGATAAAATCTTTACCAAGAGCCGTACCCCCTTGGATTAGCCACTTTTCAGTCTAGGACCATGGCAAGTGAAAACCATCCAGTTTTGGGTAACCTGGCAACCATCAACGGATTTGATGTGTCACACCAAGAGCCGTACCCTCAAGGTGAATCAACTCTTTCTTGTCGGTAAGACATGGTGAGTTGAGAACCTACAAAACACACTTTACACAAAATATAAGCAATACGGGGTCTATCCATTACGTTTAGGACACAAAACATAACAAATATCGCTATGAAAAACTCGTATAAATGAGCGATATCAATTGTCAAATAAGACAATTTCCACAGATGATTAAATTCGACTTAGAAGAATAGATGCAACAGGCACATATGTAGGTGTCCCTAACACTATGTCCCTATTTTTCACTTCTTGCAGATCTCATAAAATTTAATCTTTCACAATCTTCAAAGAAAATGTAGTGTTTGTTCATTAGTTATATGGTGACTACTAATCAGCCTTGCATGGTCCATTCCAAATTGTATGTAGGCGCGCAACTATATACAATTTCAAGATTAACGATGCAATACTCAGTTCGTCAAAATTTTATCATCATGTTTATAATAAAAATATTTTCATGCTTAATTCTTAAATAAGAATCAAAATTAAATTTACAAAGATTTTCTTTGTTATGAAAACAATTAAGTTTTCCAAGGTCTTTTATAAACAACATCATTTTGATAACGATTACTTACAAGTCTCACTTTTTATAATCCTTACAGTGATGACAATTAAATTTTCTCAAAGGATACTGTTTTAACTTTATAAAAATAATGTGTGATCTGCAAAAGAGTGATGAAGAGTTGTTCACCAAGATCTTAACTACAATATGATAGGAAATGAGCTTTAGCCAAATAATCATGAGGTTCATGACCTCGATGGCACTCACGAAGAATGATTCACAACGTAACTTAAATCAAGATGAGTACTTGTTCAATGGTTGCATCACTAATGCGAACATTAGGATGAAGCAATAAAAGACAGATAACATCGATACATGTAGAATTTAGCAATCAAAGGTAGTCTTTTCATTAATCACAAATAAGTCAAAATTGTACCGTAACACATTACGTGTCACTATGTCATACAATTCTCAGAACTCATCCTACCAACTGATGTCACAGTTAAGTTAGGGATTATTTTTAAAAGATACCACAGTGAATACTAATCTACAAGAGTCATTAGGTGTTCCACATGTCCCAGAAGATCCATCGGTCTCAATTCAGAAGAAGATTTCTTCAATTTATTTCTTGGACACTAGGCATCCTCATTAGTGGACAATGGCCTAGGAACAACACTTAACACGAATCAACAATCAATTAAAACCTTATAATTCAATCACAGAACTTAACGACTTCCTCTTAACAATCTCATATTCCATATAGGTTAAGTTTTACTTTATTCAAGTTTCAATCAACTTATACTCAATGCGATATCCTACTTCATTCTCCAATACTTTCAACCTTATTCTTAGGCCTTAATAGGGCAATAAAAGCTCGATATTAACAACACTTAATTTCCAATCCTATAGCTCTTACAACAACAATTATCAAATGAGTCACTAGTATGAGATGACTCGATCAATCAATTAGACTTATCGGAAAGGTACTAGTGGCATGTGGCTTTTGGGTAATGATTCCAATGACAGCCTCAAGTGCAACATTCACCCTTTCGATTTCAAATTTAAGAATTGGATGACAACGAATCAGATGACATCTTTCTAGGTGGTAATGTTTTGTCAAACTCCACTCCATAAGGAAAGATCGTCATGACATCGATATCAGATTTAATCTCGCCAATTCTTTTTCAATATCACAATCAACTAATATCTACATTTCTACGAATATCAACCATTTGTTGGGATCATAGATATCCACAACTTGGTTTAGATCTAGGATAGCTAGAATTCCTACGAGAATAGCTTTGATTAATTTACTAGGGGATTTAGGGTTTCTTGTGACAATCTACGTCGTATAAATACCTCCTATAAATATCAAAATAATCATCAAAAAAATAATCATGTAATCAAATTACATCATATATATATATATATATATATATATATATATATATATATATATATATATATATATATATATATATATATATATATATATATATATATATAATCTAAGTTATATATATTAAAATAACACTTCTCAGTCTGGCCTTGTCGGTAACTCGGGAATTCTTCGGTACCGTTATAGTCAAAAGATTTTTAGACATTTTTAGAAAAATGTTTATAGTTAAAACATTTTGAAATGTTTTATTCAAAACCTTGGTTTTAAAAATCTTTCGTTCTCTATAACGAGAGCTCTGGTACCAAACTGTAACACCCCCAAATTTATACAACTCAATACAGCGGAAGACTAGTTGGTGTTACGGGATAGCACATTACTCACATCATAGACAACGCATAAAAATCGCGTCGTTTATTAATAAAGCATTTCCATTCATAAATATCAAAGTTACATAGGTCCCAAGTCATTGTATTTAATACAGGTTTTACAAAACATTTGAATGGAAATTATAATTTAAGTGCGGGCCATGAATTCTTGTTGTCTTCCCGAAAATTACCTTCAAGTACCTGAGATAAAACATGTTAAAAGAAAAGGTCAGCGATAACGCCGAGTGAATTCATAGAGTTTAATAAGATCCATCAATATAATATCAGTATAAAATTATTACTGAAAATCATTTTTGTACAAATCATTTTAATAGGCCATAAAATAGCCAAAGTCATTTTATACAAATCTTCATCAAAATCATAATATAGGCGTTTGCCTTAAAAATCATTATACGAGCCAATGTCGTAAAAACATCACACAATACGTCTTATGACGTTGTATGAAAATAAAAACCGTTATATGAATATGGTTATGAAAACCAAAACACGAACATAATATCAATAGTATGACCCCGTATTGCTAGTCAGGCAATACATCGTAATTCGGTGCGTCTAGTAGTATTTCGTTAGTTGGATTATTATAAGCCGCATGACATTGTTACCTTACTAAACCAAACAACGGGTAGCTAACCCGATACTCAATTTGCCCATCTAAATTAGCGTGTCGTCACAAAGGTCACGCTATGGATATCTTCTCATACATAAATTCGCTTACCAATCAATGTGGCACGACGGGGATCAACCGTCAAGGCGCGAACTGGGGTGATCGTCCCCAAATAGTACTATTATATGCATAAGCTTCTACCAATCCCGATAGTTCACAATTCATGGTAATGGGACTTTTAGTGACATAACCTAACTTTAAAAATCCATTTGACTTCATCTGTCGGGTCCTTTAATCATTTATCGGGTCATACAATCGGGTCATACAATCATTCGGGTCCAAATCAATAAACAAACAATCGGGACAAATGGTGTCCTATTTTATAAAATATAACATGTTATCTCCCTCGCGGGTTTATAAACCATTTAAAAAAACATTTAAAAGAGTGCGAGGCTATGAACTCACGTTGATGTGGGAAGGCGGGTTATCGGCAATTCGGACGTACGGTACGTGCTTCAATCACGGAAACCTAGACAAATAATATTCGTCTTAGACTCATGTCCAATGACTTTATAAAAATAACAATTATGTATACATATGATGATTTTATATATATGATGATCAAATGGGTTTACATATTCTCATTTACTCATTTTTGTGTTATGTGTCGATAACTTTTATACTAGTTTTCTCGTTTTACCTATTTACGTGTTTTAGGTCCAATAAGCCTATTATAAGTTTATTAACTTGTATTAATCCATTTCATACTTGTATTATCAGTATTTATACTTTACATGTTGGGCCCAAATGGGTTAAGCCCAATAAATAAGTTTATAGCTGTTTTAGTCCATTTTGTTGTTTTATTAGTCCAATAACGTTAATTTAGTCCGTTAACGTCCGTATGTTATATAGTTCGGGTTTTATCGGTTTTTACTTGTTATATATATTTATATATCAGTATATGAGTTTTATAAAGTTCACATTAGACGGGTCCAACCGTCTAAGTTTTATTTAACAAAAACGTTAATTTTACGGTAATAGCCGAAAAGTCGTAAAAATCACGTTTATAGTTTTATAACTTATAAAACTTATCAAATTACCAATTTTGTAAAATGTCCACTTATTTATCATTTTACATATTTATATAAATGTATTATATAAGTTAGTGGGTTTTAGTTCACATTTTATACTATTTTTAGTTTAGTGCTTATATAATACTATTATACTTTAATTTCCAAAATCTGATTTTTATTTTCATGTTCACCAAAACTGCCATATCTAGAGTTCTATATGGAGATAGAAGCTCAAATTTTTATCACATAAACTACATGATATGTGCTCCATTTAACTCTACCATATCTACTGTTTAATCAGCCTCTAAGTATTTTCTAAAAATCGTCCAAAACAGTGAACTCAGATTGGTACTCTAAATTTGTTTTGATCATATCTCACTCATTACAATGATTCAATTGCATGGCCAACTCTCACATGTGTACAAGAACCATAGCTTACTGTATATCAATTTATTCAAGTCATTTTACCAGTTTACCATATGATTCTTTACTGTTTTATACAGCCATCTAAATTAAGCAAGATTTTAACCTTGTTTCTTATAGTTTTTCATCTTTTTAAGCATGTTTATCAACACCAAATCCTCCCACAATATTTTTAATCATCATTCATCATCATATAGATATACATAAGTGAAAGAAATACAAGATTACATAATCAAAAATAACAAGAGGATGAGGAGAACAATCTTTATACCACCATGATGATGTAGGTTGTGATCAAAACATGAATTTTGATGGAGAAACTTGTGATGCACCAAGACCATCTTCAAGACCACCATTCTTCATGAACACCTTGTGGAAAATCAGCACTAATGCTCCATAGAAACTCCTCCTTAATGTTAAAACTTGCACCAATCTTCCTCTTTTTGAATGGAGATTAACATATGTTAATTATAACATATGTTTGTGGTTAAAACTTGGATCAAATGGGGTGTTTATGGGGAGTATGGGACGAAATCATAGAGAGAGTAGAGAGAAAATGTGGTTGTTTGCATGTATGGAAATGGGAGAATGGTTTTAGTTAGTGGTTTTTGATGTTGGCTTAGCTTACTTGGTAAGCTTTGGACAAGTGTAGCTACTTGTTGAAAACTTGCCACCAAATTGGTGTGGTGGAGCTTTGTAGCCGGTTTTGAGTGGGGGTGGGACAAGTGTCCCACTTGTCTCATCCCCATTTATTTATGGGTACTCCTCGATTCTAGTTTCCTCGATTTGCGTGCCCTCGGGTCGTTTTACGAAAAACATTTTTATAAATTACGAATCAACGGCACAAAATGAATCTAATAAAAATTGTTTCATCAAAAACGGAGTTCGAAAACGTAAATACGTAATCCTAAGGTTTCCGGTTTAGTCGTAAAGGACGTTAACATAAAATCGTAAGTCCTAATCTCTTCTCGTAAATTTGTGAGTTTATGAACCAACACAAATTTAAAACTCCAAAATAATATTCATGAAAAATTTATTTTTCTGAAATGTCGGACTGTCACCAAAGACGGTGTATGTAAACGTAAGCACGTAACGTTGAATCCTCCGGTTTAGACGTAGTCGATGCTACTTCAAGACGTAAATCCAAATTTCTTCCCAAAAATAAGTGAGTTCATAATATAACATTAAAATAATGTTTTCAAACAATATTTGAGAATAAAATATCAACCATAAATTGACGGATTGTCACACTTTTTGAGGATTTAGATCTTCCACTAAATTTTACTAACACTGACAAAGGTTACTTTAACGCTGATACGTGTTATTGTGACGTTGTCAGCAATATATTTGTCTAACGCTGACAAGTGTTATCGGGACGTTGTCAGCAACAATGTTAGTTTTGTGGTTTTTAATCTAAATGTGCAGGTGGTGTTAGCATTATACCATTGGATACAGAGTTGCTTATGGATCCTTGGAGAATCATTTGAACATGTTTTTTATTTATGGATGATGGTTGGAATTTTCTATTCCTATCTTGACATAAATTTTTTATGTTCATGCATATTTTTGGGCAACATATGTATCACAGTTTAAGAGGAGGTTTTAGGAACCTTTAGGGATTTTGGGTATCCTTATGATACTCTTATCACAATTCTAGATTGTGTCCACAGGTGAGTATGAATTAGTTTTACTAAATCATGAGGCACTGTAGCATGCAAAGTTGATATACTATGCATGCTGCCAAGACAATTTTGGCATAGAACTGGTTGTGGTCCGTTGGGAGACTTGGGAATAATTTTATCATGGGTTTTACCTGAGAGTAACAAGGAATTTTATGCGATAACTTAGTTGTTAAGAGTTTTGGTTAACAAGGGACACTAGAGGACTGATATGTCTATCTTGCATAAGCAAGTGTGCATAACTGGTCGGTGCTTGCCGCCTTATAATAATTATCAACTTATAGGTTATTTTCACTAGGATAAATTACTTTGTTAAGGTCATTTTTCATTTTTATAAATTTTTATTTTTGGACGCTGACAAGTATTTTTCCAAGCGTTGTTGTGACCAATTTAGATGCTGACATGGCTTTGGCAAACGTTTACAAGAATATAGCCGTTGGGAGTTGATGGATTATTTATTACCGTTGACACTCAATGGGACCTACCCAGTTGTTACTTTTTGACGAATTTTTGGGCCGTAATTTTGGGAGCAGATAACTTTCAATTAATGCATGAGATAACTTATTTTCTTTTCAATATTTTCATGATTTTATTTTGAAATAGTTGCCTCATTTTTTACCAATCACATGCATTTGTCTCTCCTATATATTTGGCTCTTATTTTTAAACAGGGTACCTATCATTCTTGTCTAACAAATTTTCTCCTATACTTCATCTTTATCAATCATTCAAACAGCTTTCAACAATGGCACCAAAATTTAAACCAAGTGATTTGGTATTGGGATTCAGGAGTCAACACAACATGATAGCATATTTGGACGCTGATGATACTCTGTTTCCACAATACACACAGATGGTGGCGTATTTGAATGCATCCCCAATTAGGTATACTCTTTCTCATGCTCCTCTCATCTCTGTCATACATATTAAGCAGTTTTGGAACAATGTTAGTTCCTCAACAGTTAATAATGTGACTACATTATAATATATTATTCATGGGCGCACATGGGTGGTTACTGAAGCCTTGGTTCGCCAAACTTTGCATCTTGATGATGCAGATGGTATAACCACCCTTCCCATTCATGAAATAGAACAAGGACTAAGGGCTTTGGGTTATCATTTCCCTGATGAGGGAAATTTAAACAAATATCATAAACAGGAGTTTCCCCCCAGCCTGGAAGTACCTAATACATGTCCTCTTACAATGTTTGAGTCCCAAGTGTACTGCACACAATGAGATCAATAGATCTATTGCTAGTGCTATTGTGTGCATTGCTACTGGGAAAAAGTTTAATTATTCTAAAATGATTTTTAAGGGTATGTGTAAAAACAAAGGGAATAAGATGACATTAGCTTATCCCAGATTTTTACAAATGGTTTTTGATGTGCAAAATTACTGCACATGGGATAATGATGATTTTTATGAGATCCCTGTGCAAAAGAATGCAATTTTTACAAAGATGAACTCACCCCCTCACCGTAACTAACCCCTCACCCCAGCTATGATTGCTGTCACTGACGCAGCACAACCCCAACCAGACCCACAACCCCAACTTGAACCAATTCCTGAACCTTTACCTTCACCACAACACATGCAAATTGACCAAGAACCCTTTGACGCTGACATATTAAATGTTGGCGTTGATACACCTAATCCAAACGTTGACACCAATCCTTCACAGACCCAAACACCCCTTAACCAACCCACATCCACCCAATCCACATCCTCTTCTACCCCACCACAATATAGGTTGCAAAAACGCCAAAGGACTACTGGAGTGTTCTCCTCTAGTGGTCCTAGCCATTTAGCAGAGAGAACCACCACCACAAGTGTGGTTGGTGCTATGGATGAGGCTGGGACTATTGGTTCTGGCTTAGATGCTGGCCAAGACAGTCCTAACATCTTTAAGACCTCATCCATGCCCCATGAATCTAACTTGGGAGGTCAAATTCCCATTTTAGAGGAGGGCAGATTGGAACCAATGACCTTAATGGAATTGACGGCTGTTTGCATTAGCTTGCAAAAGCAAAATGCAGACTTGGTACAAACAGTCAGTACACAAGGCCTTGAACTCAAGCAATTGAGGGAGAGGATTGTTATTTTGGAAACAGCTGAGTCAAGGAGAAGACAGACAAGGGTCCTTTTATCAGAGGAGGATTCTTACAAAGGGGAGGAAGCTGCTACAGAGCCTGTTAATTTGAGTGATAAAGGCTCACATGAAGCTGCTACAGAGCCATTTGATATGAGTGGAAAAGGTTCATATGATGAAGAATCTTTGGGTGTTGGTGAAGCCCTTACTGAGTTGAAGAAACAGACAGGTTTTGATGCGTCTCTAGTTACTCCTACAAACTTAAACTTGTCTTTTACAGCTATGTTGGAAGAAATTACAAGAGGCGCTGAGACAGGTAACTTGGGCGTTGACAAGCAAAATTTGAACGCTGATACGTCAAGCGCTGACATGAGTAAATTGGGCGCTGACAAAGCAAATTTGAGCGTTGATAGACCTGCAGATGAGGTTGATGTATTCCAGTCATCATCTATCATCAAAGAAGTTTCTTCACAGGTATTACCATCATCCTTACCCACCATTGATCCATTAGATAAGGGTAAAGGAAAAATGGTAGAAGTAGATGTTCCAAAGGATGCAGCACAGGTTGAGTTTGATAGAAGGTTGGCTGTACAAATTGTGGAACAAGAAAGAAAGAAGGTTGGTGAATCACCTTTTGTTGTCACTTCAGAAGAACAAGAAGGAAGTGATGAAGCTAGTTCAGACTCAAGTGTAATGATAATAGAACAACCAGAAAGACTTGAGTATGGTGATGAGTTGGCAAGAGAGAAGTTGAATGAGTTGAAATTGCAAGTAGATTTTGACATGCCAGAAGTTGTTTAGATGTACCATGCTTGGGAAGATAGGTGTATGGAGAATCCAGATTTGACTATTTCAGACCAGATATGGGGTTTGGAGATTCTTCTAAGAGTACAAAAGGACTGCAAGGTAATTCTGAAACACAGAGCTAGCAATATTCTCTCAATGTTGAAAAGGGATAGAAGGGATATGTACTACATGCTACTCAGATGCCATGGAACAAGATGGACCTACAATAAATTGATAGGATTATCCTTTGAAGAGTTGGAGTTCAAAGCTTATCCCATTTGGGCAAGAGTGCAGGAAGAAAACACTCTAAGACTTCTTTCTAATGAAAGGAAAGAAGAACTTGTAGAAGAGATGGAGCTTAAGAAGGCAATGATTGTTCTCAGACCTTTGAAGAAGGGAGTCCCTCTTGAGTTTCCTACAGATATGGATAGATTGGTGCCTAGTGAAGCTGTTATAAGAAGGAGCATCAAGCTCTCACCATTGGAAGCTTCAGATATGGTACAAGTGTTACCTTTTGATTCCAGAAACCCTATTATAAGCTATGAAGAATATGAATGTGGGTTTTGGAAGATTGGCAGGTATGGGAAGGAGGTTCACACTTTTACTACACTTATATCTTTGTTTGCAAGTTTTGATAGAGAAGACTTGGTTGACATTTGGAGGTTGTTAGAGGCCAAGTATGAGACTGAAGCTCCTACTTCAGTTAATGCAATAAAACTGTGGTCAAGATTCAAGAGAATGTGTGGACCAACAGATGAAGATCCTGCTGTTTGGAAGGATCTTGAAGATGACCTCAGTGGTCTTCAATGGCATTTGTATTCAGCTACTGGTGTATATTATTTGAGTTCTACAAAGTTTGCTGAGTATCTACTTGTAGATGGTCAGTATTCCATGTCCAAGGAAGTCTTGGAGAAGATGAAGACAACACAGGTGGAGATTGATTATTCAAGTGACGTGGCCAAAGATTTGATCAAACATATTTATTACCAATATGAACAAGTTTGTAAGATTCCTCCTAGTTCTTAATGTTTATTCAGAAACTTGATTACTAGAGTAGATATCAAGTTTAGGAGAGGATTGTTGGGAATAAAATATACCCAGTTCACTTAGCGCTGACGAGTAAAACAAGCGTTGATTGGAAGAAAACAAACGCTGACAGATCAAGCGTTGACAAGAAGAAGTCAAGCGTTGATACATTGAAGACAAGCACTGATGGAAAGATTTAGTCTACGCGTATATTGTTTCTAGTTTGTTTATAGTAAAGATAAGTTCAACATTGTATTTTCTATAATTATCTTTACCTAGAATAGTTGATACGTAGACTCTTGTACAAGGCTTCTTATGTCTATAAAAGAAGACCTTTAGGTTATTGTTCAATATAAGTTTTCATAGTAAGCAAGTTTCTTATTATCAATCAAGTGAAATTTTGTTTACATCTTTGTGTGTTCTTGTTTAAGTGTTAATTCCGCATAACACTTAGATTACTTTATACATATACAAAGTTTTCTCTACGTGTATAACTTGATCTAATCTCGTATACACAAATCTAAATCGATCTAAGTTTGGGATCAACATATCTAATGGATCAATGATGGGTAAGGATGATGGTAATACCTATGAAGATACTTCTTTGATGATAGCTGATGATTGGAATACATCAACCTCATCTGCAGGTCTGTCAACGCTCAAATTTCTTTTGTCAGCGCCCAATTTGCTCATGTCAGCGCTTGGTGTGTCAGCGTTCAAATTTTGCTTGTCAACGCCCAAATTACTTGTCTCAACGCCTCTTGTAAATTGCTCCAACATAGCTGTAAAAGACAAGCTTAAATTGGTAGGAGTTACCAGAGATCTGTCAAAACCTGGTTGCTTCTTCAATTCAGTTAGGGCCTCAGCAATACCCAAAGATTCTCCATCATGTGAACCTTTATCAGTCACATTAATATGCTCATCCTCCCCTTTGGAAGATTCCTCCATCCCACGCCTTGTGCTAGCATTCTCTAAAATAACAATCCTCTCCCTCAATTGCTTGAGTTCAAGGCCTTGTGTACTGAAAATTTATACCAAGTCTGCATTTTGCTTTTGCAAGCTAATACAGACAGCCGTCAATTCCATTAAGGTGTATGGTTCCAATCTGCCCTCCTCTAAAATGGGTATTCGACCTCCCAAGTTAGATTCATGGGGCATGGATGAGGTCTTAAAGATGTTAGGACTGTCTTGGCCTGCATCTAAGCCAGAACCAATAGTCCCAGCCTCATCCATAGCACCAACCACACTTGTGGTGGTGGTTCTCTCTGCTACATGGCTAGGACCACTAGAGGAGAACACTCCAGTAGTCCTTTGGCATTTCTGCAACCTATATTGTGGTGGGGTAGAAGATGATGTGGATTGGGTGGATGTGGGAAGGTTAAGGGGTGTTTGGGTCTGTGAAGGAATGGTGTCAACGTCTGGATTACTTGTATCCACGCCAACATTTAAGGTGTCAGTGTTGAAGGGTTCTTGGTCAATTTCCATGTGTTGAGGTGAAGGTAAAGGTTCTGGTATTGGTTCAAGTTGTGGTTGTGGGTCTGGTTGGGGTTGTGCTGCTGCAATAACAGCAAGCATAGCTGGGGTGAGGGGTAATTCACGGTGAGGGGGTGAGTTCATCTTTGTAAAAATAGCTTTCTTTTGCACAGGGATCTCATAAAAGTCATCATGATCCCTTGTGCAGTGATTTTGCACATCAAAAACCATTTGTAAAAATCTGGGATAAGCCAAAGTCATCTTATTCCCTTTGTTTTTACACATGCCATCAAAAATCATTTTAGAATAATTAAACTTTTAGCACTAGCAATTGATCTATTAATCTCATTGTGTGCAGTACACTTGGGACTCAAACATTGTAAGATGACATGTATGAGGTACTTCCAAGCTAGGGGGAACTCTTGTTTATGATACTTGTTTAAAGTGCCCTCATCAGGGAAAGGATACCCCAAAGCCCTTAGTCCTTGTTCTATTTCATTAATGGGAAGGGTGGTTATACCATCTGCATCATCAAGATGCAAAGCCTGGCGAACCATGGCTTCATTAACCACCCATGTGCGCCCATGAACAATAGATGATAATGTAGTTACATTATTAACTGTTGAGGAACTGAAAGTGTTCCAAAACTGCTTAATATGTGTGACATAGATGAGAGGAGCATGAGAAAGAGCATACCTAATTGGGGATACATTCAAATACGCCACCATCTGGGTGTATTGGGGAAACAGAGTATCATCAGCGTCCAAATAAGCAATCATGTTGTGTTGACTCCTGAATCCCAATACCAAATCACTTGGTTTAAATTTGGGTGCCATTGAAGAAAGCTGTTTGTGAATGATTTAGAAAGATGAATTATAGGAGAAAAATGTTAGACAAGAATATGAGGTACCCTGTTTAAAAATAGGAGCCAAATATATAGGAGAGATAGGTGCATGTGATTGGTAAAAAATGCGGCAACTATTTTCAAAATATAATGATGAAAATATTGAAAAGAAAATAAGTTATCTCATGCATTAATTAAAAGTTATCTGTTCCCAAAATTATGGCCCCAAAATTCGTCAAAAATAACAACTGGGTAGGTCCCAATGAGTGTCAACGGTCAAAAATAACCTATCAACGCCCAACGGCTATATTCTTGTCAACGTTTGCCAAAGCCATGTCAGCGTCTAAATTGGTCATAACAACGCTTGGAAAAATACTTGTCAGCGTCCAAAAATAAAAGTAATAAAAATGAAAAAGGACCTTAACAAAGTAATTTATCCTAGTGAAGATAACCTATAAGTTGATAATTATTATAGGGCGGCAAGCACTATCCAGTTATGCACACTTGCTTATGCAAGATAGACATAACAGTCCTCTAGTGTCCCTTGCTAACCAAAACTCTTAACAACTAAGTTATCTCATAAAATTCCTTGTAACTCCCAGGTAAACCCATGATAAAATCATTCCCAAGTCTCCCAACAGACCACAACCAATTCTAGGCCAAAAATGTCTTGGCAGCATGCATAGTATATCAACTTTGCATGTTACAGTGCCTCGTGATTTAGTAAAACTAACTTATACTCACCTGGGGACACAATCTATAATTGTGATAAGAGTATCATAAGAATACCCAAAAGTACTAAAGGTTCCTAAAACCTCCCCTTAAACTGTGATACATATGTTGCTTAAAAATATGCATGAACATAAAAATTTTATGTCAAGATAGGAATAGAAATATTCCAACCATCATCCATAAATAAAAACATGCTCAAATGATTCTCCAAGGATCCATAAGCAACTCTGTATCAAATGGTACAATGCTAACACCTCCTGCACACTTAGATTAAAAACCACAAAACTAACATTGTTGCTGACAACGCCACGATAACACTTGTCAGCGTTAAGATAACCTTTGTCAGCGTTAGAAAAATATAGTGGAAAATCTAACTTCAAAAAGACCAATAAAAATGCATTATCCTGTACATACTTTTACAATAAGACCCCAAAACAATGATCATTCCAATACTTGTTACCAAGTATTGAAACCTTCCAGCATCAAAAGGTTTAGTTAATAAATCAGACACATTTTCTTCTGTGTCAACCCTATCTGGTTGTATTAAACCCTTTTCAAAACAATCCCTTATAAAATGATGTCTAATATGTGTTTTGTTTTATAATGATGTACAGGATTTTTAATAATGCATAAACTGTTGTTATTGTCAATAAAAATCTTGGTATGCATGAAATTATACCCATAATCCAACAGCCGGTTCTGAATCCATAAGACTTGTCCACAACAAGCAGCTACAGCAACATACTCTGCTTCAGTTGTAGAATTGGCCACCACTGTTTGTTTCTTGCATTGCCAAGATATCAACCTACTCCCAAGAAACTGACATCCACCAGTTGTGGATTTTCTATCAAATTTATCACCGCCATAGTCACTGTCTGAATATGCAATAAGCTCCAATGGTGAATCTTTTGGGTACCACAAGCCAAGATCTAGATAACATCTAAGGTACCTAAAGATTCTCTTGACAGCATAAAGGTGACATTCTTTGGGAGTCACTTGATGGCGTGCACATGCACACACAACAAACATGATGTCAGGTCTTGAGGCTGTGAGATACATCAATGAACCAATCATTGATCTATAGTGACTGACATCCACTTCTTTTCCATCTCCAACTTTTCCCCAAGGGTGTTCTCTATCCATAGGAGTATTAGCACTTTTTTCATGTGGAGAAAAGCCAAACTTCTTTAAGATCTCTGCTACATACTTATCCTGAGAGATGAAGATACCATCTTCTTTCTGCTGAACTTGTAACCCTAGAAAGAAGTTCATCTCCCCCATTGCACTCATCTTGAATTTGTCTATCATAAGCTTGGAAAAGTCTTCACTCATCTTTGGATTGGTGGAGCCAAAGATGATATCATCAACATAAACATGAACAAGTAAGACATCCTTACCAGCCTTCTTTGTAAATAATGTCTGGTCTATGGTGCCCCTTTTGAATCCATTTTACACCAAATAAGTGGACAATGTGCCATACCATGCTCTTGGGGTTTGATGAAGTCCATACATTGCTTTCTTGACTCTATACACCTTGTCAGGATTCTCTGGATCTTCAAAACCAGGAGGCTGCATAACATATACCTCCTCAACAATTGTGCCATAGAGGAAAGCACTCTTCACATCCATTTGATAGACAGTGAAGCCCATGCAAGAAGCATAGGCTAGAAATATCCTTATAGCTTCAATCCTTACATCTGGTGCAAAGACCTCCTCATAGTCTATCCCTTCCTCTTATGTATATCCCTGAGCCACTAAACATGCCTTGTTTCTGACCACAATGCCTCTTTCATCTTTCTTGTTTCTAAGAACCCATCTTGTCCCAATAGGTCTGACATACCTGGGACAATCAACCAGCTCCCAAACATCCTGAATAGCAAATTGGTGAAACTCATCCTGCATTGCTTCCACCCAACTTGGTTCTCTGAGAGCATCAAAAATCTTCTTGGGTTCCTGTTGTGACAGAAAACAGGCAAACAAACATGCTTGAACAAGAGGGGTATCAACCTTCTTGTATATATTGGCAATAAATCCACCAAGACTCTAATGAGATCTTCTTGTTTGTACAAGAGACATGACATCCCCAATAATTTGAGAAGTGGGGTGATTCTTCATAGTGGAAGTAAGAACTCCTCCCTCAAAAAGTCTATTGTCTTCAATCTCATTCTCCATGTTGCCAATATCTTCTTCAGACTCTCTTCCATCAATATCTGTATGAACCTCTCCATTTCTGTTTGAAGGTTCACCTTGTTCAAATTTTGAAGAAAAAATATGCTCAAAAGTATTGTCAACGCCTGAACCAAGGTTGTCAGCGTTTGGATCATCAACGCCTGAAATGGTGTTGTCAACGTTTGAGCCATCAACGCCTGAAGTTGTCCTGTCAACGCAAGATTTTCCTTTGTCAGCGCCTGAAGGACCATGCATGTTTTTAACTGGTGGTACTTGGGGACCACCATTTTCCTTTCCAGCAGCAGCAGCAAAAGCATCTGTCCATATGGGAATAGTAACATACTCTTGTATGGGAGATGACTTGTCTGCTTGTGATCCAACCTCTTCATTAACCTGTGTACCTGAAACATCAACAGCTGGTTCTTCCACAACATTTGAAGTTACCTTCAAAATGTCTGGATTAGTAACAGGCATATAATTCAAAGTCCTAGATAGAGGTTCCAAGTCAAACAACCAATTTGGACCACTTTCAGGATCACTAGGTTTACTCTCTAAAAACCTAACATGTACTTTTTCAAGTATACGTTTTTCCTTCTTAAGGTAAACCCTATATCCCTTACTCTGCACTGAATAACCCATGAAATAGCCTTCATCACCTTTAGCACTATATTTACCTAAGGCATCACTAGTATCTAGTACAACTACATGACAACCAAAAGGTTTAAGAAAACCAATATTAGGTTTCCTTCCCCAAAGTAACTCATAAGGTGTTTTGTTATGTATCTTGTTGACCAATGCTCTATTCTGAACATAACAAGTTGTATTCACAGCCTCAGCCCAAAAAGCTATGGGAAAGTGAGCATCAACCAACATAGTCCTGGCTGCTTCAATTAGGGTTCTATTCTTTCTCTCAGCAACCCCGATTTGCTGTGGGGTTCTGGCAACACTAAACTGCCTAGTAATCCCTTTCTTGGCACAAAAATCATCCAACAGTTTATTTCTAAACTCACCACCATTATCACTTCTAAGCATTTTAACTTCATTACCAATTTTCTTCTCTATCTGAGTAGTAAAGCTAATTAAAGTATCAGCAGTGTCACTTTTCATGGCTAAAAAGAAAGTCCAAGTAAACCTAGAAAAGTCATCTGTGATGACAAAGCAGTATGATTTACCATTCAGACTCTCTATATTAGTTGGACCAAACAGGTCCATATGCAGCAAGTGAAGTGGTTCAGAACTAGAGTGCATCTGTTTAGACTTAAATGAGACCTTGTGCTGCTTTCCTTTAAGGCATGCAACACAAGAGTGGTCATTGTGGAAAGCCTTTTCAGGCAAACCATCAATCAAGCCAAGTCTCACAAGCCTGTTTATATTCTTAAAGTTAATGTGCCCTAGTCTCTTGTGCCATAGGTTACTCTCATCAATTGAAGCTTTAGCATAAAAACATGACATATTATTATTCATCCTAATACCATTAAGATTCACATTATAAATGTCCTTATGCCTAGGTGTTCTATAGTCAATATATTTCTCATCTAGTATTTGAAAATCCTTACTCAACACCAAGCATTTAGTATAAGTAAAAAGAACCTTATTTTTGTTATCACAGACTTGTGATACACTAAAAAGATTGTAATCAAGTTCTTTTACCAGAAACACGTTTTCAAAACACAAGTTCTTGGTGAGAAGAGTTCCTTTGCCTGTGATAGTTCCATATCCGCCTCCAAAGTAAACTTTATCACCATCCTTAATGGGAGTGAAGTTAGTCAGATAATCTTCCTTCCCTGTCATGTACCTAGAGCATCCACTATCCTAATAGCCATAATCATTTACCTGTTTTTGAATGCCCTGCACATAAAGAAAACAAGTTAGTTTTCTTTGGGAACCCAAGCCTAAGCAGACTTGGATTCATCTGGTTGTTCAACAAGAACAGACTTAGTTCTCATAACAACCACTTGTTCATCCCTTTTTGGATGAAATACCCAGTTAACCCCAATTGGTTTTGTGATGACCTTTGAAAAATAATTAAATCTGTTGCAGGTCATAGAAATCCCATTAGAATTAGGGTTTTAATCTTGCTTAGGTCTCCATGTCAAGTTAGAAGAAGCTTTAGACCCCTTTCCCTGTGGTTGCAAATATTTAGGTCTGGCAACATTTCTGTCAGCGTTTGATTTGGTTTTGTCAATGCTGAAATTACCCTTATCGGCGTTGAACCTAGGGTTTGCTACAGAAACCCATTGCCTATTAGACCATGTATTGGTCTTTTGAAAAGGTCTTTGTCCATGAGTGTTAGACCCTTTTATAAAGAATGGGGCTCGTCTAACAGCTTGTGGACTTTGCTCCACAAAAGTTTTGGGTCTGACAGTGTTTGACCTTTTGACAGCGTTGACCTTGGAAGCGTTGACACACTTATAAGCTAAATGTGAAAAGCTACCACAAGTGTAACAGGCTTTTCTAGACACAACCCTAGGTCTAGAAGAAAAGAAACCTGTTCCATTATCACTTACTTGGCTTTTTGGTGACCTAGTATTCCTATACATTTATGCATACTTAATGCTAGGTTTCTTAACAGTGTTTGAGCCAAGGTCAACAGTCTTGCTAGTTATTGGGTTTGTTACTTTAATAGGGGTCGACTCATTTAGACTATCACAAAGCATGCCACCCTTGACAAATAAGGTAGGGTTGGCTTTCTTCCATTCATTCAAGTCAGTCAACTTTTGCCTATATTCCTCAACTGGGGTAAGGACTCTTGGTGGAGGAAAAAATTCCTCTTCTTGGAGTTTTGGTAAACCAGTCCAAGATAAGTCCTTTCTTTGGACACCATAGAAGTCCCCAGCTGGTGGTGGAATAACAGAATAGTCATTCATCCCAATCCCAGTCATGCCCTTAGATCCCTCTGTTTACTAACACATTCTCCTAGGGTTTGTGAGGCCTTATCAAATCTCTGAATTTTAAGGTTAACATTATCTTTATTCTTGATAGCCTCATCTAACTTAGCATGTAATTCAGCATTGACCCTTTCCATGATGTTTCTAACATCATTACTAGCATTTAAATCATGTTTTAAGATATTTATTTGATCTTTTAGGTCAAACTCCATTTTCTTATACTCAAGAACTGTCTTTTCAGTTTGAGTGAGAGCAATTTGATAGTTAGACAGCTTGCATCTCTCAGTACTCACATCACTTAACAATCTTAAAACCTCTTTGTTAAGTTTTTTAGTATTTAAACGACAACCCTTACTACAAAAAGCATCATCGTATACCTCATTGTCTGATGAAGAGGAGGAGTGTGCCATGAGAGCATATTGAACATGCTCTTCTTCTTCAATCTCAGCAACCAAAGCTTTATCCTCTTCCCCATCCTTAGCCAAATAGCTCTAGTCCCATCCAATACCATCAATTTCTTGTACTGCCACCATGGCCTTAGGATCCTGAGCCTTAACAATTTGGCTTGAGGGTTTTCCAGCATCAGATCTTCTTGGAGATCTGCATTCCCTTATAAAGTGCCTCATACGATGAAAATTGTAGCACTCAACCTTGTATTTATCAAATCCAGCAGTGTCCTTTGCATTAAAGGTCATCTTCTTCTTAAACCTTCTATTCCATCTGTTTGCTCTTATACTTGCAAGAGCCATGTTCCACTTTATATCCATCTCCTCCAAGTGCTCATCACTTAATTGCTCAAGGTCCTCATATGTAATCACTGAACCATTGGGGAATGAAGCAATGTATGCACACATAGTATCCAGATCCAAACCAGCAGGCTTAACTCTTGGTGAGTCAATTTTGTATGTGTCAGCGTCTGAATGTGAGGCGTTGACATGATATGATCCAGCGTTGACACATGTTGATCCAGTATCTGGGTGCATGTATGAGTCCTTCTGATCAAATTGACCTTCACTTTGTGAGAAGAAGGCCATGTTACTATTGGTAGACTTACTTCCATGCTCCAAAAGAGTTTCATTCTCCAACAGCCTCAGTTTGTTGTAGATATCATCAAAAGTAGAACTTTTGTGAGTGTTATTGGCAAGTATAGATCTTTCCTCAATCTTCCACGCATCACCAAGGCTTTTAAGAAAAGTGGTAATAATGTCAACATCACCAACTTGTGTCCTCTTGAAGGACAGCTTGCTTGTAATGTCAAGCAGTCTGTTTCTCACACTACTAAGCTTCTCATTAGGTTGAGCCTTAAAAAAAGCATACTCATGCATGAGTTGCTTCTTCTTCTCTTCCTTAGTATCAACATTACCACCATATGCAACTTCAAGGGCTGCCCAAAGGTCTTTTGCAGACTCATAACCTCTGTATTTGTGCTGATTCTCTTGTCCCAAGGAGAGTTTTAGAATGTTTAGGGTTTTCATATCAACCCTTTTCTTTGTTATGTCTTCAGCAGACACAACTCTACCATCATCGGTTAATTCTTTCTTATCTTCTTCTAAAATCCTTGAACAACTGATCTTGTAGCAATGGCATTAGCAATCTTTGCAGCTTTATCGAATGTATTTCCATATTCAATAATCTCCCAGAGAGTGTAGTCATAGATCCCCAGATATTGCTCAAAGTTGAATTTCCACAACTCAAAGTTGTTTGCATCTAGCATGGGAATCTTGATGTTGTGGTTTAAGGAGTAGGAGGTTGCTTCTGGAGTGGACATGATGTTTTTAGGGTTTTGTGAAAATTAGGGTTTTGGTGCTTTTAGGGTTCTTGTGTTCTTTAAGATCAAAAGTTTCTCAACAAGCTCTGATACCACTTGTTGATCCCAAACTTAGATCGATTAAGCTTGTGTATACGAGATTAGATCAAGTTATACACGTAGAGAAACTTTGTTTATGTATAAAGTAATCTAAGTATTATACGGAATTAACACTTAAACAAGAACACACAAAGGATGTAAACAAACTTTCACTTGATTGATAATAACAAACTTGCTTACAATGAAAGTGTTTAACGTATGAAAACTTATTATAAAACATAACCTAAAGGTCTTCTTTTATAGACATAAGAAGCCTTGTACAAGAGTCTACGTATCAACTATTCTAGGTAAAGACAATTATAGAAAATACAATGTTGAACTTATCTTTACTAGAAACAAACTAGAAACATAATACGCGTAGACTATATCTTTCTATCAGTGCTTGTCTTCAACCTATCAACGCTTGACTTCTTCTTGTCAACGCTTGATCTGTCAGCGTTTGTTTGCTTCTTATCAACGCTTGTTTTCCTCTTGTCAGCGCTCAAGTGGACTGGCTACATTTTATTCCCAACAGTATGGTGTTGATTACGGGTCCGGTTCATGGTTTCTAGTCACGATCCGGTTCATTGATTATGTTAAGGTTTATGATTTTAATAGTTATATGTTAAAAATTAAATTAATAAAACATGACATAATTAATATAATTAACATGACTTAGGTTATAAATATAATTATTAGATCATGAATTTTAACCTAAGTATTCATTTTTAATTAGACTTTATAATTAATTAATTATTAAAAACCATGACTATAATTAATTAATCAACATGACTTAGGTTATATTATTAGTAATTAATAATACATGTTTTAACCTAAGTATTTAACTTTATTTAATTAAAAACATGATATATTTAATTAAATACTTTTAACCTATAGTTTATTTAAATTACATGTAATAATTAATAAACTATACCTTATATCAATATTACTTAGAATAATAATCAGAAAATACTTAAGCTTATATAATTAGCTTATTTAACCAACTTATATCTAATTATGGAAACTTTCTATTTTTAGAAACTTATTTAATTAAGGCAGCTAATCTATTTATGGAAACTTTCTATTTTTAGAAACTTATCTATTTTAAGCAGTAATTCTATTTCTGGAAACTTTCTATTTTTGGAAACTTTCTATTTTTTGGAAACTTTCTATTTTTGGAAACTTTCTATTTTTTGGAAACTTTCTATTTTTGGAAACTTTCTATTTTTGGAAACTTTCTATTTTTGGAAACTTTCTAATTTTGGTAACTTTCTATTTTTGGAAACTTTCTATTTTGGGAAACCTGCTATTTTTAGAAAGTTACTTATTGTTACACAGTAAGTATAATAATACATGAAATACAAGTAATACTTAATCAGAATAGACGGAATATAAGATAAACACAGTTTAAAGCTTAAAATAGTAAAACATGACATGAACGTATAAAATAAGCTAAGACATGACATAAAACCAGTTACGTATTTAGTAATCAGATACTTATACACGTATGTATTTATGTAGCATTAGTGATACCGAAGTAGGACTCTCTTCCATTCGTCTTCTCGTTCACTGGACATAAGGTACGGATTGCTGTCCTTTCAGTATGGACATTCTTTCCTTATTAGGATTCCCTGTATGCAGCCAACGGTTTTCCCGTAGTATAAGTTTATATGTTTGATTGCTTATGTTTAATTTAGAATACCTGAAGCCATATACATGCATGAACAGTTTCACCTAGTTATAGAGGTACCATAACCATAACACTAGAGGCACTGGTGTTATGACTTCCCCACGGCAGAGTGATTGCTCGTGGCATCCATTCAGCTTTTTCCCATATTATTATGTTTATCATGTGGGGCGTATGGGTTCATCCTAGTTACATGTTTTCAGCAGATTACTCAGTGTGAATGTGGTGTGTGCCTTGCATCCTTCACAAGGAGCTGATCCCTCCTACCAAAAACCAGTATATTAAATTAGAGGCAGCCCCTCTAATTTGCATGATGAGGTCACCCCTCCAAGTATTCATGCACGGTGGATTTTCATGACCTATATTGGCTAATGGTAAAATATGTTAAACAGTTTTCATAAGATAAACATAAGGCTTTTCAAACTATAAAACCAGTTTTATGAACACGTTTCGGGTTTTCCAGGACGTATACATTTCCGCTGCTATTAAGTCTTTATTATGTTTTAGTCATTCATACTATGTCTATATCCGTGCACTGAGCGTTTTGCTCAGCCGTTACTTTCCTTTCCATGTCCCAAAACGGCAGGTACCCAAGGACGGACTCGAGCATTTTGGAGGACATGCATAGGATGGAAGCTGCCATAGACTTCTTCTCCTTTTGCCTTCATATATTTGTGCTTGTTTAAGTCTTCCATTATTACATTTACTTTATTATGTTTCGAGCTTATGTTTGGGAACCGATGTTTGATTCCGGTTAACCCTATGGTCATGTATTGTTTTAGACATTTATCCTTGTATGCTTTGATGACACGCCATAATTACGAGTAACGGTCCACTTATCAAAGTGGGGTGTTACAATTGGACACCACCAGGTGACACTCCAGCATAGCTTCCATAGTAGCAATGGTAAGAGGATACTCCTGATCCACAAACATAAACACCCTAGCACCATATTCCAACTCCAAAACATGCACATCACAACCAGCATATAACTTCCACCTTGTAATGACCCAGCGGGGTTGATCCTGCCACACCCCAACACTAGGAGTATCAGGAGGACAATCCAACATAATCTTCAAGTCCCCCAAAGGATCAAGCCTGGCCATGTAGCAGGAGTTACAGGGACAGCAGTATCAAGAAATCCATAAAGAACCATAAGATCCTGACGATCCACCCAATATAAAATCTTTGTAGACCTGAAAAATATTTATGGTGGCAGTCACTAGTCCGAATCATATGGGTAAAAGTGCCAGAAATAATGGGGGATGGTTGAATTTCCCATTGCACAATACGTCCATGGCCAAGAGGGATGTCATCATCGCTATCCAAAGCGGCATCAATCAAATTTGCAGGATCCCTCTTCTTCCAGGGAACAGCCTTGCCATGGCGAGCCTTCTTCTTGCGTATAGACCTGCGAGGCTCAGTTGAAGAAGGAGATGGTTCCTCCCTGACCTTGTCCATAGTGGCAGTAACACAAAGTGGAGTAGTAGTAGCACTAGAAGGAGAAGTCTGACCATCATCCAGAGTAGTCAAATCAACAAGCATGGTAGTGGTAGCAGCTTCATCAACAATAGGTGTTGGGGTTGGCTTAGGAACTAGTGGAAGAGTAGGATCAAGAACAGGGGTATTAGTAGCTTCAACATGGGATGAAGGGGATGTAGCAACATGTGGAGAGGGACTTGATGGAACAGCAGAAGTACCCTCATCAACATTTAGGGTAGTAGAAGTACCCTCATCATGTGCACCAGGTTGGGGCAGCCCTAGGAGTGGGGGTAGTATCAGCAGGAGCAGGTGGGTGATATGTGGCATTAGCAGGCATTTTCACATCTTTTTGCTTTAGTTGAATCATTTTGTTGTACAACACCTTAAGCTCATCATTAGACAACTGCTTAACCCTCTTCATAGGCCATCCATAAGTGAAATAGGCCCCAGATTGATTCTTCACATACTGTTGCATAATCTTCTTTTGTTTAGCATATGAGAGAGGTTTGTTACGACAAATTTCACGAAGTTGAGCAGCCAAATCTTCCCTTTGCCTTTGAACCAAATAAACAACCCTGCGAGCACAATTCCCTTGATTCACCCCCCACCCAAAATGTCCGTGAACTGAGAGACATTTGAAGTGAGGATGGTGACCACACCCATCCAATCCCGGTAATCCTAAAACATGGCATTGTGCCTCACTTGGTCATGGCGCTGCTTCCTAAGAGCTTCATCATCAACTGCAACCTCAGTCGTAGCCGCAGCTGTAGCCTCTTGTTCATGTTCCTCATGTAATCGTCTGGCTGTCTCCTCACCCAACCTAACTTCCTCAAATTGCCTGTGAGTTCGCTTACGAGGAGGGGAAGGAGCATCAGTCATTGGGTCTTTCCCTTTGTCAGCAGTAGAGGGACCAGGAGTTGTAGTTGAAGGACCAGAAGTGTCAGTCCTCGGCATAGGGCCATCAGCAGTTGTGGGAACACTAGAAGCACTAGGAGGAGCATGTATGTCCTCACTAGGCTTGGCTGCAAAAGAGGCTTTAGCCAGAACAGTGAGACCGTCTTCTTCTTCCTCATCCAAATCTGACATCACCAACTTCTTCTTTTGGCGCTTCAAAAGTTTCTCCAAAGTCTCCACTCGATCAGCCAAAGGGATCACAAAGTCCCTAGTCAGTTGGCGGTGCTTGTTGAGCTCTTCTTCCAATGTTAGGATCTTGTAATAGTACCTATGCACCAAAGAAAGTAGAGAAGTGAGAGTAACGGGTTCCTCAGCTTCCCCACCAAGAGAACTTGGCTTTGGGGATGCATCATTGGGACCAGAAGCAAATGACTTGTCAACATGAGGAGCATGAGATTCTAGCACAAAAGAGCTAGAAGGCTCCTCAAAAGAAGGGTGAACAGGACTAGGAGGTGGAGAATCAAGAAAAGGAGAAACATGTGGAAAAGCAGAAGAAGTAACCTTCGAGGTAGACGGCATTTCAACCACCACCTCTTGAGCAGGATCCTCAACTTCCACATGAGGTTCACTAGCAGCAAGATCCTCCTCTTCCATGGGATCATCAACCAATGGAGGTTCCTCCTCGGCTTGTTCAGCCGGATGAACCTCATTGGGACGCCCTTGGGTAATGCCAAGTATAGCAGTAGTTAAAGGAAGGTCAAGACCAAGGTAAGCAAGTTTCATGTTAGCATACACTTTGGGAATGAGTCTAACTAGGACATACTCCTTCCTATTCCTAGGAATACACATGAGTATCTACTGAATAAACCTAGGGTACATAAGAAATTTCTTTTTCAAACCACCAAGATTTTCTACCATACCATCCAGAATATAACGAGAGAAGTTAAACCTACGATCTTGGGCCAAGCAAATCAAACCAATAGCAAGAGAGATGGGAAATGCATCCCAACTCCCAGCTTTAGGACTCAAGCAATGAATCAAGAAATGAATGAGGAGCTTCCATTGGGGGTGAAAAACGTTTTTTCTGAAAATTGAATCTACCCTCATGGTTGTACCCAATAGCAGCCATCCCATCTAAGACCTCGTCATTGGAGAGTTCAATAATGCCATCATCATCTTGAAGATCCAAGGCAGACCTAATGGAGGCTTCAGACACCACATATGGACGTCCATCAATGGTGGCATGAATCTCCAATAGGTGACCCAAAACATCTCTAGTTTCAGTAGTAGCCCAAAACTATCGAATGACTAAGTCATACACCAGTAGGGAAAATAGTGAGAGAATGCCTGATATGAGAAGCCTCAATGAACTCCAAGATGTCTATGAAATCTTCTCTCTGTGGGCCCTCGCCGAGATAGGCTACCTTGTTGCTATCAGACTTGTATTGTAGTGAAGCCATGGATGATTGATGAAGATTGGTAGGAGAATGCAGGAAGATGGTTGAGGGTAAGAGCGTGTGTGTGTGAGTTTAAGTTTGATAATTGAGTCAAATGATCCCATTGACCATAAATAATGCTTAGAGAAACTGTTCATTGACCCCTAATTATGGGGGTTGCCATTTCCAAGTTAAGGCATTAATTAGGAGTAACCACCTACCTTTTAGTCCATTAATATCCAATTCCAGTTACCAAAAGAGTAGATAAATGGATGCACTAGAAGTAAGTTATGTTGAGTAAAAGTCAAATCGTCTAGAAGTCAGCACTAGTAGCAGCGAGTGGTCAACAAAAGTCAACAGAATGAACAGTGACCTGAAGAAACACTAGGATCCAAACACAAATTGATAAGGAGGACTATTGACCCA
The DNA here is from genome assembly GCA_025667525.1 of Glebionis coronaria. NCBI lineage: Eukaryota > Viridiplantae > Streptophyta > Magnoliopsida > Asterales > Asteraceae > Glebionis > Glebionis coronaria. The sequence continues at coordinate 111,183,970 of CM046874.1, read as the reverse complement.
CTTGGAGCAAGAGAGAGCCACTAGGAGTAACCAAATCCTTCCACCAGGAGTAGCACACACAGCAAAAACCCATGAAAAATGGCGAAAGAAGCTACCAGAAGTAAGAATGTACACGTATACATGTATAACAAGCCTCCCCTTAGGCTTTGCCACCCCTTAATACTAGACCTTAAGGATTGACCATACCAATGTGAACCACCAAGTGGTTAAACCGTGGTCCATCAGATGCTTTAGTCAATAAATCAACAACATTATCATCCGTATGTAACTTTAGAACCTATATCAGCTTCATTTCATTTGCATTCCGTATAAAATGGTGTCGAATCTCTATATTCTTGGTTCTTTGATGAAACACATGATTCTTCACAATGCAGATAGTGCTTTGATTATCAATGAAGATTTTGGTGTTCATAAAGTCGAACCCATAGTCTAACATTTGGTTTTGTATCCACAAGACTTGTCCACAACAACTTGCAGCAGCTACATATTCAACTTCTGTTGAGGAAGTAGCTACTATGGTTTGTTTCTTACATTGCCATGAAATATGCCTGCATCCCAAAAACTGACAACCACTAGTAGTTGATTTTCTATCATTATTAGCACCTGCATAGTCACTATCACTATAGGCTTCAAGAACAAAAGGGGATTCCCTTGGATATCATAAGCCTAGCTTGGGTTGTGCCTTAATATACTTGAAGATTTTCTTGAGTGCATTCAAATTTGACACGGTAGGTGCCACCTAAAGTCTAGAACAAGCACTAACAGCAAACATAATGTCTGGGCGTGAAGTAGTCAAATACATGAGTGAGCCTATCATAGACCTGTACAAATGAAAATTAATAGGAGGATCTGACACATTCTTGAGTTTAACTTTAGTTACCTCATAAGGTGTTGTTGGTGGTCCAAGAGGTTCCACATCAAATTTCTGAATAATGTCATGAACATATTTATCTTAACTAATGAAGATACCATCCTGCTGCTGCTTGACTTGGAGCCCAAGGAAGAATGTCAGTTCTCTTATGGCACTCATCTGAAACTCCCCCTTCATCAAATGTTCAAACTCATCACACCATTCCTTCTTTGTAGAACCAAAGATTATATCATCCACATACACCTGAACCAGGATGATGTCTTTGCCATTCTTCTTAAGAAACAATGTTTTGTCAATGGTGCCTCTTCTATAGCCATGCTTCAACAAGAAATTAGAAAGACGCTCATACTAGGCTCTAAGAGCTTGATGAAGACCATAAAGGGCTTTGACAGCCTTGTAGACCTTCTTAGGATGAAGAGGATCCACAAAGCCCTTAGGTTGAGTGACATATACTTCTTCTTCAATCTTTCCATACATAAATTCACTCTTGACATCTATTTTAAATACGGTAAAGCCAATATAAGAAGCAAAAGCCATAAATATGCTTATGGCCTCAATTCGTGCAACATGAGCAAAAACTTCATCATAGTCAATTCCTTCAAGCTGAGTGTGGCCATGTGCTACTAGTCTTGCTTTATTCCTTACCACAATACCCCTAGCATCTTTCTTGTTTTTGAGAATCTATTTGGTACCAATTGATGTCTTCCCATCCGGAAAATCAACTAGGATCCATACATTATGAAACAAGAATTATTCCATTTCCTCCTGCATAGCTTCTACCCAACTTTGATCCTCAAGAGCATGTGAGACAGACCTAGGTTCCACGTGTGACAGAAAACAAGCAAACAAACAATGAAGAAAATTTGTGTGGTTATTTCGCTTTTGGTCTTTAATGTAGCTCACAAGAGCATGATGTCCAGAAGTTGCTTTCTCATGCATGTCACGAGTCTTGACAGTAGAACCAGGATCTCCTATTATTTGAGATGTAGGATGTACTTTATGGATCTGCTGAATAGTAGTAGGAGCTACTTCCACTTTTGGTGCCAAGTTATTAGCGTCACCAATAACGTCATTATCATACCAATCAGAGTTGAAAATGCCTGTTATTGGTTGCTTATGAATTTCATCCAGCTTAGTAGTAGACTTCTTATTGTAGTTTCCTAGGTCAGAAGGACCAGAGAATCTAGAAGTGGAATTTGGATCACTAATTGGACTTCCAATAGGAGTTGAACTTGCACCAGGAGTAACAATAGGCTCACTAGGAGTAGCTGGTACAGCAGGAGTATCCATAGGAAACTCAAAGCCTCCTTGGGTAGCTGCAGTAGTAGCATCTTTTTGTTGCTTGAGCAGTGCATCAAGTGCTCCTTGTGAGTCAGTAATGTCTGGTGAAGTAGAATCAGCAGGAGTAGCAGAGGTGTCGGGAGTGACTGTTGTGAAATAAGATGGTATAACAAAAATGCCATCATCCTCATCTGAGTCCGAAAAGCTAGAAGTATCACCTGCATTAGAAGACACAAATTATTGTGGACCCGCATGTTGGTTAGTTTTGAAACAAAAATATCCCAATGAGTCCCTCAGATAATCAAGATCAAAATACCATTCAGGTTCTTTGCCTTGAATGTTTGTCTTCTCCTCAAAGTACCGTTGGTTGATAGTTTCAGTGACACGCTTGGAAGTGAGATTGTAGACCCTATAGGCTCTTGAGTGAGTTGAATAACCTACAATGAAGCCTTCATCAGCCTTGCCATCAAATTCCCCCAAATAGTCACTAGTGTTGAGAATGGTGACAAGACAACCAAAAGGTTTCAAATGAGTAATGCTTGGGACTTTGGCTGTGAGTAGCTCATAGGGAGTCTTCTTATGTGGATTGGTAATGGAGACCATATTCAACACATAACGCGCAGTGTTGACCGCTTATGTCCAAAACATAGTCGGAAGCTTAGAATCAGCAAGCATTGTTCTTGTTGCTTCTATAAGAGTCCTATTTTTCCTTTCTGCAACACCATTATGTTGAGGAGTCCTGGCAGCACTATATTCCCTTTTGATACCTTTGGAATTGCAAAGTGCTATGAGGTCTGCATTTTTGAACTCAGTCCCATTGTCACATCTAATACCTTTTACCTTCTTGGACAGCTGTGTTGGGTCCACTAGATATGGATCTTGCATCCTGTTAAGGATGGTGAACGACTTCTGTAATCATAAGTCTATTCATAGAGAGACTCTATATGAAACACACAGTATAAGTGCGGAATACAAATACTATGAACAAGAAGAAACAGAATAACTATAATAACTTGATCCTTACTAAGGATTTCTACTATTAATATGAACTAAATAATGTTTGATGAAGGTGTGTCTAACCCTTCTGCCAATGGTTCCTTTTATACTACAAGGAAACCCTAATACAGGATGAAACCAAAACGTCTAACTTTTGATATGCATATCCTTTCCTAACATATCTCATGCATATCCTAACAAACTACTCAAAATAATAATGTTTGACTTTCTACTAGACCATGAGCACGTGTTGCTCCTACTACTACTAGGACCAGGAGGAACTACATACCTCCTAACATACCTATTACAAATGTCTATTACAGAGGTCCTAACAATCCTCCCCTAAACTTGAATTTGACTTGTTGAGTTCAAGTTTCCTGGTAGATCTTGCAAAACAGCTTGAGGATTGAAACAGCAACACAAACAGCAGCATCATAACCATCAACATGAACAACACAAAGACTGTTGCAACAATTAACACCTAGAAGCTTCGTGAAAGCTTGAAACAGAGCTGCACCTTGTTGAATCTTGACAGCAACATGAGCAGATTTGATGAGCCTTTACCAAGTAGCTACTCACTCTTGGGCTAGCTAGTCTTTGTGGTGGAATAAGCATCACCCTAGGAGACCAAAACCCAGCCCAACTCTTAGAACGTGAATCAATGGTGAGTGGGGGTTCCCTAATGATTTTGGGCAAATCATCACAGCTGTCAACGGATTTGATATGAGTCTTTACCAGCTATCAATGGATTTGATATAGATCTTTACCAAGAGCCGTACCCCCTTGGACTAGCCACTTTTCAGTCTAGGACCAAGGTAAGTGAAAACCATCCAACTTTGGGTAACCTGGCAACCATCAACGGATTTGATAATCACACCAGAGCCGTACCCTCATGGTGAATCAACTCTTTTGTTTATGTTAAACATGGTGAGTTGAGCACCATTTGTTGTGTGGACTAAGTCCAACATCAGAAGTACCTCTCAGAACAGTCCAAGTGTGAAAATGCCAAGTGGAAAACAATGTCATGATGGAAAAGTTTAAGCAGATATTATATTATTTACATGTTTTGAAATTCCATCACATGTTTAAAGTATAAGCAGATATTATATAAAAGTATTTTTTTTTAACTACATAAAATGTGAGTCACCAATCACTATACATTTTGGTGAAAAGAATGTTAGTATAACACAAGAATAGAAGAGCCAAACCAATCACTTACCAGAAGCTGCTTGTCTGCATGCAGCCAGGCTTGAATACCTTCAACCAAGGTAGTGGCCATGGCAGACTCATTACCAGAAGGAGCATTAGAAATCAGTAGATGACATTCCAGCATAGCTTCCATGGTAGCAATGGTCAATGGATACTCCATATCTGTAAGCATAAACACAACGGCACCAGTCTCAAGCTCTAACACATGAACACCACAACCAGCATACAACTTCCACCTCCTTATCACCCATCGAGGTTGATCCTTCCATACACCAGCATGGGGAGAATCAGGAGGGGAATCCAACATCAGCTTCAAATCACCCCAAATAGTTAACCTAGGCCAGTTGGGAAGCTCACTCGGAGACTTAGGAATTTTAGCATCCACCAAACCATACAACAACATAAGATCACGACGCTCTACCCAGGTCAAAATGTTTTGCAATCCAGAGACATAGCGAGTGTAGCCATCACTAGTCGTAATCTTATGAGTAAAGGTACCACGAGAAATGGGGGATGGCCAAATTTCCCAAGCTACTATCACTGCCTTGCCCATGTGCAACTCTGTCTCACTATCTAAAGCAACATCAATGAAATTGGTAGGATCTCTCTTCTCAAATGGGACAGACTTACCACGACGAGCCTTCTTCTTTCTAATAGAGCGGCGAGGTGAGGGGACACCAGAAGAAGATTCATCCTTGACCTTTCCAGCAACAGTAGCAGCAACAGCAGTAGAAACAAAGTCCTGAACAACCATAGGATCAAAATTAGCTGCACCAGCAGATGAGGTAGGATGTGGTTCAGTCACCGGTGTGGATGTTGGCTTCACAACAGGATTAACAAGAGTGGGATTAGTAGTAGGAGTGGTAGTAGCTTCATTGGTGGTGGTAGTATCAACATGAGAGTGAGTGGGATTAACAGTTGAAGTGGTGGTGGTAGGAACAGCAGTAGAATGAACACTAAAAGATGGAACCCCAGAAGTATCCTTGTGAACATTCGATGAAGAGGTGGGAGCAGCAACAGGCTTATAAGTGAGGACAACACGAGGAGGTGGGCGATAAATCAAGTGTTCATGGACAGGGTGTATTTTGATGCTTGATCATCTTTGTATAAAGATCTTTAAGCTCATCAAAAGACAGCCTCCTCACCCTTTCCCATGTCCATCATGCCTGATAGTAAGCAGCCGATTGATTCTTAACATATTGCTGCACCAACCTTCTCTCCTCGGTACGCGACAAAGGTCTGTTACGGCGCTTTTCACGAAGCTGGGCAACAAGAGACAACTGTTGTTTACGCATCAAAGCCATTGCTCGTTGAACATAATTTCCTTGATTCACATCAGCACCCAACAAATCTATGAACTGTGAGTAGTCAGAAGAAAGTATGGTAAGCACCCTCATCCAGTCATTGTCATTCCAATGCACGGAGTCATACCTCAACTGCTCACGTCGTTGTTGTTGAAGAGCTTCATCCTCAGCCCTGGCTTGTTGGTCAAGCTCCTCTTGCAGTCGCTGAGCAGCCTCTTCCCCCAATCTTTCTTCTTCTAATTGTCTGCGAGTACGCTTCCTGGGAGGAGAGGGTGCATCAGTCATAGGGGCTTTACCCTTGGGATCATGAAAAGTACCAGTAGAAGGACCAGTAGAATCATCCATTGGCTTGGGATCAGCAGCAGCATTAGGAATGCATTAAGGACCAGGAGGAGCAGGAAAATCATTACTCGGCTTATCAGCAAAGGTAGCCCTGGCCAACATAGTCAGCCCATCCTCCTCAACATCTTCATTAGAATCAGAAAGCACAACTTTCTTCTTTTGGTGCTTCAGCTGAGACTCCAATGCTTTAACCCTGTTCGCCAATGGAAGCACGAAGTCTCGTGTGAGCTTGTGATGCTGATTGAGGTCATCTTCCAAAGAAACAACCTTCGCATAATACCTGTGCATAAGAGCTAGCAAAGAAGTTAGAGTAATAGGTTCCTTAGCTTCCCCACCAAGAGGACTTGGCTTGGGAGATGCATCATTGGGACCAGAAGCAACAGATGGGTCATCTATGTGAGCATGAGAGCTAGAAGTCTTCTCAACAAAGTGCTGAGCTGGGCTAGGAGGGGGAGTATTAAAATAATAGGGACTCATGTGGGTGAGAAGAGGGGGAAGCCTTTGATGTGGATGGCATTTCTACCACCACCTCTCTAGCTGGCTCCTCAACCTCCACACGAGGCACACCGGTAGCAGGGTGCTCCTCCTCCATAGGATCATTCTCTAATGGAAGTTCCTCCTCGACTTCATCAGCCGGAGGAATCACATTAGGATCCCCTTGGGCAAGGCCCAACATAGCATCAGTAAGAGGCCTCAAAGGACCCTTATAACCAAGTGCCATATTCGCATACACCTTGGAACTAAGCTTTAGGGTCTCATATTCCTCTCTATTCCTAGGTAGGCACATAAGAACCTGCTGCAAAAACCTAGGGTACATCAAGAACTTCTTCCTAGAGCCAGTATCACTAAGGTTGCAAATCATGCCATCAAACAAGTAACGAGAAAAGTTAAAAGTACGACCCTGAGCAATACAAATCAAACCAGTAGCAAGGGGGATGGGAAACACATCCCAACTCCCAGACTTTGGACTCAAACAATGAATCAAGAAGTGAACCAGTAGCTTCCATTGAGGGGAAAATCTATTCTTCTGGAAGTTAAACTTCCCCCATGATTATAACCTAGAGCAGCCATACCATCCAATACCTCTGAATTGGGTATAGAGATAATGCCAGCTTCATCCAGGAGATGAAGGGCAGATCTAATGGATGCCTCAGACACCACATATGAGCGACCATCTATGGTAGCATGGAACTCTAATGGGCGACCCAAAACATCAACGAGGTGGGAAGTTGCCCAAAATTGACGTATAACAGTATAATACACAATGGGGCAAACAGTAAGAGCATACCTTAGATTGGAAGCTTCAATGTATTCCAGGATATCTGTGAACTCTTCTCTTTTAGTACCTTCGCCTAGATAGGCCACCTTGTTATGATCGGGTTTGTACTGGAGTGTTTCCATTGTTGATGATGGATGTAGTGGAAGATGATTGATTGAAGAGGGTGAAGAGTAGGAGCGTATGTGTGTGTATGGTTGGGATGATTGAGTCAAATGAGGGATTTGACCATAAATAATGGTCATAAAACTGTTCATTGACCCCTAATTATGGGGGTTGCCATTTCAAAATTAAGTCATTAATGCAAGAGTAACCACTTGCCCCTTAACCATTATTTGCAAATCCTAGTTACCAAAGATAAACCAAAAAGATATACACCAGAAGTAACTCATGTTGACTAAAAGTCAAAACGCATAAAGGTCAACACTAGAAGCACCAAGTGGTCAATGAAGGTCAACACAATAAACAGTGACCCAAAATCAATACTAGAAGCCAACCATAAGTGAAGTATAAGGGTTTGTACCCACTAGGAGCAGAAGACTGCCACTAGGAGTAACCAAAATCTTCCACTAGAAGTTGCACACACCGCAAATACCCATGAAAACTGTTGTTAGAATCTACCATATGTAAGACTGTGTAAGGAGATATGTACATTAAGCCCCCCCTTAGGCTTAGCCTCCCCTCAATCCTAGGCTTCAAGGATTGACCATACCAATGTGAACCACCAAGTGGTTGAATCTCGGACCATCAAAGGCTTTAGTTAATAAATCAGCAACATTATCATCCGTATGAACTTTAAGAACATGTATCAGCCTCTTCTCATTAGCATCCCTTATAAAAAGGTGCCTAATCTCAATATTCTTGGTTCGTTGAAGAAAGACAGGATTCTTCACAATGTAGATAGTGCTTTGATGTCGATGAAAATTTTGGTGTTCATGAAGTTGAACCCATAATCCAGCATCTGATTTAGTATCCACAAGACTTGTCTACAACAACTAGTAGCAGCTACGTATTCAGCATCTGTTGAAGAGGTAGCTACGATTGTCTGTTTCTTACATTGCCATGAGATAAGTCTTCGACCCAAAAACTGACAACCACCAGTAGTAGATTTCCTATCATTATTGGCACTTGCATAGTCACTATCACTATAGGCTTCAAGAACAAAAGGTAATTCCCTTGGATACAACAAGCCTAGCTTGGGTTGTACCTTGATATACTTGAAGATTTTCTTGACTGTATTCAAGTTAGATACGGTTGGAGCCACCTGATGTCTAGAACAAGCACTTACAGCAAACATAATGTCCGGACGTGATGCAGTCAAATACATGAGTGAGCCAATCATTGACCTGTACATGTGAACATTTACCGGAGGATCTGGCTCATTCTTGAGTTTGACTATAATGACTTCATAAGGTGTTGTTGTTGGTCTAAGAGGTTCCACATCAAACTTCTGAAGAATCTCATGAACATACTTGTCTTGACTTATGAAGATACCATCTGACTGTTGCTTGACTTGAAGAACAAGGAAAAATGTGAGTTCTCCCATGGCACTCATCTGAAATTTGCCTTTCATTAGTTGTTCAAACTCATCACACCATCCCTTCTTAGTAGAACCGAAGATAATATCATCCACATATACTTGAACTAGGATGATGTCCTTGGTATTCCTTTTAAGAAACAGTGTTTTGTCAATAGTGCCTCTTCTGTAGCCATGTATCAACAAGAAAGTGGACAGACGCTCATACCAAGCTCTAGGAGCCTGATGAAGTCCATATAGAGCTTTGACCACCTTGTAAACTTTCTTGGGGTGAAGTGGATCCACAAAGCCCTTAGGTTGAGTGACATAAACTTCCTCATCAATCTTGCCATAGAGAAATGAACTCTTGACATCCATCTGAAAGACCGTAAAGCCAACATAAGAAGCGAAAGCAAAAAACAGACGAATGGCCTCAATTCTAGCAACAGGAGCAAAGACTTCAGTATAGTCAATTCCTTCAAGTTGTGTGTGGCCTTGTGCAACCAGCCTAGCCTTATTTCTCACCACAATACCCCTTGAATCTTTCTTATTTTTGAGAATCCATTTGGTACCAATTGCTGTATTTCCTTCTGGCAAGTCATCTAGGATCCAAAAATTCTAAAACAAGAACTGTTGCATCTCCTCCTGCATAGCCTCCACCCAACTTTGATCCTCAATAGCATGTGAGACTGACCTAGGTTCCACATGTGAAAGAAAACAAGCAAACAAACAGTGAAGAAAGTATGTGTGATTATTACGCTTTTGGTCTTCAATGTAGCTCACAAAAGCATGATGATCAGACGTTGCTTTCTTATGCATGCGGTGAGTCTTGACAGTAGAACCAGGATCTCCAATGATTTTAGTAGTAGGATGGACTTTATTGATCTGCTGAATAGGAATAGGAGCTACATCCACTTCTGGTGCCAAGTTATTAAGATCCCCAACAATGTCATCATCATAAGAAGTAGAGTCGAAAATGCCATCTATTGGTTGCTTATGAATATCATCCAGCTTAGTAGAAGTCTTCTTTTGATAGTTTCTCAAGTCAGAAGGACCAGAGAATCTAGTTGTGGAAGCATGATCACTAACCGGACTACCAATAGGTGTTAAACTTGCACTAGGAGTAACATTAGGAGCACTAGGAGTAACTGGTACAACAGGAGTACGCAAGGGAAACTCAAAGCCTCCTTGAGCAGCTGCTGTAGTGGCATCTTGTTTTTGCTTGATCAATGTGTCAAGAACTCCTTGTGTGTCCACAATGTCTGATGGAGAGGCATCAATAGGAGTAGCATTGGTGTTAGGAGAGACTGTGGTGGAATAGGATGGAACAACAAAAATGTCATCATCTTCATCTGAGTCCGAAAAGCTAGAATGAGCACCTGCACTAGAAGTTGCAAACACTTGTAGACCTGCATCTTGGTTAGGTTTGAAACGAAAATATCCCAATGAGTCACTAAGATAATCAAGATCAAAATACCATTCAGGACCTTTGCCTTGGATGTTTGTCTTCTCCTCAAAGTACCTAAGATTTATAGTTTCAATGACACGCTTGGCATGGAGATTATAGACACGATACGCTCAAGAGTGAGCTGAATATCCCACAATGTAGCCTTCATCTGCCTTGCCATCGAATTTCCCAAATAGTCGCTAGTATTCAGAATGGTGACAGGACAACCAAATGGCCTCAAATGAGCAATGCTGGGTACTTAGGCTAGGAGTAGCTCATATGGAGTCTTCTTATAGCGATTGGTAATTGAAACCCTATTCAACACATAACTTGCAGTATTGACAGCTTCTGTCCAAAACATAGTTGGAAGCTTGGAATCTACAAGCATGGTTCTTGCAGCTTCTATAAGAGTCCTGTTCTTCCTTTCTACAACACCATTCTGTTGGGAGTCCTGGCAGCACTATAATCTCTTTTGATACATTTGGAATTGCAAAGTGCTATGAGTTCTGCATTTTTAAATTCTGTTTCATTGTCACATCGGATACCTTTCACCTTCTTGGACAGCTGATTCTCAATGAGTGTAATGAAGTCCTTGAGAATTGAGTAGGTCTTACTTTTGGCAGCCAGAAAGAAAACCTACGTGAACCTGTTATACCCATCAGTTAACACAAGATAGTATTGTTTATGGTCAATGCTCCTAATGGAGGTAGGACCAAATAAATCCATGTGTAGTTGTTGCAATGGTTCAGTTATGAGGCTGAGAGTAGTAATGGCCTTGAAGGATGCTTGGTGTTGTTTGCCCTTGCTGCACGCAAGGCAATTGATGTCATTTCTGAAATTTTTGGGAGGTAAGCCAGAGACCAAGTTCATATTTGCCAGTTTGTGAATGGTCTTGAAGTTTACATGTCCCATCCTTCTATGCCATTTGGTGGCTTCATCTTCTGATACTTTAGCAACCAAACAAGCTAGTTGACCAGTATGATTAAATTCATTCAGCTTGATACTATAGAGATTGTATCTTCTAGGGATTTTGAGTAGAACTTGAGAGTCATCCGGTAGCTTAAAGTCTTTGGATAACACCAGTGCTTCAGTATCCGTAAAGAGGACAAACTGGTTCTTGTCACAAATCTGAGAGACAGAGATCAAGTTGAAGTGTTGAAGTGCTTCCACATAGTAGACCTGCTCAAAATTAAGGTTAGGTGTCTGAATATTTCCTTTGCTAGAGATTCTTCCTTCACCACCTCCGAAGTACACTTTTCCACCTTGAAATGGTACAAAGTTAGATAAAAGTCCTTTATTCCCTGTCATGCTCCTAGAGCATCCACTATCAACTATTACAAGAGTAGGATCTTGGTATGGAGTAATCTACAACAACAGAAAAGTTATATGCAAAGGTTAGTGTCTTAAGGGGACCCAGAACTTTTCAGGCTTAAGTCTGCCTTGTGGATCTTTAGTAGATAGCCAAGAAGATTGATGAGATCCACTGTTGTTCTTAGTTTTCCTGTTCATCATATGGGTGTTATTTGTGACCAAGAACAACCTGCTGAGGGCTTAACAGCAGTACCCAAATTTCCTAACCCAAAATACATTTGGTCTGAAGTAAAAGCATAATTTTGATTAAAGTTCTGAAAATAGTTGATGGTTGGTCTATTGTAGGTACAACCATTGCTTCTCCAAATATTAGAAGCTGAAGGAGAGGTCCTTGTATAAGAAGAATAGGATTGGGCACATGGGTTTAGTCTTCTAGAAGAAAAAGGAGCAACTCCTGGTGGACAAGGAGCAGGATAAGCTTGATAAATAGAAGGAGTTTGATCATAAAAATCACAATCCTTAATCAAATGAAGTTTACTACCACAAACAAAGCATGTTTTAAAAGATCTTTTATTCAAATGACATTGTTTCACACTGCTAATCTTATTACAAACAATTCTAGGAGAATCAACATTCCTAGGACTCGATAAACTAGAACTAGAAACAGTTGAAGTGGAAGCAATTCTCTCATCACTCATCCTAGTACTAGTAGCAGCAGGGTCATTTGTCTTGGAACTTGAAGGTCTTAACTCTTCACTTGAACCACAGGATGCATAGTCACTGGCCTTGTCACTGAAAGTACAAGAGACAAAGTCATTAGTTAAAGTAGAACTTTTTGGAGACTCATGCATCTGTGATCCATCCAAGTCAGTATGCCTAGATATGGGCATAAAAGTTCCTATAAGAGGTGGAGGAACAGCATGCATTGCTGCAGCTGGTTTAAACCTATTGTAACTAGGTTTTCCCTCCTCCTCTTTGTCAAGATCAAAGACACTTGAAAAAGATAAATCAAATACATCTTCTGAATCAATATATTTATCAAATCCTAAACCTCTCTTAGTCCTACCAGACATGCTACTATCAATTAACTTTGAAAGATTTTTGGGTGCTTTTTGCCATTTTTCAAATCTTAAAAGTGTAGCATCCAATTTTTCCTGCATGTCTTGCTTAGCCTTAATACTGTCATTGTTTAGTTTTTCAGTATATGTAAGCATGTTAGTGGTGTTCTCTAAATCAATGCTTAGAATTATAATTTTATCCTCATATTCACGTTGAGTATCTTGAAGCCACCTCTTTTGTTGTTCCAACATTTTTAAAGAACTCTTATATGCTTGAACTTCTAGAAAATATTTGTCATTTTGCTCATTAAGTTCATTGTATTGAGTCAATAGTTCTGAGTATTTATCATGACAACCAAGAGGGAAATTTTGTACCTGAGGCGAGATTCCCATAAGAGCAAATTCTTCTGCTTCCTCAGCATCAGATAGATTCCCCGCAATCATAGCAAATACATCAGTAGAAGCTTCAGCTGTTTCCAAGGTAGCAGTCTGACGATCATTCCAGATAACCATAGAGTCAACAAACACCAAAGCTCTCTTTTCATCCTTGAGCTCTTGAACCTTGAAGGCTGAATACTTGTTCTTCTCCTGGTCATTTTTGTTAGGGCATTCCCTAGAAAAATGTCCTTGTTGCTGGCAGTTATAGCATCTAACCTTGCTTCTATCAAACCTGGTTGGCTCTCTCGGTTTGTAGTTGAATTTTCGACCGACATTCTTTTCAAACTTATGAACCCAGAGAGTGAGCATAGCCATCTGCCATTTTAGATCCATTTCATACAAGTCAAGTTTATCAACCTGTTTGAAATCATCAAAAGTAAGCTGCTGTTGTGGATCAACATCAGCAGCAAAAGAGTGAAGAACAGCTTCTACCATTCTACCAGTCTTGGCTTTTGGTTCAGGAGTAGAAGTATGTTGAGATGTCAAAGTATAGCTTGGGCTACTAGCATAAGACATTGGACTAGATCCCATGGAACTCACAAAAGCAGAGTTAGCAGGAGTAGGAAAGGAATCACTTGAGTATCCTCTCACATGAGGCTCAAAGATTTTGAGTTTATAAAATAAGTCATCAAAATTAAGATAGTCAAGGCCACCTTTTGCTTTTAGAGAGATGACTACCTGATTCCATGAGTGAGGTAGGGCTCTAAGAAACCTGGCATTAATGTCTCCGTTGTCAGGTTTGGACCTGAATTGATTCAACTGGCTAAGTATCTTTTGGAACCTGTCATACCCTTGATGAATACCTTCAGTTTCAGAGATCTTGAATTCTGTGAATTCATCTCTCAGCATGGATCTGCACATTTTCTTTGATTTCTCATTCCCTCCAAACCTTGCCTATACTCCATTCCAAATCTCCCTAGCATCATCCAAGTGATAAAAATCACCCATGTGATCATCAGGAAGGGACTGAAGCAAAATAGTTTTTTCTTTAATTTCCTTCTGAACAACTGTGATTTCTTCATGAGTTTTAGGATCTAGAAGGATGACATTACCATTCTTGTCTCTTCCAGTAAGCTTCTTACTATTGCCATTCTGAAATTTTTTCCAAAGGTCTAGATCAGTATTGGTGATCCAGCATTCCATCTTCATGGCCCAGCTATCATACTCATCCTTCTTCAAGAGAGGGAATTTTCCATTTGTATTGGAAAAAGTAGCAACGATTTGTTGAGGTTGCTGTGTTTTAGAGGTGCTTGCTTCTCCTGTTTCAGTAGAACTAGAGGCAGACGTGATTAAACAAAGATGTTAGTAAAAAGAAAAATTGATTCTTCTTGAGAAGAGACTATCTCAAGCTCTGATACCATTTGTTGGGTCCACTAGATATGGATCTTGCAACCTGTTAAGGATGGTGAACGACTTCTGTAATCACACGTCTATTCACTGAGAGACTCTAGATGAAACACACAGTATAAGTGCGGAATACAAATACTATGAACAAGAAGAAACAGAATAACTATAATAACTTGATCCTTACTAAGGATTTCTACTATTAATATGAACTAAATAATGTTTGATGAAGGTGTGTCTAACCCTTCTGCCAATGGTTCCTTTTATACTACAAGGAAACCCTAATACAACATTAAATCAAAACCTGTAACTTCTGATATGCATATCCTTTCCTAACATATCTCATGCATATCCTAACAAAGTAATCAAAATAATAATGTTTGACTTTCTACTAGACTAGGAGCACGTGTTGCTCCTACTACTACTAGGACCAGGAGGAACTACATACCTCCTAGCATACCTATTACAAATGTCTATTACAGAGGTCCTAACAAGCTGATTTTCAATTAAGGTAATGAAGTCTTTGAGAATGGGGTATGTCTCACTTTTAGAAGCCAAAAAGAAAACCCATGAAAATCTGCTATAACCATCAGTTACCACTAGGCAGTAGTGTTTATGGTCAATGCTCCTAATGGAGGTAGGACCAAACAGATCCAATATGAAGTAGATGCAAAGGTTCAGTTATTAGACTGAGGGAAGTGATGGCTTTGAAGGATGCTTTGTGTTGTTTGCCTTTGCTACAAGCAAGGCAATTTATGTCATTCTTGAAAGTTTTGGGAGGTAAACCAGAGACCAGGTTCATATTTTCCAGCTTGTGAATTGTCTTGAAATTTACATGCCCTATCCTTCTATGCCATTTTGTGGCTTCATCTTCTGATGCTTTAGCAATCAAGCACGCTAGTTGGCCAGAAGGATTTACTTCATGGAACTTGATACTGTATAGATTATGTCTTCTTGGAATTTTGAGTAGTACTTGGGAGTCATCCGGGAGCTTAAAGTCTTTGGACAACACCAAGCAATCAGTATCCGTAAAGAGGATAAACTGCTTCTTGACACAAATCTGAGAGACAGAGATCAAGTTGAAGTGTTGGAGTGCTTCCACATAGTAAACCTGCTCAAAGTTAAGGTTAGGAGTCTGAATAGTTCCTTTTCCAAATATTCTCCCTTCACCGCCACCAAAGTACACCTTCCCGCATTGAAATGGTACAAAATTAGTCAAAAGACCTTTGTTCCCTGTCATGCTCCTAGAGAAACCACTATCTACAATTCCAAGAGATGGATCTTGGTATGGATTAATCTACAACAACAGAAAAAGATGTAACAGTTAGTGTCTTAAGGGGACCCAAACCATTCCTGGCTTGAGTATGCCTTGTGTATCATTGTAAGATAGCCATGGAGATTCATGAGATCCACTGTTGTTCTTGTGTTTCTTGGGCATCATATGGGATTTATTTTGTGTCCAAGTACAACCTACTGAGGGCTTAACAGCAGAACCTAAATTTCCCAATCCAAGATGCATTTGGTCTGTAGTAGAAGTATAAAAATTTTGAAAATAATTGTTGGTTGGTCTATTAGTGGTACATGGATTGCTTCTCCAGGTAGCGGAAGCTAAAGGAGAGTTCCTCCTAGTAGAAGGAAAAGATTGAGCACATGGGTTTAGTCTTCTAGAAGCAAAACCCACACCAGTAGGAGCAGCTACTGGTGGACCAGGAGTATCATATAAATCACAATATTTAATCAAATGAAATCTACTACCACAAACAAAACATGTTTTATAAGACCTTTTATTCAAATGACATTGTTTTGTACTGCTATTCTTATTACAAACTGTTCTAGGAGAAACAACATTCCTAGAAGATCTAAGACTAGAATAAAAACAATGGAAGTAGATGCAGTAGCAACTCTCTCCTCACTCATCCTAGCACTAGAAGCAATAGTATCATTTGGTTTGGGACTCGAGGGACTTGACTCTTCACTTGAACCACATGATGCATAGTCACTGGCCTTGTCACTGAAAGTACAAGAGACAAAGTCATTAGTGTTAGTATAACTTTTAGGAGACGCATGCATCTGTGATTCATCCAAGTCTTTATGCATTGATGTAGGCATAAATGTTCCTGTAAGAGGTGGAGGAACAACATGCATTGCTACAGCTAGTTTAAACCTATTGTAACTAGGTTTTCCCTCCTCCTCTTTGTCAGGATCAAAGACACTAGAAAAAGATAAGTCAAAAACATCATCTGGTCCTATATAGTTGTCAAATCCTAACCCCCTTTTAGTTCTTCCTGACATACTACTGTCTATCAATTTGGAATGATTCTTGGGTGCTTTTTGCCATTTGTCAAATTTTAATAAAGTAGCATCTAATTTCACTTGCATTTCTTGTTTTGCCTGAATACTCTCAGTATTAAGTTTTTTAGTATACTTAAACAAGTTAGTGGTATTCTCTAAGTCAATACTTAACACCGTAATCCTATCTTCATACTCAAGTTGAGCATTTTGTAACCACTTCTTTTGCTGTTCTAATGTTTTGAGAGAACTCTTGTAAGCTTGAACTTATAAAAAATATTTTTCATTTTGAGCATTTATTTCATTACATTGAGTTAAGAGGTCAAAATATTTATCATCACAACCAAGAGGGCAATTTTGTACCTGAGGAGAGATTCCCATTAGAGAAAATTCCTCTACTTCCTCTGCCTCAGATATGTGACCAGTAATCATAGCAAACACATCAGTAGTACACTCAACTGTTTCCAATGCTAGAGTCTCATGATCTTTCTAGTTTACCATGGTATCAACAGATACCAAAGCTTTCTTTTCCTCCTTAAGCTCTTGAACCTTGAAAGTTGAGTACCTATTCTTCTCCTGGTCATTTATACTAGAGCATTCTCTAGCAAAATGTCCTTGCTGATGACAGTTGTAGCATTTGACTTTGCTCCTATCAAACCTGGCTGGCTCCTTTGGGTTGTAGCTGAACTTTATGCCAACCTTCTTTTCAAACTTGTGCACTCGGAGAATAAGCATATCCATATACCACTTGAGGTCCATCTCATCCAAGTCAAGCTTATCAACCTGTTTAAAGTCATCAAATGCTAGCTGCTGTTGTGGATCAACGTCAGCAACAAAGGAATGAAGAACAATTTCTACCATGCTACTGGTCTTGACTTTTGATTCAGGAGTAGGAGTATGTTGTGAGGACAAAGTATAGCTTGGGCTACTGGTATAGGGCATTGGACTGGAGCCCATGGAGCTTACAAAAGCAGAATTAGTAGGAGTAAAGTAGGAATCACTTGGGTATCCTCTCACATGAGACTCAAAAGTTTTGAATTTATAAAATAAGTCATCAAAAGAGAGATACTCAAGTCCTCCTTTTTCTTTTAGAGAGATGACTACCCGGTTCCATGAATGAGGCAGAGCTCTAAGAAACCTAGCATGGATGTCTTCATTTTTTGGTTTGGACTTGAGTTGATTCAACTGGCTGAGAATCTTTTGAAACCTGTCATAGCCTTGATGAAGACCTTCTGTCTCAGATATCTTGAATTCTGTAAATTCATCTCTCAGCATTGAACTTCGCATCTTCTTGTATTCCTCATTTCCTCCAAATCTTGCCTTGATTCCATTTCCCTAGCATTATCCAAGTGATAGAAATCACCCATATGATCAACTGGAAGAGAGTGAAGCAAAATAGTTTTTGCTTTGATTTCCTTTTGTACAGCTGTGATTTCTTCATGAGTTTTAGGATCTAGAATGGTGATATTACCATTCTTGTCCCTACCAGTAGTCTTCTTGTTGTTGCCATTCTGAACAATCTTCCACAAGTCTAGATCAGTGTTGGTGATCAAGCACTCCATATTCATGGCCCAGCTGTCATACTATTCCTTCTTCAGGAGTGGGAATTTCCCATTTGTGTTGGAGACAGTAGCAACGATTTGCTGTGTTTGCTGTGTTGTATTGGTGCTTGGTTGACCTGTGTCAGTTGAACTAGAAGCAGACATGATTTAGTGAGTATAAAGAAAAAAAATAGAAAAATGATTCTTCTTGTACAGAGACTCTCCCAAGCTCTAATACCACTTGTTCGTTCCTTTAGTTTTAGATCTTTTACCCTATTAAGGTTGGTGAACGATTTCTGTAATCACAAGTCTATTCACAGAGAGACTCTAATGAACACAAAGTATTTGTGCGGAATACAAACACTAAGAACAAGAAGAAACAGTATAACTAAATAACTTGATCCTTTCTAAGGATTTCTATTATATTGATATGAAATGAAACTGGTGGAGGTGTGTCTAACCCTTCTGCCAATGGGTTACTTTTATACTACAAGGAAACCCTAAACTACATTTAACACAAAACGTGTAACAGTTGATATGCATATCCTTTCCTAAGATATCTCATGCATATCCTAATAAACTACTACAAATACTACTATTTGACTTTACTACCAGATTAGGAGCACGTGTTGCTCCTACTACTACTAGGACCAGGAGGAACTACATACCTCCTAGTTTACCTATTACAAATCACCTATTACATAGGTCCTAACAGAGTGCGTTATAAGCAACTTCACCTTTCTGTTTCTCTAGTTGTGCGGCGCACATTTGCGCCACACAGAAAATCCGTCGCACAATTGAGATGTGCGGCGCACTTTCTGCGACTAGAAATATTTTTCACAACTTTATAACTTGTAAGCCAATCAACCCAAGTTATAAGACATTTTTCATACCAATTTCTTAACAAATAGGCAAAATAAGAAATCATGACCAAGTTTAACAATACGTCCATAAGTATTTTGCAAGATAAAGCCATTTTTCCTTATCGTTTGTTTTCTCATTTTTTTGTATTTTTATTATATCTAAAACTTCAAAAAAATTACTACAAATTATGATAAATATCAAACAAGACATACCAAAGCAAATTATTCTACCAAAGAGCAAATTTAATAGAAAATAAAATTCTGAAACCAAATATTTTTGGTTTTTCTTTAAGCAGAATATGAACAAACACAAATGCTCAAAAAGCATAAGTACACACAAAGCAATTCTCATATTTTCAGCAGTAAGTGTTGAGAGTAAAAGGTTTTGGTGACATTTTGGGATTATTTCCACCAACATTTTTGCAAATTCGATAGAAATGTGCAGCACGCTTTTAAAATGTGCGGCGCACTTTTGTCCTGTTTTCTTAAAAACTTTTTCTGGTTGCCAGAAATCTGTACGGCGTGTTTAGAAATTTTATGTTTACCAAGTATTTTAGAATGTTTTAAACTAATAACAAATCAATCCCCGACAGCGATGCCAAAAACATGATGTTCGTTCGCAAGTCTTAAATTTTATTACAAGATATTACCATACAATTGACTAGAAACACAAAAACGGGAAAGTATACCCTATCATGTATAGCATAGTGTTGAGGTAAGTCCAGTTCATTCTACGGGATTGGTGTTTTAGAATATAAAACAATTACCTCTAGAGTGTCACAAGTTCTAAAGATATACTTATCAAATGATTTAAAAGGTGCGTTTGGTTAAGGTTACAACCATATGAAAGATAGGTAGCAAAGACGAATATGAGCACATAAACAATGTAAGACAACATGTCGATTACTAGTCGTACACGCAACATCTAATTAATATAACAAAAATCCGTCTAAAGATCATGTCATACCAAAAGTATTAAGAATGGTTTATGCTTGATTTCAATGACTAAAGTAATAGGTGAGATTATGTAACAGTTGTTATATGTTTTAATTCACTAATCGTGACAAAAGTGAATAACAAGATTTATTTAATAGATGACAAGAAATTGATCCATTCACATGAGTACTAGTCATGATCATGAATAAGCCCAACATATAACAATGGTCTTACACAATAACATCTAATACAAAAGAATCTAAATCATACTCATAATCATGAACCGAGGAGGAAAGTGCGCCGCACAAACCTAATTGTGTGTCGCACTTTGCCATCGCAAAGCCAATAAATCTATCTAATCATAAGGGCGTTAAGCCCCAACCAATTGCACAATAGACTACTGCATAATAACAGTAAAAATAATCATCTCAACAAGTTATTCTTCAAAGAAAATCATGAACATGATTGAGATAGAGATTATACCAACAAAAGTGAATTCACTATATTGCTCTAAAAGTATGAGTTTTGATCAAACTTGTTTACAAGCAAACAAATGAACTAAGTGAGTTCTTTTTCACAGACACAATGAGTATGAACCAACTAAGGTTCACCTTTGACTAATAGCAATGATCAAGGATTTAGGAAATCCTTGATTCTATGAAATTCTTTGTAACAACGGAGTATGGACAATAGATTGCTATTGTTTATGCCTACCTTGGGTCCAATATATAACCTCAAAATCATAGCTTAAAAGTTCTGGAGCAAGCCAAAGGTTTCCCTCATCATTACCATGCACAATGGTAATAAATAATGTAACTACAGTCAGAAGTGTGCCGCACTTTCTAATTGTGCGCTGCACTTTGCTAATTCGTAAAATGTGAATGTGCGCCGCACTTTTTATTTGTGCGCCGCACTTTGGCCCTTTTTCAGCACCATTTATTCTTTAGTCCTTTTCTTTCCATACCTTCATTTCTTTCCTTCATAGTTCTATTCTTTTACTACAATCAAAACAATACTTATTATTAGTAACAATTCAACATATAATTTATTTATTTACATAGCAACCAAGGACAAATGCATCATTACAAACATGTATAAATGAGGCGTTATCATTATGTTAAACTCCTTATCTGTTTCGCCTAAGAGACTGTGGCAGGTCTTGAACTCAAAACCTTCAGGAAACCTCCCCCAAGGAAACCACTTAGTAGAACCTTGGTGGCCAACTTATCTAAGCCAGTTGGTTTGTACTATATGTTTTTTTAGTTGTAAAATAGGATGAATGGGTCTTTTAATTATAGAATTTAATTTAATATGTTTTTTTAATAGTATAATTACATGTTTTAATTTTTCTACTTTTAGTATGCATGCTTGTTTAGCTTGTACACACAACATTATGTATTGCAATTTGAAATATTCAAGTATCTATAAATAAAAAGGCAAAATATTTTATAAGATAGTATGATGAATAGTTTATTTTTAAAATTTATATTAAAAGAACATGCATTGTACGTATTTTAATATAAATTTTGTGAAATATTAATTATTTGGCTAATATATTCGATTGAATCATACATATCAAATTAAGAAGAGTTTAAGGTGATTTAGAATGTATGAAAATTTGTAAACATATAAACTAGGAATATTCTTTTTATCTAAACATTAGGCAGTATTGTGAAAAGGTTACACAACATGCACACATTAACAAATACCTTTCACCATCAATAATCACAATCTCGTAGTGCTATTGACTTCCGCGTCCGTATCGATAATGCATCGTGATGCACATATACTTGACATGTTAATATAAAGTAGTGTGCGATAAAATTATTCCTTAATATTTCCTTCATGTGTAAAGTTATTATCATGAAAAACATGTTACGAAAAATATTATTCAAAGTTTTTTTTTTATTACAGGGTATCCACAGTCGCAATGCACGGATACTCTTCTAGTAACGTGTACAAAGAAACTTTGCAATATTAAAGTCAAAATGAGACTTAATTGATGGTCTTTAATGTTAGTCTTGTTATAAAACACAATAAGACTAAAAATAAAATTGAATAGATAATCAAACAAAAATTAATTCTAATTTATTATATGAATATTAAACTCTATAATAATCCCTAGCACTTTTACATTCTTATAAATACCACCTCAAATCGAGTCTCTAATAATATCATAATAGTTTTTGTCTAAAACATAATTATCGGTGTCTACTGTCTAGCAAGAATTCCATTTGGAAATGATGAGAATAATGTTGAATTCTCTTTTGGTTATTGTTATAATGTTTGTTTCCATAAAACTCCCCACCACGTCCGCCGAAGATATTTTGTTGTGGTTACCGGTAACTGGTATGTACCACCTTTTCCTAGGTTATACGTAACATGGGCCGAATATGTAGATTTTCATCTACATGACCGTCTCGTTTTCAACTTCACAACGGGAGAAAATAATGTCGCAGAAATTACAGAAGAAGCTTTTTATGCGTGTGATGGATCTAACCCTATCCAAATATACACTAGTGGCCCCGCAATTGTTTCCATCAACACCGTATCAAACCAATACTTCATTTGCTCCATCGGCAATCACTGCAACTTGGGTCAAAAATTTAATTTTAGTGTCAAAACCGGTATCGATACCTCATCGACGAAATTGTTATATAAATTAAAATATTGACTATGTATTAATTACAAAAGATGAGAAATAATAATTTATTTACATTATCATATTTTGTCTTGTGTTTTTATTATTTTCTTTGAATAAAATTCTATCTAAAATAATATTACATTAATTTACTACATGTGCTTATTAAGTGAAATATTAAATCCTAACCATCAACTACATATGAGATAGTGATAGTTCCATCACTAGCATTTTAAAATTCAGAATTGAAACAAGAAATAAAGTGAGTGAATGAAATGAAACTTGAAAAGGCATTTGTTATTGTCAACGGGTTACAAGGTTTAAGTAACTATCTGTTATATAAGGAAAGTAGAGTTGAAACATATATATAAGAATTTTATCTTATCTTATCTTACTATCTTACTATATAATAAAGCATTTAAGTTTATTTATTAATTAGAAAAGCATTTGAGTCTATTCCTTAATTAGAAAGTCTGAATTTTAGACACTATCACTTACTTGTTATGAAATTTTCGGGATTGGGATCAGGAACAATAAGCGTTTCAAAACAGCGTCATTAAGTGTACCAAATCAATCGGTTCGGCATAGAAAAAAGATTGGTTTGGTGGTCAACAACAAACAACAGTTAACTTCTGGTGTTCGATTTTCACGATGACTGTGTTTCCAATGGAAATTGTTTGGAAAGAGTGAAAACGAAAGATAGAGAACATAGGAGATAAGACTCCTATATACCCTAACTGGTTTTATGACCCAATTATGTAAATGGACTAACTTAAGCTATTCAATTTAACATATGACTAGGCTTTAGTGAGATCTATATAATTAGTTAATTACATTCAGACATGATCGTTTTACAACATTTATGTATAATATAATTAAAATTATTACATATAATAATAAATTTAACTTTGTAAATAAATTAAATCCAATGAGGTGCATCGGATCAAATTATAAAGATCAAATAAAAACGAATCAAAGTGTACCGAAATGAGTTTACCATCTTCGACCGAATTTTAAGAACCTTGCGAACCGCATACATGTTTCACGATCATGTACCAAAGTGATCTGCTTTTTTGTGACATTGGTTATACTGCTCCATCACCCGACCTCGCCACCTCCGAACCAGAACACCGTCGTTGTAGTCTCACCGGAATACCCTATTCTTTTCGCTAAAAGTTGTCGCCATCTTTGGAGTTGGAAAAAATACGGTTGTCTTTCTACCCGAATGATTGATCTCTAACCATAAAGAGCTTTTGCGTTTTATGCTTTTCATTATAAGTCGAAATATCAAATTGAGTGTTTTGTATTTGTGTATGTCTTTATACTATAAGCTTAAATAAAAATAAATTTTTTTGACAAAATAATCTCAGATTTATAAATTTTTATTTTTTTTATTTTTAGTATCTTTAAAACCGCAACATCGCGCGAGTATCGTACTAGTAATGAATAAAATGTGAACAATATTTCGAAAACACTTAAATTTAGATGCAAACGTTTATGAACATAGAATAGAAAATCGAATACTCATTTAATTAATAAACTCTATAAAGTAATATTCTTAATGTCCCGATTCATTAATATATAGATTAATAATTATAACAAGTTTATGTGGGCCATGAGTATTAAGTAATAGAACTTATATTGTAAATGTTTCTAGGAATAATGTTTGTTCATGAACACCAGCTTTTATCTTTTACCATAATTTCTTATTTGTCAAATAGAAAAAGAGAAAATTAAGTCTAGTAGATTCAAATTCAAAGTCTTACAATATGCATGATTGTGGGACCTGATGACATATATTATCCGACCCAATCTTATTAAGAAAGATAAAAACATTAGACTCGTCATACACTAATTTTACCATAATTTTATTATCCGACTCGTCATACACTAATTTTAAGAAAGATAAAAACATCAGACACGTCATACCCAATCTTATTATCTAACCTAATCTTACCATAATTTCTTATTACCCGACCCAATCTTCATTATGGAGAACATAAATCGATTATAGACACTTAAATCACTAACCTTACCCATTAGTCAAAGGATTTGAAAATTTAATGAACTTCTTAAATTTTTAAACTTAGTTGTTCCACTGATAACATCAAATTTTTAAATGTTTTTTCCTCAATATCCCTTCAATTATGCTTAGTTTTTGATATAATGAACACCAAATATTGCAAAGAATCATATATATTATGTTTTTCCAAGGTAAAACCGAACAAGAAAAGGAAAATGTGGAATTTGACAAATAAAGGCGTCAAGTTCAATAGCTCAAAGGAGTCTACGGTTTAGATGGTTTTCAGACCTATGTCGTATACAAAAAAATGTGACAGTTTCTATATTCGAAGGCCCTATAACGTAAACCATGGATTTGTGTACGCTATAGGAGCTTAATATCCCGCATTATAGGCTAGGCGACAAGATCATGGGTAAGTGAATAAAAGTTTCTACGGCGTATGTGTTTCTTCCGACTGCGATGTAGATCCTACGTAGCCAGATTAGAAAGTGCATTAAATGTAGGCTGCGACGTAGGTCATTGTCCCCTTTACGACGTAGGTAGAACGATTCAAGAAAGGAGAGTATAATATATGTATCTATGGCGTAGACCGTAATATTGTCTACGTCGTAGCTTCTCTGAATCCTATAGATAGATTCCTCATAATCTTGACCACGAAGTTAATTAAGCTCATATCTTTGAAGCTTTTGGTGATTTTTCGCGGTTTTGAGGTCAAAATTACAATGTTTCAAGGCCCAATATGTCGTATGCTCTATCTTTATGAGTAAGGGTCATGCCTTTTCGTAAACCAACTTGTTAGGAGTACATCTGACTACGTTTTTATAAACAATACGGATGGCTCACAAAGCATCATCTAGTTTATCAACCCATGACGCTCGATTTTCACCAAATGATCTTTCTAAAATTCTTTTAAGAGCACGGTTGAAAAACTCCACTTGGCCACTAGTCTGGGTTGGTAGGACGTAGAAAGTTGATGGGTCAAACCACATTTTTTAAAAACATTCTCAAATTGCTTATTACAAAAATGGGTGCCTCGATCACTATTTATGGTTCGTGAGGTTTCAAACTATAACATCCGAGACTAATGGCTATGGTTAGAATTCGACTTAGAATTTTAATCATATGATATTTTATGTGAATATGTGTTTTATGTGTTTTTATGTGTGATATTATGATGGTGAATAAACGAAATGAGGTACATGATTTGCAAATCATGGTACGGGCTGGAAATAAAATGTGGTGAATTGAATTCAGTAATGAACTGCGTGAAAATTTAAATATCATTTTATAAGACTTCGTGTATGAATTTTATGTGTAAGTAATATGTATACTTTCGTAGGATTATAAGCGTTTTTACATAGATTATAAGTTGGAAGTTTGTAATAGCTTAATAGATTTAAGCTAAGGGTTTTATAAGAATGAATTTATTTAGAAATGAAATTTGTGTAGTTTTATTTGTAGTAATTTAATTAAATATTTAGAAGATTTAGATTTAATTAATTAATTTATAATTAAGGAAATTATTAATAAAAAACGAAATATATCAATAAAGAAAAAATAATATTATTTTTGGTAAAAAATTTATAACAATCGGTTGAAAAAAAAGGAAAAAAGAATGGGTAAAAAAGCCCATTCGAATTGGAATTTAATTAGGATTTTTCTAAAGTATAAATACAAACACTACTAACAAAAAAATCAGATTTTTCACCATCAAGAAAAAGAGGACCAATCGTGGTTTAGGGAAAAAATTAGGGTTCTTCCAAAAATCTTGGTTTTGATCAAATAAGTGTATAATCTTGATTTTAATTCATGTTTTTATTTATTTAATCATGTTATAATCATGTAATTAATCATGTGATGGTTTAGGGTTTTTGATTTTCTGGAATTAAAATAAATTAGGGCTTTAATTAAGTAATTAATGAGGGGTTTTTAGGGTTTAAAATCGGATTAAGGTTAATTCAGTCAAATTGTCGCTAATCTGCCAGAATCCGTCGCTAAACTGTCACAGAAACGATCGCTGATGTCTGGGCAGATTTTGGGTAAAATCGTTTTGGTCATAACTTATTCGTTTTTAAAGCTTTTTGGGTGATTCAAAATTCTAAAATTATGTACTCGGAGCATACTTTTCAAATACTCAGAATGTATAGTCAATGGAGGTCACTAGCTTGGTCGAATTTGTTTTGTACAAGTGTCGAGTTCAAGGTTAATGTTTGTACAACAAGGCTCAAACTCGTGTTATGGATATTTTGGGATAGTGAACACTTAGAGGGCTAACATGGGGTTGATTTGGGATAGAATTTGAAATGTATTCATCATAGGGATTGTTACACTGATGAAGGATTAGAGTTTCGGAGTCAATGTTGACGAGTGTTATTTTGTATGTGTGCTTTAAATAATTTTCGTTCGTGAGGAGACTTTTGGATTGTTATTCGCAAGGTGAGTTTCATAGTCCCTTGTTTTATTTACATGTTTTACTTCAGAAGGGATGAAAATTATGCTTGTGGTAATATGTGCTATGGAATTATGTTTTAAAATGTATGGACATCAATGTGCTACTATGTGACTTGCTTGATATGTGATATTGTTATCGGAGCGGATGGGTACGCCTACCCAGTGTTATAAATTGTGATGGTACCATAGGAGCGGATGGGTACGCCTACCTAGTGTGATGTGAATTATGGAACGGAGAGACACGTGCCGTCTCAGTGTTATGATTATATGCTTTCTTGCTTACATGTAGTAATTGTTGTCAATAATGATAAATTATTTGATTTGATGATGACCGTAGCACAAGGAATTATTTTGAGTCTTAAACATATGACTCTCACCAACTTTATGTTGACGTACTTTAGCATCGTTTTTAGGTACATCAGGTTCTAAGAGTTGATGCTAGTGAATGTAGTACGAGACCTTAGAGCTTTTGAAGTTGATCCTGACTATATTTTATTTGGATATTCATGTTTTGATTTTATAACTGTTGGAGCATAGTTTGGCTGGGCCGGTCTGACGACTCTCCTAGGCCGTTAATCGTCTTTCCAGGTCCGGAGTAATGCTGCAAACAAAGAAGAACCGGTTAGACGTGGTCCCGAGGCCGGAGCCCCGGGGTCCACCTCCGACGGTCAAGTTAGCATTGATCGATATATTGTATAAGAGGTGTGGTTAAGAGAGAGAACATGTTATAGAATGAGACCCCTAGCCTTGTTTATATAGCGCTAGGGTTTCTTGAAGGATAAGTTAGTGTGTGTGGACCGCGGGCCTGTTGGGCCGGGCCAAATACCGACTATACGTCGACATGTCCCCCAGTCTAGTATGATATGGTCCATGATCATGTTATGCTAGACTCATTTGTGTATCATGCTCACTAAACAACCGCGTGCGGCTTGCTGCTAGGACATCCTCGTGGGTTGTCCGTAACATATGGCTCCACTCGTAAATGGGCTACCTTTTAGCAAAAAGATGATGGGTTGAGATTGCGAATAGTGAGCATAGCCACTATACACCATCATGTCCCCCCAGTCTAGTACGCGAGGTTGTCACCGAGGTTACTAGACTTTACACCATATCTGCTACATGTAAGCATATCCACGTCGAAAGAAATGGGAAAACATGTATACGTAATACGGGTGGTTGTGCTCGAATGCTTGGTTTCCCGTTACTTGACGGCAAAGACCCCGTAAGAAG
Organism: Glebionis coronaria; assembly: GCA_025667525.1. Taxonomy (NCBI): domain Eukaryota; kingdom Viridiplantae; phylum Streptophyta; class Magnoliopsida; order Asterales; family Asteraceae; genus Glebionis; species Glebionis coronaria. The sequence continues at coordinate 111,155,603 of CM046874.1, read as the reverse complement.
AAAATGTGTTCTATAGTCGGGGTAACACTGGCACTGGCAAGGTATCATTGTTATTCATCTCTTATGTGAGGATGATAAGAAGGTTTTGTGAAGGTGGAGGCGGAACCCGTATGTTGCATCGTGAACATTTGAAGGCGTACTTTTATACGACTAATGATGCAACATAGCGCGAATATTTCATTCGTCTGAAGGCCAACAAAGACGTACCACTGTGGCGAGGTGACGCGGATATTACATCCGTCTTATGGCCACGACATTTTGATAATAACTTCCAAAATTTTGTCACGGTTTTTAATAGATTAAACGTAGTTGATCAGGCTTCATCTGATTAAGTACAAACGATATAAATTTTGGAAAAATCACTTCGTGGCTAGGTAAACTAATTCGTCGCGGAAGACGTACTTCCGCAACAAAGATATGAACCAACAGAAGACGTACTTCTGTGGCAGAATAAGCCACTGAAAGGCGTACTTCCACGGCAAAAAATAACGATGCGCCGTGGAAGAATACTTCCACGGCGAAAATAATGAGCACGTGGAAGAGATACTACTACGGCAAAGATAAGAAGCCCGTGGAAGAGATACTTCCACGGCGAAGATAATGAGTACGTGGAAGAGTACTTCCACGGCGAAAATAATGAGCACGTGGAAAAGATACTTCCACGGCGAAGATAATAATCATGTGAAAGAGATACTTCCACGGCGAAGATAATAAGCACGTGGAAGAGTACTTCCACGGCGAATGATAATGAGCACGTGGAAGAATACTTCCGCGGCGAAAATAATGAGCACGTGGAAGAGATACTTCCACGGCGAATGATAACAAGCACGTGGAAGAGATACTTCCACGGTGAAGATAAGAAGCCCGTGGAAGAGATATTTCCACGGTGAAGATAATGAGCACGTGGAAGATTACTTCCACGGCGAAAATAATGAGCACGTGGAAGAGATATTTCCACGGCGAAGATAATAAGCACATGGAAGATATACTTCCACGGCGAAGATAATAAGCACGTGAAAGAGTACTTCCACGGCGAATGATAATGAGCATGTGGAAGAATACTTCCACGGCGAAAATAATGAGCACGTTGGAGAGATACTTCCACGGCGAATGATAACAAGCACGTGGAAGAGATACTTCTACGACGAAGATAAGAAGCCCGTGGAAGAGATACTTCCACGGCGAAGATAATGAGCACGTGGAAGAGATACTTCCACTGCGAAGATAAGAAGCCCGGGGAAGAGATACTTCCACGGCGAAGATAATGAGTACGTGGAAGAGTACTTCCACGGCGAAAATAATGAGCACGTGGAAGAGATACTTCCACGGCGAAGATAATAAGCACGTGGAAGAGATACTTCCACGGCGAAGATAATAAGCACATGGAAGACTACTTCCACGGCGAATGATAATGAGCACGTGGAAGAATACTTTCACGGCGAAAATAATGAGCACGTGGAAGAGATACTTCCACGGCGAATGATAACAAGCACGTGGAAGAGATACTTCCACGACAAAGATAAGAAGCCCGTGGAAGAGATACTTCCACGGAAAATATAATGAGTATGTGGAAGAGTACTTCCACGGCGAAAATAATGAGCACGTGGAAGAGATACTTCCACGGCGAAGATAATAAGCACGTGGAAGAGATACTTCCACGGCGAAGATAATAAGCACGTGGAAGAGTACTTCCACGGCGAATGATAATGAGCACGTGGAAGAATACTTCCACGGCGAAAATAATGAGCACGTGGAAGAGATACTTCCACGACGAATGATAAGAAGCCCGTGGAAGAGATACTTCCACGGCGAAGATAAGAAGCCCGTGGAAGAGATACTTCCACGTCGAAGATAATGAGTATGTGGAAGAGTAATTCCACGGCGAATGATAATAAGCACGTGGAAGAATACTTCCACGGCGAAAATAATGAGTACGTGGAAGAGTACTTCCACGGCGAAAATAATGAGCACGTGGAAGAGATACTTCCACGGAGAAGATAATAAGCACCTGGAAGAGATACTTCCACGGCAAAGATAATAAGCACGTGGAAGAGTACTTCCACGGTGAATGATAATGAGCCCGTGGAAGAATACTTCCACGGCGAAAATAATGAGCACGTGGAAGAGATACTTCCACGGCGAATGATAACAAGCACGTGGAAGAGATACTTCCACGACGAAGATAAGAAGCCCGTGGAAGAGATACTTCCACGACGAAGATAATGAGTACGTGGAAGAGTACTTCCACGGCGAATGATAATGAGCACGTGGAAGAATACTTCCACGGCGAAAATAATGATTACGTGGAAGAGATACTTCCACGGCGAATGATAACAAGCACGTGGAATAGATACTTCCACGACAAAGATAAGAAGCCCGTGGAAGAGATACTTCCACGGCGAAGATAATGAGTACGTGGAAGAGTACTTCCACGGCGAAAATAATGAGCACGTGGAAGAGATACTTCCACGGCGAAGATAATAAGCACGTGGAAGAGATACTTCCACGGCGAAGATAATAAGCACGTGGAAGAGTACTTCCACGGCGAACGATAATGAGCACGTGGAAGAATACTTCCACGGCGAAAATAATGAGCACGTGGAAGAGATACTTCCACGGCGAATGATAAGAAGCCCGTGGAAGAGATACTTCCACGGCGAAGATAAGAAGCCCGTGGAAGAGATACTTCCACGTCGAAGATAATGAGTACGTGGAAGAGTACTTCCACGGCGAATGATAATGAGCACGTGGAAGAATACTTCCACGGCGAAAATAATGAGTACGTGGAAGAGATACTTCCACGGCGAATGATAACAAGCACGTGGAAGAGATACTTCCACGACAAAGATAAGAAGCCCGTGGAAGAGATACTTCCACGGCGAAGATAATGAGTACGTGGAAGAGTACTTCCACGGCGAAAATAATGAGCACGTGGAAGAGATACTTCCACGGCGAAGATAATAAGCACGTGGAAGAGATACTTCCACGGCGAAGATAATAAGCACGTGGAAGAGTACTTCCACGGCGAATGATAATGAGCACGTGGAAGAATACTTCCACGGCGAAAATAATGAGCACGTGGAAGAGATACTTCCACGGCGAATGATAACAAGCCCGTGGAAGAGATACTTCCACGGCGAAGATAAGAAGCCCGTGGAAGAGATACTTCCACGTCGAAGATAATGAGTACGTGGAAGAGTACTTCCACGGCGAATGATAATGAGCACGTGGAAGAATACCTCCACGGCGAAAATAATGAGTACGTGGAAGAGTACTTCCACGGCGAAAATAATGAGCACGTGTAAGATATACTTCCACGGCGAAGATAATAAGCACCTGGAAGAGATACTTCCACAGCAAAGATAATAAGCACGTGGAAGAGTACTTCCACGGTGAATGATAATGAGCACGTGGAAGAATACTTCCACGGAGAAAATAATGAGCACGTGGAAGAGATACTTCCACGGCGAATGATAACAAGCACGTGGAAGAGATACTTCCACGACGAAGATAAGAAGCCCGTGGAAGAGATACTTCCACGACGAAGATAATGAGTACGTGGAAAAGTACTTCCACGGCGAATGATAATGAGCACGTGGAAGAATACTTCCACGGCAAAAATAATGAGTACGTGGAAGAGATACTTCCACGGCGAATGATAACAAGCACGTGGAAGAGATACTTCCACGACAAAGATAAGAAGCCCGTGGAAGAGATACTTCCACGGCGAAGATAATGAGTACGTGGAAGAGTACTTCCACGGCGAAAATAATGAGCACGTGGAAGAGATACTTCCACGGCGAAGATAATAAGCACGTGGAAGAGATACTTCCACAGCGAAGATAATAAGCACGTGGAAGAGTACTTCCACGGCGAATGATAATGAGCACGTGGAAGAATACTTCCACGGCGAAAATAATGAGCACGTGGAAGAGATACTTCCACGGCGAATGATAAGAAGCCCGTGGAAGAGATACTTCCACGGCGAAGATAAGAAGCCCGTGGAAGAGATACTTCCACGTCGAAGATAATGAGTACGTGGAAGAGTACTTCCACGGCGAATGATAATGAGCACGTGGAAGAATACTTCCACGGCGAAAATAATGAGTACGTGGAAGAGTACTTCCACGGCGAAAATAATGAGCACGTGGAAGAGATACTTCCACGGCGAAGATAATAAGCACCTGGAAGAGATACTTCCACGGCAAAGATAATAAGCACGTGGAAGAGTACTTCCACGGTGAATGATAATGAGCCCGTGGAAGAATACTTCCACGGCGAAAATAATGAGCACGTGGAAGAGATACTTCCACGGCGAATGATAACAAGCACGTGGAAGAGATACTTCCACGACGAAGATAAGAAGCCCGTGAAAGAGATACTTCCACGACGAAGATAATGAGTACGTGGAAGAGTACTTCCACGGCGAATGATAATGAGCACGTGGAAGAATACTTCCACGGCAAAAATAATGAGTACGTGGAAGAGATACTTCCACGACGAATGATAACAAGCACGTGGAAGAGATACTTCCACGACAAAGATAAGAAGCCCGTGGAAGAGATACTTCCACGGCGAAGATAATGAGTACGTGGAAGAGTACTTCCACGGCGAAAATAATGAGCACGTGGAAGAGATACTTCCACGGCGAAGATAATAAGCACGTGGAAGAGATACTTCCACGGCGAAGATAATAAGCACGTGGAAGAGTACTTCCACGGCGAATGATAATGAGCACGTGGAAGAATACTTCCACGGCGAAAATAATGAGCACGTGGAAGAGATACTTCCACGGCGAATGATAAGAAGCCCGTGGAAGAGATACTTCCACGGCGAAGATAAGAAGCCCGTGGAAGAGATACTTCCACGTCGAAGATAATGAGTACGTGAAAGAGTACTTCCACGGCGAATGATAATGAGCACGTGGAAGAATACTTCCACGACGAAAATAATGAGTACGTGGAAGAGTACTTCCACGGCGAAAATAATGAGCACGTGGAAGAGATACTTCCACGGCGAAGATAATAAGCACCTGGAAGAGATACTTCCACGGCAAAGATAATAAGCACGTGGAAGAGTACTTCCACGGTGAATGATAATGAGCCCGTGGAAGAATACTTCCACGGCGAAAATAATGAGCACGTGGAAGAGATACTTCCACGGCGAATGATAACAAGCACGTGGAAGAGATACTTCCACGACGAAGATAAGAAGCCCGTGGAAGAGATACTTCCACGACGAAGATAATGAGTACGTGGAAGAGTACTTCTACGGCGAATGATAATGAGCACGTGGAAGAATACTTCCACGGCGAAAATAATGAGTACGTGGAAGAGATACTTCCACGGGGAATGATAACAAGCACGTGGAAGAGATACTTCCACGACAAAGATAAGAAGCCCGTGGAAGAGATACTTCCACGGCGAAGATAATGAGTACGTGGAAGAGTACTTCCACGGCGAAAATAATGAGCACGTGGAAGAGATACTTCCACGGCGAAGATAATAAGCACGTGGAAGATATACTTCCACGGCGAAGATAATAAGCACGTGGAAGAGTACTTCCACGGCGAATGATAATGAGCACGTGGAAGAATACTTCCACGGCGAAAATAATGAGCACGTGGAAGAGATACTTCCACGGCGAATGATAAGAAGCCCGTGGAAGAGATACTTCCACGGCGAAGATAAGAAGCCCGTGGAAGAGATACTTCCACGTCGAAGATAATGAGTACGTGGAAGAGTACTTCCACGGCGAATGATAATGAGCACGTGGAAGAATACTTCCACGGCGAAAATAATGAGTACGTGGAAGAGATATTTCCACGGCGAATGATAACAAGCACGTGGAAGAGATACTTCCACGACAAAGATAAGAAGCCCGTGGAAGAGATACTTCCACGGCGAAGATAATGAGTACGTGGAAGAGTACTTCCACGGCGAAAATAATGAGCACGTGGAAGAGATACTTCCACGGCGAAGATAATAAGCACGTGGAAGAGATACTTCCACGGCGAAGATAATAAGCACGTGGAAGAGTACTTCCACGGCGAATGATAATGAGCACGTGAAAGAATACTTCCACGGCGAAAATAATGAGCACGTGGAAGAGATACTTCCACGGCGAATGATAAGAAGCCCGTGGAAGAGATACTTCCACGGCGAAGATAAGAAGCCCGTGGAAGAGATACTTCCACGTCGAAGATAATGAGTACGTGGAAGAGTACTTCCACGGCGAATGATAATGAGCACGTGGAAGAATACTTCCACGGCGAAAATAATGAGTACGTGGAAGAGTACTTCCACGGCGAAAATAATGAGCACCTGGAAGATATACTTCCACGGCGAAGATAATAAGCACCTGGAAGAGATACTTCCACGGCAAAGATAATAAGCACGTGGAAGAGTACTTCCACGGTGAATGATAATGAGCACGTGGAAGAATACTTCCACGGCGAAAATAATGAGCACGTGGAAGAGATACTTCCACGGCGAATGATAACAAGCACGTGGAAGAGATACTTCCACGACGAAGATAAGAAGCCCGTGGAAGAGATACTTCCACGACGAAGATAATGAGTACGTGGAAGAGTACTTCCACGGCGAATGATAATGAGCACGTGGAAGAATACTTCCACGGCGAAAATAATGAGTACGTGGAAGAGATACTTCCATGGCGAATGATAACAAGCACGTGGAAGAGATACTTCCACGACAAAGATAAGAAGCCCGTGGAAGAGATACTTCCACGACGAAGATAATGAGTACGTGGAAGAGTACTTCCACGGCGAAAATAATGAGCACGTGGAAGAGATACTTCCACGGCGAAGATAATAAGCACGTGGAAGAGATACTTCCACGGCGAAGATAATAAGCACGTGGAAGAGTACTTCCACGGCGAATGATAATGAGCACGTGGAAGAATACTTCCACGGCGAAAATAATGAGCACGTGGAAGAGATACTTCCACGGCGAATGATAAGAAGCCCGTGGAAGAGATACTTCCATGGCGAAGATAAGAAGCCCGTGGAAGAGATACTTCCACGTCGAAGATAATGAGTACGTGGAAGAGTACTTCCACGGCGAATGATAATGAGCACGTGGAAGAATACTTCCACGGCGAAAGTAATGAGTACGTGGAAGAGATACTTCCACGGCAAATGATAACAAGCACGTGGAAGAGATACTTTCACGACAAAGATAAGAAGCCCGTGGAAGAGATACTTCCACGGCGAAGATAATGAGTACGTGGAAGAGTACTTCCACGGCGAAAATAATGAGCACGTGGAAGAGATACTTCCACGGCGAAGATAATAAGCACGTGGAAGAGATACTTCCACGGCGAAGATAATAAGCACGTGGAAGAGTACTTCCACGGCGAATGATAATGAGCACGTGGAAGAATACTTCCACGGCGAAAATAATGAGCACGTGGAAGAGATACTTCCACGGCGAATGATAAGAAGCCCGTGGAAGAGATACTTCCACGGCGAAGATAAGAAGCCCGTGGAAGAGATACTTCCACGTCGAAGATAATGAGTACGTGGAAGAGTACTTCCACGGCGAATGATAATGAGCACGTGGAAGAATACTTCCACGGCGAAAATAATGAGTACGTGGAAGAGTACTTCCACGGCGAAAATAATGAGCACGTGGAAGATATACTTCCACGGCGAAGATAATAAGCACCTGGAAGAGATACTTCCACGGCAAAGATAATAAGCACGTGGAAGAGTACTTCCACGGTGAATGATAATGAGCACGTGGAAGAATACTTCCACGGCGAAAATAATGAGCACGTGGAAGAGATACTTCCACGGCGAATGATAACAAGCACGTGGAAGAGATACTTCCACGACGAAGATAAGAAGCCCGTGGAAGAGATACTTCCACGACGAAGATAATGAGTACGTGGAAGAGTACTTTCACGGCGAATGATAATGAGCACGTGGAAGAATACTTCCACGGCAAAAATAATGAGTACGTGGAAGAGATACTTCCACGGCGAATGATAACAAGCACGTGGAAGAGATACTTCCACGACAAAGATATGAAGCCCGTGGAAAATAGGGTTCTTTTCACCTTTCCCTCACGGTAGATATACTTCCGCGGCGAAGATAATGAGTACGTGGAAGAGTACTTCCACGGCGAAAATAATGAGCACGTGGAAGAGATACTTCCATGGCGAAGATAATAAGCACGTGGAAGAGATACTTCCACGGCGAAGATAATAAGCACGTGGAAGAGTACTTCCACGGAGAATGATAATGAGCACGTGGAAGAATACTTCCACGGCGAAAATAATGAGCACGTGGAAGAGATACTTCCACGGCGAATGATAAGAAGCCCGTGGAAGAGATACTTCCACGGCGAAGATAAGAAGCCCGTGGAAGAGATACTTCCACGTCGAAGATAATGAGTACGTGGAAGAGTACTTCCACGGCGAATGATAATGAGCACGTGGAAGAATACTTCCACGGCGAAAATAATGAGTACGTGGAAGAGTACTTCCACGGCGAAAATAATGAGCACGTGGAAGAGATACTTCCACGGCGAAGATAATAAGCACCTGGAAGAGATACTTCCACGGCAAAGATAATAAGCACGTGGAAGAGTACTTCCATGGTGAATGATAATGAGCACGTGGAAGAATACTTCCACGGCGAAAATAATGAGCACGTGGAAGAGATACTTCCACGGCGAATGATAACAAGCACGTGGAAGAGATACTTCCACGACGAAGATAAGAAGCCCGTGGAAGAGATACTTCCACGACGAAGATAATGAGTACGTGGAAGAGTACTTCCACGGCGAATGATAATGAGCACGTGGAAGAATACTTCCACGGCGAAAATAATGAGTATGTGGAAGAGTACTTCCACGGCGAAAATAATGAGCATGTGGAAGAGATACTTCCACGGCGAAGATAATAAGCACGTGGAAGAGTACTTCCACGGTGAATGATAATGAGCCCGTGGAAGAATACTTCCACGGCGAAAATAATGAGCACGTGGAAGAGATACTTCCACGGCGAATGATAACAAGCACGTGGAAGAGATACTTCCACGACGAAGATAAGAAGCCCGTGGAAGAGATACTTCCACGACGAAGATAATGAGTACGTGGAAGAGTACTTCCACGGCGAATGATAATGAGCACGTGGAAGAATACTTCCACGGCAAAAATAATGAGTACGTGGAAGAGATACTTCCACGGCGAATGATAACAAGCACGTGGAAGAGATACTTCCACGACAAAGATAAGAAGCCCGTGGAAGAGATACTTCCACGGCGAAGATAATGAGTACGTGGAAGAGTACTTCCACGGCGAAAATAATGAGCACGTGGAAGAGATACTTCCACGGCGAAGATAATAAGCACGTGGAAGAGATACTTCCACGGCGAAGATAATAAGCACGTGGAAGAGTACTTCCACGGCGAATGATAATGAGCACGTGGAAGAATACTTCCACGGCGAAAATAATGAGCACGTGGAAGAGATACTTCCACGGCGAATGATAAGAAGCCCGTGGAAGAGATACTTCCACGGCGAAGATAAGAAGCCCGTGGAAGAGATACTTCCACGTCGAAGATAATGAGTACGTGGAAGAGTACTTCCACGGCGAATGATAATGAGCACGTGGAAGAATACTTCCACGGCGAAAATAATGAGTACGTGGAAGAGTACTTCCACGGCGAAAATAATGAGCACGTGGAAGATATACTTCCACGGCGAAGATAATAAGCACCTGGAAGAGATACTTCCACGGCAAAGATAATAAGCACGTGGAAGAGTACTTCCACGGTGAATGATAATGAGCACGTGGAAGAATACTTCCACGGAGAAAATAATGAGCACGTGGAAGAGATACTTCCACGGCGAATGATAACAAGCACGTAGAAGAGATACTTCCACGACGAAGATAAGAAGCCCGTGGAAGAGATACTTCCACGACGAAGATAATGAGTACGTGGAAGAGTACTTCCACGGCGAATGATAATGAGCACGTGGAAGAATACTTCCACGGCGAAAATAATGAGTACGTGGAAGAGATACTTCCACGGCGAATGATAACAAGCACGTAGAAGAGATACTTCCACGACAAAGATAAGAAGCCCGTGGAAGAGATACTTCCACGGTGAAGATAATGAGTACGTGGAAGAGTACTTCCACGGTGAAAATAATGAGCACGTGGAAGAGATACTTCCACGGCGAAGATAATAAGCACGTGGAAGAGATACTTCCACGGCGAAGATAATAAGCACGTGGAAGAGTACTTCCACGGCGAATGATAATGAGCACGTGGAAGAATACTTCCACGGCGAAAATAATGAGCACGTGGAAGAGATACTTCCACGGCGAATGATAAGAAGCCCGTGGAAGAGATACTTCCACGGCGAAGATAAGAAGCCCGTGGAAGAGATACTTCCACGTCGAAGATAATGAGTACGTGGAAGAGTACTTCCACGGCGAATGATAATGAGCACGTGGAAGAATACTTCCACGGCGAAAATAATGAGTACGTGGATGAGTACTTCCACGGCGAAAATAATGAGCACGTGGAAGAGATACTTCCACGGCGAAGATAATAAGCACCTGGAAGAGATACTTCCACGACAAAGATAATAAGCACGTGGAAGAGTAATTCCACGGTGAATGATAATGAGCACGTGGAAGAATACTTCCACGTCGAAAATAATGAGCACGTGGAAGAGATACTTCCACGGCGAATGATAACAAGCACGTGGAAGAGATACTTCCACGACGAAGATAAGAAGCCCGTGGAAGAGATACTTCCACGACGAAGATAATGAGTACGTGGAAGAGTACTTCCACGGCGAATGATAATGAGCACGTGGAAGAATACTTCCACGGCGAAAATAATGAGTATGTGGAAGAGTACTTCCACGGCGAAAATAATGAGCACGTGGAAGAGATACTTCCACGGCGAAGATAATAAGCACGTGGAAGAGATACTTCCACGGCGAAGATAATAAGTACGTGGAAGAATAGTTCCACGGCGAAAATAATGAGCACGTGGAAGAGATACTTCCACGGCGAATGATAACAAGCACGTGGAAGAGATACTTTCACGGCGAAGATAAGAAGCCCGTGGAAGAGATACTTCCACGGCGAAGATAATGAGTACGTGGAAGAGTACTTCCACGTCGAAAATAATGAGCACGTGGAAGAGATACTTCCACGCTGAAGATAATAAGCACGTGGAAGAGATACTTCCACGACGAAGATAATAAGCACGTGGAAGAGTAATTCCACGGCGAATGATAATGAGCACGTGGAAGTATACTTCCACGGCGAAAATAATGAGCACGTGGAAGAGATACTTCCACGGCGAATGATAACAAGCACGTGGAAGAGATACTTCCACGGCGAAGATAAGAAGCCCGTGGAAGAGATACTTCCACAGCGAAGATAATGAGTAGGTGGGAGAGTACTTCCACGGCGAATATAATGAGCACGTGGAAGAGATACTTCCACGGCGAAGATAATAAGCGCGTGGAAGAGATACTTCCACGGCGAAGATAATAAGCACGTGCAAGAGATACTTCCATGGCGAAAGATAACGAGCACGTGGAAGAATACTTCCACGACGCATGAATAAGCCAATGGAAGAGATACTTCCCTGGCAAAAGAATAATCCCATGGAAGAGATACTTCCGTGGCGAAGGAATAAGCCAATGGAAGAGATACTTCCATGGCAAAGGAATTAGCGCGCGGAAGGAGTACTTCCGCGGCGATGGAATAAGCCAATGGAAGAGATACTTCCATGGCGCAGAAAAAAGCGAGCGGAAGGAGTACTTCCGTGGCGAAGGAATAAGCCAATGGAAGAGATACTTCCATGGCGCAGAAACAAGCGCGCGGAAGGAGTACTTCCGCGGTGAAGGAATAAGCCAATGGAAGAGATACTTCCATGGCAAAGGAATGAACCTGCAGAAGGCGGACTTCTGCGGCGAAGGAATATATCTAAATATATTTGTGTGACATGCACATAAATAGTGGTATTAGTATACCCTAGTAGCCCCCCCAAGTTTAATGGTGCGACACTCGATTAGTAGTATTAAACTTAATCAAGTATTCAAAAATTAAGGTCGCGTAGACCAACACGAATGGACGTACCATAGCTGCGTACAAAAGATAGAAATTGGGTTCGAACGTGCGAACCAACGCGGATGAGTCTTGCCATAACCGCGAATTGTCACATAGTATAAGACGTATCTTAACTAACTTATTGGATGAGCTATGCGCGGCGTACCGCTACTACCATAAGGACGGTCAAAGTTTTGACAAAAATTTTGTTAGACGTGCACAGTGTGTCTTTTGCAAGTCCATCATGAGTCATGTGGTTTGTGTAACTTACTACAACGTCTTGATATTAAGGTGTCTAACAAGGATACATGATCCATGGTCGTTGGGATTGCATCCCTCTTACACGACAAGTTGAATTTTTAGGTTCACTCAATCCTCTTATTCCACCTGGAAACGATGTGTACACGTACGCCCGTAGGCTAAAGATGTTCGAACGTGCGAACGAGCGCGGAAGGATGGACCATAACCGCGGATAGAAAATAAAATAGAAAAATATATTAAAAGATATATGTAATATCTCTTATTGATTTAAAAAATATATAAAATATCTTTTATAAATTAATTATATCAGAATAAATAATATCTTGTAGCAATTTACATGATATGTGCAATATCCTTTATTAATAAAAACAATATACCCGAACATGTGGATTAATACGAAAGACGCGGCCCATGACCGCAGTGAAAAAATAAAATATGTTCAAACGTGCGGATTATCGCGGAAGGACGGGTGATAACCGCGGATGAACAAGATTTTGTCGCGACACAATATTAATAGGCTGGGCCGCGACATATAAAAAAATTATATTAAACAAATCAAAAGATATGTGTAATATCTTTTTATCGATTTAAGAAATATATTCGTAATATTTGTTAATATAAAAATATCAATAATCTTTTTTGTAACATATCCGTAATATCTTGGCGTGTACGTAAAAATATTAAGTGAATATTTTACCGAATTAAAAAATATATTCATTAAAAATATCAGAAAATTCGTGTTTATCGATTAAAAAGATGTGATATCTTTTGCTCAATATCCGTTGGGCTGATCTTATCATATTTGATATATATCTGTCGCATAATCGCATGCTAAGGCCAATAGGAAGCAATGAATTATTTGTTCGCTTTATTTGTAAACGCTTCAAAATTGCAAGCTGTAAAAAAAATACTCCAACAACATGTGCTTGCATGCGTACGATCGATAGTAGAGTTATCAAAGTTATGATTTTCGAATAGGTATATTTTAGCGCATGGTTTACACATATCAGGATACATAATATAGTGAGCGTAAAAAATACGAAGGATTAGATTTACCGATTTTTGGTATGAATCTCTATTTTTCAGTAACATGAGACCACGTAACTTAGTATAGTTAGGGTCCCACGGATGGCGCCAACTTGTTGGAGCATAGTTTGGCTGGGTCGGTCTGACGACTCTCCTAGGCCATTAATCGTCTTTCCGGGTCCGGAGTAATGCTGCAAACAAAGAAGAGCCGGTTAGACGTGGACCCGAGGCCGGAGCCCCGGGGTCCACCTCTGACGGTCAAGTTAGTATTGATCGATATATTGTATAAGAGGTGTGGTTAAGAGAGAGAACCTGTTATAGAATGAGACCCCTAGCCTTGTTTATATAGTGCTAGGGTTTCTCGAAGGATAAGTTAGGTGTGTGTGAGCCGCGGGCCTGTTGGGTCGGGCCGAATACCAATTGTACGTCGACAATAACTGTTTAGGATTTGGGTTTGTAAGACATTTGTAAGTGGTGACCCCTTTACCACTCGTACTTTGTCATTTGAAGTTTTATTCGTGAGACTTTGGAGGTTATTGTTTTGCATCACTGTTAGTATTTCTCTATAGAGATGTCTTGTTTCTTGTTATCACCCTTTAATGTCACACCCTGTGTTTTCGCCTTGGTGGGGTGTTACAGATTGGTAATTAGAGCCAAGGTTATAGAGAAGTAGGTGGTTTAACCTAGACTATAACCTTGGAGTCTTGGAAGTAGTTGTGCTTTAAGGTTTAAATCGAATAGTGGCGATATTAGGATGTGAGTATATCATTTTACCATGTTTTGTTTTAGGATCCTTTGCGATTAATGTTCTTTTGAAAATAGTTGATTTTTATTTATGATGACTTGTTTTGGATTAATTGCTTATCTATATGTGCGCATTTTTTGATATTATATGTTTGTTTAGAACTTTAGACTAGTATGGATTGAACCATAGTCATCCATAATTAGTCATATGTTTCTTTCTTTTTGAATTTTAGACAAGTATGGATTGAACCATAGTCGTCCATACTTAGTCATATGTTTCTTTCTTTTCGAATTTTAGACTAGTGTGGGTTGAACCATAGTCGTTCACACTAGTCATTTTTGGACTTTGTTTTATGACACCTCGTGTGTTTGGAAGTTATTACACTATTAGTTTCTCTATTAGGACGTTATGTGCTTATTGATATTCATTGTGTTTCGGTTATATTATGTGTATCATATGCTGTCATTGAAAAGGGTATTTGTGGAAGTAAGTACAGGCATTAGATGATGCAGTTATAATTATGGTGGTCAACATAATTATAAATGCACCACATGTACGTACTTGTGACCTTAATGCAACTTTCAATGCCTATTTGCCAGGGTATATGTACATGTTTTCTTTGATATTCTTGTTATGTTATATCGTGCATTGTGGTGGGATTCCCTCTCCTTACTGTATAGATATGCCATATTTTGTTTCCCGTAGTGTAAGAAGTATAGGTATAGGATACCCTTGAATTCCCTTATCTAATTAGTGTTGCTTATAGATTCAGAATGGTGAACACTAGGAATGGTGATGGTGGGGTGAACATCCAGATATGAATGAGTTGATAGCGGCGCAACTAGCAAACATTATCCAACAGATTGTTAACCAAGTGACCGCAAACATGAATAATGCTAATGGGGGTAATGGAGGTAATGGGAGAAATAATGGATGCTCCTACAAGACATTTCAGGCATGTGGGCCTAAGGAGTACGATGGTAAGGGAGATGCAATAGCCCTCACTAGATGGATTGAAAAGATGGAAACTGTCATCGATAACAGTCATTGTTTGCCAAACCAGGTAGTAATGTGATGAGATGGCATTACATGATCTCATCGTTCTTTTCGGGATTTAAAAGCATAAAATGTCATAAATATACCATATATATGCTTGTGTTTGTTAATTGTGTATTTTAGGTATAGATATCGTGAAAAAGACAAAATATCACAAGAAACAAGGAAAAACGAACACGAGAAACGAAGCCACACAATGAACCGAGCCCTAGTTATGATTTTTCAAAGAAAAGACCTTGAAGTATTGAAGATGTTTAAGAATGATCCCTCATCAAAGAATAAATGACACTTAATACCCTTGTATATTAATAATTACAAGTTTGGTCCCTTAAGTTTGTCAAAATTACAAAAAGGTCCCTCAACTTTGAAGAATTGGCAAGTTTAGTCCCTCAAGATTGATGATTTTTCAACAATGGTCCTCCATATTGTCAAACATACAATGAAGACCTTCAAAGTTCAAGAATGTATAAGATCGGCCTTTGAAATATCAAGAAAAGTTCAAAACAAGTCCGTGTTATCTTTGTTACAAAGTGTTGGGGCAAAAGAGTAAAAACTAAAAGTTTAATAACAAAGGAAAACGGATTTAAGGGGCTAAAAGACTTTGTTTACTTTTTTTGCCAAAGAACAAGGACCAAAATTGTACACTAAAACATTAAAAATCATAAACACACGCCAAACAACTCCTCCCCACCTTTTTCGGATCAAACAAAGTTATTATTCACCTTATGAACCTAGTTACCACCTTACTTAAAACAAAGGGTAATATCAAATTACCCTAACTCACGTTTGATTAACCTTCACACGAATCATTCCCACACTTAACATTCCCCATCACATCACTCATGGACCCCACCCATTCAACCTTCAGCCAATGAATGAACAACTTAACCTCCAAGCAAAACCACGTGGCTCAATCAACAGCCCACACCTCATGCTTGCTCCATACGCACAAAAGGAACGATCAAATGGGACAGCTCACAACACCAAATACGTCTAGAAGATTTCAAGGGTATTTCAAAGATTTTGTAGCTAGGGTTTCTAGTTTTCACATTGTAAACTCAGCCTTCTAAGGCCTATATAAGGACCCTCAACCTGTGGTGAGGCCTTTGTTCCAGTTTTACTCTTCAAATATTGTAATTCCTTTTTAAAATTTATAAAAGTTTGGTATTTTGTTAAAATTGTAATTCCTTTTTATGTTTTTGAAAGTTGGTGTTGTTTGAGAGTAAAGCTGAGTTCCATTTAGTGTTTTGAAGGTTTTTTTATCTTTGGATTGAAGCACGTTTGGTTTTGAAAAAAATTTCAAGTTTGAAAGTTTTCAAAATATAGGGTTACTGATCTGCTATTTTATCTGTTCTAACCCTAACCAAAAGCTATAAGCTCTTGCAAACTTGTTGACACCAAGCTTGTGAAGGTTTATCAACCTTTGGTTGGATTGTTTGTTGCCTGTGTTGAAGATCACAGCCTTGTGGTTCAGTTGTTGAACCATCAGTCAAGGTTGCATATCCCTTTCTTGTCCAAGTACCCTAGGAGTGATAGTTGTTGATCTACACTCTAGGGAGAACTGATAACCTTCCTTAGGAAGTAAAGGGAAGGAGTTTCATTCTCTTTTACTTTTCTCTCATTTATTTTTTATTATAAGTCTGCTATGTGATTTGCCATGTGATTCTGTGATCTTGTGTTTGTGCTTTAATTTTTATTGTTTAAACCTGTTAGTTGTCACGTTATTGATATTTGAAGGATAAAATCAGTAGGTTATTTGGAAAAATAAAAAGTTTGTTTGAAAAAGGACTAAAACAAGGTTGTTTAGGATTTTGGGATCAAAAGTCCTTGTGGCCTTGTGCCCTTGGTTCTTAGGGGTTTTCTACTCCAAACAAGTCATTTGTAAGCTGTTTTGGTCATTGGTTAAGTTTCATAAAGTGGGGAAAAGGTTTTGCAAGTTTTTGAAAAATCTGTCATAAGAGGTTTGAAATTGGTCAAACACATCAGAAGCCATAAAATCTTTGTTTATTGGATTCAGGGTCTGATTTTTGGTTTGGGAAGAGTTCTTATGGTGTGCTATTTGTGCGATATCTTCTTATTAACTTTGGTGGCTTATTGAGTGAGATATAGCTTATAGAAGTTGGCTGAAGTGGTCATTTGCATCAGCAAAGTAAGCACCTCTATTTTGCTTTGCATTTGATTGTCTAGTGTTTGCCCTGCTATCTATTTGCTTGTTACTTATCATTTTGCTGCTTGTGAACCTGTTTTGATTATTGGATTGCTTATTTGAAGGCTGATAAGCTAACTGGCTTATTGGCTAATATTTGCCAAAACTGAAATCAAGTTGGCTAACTGGCCTCTTTGATTCAAAGGGTTCAGCCTTGATTCCTTCACAAAAGTTGCTCAAAACAAGCTCATAAACAAGTCCTGACAATTTGGTAAATTTTGGTGCACTTTGACTTTTGGTCAAATAAGCTCAATTTGGCTTATTTTTTAGTTCTGCTTATTGGTACATGCAACAACTTAGTTTTTGTAATAGTTGTCATTTTTCTCAGCTTATTATCATATTTGGAAGTTTTTAGCTTAATTGGTTAAGGTTTTGCTAGAAAACTAGCTTATTTGGCTTTTTTCAGTGTGCTTATTTGCTTCTACAGCTTATTTCACTTGGCTTTTTGGTGTTTTCTTTGTTGATTATTCTGAGTTAAGCTATTTGTGAGCTTTTGCAAAAAGAATCAGCTTTTGAAACCCTCTAAAACTCAAACCCGACTATTTTGTCGTTTTGTGAAAAAGTACTTTACTTATTTCTGGCTTATTTGTTGAGCTTTTTCAAAATTTCTTTTTACAAACTGCTTTATAATCACAAAAGAAGAATGTGTGTTGAATTAGAGCTTATGGCATCAGCTTATAGGTTCTTGGGCTTACTGGCCCAATAAGAATAAGTTGTGTGTCATTTAACCTGTGATAAGCACATTTTTAGCTTTTGGGCCTTTATAGTTTTTTGTTTAAAATTGAATTTTAATCAAGTCTGGTGAATTTGGGCTTATTTGGTTAAGTTTGATTTTTATTGGGCTAAAAAGCCCATTAAGGTGACTGTTTTAGTTTTTAGCCCATTTGGGGGCCCAATAGGGGTATTTTGATAATTTCAACTTCATTTTCTGTTTAATTAGGTTAAAATAAACTAGTTTGCAAGTTTTAATAATTTTTTATAATTTTTGAATTTTTAATATTATTTTAATATTTTATTTTAGTTTTTAATCATTTTAAAGAGTTTTAATTGGTTTTAAATTTTACAAAAATACTTTTTAGTTTAATTAAGTCATTTTAGAGTTTTACAAATTGAAAAATCTTTATTTGGGCTTTTTATTAATTTATTTGATTTTTAGGGCTTTAATTAGCATTAAAAAATTAAATATTAATTAAATGAAAGGTTTGGAAAAGTTTTGATCATTTGTAAACCCTAATTGGATTTTTAATTATTTTTGGTATTTTTGGGAATGTTTAGAGTAAGTTTTAATTTTGTCTATTTTTACGGTTTTACGTTTTGTCGTCGTAGTATAATTTTCTCGTTTCCTTCATTCACTTTTCTCATCTTTCCTTTCAATATTAATCCAAAATCATACAAGTTTTTCACACACAATAAACCTCCTTGGGGAACGAACTTTCACACACCTTTAAGGGTCATTAGTGCTTGATTTTCATTAATCGACACTTAATACTTACCGCTTATACGTTCTTTTTCCTAAAAGACGTATTTTACCACAATCATTTTGGCGCCGCTGTCGGGGAGGTGTGTTGTGATTAATTTGAACCATTATGTTTTTAATATATTAACCATAAATAGTAATTGTGTTAATTAGAACTCTATTAACACGTATTAACGGTTTTTCGTTTTCTTTGAGAATTATTATTACTATATTGTATATGTATCACAATTAATCCACAATATCTCCAAAAGTGTGAAAGCACAACCTTAATTGGGATTTGATCTCCTAATTATTATATTCGAATCTCAAACAAAAAGAAAAAGGCAAAAATAGATAAATACGTTCTATTAGCTCGATTTTGAAAAATACGAACTTTAAGGTGAATAGAAAGGCAACGTGCTATAAAAGGCCGTTAAAGGGAAGTTAGGTACTTAAGTGCTTCGCGCCACCTCATTCCCCCCGTTAACTTGTGCTTATTTGATCTTGAAAGCTAATCGAGGGTTTTGCCGCCTAAAGTATTATTCCATATCATATATATTTGCTTGGTTTCTTGTGATTAAAACCTCTTGAACGTTTTGTGTAGAAACTAGAAGGGGGGGGGGGGGTTGAATAGTTTCTCTTCGATTGGAAACCAAATTAAAATTACTTTCAATTTGGTTTGTATCAAAACTATCTTTTGCTTGAAGCTAAGTTGCATAATGATTAGGTTCAATTCAAATACACTAGCAAAGATAATAGGTAAGTGTAATGATAATGAAATAAGTAAAGGGTAAGGAAGGAGAAAACCTAGTGGGAAGACACCAAGGTTTATAGTGGTTCGACAACGAGGCTCTATCCTCGTTTCTACTCCACTCCTCGAGTACACCTACTCGATATTTCCACTATATCCACAAGCTCCCTTCTTGGCGGAGAAAACCTTACATCGTCGCTTACATTATTTTCCGACACTAAGCTAAATGTCGAGACCTAATCTTTAGCTAGGACCAATCTACACAACGTTGCCTACTTCACAATTTAACGACACAAGGCTAGATGTCGAGTTCTAATCTTAAGGTAGAACCAATCTTCACGCCGTTGCCTACTTCACCATTTTACGACACAAGGCTAGATGTCGAGTTCTAATCCAAAGCTAGAACCAATCTTCACGACTCTTCACTTTGAAGCTAAGTGAGAACTTCACACAACACAACTACTGATCACTTTCAAGTTTAGTGAGAACTCACAAGACACAACCACATCACTTTATAGTTTAGTGAGAACTACTAATCAAATCTATTACAACTCAACTAGACTTATCTAAGTACACACATGTAGCTTGAATTTACACAACACAAATCCAAGCAAACACATATGCAATGGATGTACACAACAAATCCAAGTATTCACAAATAACTTGGATGAACACAACTAGTCCAAGTATTCATAAATACAATGGATTGACCTAAAACAAAAAGGGTATCATGATGAATATGACTAGCTCATAGATTCATCTTTATCACAACACTAGTGAGTGAGTGATCTTCTTATTGGACAAGGTAAAGGAGGGGATCAAGAGGATAATCATATGTAAACATCCTTAACACTTTAAGTGATCATTTACTAATGATTATGCTATATAAGATAGAAAGGGGGCTGAGAAAAACGTCCAAGAGGCTTGTTGGAAAATGAGATTTGACCCACTATTTAAAGGAGACAAAGTATAACGGATATATAACGGATATCTGGGCGCGGTACCTTATCTAGCCCGGCGGTTCCATATCGCTAAGGAACCGCGTAGCTACTTAAGGTTCCGCCCCTAGAGTACGCTCCGTTTTTTGTCTTTTAGTGGGGTAGGAATATCTGAGGTATTTGAAGCCTTCAATGGATATTCTAATAGCATATGGAATATGCTATTTTCAAATTTTCATTTTCCATTTTAATAAAACATTTTCTAAAAAAGAAAGTTTATTAAAAAGTCTTTTGTCATATTAACAAAAGTGAGTTTTAAGGATAATCATTTTGATGATCACTAAGTATGATTAAGAAAGGTTAGTGATATGATTATTACCTTGATGATAGTGTTAGTTAAATAATTCGTTTTGTGTTTTATACTAAATGTGTTATATAGTTTGTTGTGATCAAAACTAAGAAAGATTAGTTAACACTAATAATGTTGTTTAGGCATCACTTGCATTAACAATCTCCCCCTTTTTGATTACGACAAAATATAAACTCATTTGCATAGAAACACAAAATAACGAATTATTAACGAGTTTATCACTATCAATTCTCCCCCTTTGTCGTAGCAAAAAGGTTAGCACAAGTCTTCGAAGAACATCGAACTTTGCTAGTAGCTCCCCCTTGGTGGTTGCTCCCCCTTGCTTGGGGCACCAAGTATATGAGCTAAGGTGACATGCTACACAAAGGTTAGTAGAAAGGAAAGAAACACCAATGTATATATGATCACTACCTACTAAGTAACTTGAGAGGGAGAGAGAGAAGAAATCTCAAATTAGAAGCAAGTATTTTGCTAAGTATGTCCAAAAAAGGAATTGACAAAATCAAGCTTCAATCCAATGAAGATGATAAACTTGTCAATGGGTTAATGTTTAGAATTGATGGAATCACCCATAAGCAATTGTAAAAATTAACCATGATCAACTCAAAAGAGAACTAAGGAAATAACACACAAACAACACAAAGGTTACATAAAAGAAAACACATAACAAGGTAGATAGTCATACACACAATATGAGTATCTAAAGCAAAAAAAAATATGGAAAATAAACCACTAAGCATAAGCTAGTCTAATAGTGATAATTTTCCAAGATTGCTAAACAAAAGACTCTAAAGCAACTAAAGTAATAAAGACTCCAAGATTAGTTAGTCCTTTAGTTGGGAAAATAAGACGACGATGCATCATTCGAAGTTTTGTCCACCGGAATGAAAACTTGAATAGGAGGTCGAGTGAGGAGGAATTCAAGAAAATTTAACTTCTCATACACATAAGCAAGTTCAATTTGTTGAAATCGACAACAAGCACACGAGGATCCATGATGCAACACAAAATCGGTTGATGGGGGTATGGCATCAAACCTAGGGTTTGGTGGTGGAGGGGTAATGGGTTTGGAAATGTTTTCACAATGCCTTGTGAGGTTTGGGAAGGTTGAAAGATCATTGAGTTGAGGGGTATTGAAGGATTGTGGTGGTGGGGGAACATTTTCTTTAGCTCCGGTGATGGGGTTAATGGTATAAGTCTCATTCCAATACTTAATTAGAGAGAATGTAGGGTTTTTGGGTGGTTTGAAGGAAGATGGTTCATTCTTCTTAACCCAAATAGGTCGAACCGAGATTTTCGGTTTCTTTGAAAGCTTGGATGAGGAAGCTTTGGGTGAGTGGGGTTGTGACAAAGAAATGTCAAGGTTAGGAATGGAGGAGTTAGGCATTGTGAGAGTGTGAGAATGAAATCTCAAGGTTGTGTGAGAATGAATTCTCAAGGTTGGGAAGGTGTGAGAATGAAATCTCAAGGTTGTGTGAGAATGAATTCTCAAGGTTGGGAAGGTGTGAGAATGAAATCTCAAGGTTGGGGTATAAGTAAAATGTAATCAAGGTAAGAATTTGAATACAAAAAATGGAGTATCAAGGAATGTTTAGTCAATTTGAGTAAACAAGGAATCTTGACAGGGTATAGGGTTTTAAAAGTTTTGACCAAAAAATCGTCAAAAGTTGATTTCTGTCCGCGGTACCTTAAAGGGACCGGTGGTTCCTTATCACATAAGGAACCGCGTGACTTTTAGCAAGCCGCGTCTAATGGACATGAAACCATGTTTTTCCAGGGTTTTGGGAAAAACTAAGACTTTTTCAAAAAGTTGCAAATCTTGGAATTTTACCTCTATTAGCACCAAATTATGCTAGGGTTTCATAAAGCAACACATTCACAAAGAATGTCTTGACAAAGGGTGACAAAATAATTTAGATATCATTTTGAACCAATTTTAGTCAAGTTCTTAGAGGTTGTGATAGATTTAGGTTCAATTTTAATTTCTTAAAGTTGATTAATGTGCACATAAGAATAGGAACACATAAAGCTAAATCCATAGAACAACTTCATGAAACACTCATGAAGGAAGCAAATACAATGACAAATGAAAAAACTAACTAATACAAAGCTAGCTTAACATTAGATCTAGATGAGTAGTCTTCTTTGGCTTGGTTTTGTCGAAAACCATTTATTTAGAAAACTTCATCATTCATCTCCTAGGAGGAGGCATGGAGAACAAGGCAAACAAGAACTCTTGCAACCTCCTATGTAGTCCAAACATTTCCATCCTAAGGTTATGGATGATGTAGTGGTTGTAAAGACAACATGGACAATTAGGACAATGTGTTTCTTGAAACCCATAGTATGGATCACCCAAAAGGAGGGAAAGTGGAACACCCAAAATTGGAATGTTTGAGTTGGGTGGAGGTGGAGGAGGCATGTTCTCCAAGGGTGATGTGGGTGAGAGTGAAGGCATGTTCCCTAAAGGGGAAATGGGTGAGTGTGGAGGTATGTTCTCCAAGGTTGGTGAAATGGGTGAGTTAGGAGGGGTAAATGGTGAAGTCATCAAGGTGTCATCAAAGTCTTTCACAAAAGGAATGCTTTGGATTGGTTGGGGTTGTGTGGTCACATCCAAGGGTGCACTTGGAGTGAAGGGTGAAGAGAGCTCATTCATTCTTGAGTTGAATGAAGAGGAGGTAGAACCAATGGAGTGGTTAGTACCATGGGTGGATGTTGTCTTGCATGGTACAAGGGGTGGTGAAGGTGATGAGGAAATGAGGATTGGAACCATCTCATTTTTGGGTGTGTGAAAGGGTGATGAGTTAGGCTTGGGTACCTTAATCCTAATCTTAAGTGTTTTCCTAGGGGTGTTTGAGGTTGTTGTAGAAACCATGGTTGAAAAAGATGGTTTAAGGGTTAGGGAAGGATGTTTGATGTGTGAAGAACATGAAAAACAAGGTGGGTTTAAATGGGTGAGGGGATGATCCAAACTAGTAATGGGTTAAAATCATTTTAGGTGAATAATGAATTTAGGTAAGCTAGTTTAGGAAATGTGCAGTTTATTACAGAAAATCATGCAGTGTTTACACAGAATTGAGAAAACAGTGTAAAGCAAAAGATGTTGTCGGACACAGTGGCCGGCGGTTCCTTATCTAGGACCCGCGGTTCCTTATCGATAAGGAGCCGCTGGTCGATATGGAACCGCGACCAGAGGTTTCAAAAATTTCCATCCCAGTTTTTGATAAACCCAGATTATTACCAAAAGATTCACAAGCCAAAGTTAACTACAGATCATAATCTAATAAGCTAACTATCACAAAGATGCACAAAGCTATGTAAATCACAAACATGATGTCATAAGCAACATTTAGGATCAAAATAAATAATAATCCAAACATAAGTTAATACACAACCAAATGAAGGAAAGAAAGTCAGGAAATCATCCTAGATGAGTGTTGCAAGTAACCATGAGCATAACATCTAATTCCTTGATTCACTTCTGAGACGTTCTCGAAGAAGATGATTGAGATAAAATTGATAGTCGGAATCAACTTCATGGGAGGACAAAATGGAGATTGAAGAGGACATGAAGTTATTGAAATGGGAAGGAGGATTTCCAAAAGACTTTTCTTGAGAAGTATTTTCGACTTGACTTGAGTTAGCATTTCTCTCGGGTGAAATGTTCTCTTGAATAGGAAACATGACTCGATCAACGGAGTGATAAGGTGAAGAGAGAAGAGACGGAAAGTAAAAAAGAACTCTTCTAAGAAGACGAGAAAGAAGCATTCCGAAGGGAAGACTTGACTTAGACTCAAGAAGAACAAATCTAATTCTTCTAGCTATGAAAAATGCGAGATTTTAAGGAGTTGTAGTAGCAACACAATACAACATATGTGCAAGACAAGCGGGTACTAAGTCCTGATTCCCATCTAGACACATTGCATTTTCCCTAATGATTTCGGCCCAAGGGATCATGAAATCATTAAGATCGCTAGTAAGTAATTCCCAAGGCGAGAGAGTTTGAACAACTCCTTGAAATTTACCAATAATAGGATGTTCACGAGGATTAGAAATGACGTGAATGATGTCCGTAGACGATGGAAGCACAGTCACATAATGAGCATCAATAGGGGCCGATTCTAAAGAGTCAATACTCCAAGAATCGGTGAATCGACATTGACCATTAGATGGCACTCCAAGAATATTACCGAATTCTTCAAGAGTGTAAATAATGATTTTCCCCATTATGGAAAATCTTATAGATATACCATTATTGATGCCTATCAAGGTGAATGAGCTAAAGAACTCCATAAGAAATGAAGGAAATATTGGCTCATCAATATCAAGAAGACAATCAAACCCAATAGACTTAAACATGAAGCGAATAAACTCATTTGCGAAATTGGAACAAATGATGCGTCCTTCATGGAAACAACGATGTTCAAGAGACTTAGACGAGTTTTTGTGAGAGTGAATCAAAAGAGGGTAAGGAGAAGAGGGCATGTATGCTCGTGTTCGTTCATGATCTTTTTGATATCTTGAAGACATGACAAGTACCTAAACACGAAAATATCTTTCCAATCACTCATATGAAAAATTAGAATTAACAAACAAAAAAATATGAGAATGTGTTATATCATATTCTTGACAAACATAGGATTGAATCCATATCATTCTCATGTTCACAATGTGTCTATTCCATCATTAACCAAGAACACATGATCTATGTTAGATCAACAATGGATTAGAACATTGGTTTTTCAAAACAAGGTTTTTAGGTAAGCATTAACAATGTCATTACCTACTTGTTCATGGTTTCATCTCAAATCCATCTTTTAATCAAAATAATTAATCAAAATTCGGATTTGTTCTATAAGTGGGTTTTAGTGAAATCTTAATGAATATGAACCTAAGGAATCATAGTAAAATAACCATGTCAACCCACATTCCTATTAAGGTTTTAATTCAATTTCAATTTTAAAAATCCCCAATTATGAAAGGATGAACCCTAGAACAAAATAGATGAAATTGAAAGAAAATTCTTACAATTAATTGATGTTAGATGAAGGCTGAGTGAAACCCACAACTTGGAATCAATTAATTTGAGTGACTGAAGGTTTTGGAAGCTTCAACAATGGTGGAAAAAGGGTAAACCGTCGGCTGTGTGTTTCTGGGAGAGAGAGGGTTTGGTTTGAAAAAGAATAAAATAATCAAACTGGCGCTCTGACAAACTTTACTGCCCGCGGTACCTTATCGATAAGGAACCGCGGGTTTGAGCCGCCGAGATAAAGAACCGCCTACAGAGGCAGGTTTTTATCACTGAAAAACGCCAAATTTTAAAAACCAAGTTTTTCTAAGATACTTAAAAATATATCATGAACCTTTTAGAATAACATTGGATCATCAAAGCACTAGGCAATATGTTTGAAAGAAGGATTACGAGTTGAATCAAGATCGAAAAGAACCGAAACGCACAAACGATTACTCGTAGCAAAACAGCAAAGTGGAGAGAAGTCAAGGTAAGTGAATCAAGACTAGGACCAATGCTCAAGGGATTAATGACAATCTTCAAATAGTGGTAACGAAGAGCTTGTGCATATATAGTGGTTTAAGACGTGCCTTTTCGGCGAAACGTTAAACGGCTTTGGTAATGAATAAACACAAAGCAATTATTCATGTATAGACTAATATCACTTTCAATAATAGTCTTAGTCTAAACCAAAATATGAGAAAGGTATTAATTCAATTTCTCTCCCACAAAAGGCCTACTAACTGTATGGGTGCAAACCATGGAAATCATGCTTGATACTTTAAGCTACTGCTAACTCACTCTACATCACCATAGTGAGTCAAGTATCCAAGCAATGAAGGTTTGACAGGATAAAAGGAAAGAATCACAAACCACAAACAAATGTTAAGGCAAGGATGCCAAGAACAAGCACATAGTCAAGTAATGATCAAAAGAATGATCAAAGGGCGTGTGGAAGAACGAAAGCGTACCTTGTCCACAAAGAGCAATCCATCAAGGAATCAATGCTATGCCCAATAATGACTATGATGAGTACTAAGTCTTCAAGGACTAGTATCATTCCCAATCATCTTGGTATCATCATTCAAAGATGTTAAAGATCAATGAAGATGAGTCTTCTACAAGTGCAAGTAACTCAATCTACAACCAATTAAGTGATTGATCTTCATGAGTACCTACACAAAGCAAGATGCAAACTAGTAGATACATTTTAAGAGTAGATCTAAACTGCATAAAGACTACTAATCTTAAGTGGGATGCAATATTATCAATTAAAAGACCTATTTTTCAAAAACAAAATAGTTTTGACCAAAGAGGAACTTTATACAACTTGACCTTCTAATTTGAGGAGACAATGGATCGATCTAAGTTTCAAAGTACAATATACTTTCAATTTAAAATTACTAGAAGGGGGGGTTAAATAGTTTCTCTTCGATTGGCAACCAAATTAAAATTACTTTCAATTTGGTTTGTATCAAAACTATCTTTTGCTTGAAGCTAAGTTGCATAATGATTAGGTTCAATTCAAATGCACTAGCAAAGATAATAGGTAAGTGTAATGATAATGAAATAAGTAAAGGGTAAGGAAGGAGACAACCTAGTGGGAAGACACCAAGATTTATAGTGGTTCGACAACGAGGCTCTATCCTCGTTTCTACTCCACTCCTCGAGTACACCTACTCGAGATTTCCACTATATCCACAAGCTCCCTTCTTGGCGGAGAAAACCTTACATCGTCGCTTACATTATTTTCCGACACTAAGCTAAATGTCGAGACCTAATCTTTAGCTAGGACCAATCTACACAACGTTGCCTACTTCACAATTTAACGACACAAGGCTAGATGTCGAGTTCTAATCTTAAGGTAGAACCAACCTTCACGACGTTGCCTACTTCACCATTTTACGACACAAGGCTAGATGTCGAGTTCTAATCCAAAGCTAGAACCAATCTTCACGACTCTTCACTTTGAAGCTAAGTGAGAACGTCACACAACACAACTACTAATCACTTTCAAGTTTAGTGAGAACTCACAAGACACAACCACATCACTTTATAGTTTAGTGAGAACTACTAATCAACAACTAAACTAGACTTATCCAAGTACACACATGTAGCTTGGATTTACACAACACAAATCCAAGCAAACACATATGCAATGGATGTACACAACAAATCCAAGTATTCACAAATAACTTGGATGAACACAACTAGTCCAAGTATTCATAAATACAATGGATTGACCTAAAACAAAAAGGGTATCATGATGAATATGACTAGCTCATAGATTCATCTTTATCACAACACTAGTGAGTGAGTGATCTTCTCATTGGACAAGGTAAAGGAGGGGATCAAGAGGATAATCATATGTAAACATCCTTAACACTTTAAGTGATCATTTACTAATGATTATGCTATATAAGATAGAAAGGGGGCTGAGAAAAACGTCCAAGAGGCTTGTTGGAAAATGAGATTTGACCCACTGTTTAAAGGAGACAAAGTATAACGGATATATAACGGCTATCTGGGTGCGGTACCTTATCTAGCCCGGCGGTTCCATATCGCTAAGGAACCGCGTAGCTACTTAAGGTTCCGCCCCTAGAGTACGCTCCGTTTTTTGTCTTTTAGTGGGGTAGGAATATCTGAGGTATTTGAAGCCTTCAAAGGATATTCTAATAGCATATGGAATATGCTATTTTAAAATTTTCATTTTCCATTTTAATAAAATATTTTCTAAAAAAGAAAGTTCATTAAAAAGTCTTTTGTCATATTAACAAAAGTGACTTTTAAGGATAATCATTTTGATGATCACTAAGTATGATTAAGAAAGGTTAGTGATATGATTATTACCTTGATGATAGTGTTAGTTAAATAATTCGTTTTGTGTTTTATACTAAATGTGTTATATAGTTTGTTGTGATCAAAACTAAGAAAGATTAGTTAACACTAATAATGTTTTTAGGCATCACTTGCATTAACATTTTGGTTTCCCACGAACGTTCTAAAGTCAATCGAAGGTGTTCACTCCACGTGATCGTTTTCATTCTTTGAGGCTCCTTTAATAAATTGTTTGATTCGAGGAGAGATTCGTAGATTTTTGTCTACATAATACACACAAAATCCAAAAAAAATAAAAACAATCAAAAACACACAAAAAATTGAAATTTCACAAAAACCCCAAAAGAATCTTCTTTGCTCACCTCCATGTTCTAAGTCACGTTTATGCAAACTCGTAATCAAGCAAAACGAGCTCGTAAACATCGTCAAAAGGAAGGAAATCAAGATCCTTTGATTGAAGAAGAACCTCCAAATATCGAACCAGTTGTAGAACCAATAGTCACCATGGCTAATCGTACTATGATGGAGTTGCTTCAAGCACCCATCGAGGGTTTTGGAGAAGCTATTGTGATTCCCGCCATCCTTGCGGAGAATTTCGAGATCAAGACGGGTTTAATGTCGATCCTACAAGCAAACAAGTTTCGCGGACATGAAAAAGACAACCCACATTGTCACATACGGAATTTCAGTCGTCTTACCGCAACAAGCAAGTTTAAGGATGTTCCACATGACGCCATTAAGATGATGTTGTTTCCATACTCGTTAGATGGACCCGCGAAAATTTGGCTCGAGAAAGAACCACCAAATTCGATTTTGACATGGGGTGATCTCGTCTCTAAGTTTGTGAACCAATTTTTCCCGCCATCTAAGACGACACATTTGAAAAATGAGATTTCAAGGTTTACGCAAAGATCTAACGAAAGTTTTTCAATGGCATGGGAACGATTTAAGGAAATGTTACGTGAATGTCCTCACCATGATTTTTCCGAATTGCATCAAATTGATACTTTTTATTATGGGCTTAACGATCATGAATGAGACTATTTGAATGTCGCTGCGGGTGGTAATTTTTTGTGCAAAACGACCTATGAAGCTTTAAAGATTATCGAGAATAGATCTAAGGTTTATAACCCTCGTAACACACCGAGTGTTGCCACTATGGGTTCGTCGTCATCGTCTCGTAACATGAATGCCTTACATGATGAAGCAAATGAGGAGAATCAGTTTTTCGATAGATTTTCGACGCTTATGACTCATTGGGGAGCACAAGATGCTTTAAATTCCGCATCGGTTAAAGCGGTTGAAAAGGGTTGTATATCTTGTGGTGGAGCTCATGATTTTTCCGAGTGCATTACCGCCGGTGGTAACACTTCGAGTGCTTACGTAGGAACGGGAACTTACAACCAAAACGGCCAAGGTTCCCGCCCAAATCAAGCTCCCCAAAATCAAAATGTTAACAACTATCAAAACAACAATCAAAGTGGTGGTTATCAAGGCAATCAACGTAACTATAACAAGGGTAATTACCAAAGTGGGAACAATGGGCAAGTGCAAAATCAAAACCAAAACCGTGATTTTCAAAATACTACACAAGGTTTTAAAAATGCTCACACTAAAAATCTTCAAGGAGAATTTTTGGATTATGCTAAAGCAAATGATGCTAAGTTTGATAAACATGCAACGAGAAATGATTAGCTTAAGATCCGAGTTGAAAAACGAGCTTAAAAATGAACTTGCTAATGAATTGAAAAATCATGCTAATAAAATGGAAGGAAATGTTCAACGTCTTCAACAAAATCAACAAAAGATGGAACAAGGTCAACATGAGATTAAGCAAGAGTTGTTAAAAGCGGATAAAAAGCAATCAAAATTTGAAGATAGAATGGCTAGTATGTTTGAAGTTATCATGTGTAAACCCTCTTCCTCGGGTGGTCTTCCTAGTGATACCATTGCAAACCCAAAGGGAGAAATGAAGGTTATTACTACTCGTAGTGGTAAAACTTTCAAAGAACCAATCTCTCGTCCTAGTACTTCTAAGGAGAAGGAAATCGAGAAAGAACCCGAGGTGATGGTCGAAAAGGAGCATATTACAAGCCCACGAAGTACCGCTCAAACCACACCTACGGTTGAACCAATACCAATTGTGGAAGCCGAGATTCTAAGGCCGTTGCCTATGCCCCAACCCACACCACCCTTACCTTACCCCTCGAGACAAAACAAGGAGAAGTTAGATGAACGTAATAAACAACAAATTGAGCTTTTTATCAAAATGTTTCAACAAGTGCACTTTAATGTGAGTTTAGCCGATGCGTTGTTATACATGCCTCGTTTCGCTTCCACTTTCAAAGGTATGATGACCGATAAGGATAATCTTTCAAAGCTATCTACTTGTTCTTCGGTTTATCTTAACCGAATACCTGGAAAAAGTTGGTGGCCCCGGGAAGTTTCTCATTCCTTGTGATATTCAAGAAATGGAAGGATGCCTCTCCTCGGCCGATCTTGGCGCAAGCATTAATTTGATGCCTTTTTCCATTTGGAAATAACTATTACTTCTGACTCTTACTCCATCAAAAATGTCTATCGAGATGGCCGATCATTCTACGATACTATCATGTGGAGTAGCCAAAGACGTTTTTGTGAAAGTGGGGAATTTCTACTATCTCGTTGATTTTATTGTAGTAGACATCCCCGCGGATCCTCAAGTTCCTCTAATTTTAGGTCGTCTATTTTTAGATACCTCTAAATCGATCATTGATGTGCATGCTAGAAAAATCACTTTGCGATTCAACGAGGAGGAACTTGTTATAAACGCTACTCATAACTCTACACCTTCTCATCTTTATGCAATCGCTACCATCAACCATATTGACTTAGTCGATGTAGTTTACGATGAGTTTTCACAAGAAGTGTTAGGTTTTTCCGATAGTTCATCAAGTGGCAATCCCACTATTATGGTTTTGATTTTTGCTAATTCTACACCAAATCTCACTCCAATCCAAGGAGGCGATTTTATTTTGAATGAAATCGACAATGAAGATGAGGTTATTATTGGTAATGATACTCTCATTCCACCATTTCTTCCGCCAATGGAAGTTATGAGTGTTGAACAAAAATCTTCAATCGAGGATCCACCAATCCTTGAATTGAAAGATCTTCCACCTCACCTCGATTACGCATTCTTGGAAGGTGATGACAAGTTGCCAGTTATTATTGCGAAAGATCTTTCCAATGATGAAAAAGCCGCACTTTTGACTATTCTAAAAGCTCACATATGGGCAATTGCGTGGAAAATTTCCGACATTAAGGGTATTGACACAAAATTTTGTACTCACAAGATTTTAATGGAGGAGGACTACAAACCCGCAATTCAATGTCAAAGAAGGGTAAACCCCAAAATTAACGATGTCATTAAAACAGAGGTCTTTAAACTTCTTGACGCGGGAATGATTTATCCTATCTCCGATAGCCCATGGGTGAGCCCAATCCATTGTGTCCCTAAGAAGGGAGGAATGACCGTTGTGCCTAATAAAAACAACGAGTTAATTCCCACTCGTGTTGAGACCGGTTGGAGGGTGTGTGTTGACTACCAGAAGTTAAATCATGCCACTCATAAAGACCACTTTCCCTTGCCCTTCATGGATCAAATGTTGGAGCGACTCGCGGGAAATGACTTCTATTGTTTTTTAGATGGTTTTTCCGGTTACTTTCAAATCCCTATCGACCCTCTTGATCAAGAGAAAACTACGTTTACGTGTACATATGGAACGTTTGCTTATTGTAGAATGCCATTCGGACTTTGTAATGCACCGGGAACGTTTCAACTGTGTCTGATGGCTATTTTTCATGATATGTCGAGAAGTCGATGGAAGTATTCATTGATGACTTTTCTATGTTTGGTGATTCGTTTACGTCGTGTTTATCTAATCTCGAGAAAATGTTAAAACGTTTTGAAGAAACCAACCTTGTGCTTAATTGGGAAAATGTCATTTTATGTGTAAACAAGGAATCGTCTTAGGGCACAAGGTCTCGGAAGCGGGGATTGAGGTAGATAAAGCTAAGATAGACGTCATCGCCAAATTACCTCATCCCAAAACCGTTAAGGGAGTTAGGAGCTACCTAGGCCACGCGGGCTTTTATCGTCATTTCATCAAAGACTTTTCAAAAATTACTCTACCTATGACACACCTTCTTGAGAAGGATGCTTCTTTTAACTTCAATAAGGATTGTGTTCGAGCTTTCGAAACTCTTAAGAGGAAACTTACCGAAGCTCCCATTCTTGTTGCTCCTAATTGGGATATACCCTTTGAAATCATGTGTGATGCAAGTGATTATGCAATTGGGGCCGTTTTAGGGCAACGTCATGAATAGCACTTTCGACCTATCCATTATGCTAGTAAGACGATGACCGAGGCTCAAATGAAATACACTACAACGGAAAAAGAACTACTTTCCGTGGTGTATGCTTTTGAGAAGTTCCGACCTTATCTCGTCTTGACGAAAAGCATCGTGTATACGGATCATTCGGCTATCAAGTACCTCTTCTCTAAGCTTGATGCTAATCCGAGATTGCTCCGTTGGATTCTCCTCCTACAAGGATTTGCTGTCACCATACTTGACAAAAAGGGAGCCGCGAATCTAGCGGCCGATCATCTCTCTCCTTTAGAAGATCCTCACAAGAATGAGTTCGAGAACAAGGAAATCACCGAAACATTTCCTCCCGAGACTCTCGGTGTAGTGAATTCTAAGGACGACACCCCATTGTTTGCCGACATTGCAAATTACCATGTGAGGAGCTTCATAATCAAGGGTATGACGACACAACAAAAGAAAAAATTCTTTCGTGACTTCAAGTTCTATTTTTGGGACGAACCTTATCTCTTTCGGGTTTGTGCGGATCAACTCGTTCGACGTTGTGTTTTTTGGTACCGAAGCTTCTAACATCCTTAGAGCTTGTCACGAGGGACCCACGGGTGGTCACCACGGTGCTAACTTCACGGCTAAGAAATTGTTCGATGTCGGCTTCTTTTGGCCTACGATCTATCTTGATGCACACCACTTGTGAAGTCGTGAGATTATTGACAACGTCAAGGAAAATCCTCTCAAAAGAATGAAATGCCGCAAAATATAATTCAAGTGTGTGAGAGTTTCGACGTTTGGGGCATTGACTTTATGGGGTCGTTCCCATCATCTCATGGAAACAAGTGTATCCTCGTCGCCGTCGACTACCTATCTAAGTGGGTAGAAGCTAAGGCTTTGCCTACAAATGATGCTCGTGTGGTAGTGAAGTTTTTGAGCAACTATTCTCTCGGTTTGGAACCCCTCGTGCTATTATAAGCGATCGTGGAACCTATTTTTGTAATGGACAATTCGAAAAGATTCTAAGGAAATATGGGGTTACACATCGTCTTTCTACGTCTTATCACCCGAAAACGAGTGGGCAAGTCGAGGTTTCAAATCGAGCTTTAAAGAGGATTTTAGAAAGGTCGATTGGAGAAAAACTGTGCTTCATGGTCTGACAAACTTGATCACGCTTTATGGGCCTTTCGCACCGCTTATAAGACACCTATCGGTTGTATTCCTTATAAGTTGGTTTATGGAAAGAATTGTCACTTCCCTATTGAATTGGAACACAAGGCATATTGGGCCCTAAAGCATGCCAATTATGACTTAAAGACCGCGGGAGATCACCGGAAAATACAACTTAATGAATTGTGAAAGTCCCTAATCAATGCTAGAAACACTAAACTTAACTAATCAATACAAGTTATTACTTTTTAAACGTAATCTTATTATTGTATAATAAAGAATTACAAGTGTTATGGATAACACCGTTTGATGACAATGTGTTGTGCACACTTTGAACAACTATAAACCCTAACTTATGAATACAGTCGCAGCTGTTTGATTCAATAAGTTCTAAGCATTAATGTTATGAATATTCTCAAAGTGTTAAACATTAATGCTGGGATACACATCCTATTTATAGTGATACGAGGTTGACCTAAATAGTACTTGATGGTGACTAAACAAGACATTCACTTTTCAGACATCAGTCACATGATGCTCTTCTATTCTTGGATGTCTGCCATTATGCTTTAAGGAAACAGATCTTGAAACATTTTCCTTTTTCATCATTGTCTCGAACATACAAATGGCATGTCAAAAGTGTGCTGAGTGATAACAGGGTATTGCCACCCCTGTTAACCCTCAACCCCTCAGAGTCCCTGATACATCTTGGTTGTTATCCATCACAGCCAATGAGTATGTCTTCAAGTAATCTTTGACTTCCTTGACAATGTCTCTAACATAGACTCCTCTGAGGTTGCTCACAGAGACTTGGATCTTTGTGAGTCTTATGATACTTGCCTGCCTCCTAGGCACAGGCAAGGGACTATCTAACAGCTTAATTATGTTTAAATCTATGACCAGGGAATCTAACAAACTTAGATTCCCAACAATCTCCCCCTATTTAAACATAAATATTGCTAGATCTATCTAAGTTAAGGTAAGTGAGATAACAGCTTCTTCTTACTCATAACAGATCTAAACAAACATACCTCATGATTTTATTCATACTTAAAGAAAAATTACAAGTACATTACAAAAGTGAAATAAAATGTGAAGGTAGAATTGAGCTGTGAATTTCTTTAATAGTCATCATTTTTGATCTTTTCTTCAGCTTCAGCTATGTCTGATCTAGTATCCAATTCTGCCTGCAAAGCTTTTGCAAAAACTTTGGAATACTCTATGTTAATCTTGAGTCCCTTCTTGAGACAAAGCAGCTGAATTGTTGATGCTAAACCTAGCTCATCTTCTCTTTGAAAAGCATACTGGCAAGCTCTGTTCATGAATGCCATTCCTCTTTCAGGCTCTGTGTATGTCTGACCATCAACAGGGCCAACAATACCATTTGGTAGGATCAAATCCCTGTGCATTCCATCCACTTGAACATCATCTGTGACAAAAGTTTCCTTAACAAGTTGAGAAACTCTTCTTCTTTTCTTGTAAGACTTTGGGGGTTCTTGTTCAAAAAGCTGTGGTGGGGGATCTATTTTGAGTTTGGTAGCCGTTTCTTTGATCCAGGTAAACTTAGCCTTAAGAGTCTTAAGCAGAATAAAATTAGCTTGTCCAGTTCTTTTGGCAGCTAAGGCTTCAAGTTCAAACCATTCAGATAACCCAAGTGTCTTTAGCCTAAAGTCGTCAAATACATTCATGTTTCCCTGTTGGTTGTCTCTCCACAGGATCATCTGTGGGGTGTTGGTGGATTTGTGAATTGTGTATTTCAACTTGGTTATCTTGCCAGGTCCATACCTGTTGTTAACGCATGCATCATAATCAGCTTTGACTTTTCTTAGTGTCTCTGCGCGTTTAGCTTCTATTTCCCTCAACCTTTGTCTCTGTTTCTCCCTTTCAGGTGGAGTCATCTTCCTTAGAGTAGCCTCATTCAGTTCTTTGGCTGTCTTGATTTCATTTAGTCTTTTGAATTCCTTAGCCTGTTTCTCTATTTCTTCAGGTGTTAAAGGATTCTCATTGGAAGGTGTAAAGGTTGAAAAATGGGAAAGGTCTGTGGTGGATCCTCCTGTCTCTAGCATCGCAGCTATCTTCTTTAGTTTGGTGTCTGTGTCAACCAAAACTATCTCCTTTCCTTTCTTCGAGACAGAGTATTCCATACTCATGTTTTTCAAAACTTCAGCTCTTCTGAAAAACGCTGTCTAAGCCTGAGTTTGTATTGCTTTGGGAAGGGAGCTAACAATGAACTTTAGCTTCTTGGCAGCTGGTTCACCATCATCCCCAGACTCGCTGGTGTTAACCAAAGTCAGGGACTTTGATGAATCAACTCCATCTTTATTTTGTTGCTCCCCCTGAGTGTTATCCTCATCATCAGGTATGATAACAGGTGTGATGACTTGGAGGGGGACAGGTGAAGAAATGGTGTTATCAGCGGAGGTAGAGCCCTATTTAGCAGATTCAAGGTTAAGTACTTGTTCTTTCTCTCCCTCACGTTCATCCTGTCTACTCAGACGTTTGGATGAACGTGTTTGAAAGTGTCTGGCAGTCTATTCAATAGAGACAGTCATAGCACATTGCCTTTTCCTTGAAGCTCTGGCAATCTTCAGCAGAAGGTTGCAGTTCCCATTTGTATTGCCCTGAACTCGATTAACAATGAAGTTTGCATGACGATATTGCCTGTTTCGAATAGCTTCAAACTCTCTGTGCATAGTTAACTCATGTTCATTAAATAAGGTAGGGACCTCTGTGTCAATGACATCCTTGATTCTTGTGGATAAATGACTAAGTCCTTGTGCTACACCTTTTCTTGCACCATCCTTGATGGGTTCAGTAACTGCATCAGCGACAGCCTTTTTTATGATCCCTGGAAATGAGACAGTGAAGTTATGCATTTTAGACTTGATAACATCCAGCTTTCTTGATAAGCGTTCAATGTCAGATTGATGATGAACAGGCTGAAGATTATGGATGTTCAGGCTTTGTTGAGCATAATCATCCCCCCTTGGTAAAAGATCAAAGTTGGTTTGGGCAGGATGATCAAACATGAGAAATTCAGTTGTTGGATCATAGGTAAGGTGTTGGAAGACTGTTGTTGTGGAGGTAGCAGAGTTAGGAGTGACAACAGCTTCCTTGGGAGGAGGAGTATTATTTCTAGCTGGAGTGGAAACAGCTATTTCCTTGGGAGGAGAGACAGATTGTTGATCATCTTCTTCTTCTTCATCCTCCTCCTCAAACATCCCCTCAGGGATTTCATCTTCAGGCATTGATTCAAGATCAGAAACATCATCCTCTAATGACAGCATTTCTTCTTCAATATTAAGTAGAGGCTCTTCGTCATTTGTTTGGTCCTGAATAATTGTATCAGCCTCTTTCTCCTGTTGCTCCAGGGATGATGTGTCTGGCTGTACAATTTTAGCCTGCAAGTTGTTGTTATTAGTAACAGGGAAGTAAGTAAGGGGAATGGTCGCCATTTCGCTGTCCCAGATAGGCTGAGGGTGATTACTCAGCCACTCCAAAGGATAAATCCTTGGGATTCTTTTAAGTGTGAAAAATATATGGTTAATGATTGCCATTCGCTGCCCCTAGGAAAGCTGAGTGTGATTATTCAAGCCCCCCAAAAGGTTAAAACCTTTGGGACTCTTTTGATTGTGAAACATATGTTGTTTAAGGATCGTCATTCGCTGCCCCTAGGAAGGCTGAGGGTGATTATTCAGCCCCCCCCCCCCCAAAGGTTAAGAAACCTTTGGGACTCTTTTAATAGTGAAACATATGTGGGTTACGGTCGCTTATTACGCTGCCCCTAGGAAAGCTGAGGGTGATGATTCAGCTCCCCCTGAAAAGGATAAATCCTTTGGGATTCTTTTAAGGTGAAAAAGTTATGGGTTAAGATCGTCTTATTACGTTGTCCCTAGAGGAGCTGAGGATGATTATTCAGCTCCCCTAAAACTAAAACTTTTGGGATTCTTTTTCTGAGGGAACCAAGAGGCTGTGTGAGGTAAAGCTGATCAAGGTTGAGACATATGTGTATTCAGGTTGTTGTTGGTCTGAATACTGTCTAGAGGGTGCAGGGTCATCGTGGTGCTTTATAAACACAAATGAATCATTCCCTGGTGCATAGACAGGGTGTACAGAAGTCTTAAAGAGTTCTAAGTGCATGGACAGACTTCTATGGGTCGAGGATTACCCTAACTTTACCACTCTCACCTATAGACATTTGAGAGTGGCTGCTTGTGAACCTCTAAAAATTTACACTGATTACCTGTGTGATATCAGCTAGATTTGGCTGGTTTACTGTTGTCTCAGCTGACATTGAGACGCTAGACCCTTGTTGTTGGTCAGCTGAAGTCTCTGATTCCACATGAGTATCTGGAACAGAGGAAGTGTCTTGGTTCACAGTATTCTTTCCCTTGGCCTTAGCAACAGATTTGGTGTGGAAAGAAGATGGGTTTTTCTTCTTCTTAGTCTGTTGGCCAGATGAAGCCTTGGACGTCGTGGTGTGCTACCTCGAGGTCAAAGACTTAGACTTGCCAGACACACCAGAGGTAATCACCTTCTCAGAAGAAGGGAGCAAGGACTTCTCAGCTGAGGGTTGTTTGTTAGCAACGTTCATCATATGGGATGTGACAGGGACATCTTCAGCTCCAATTCTTTGTAGATGGCACCTATGATGCGATAGGGTTTCAGAGAAGTAAGAGCAGAGTTATGATAGTTGTCTCCCAACAGGCTTTTAAAGATCAGCGATAGAAAGCGAACGTAGAAAATGTTCTTTTCCCTGACTTGGTTCCTTCCTTTCAGCTGTTCGACTAGGTTGGATAAGAGAATGCTTCCTACATCAACATCAGCTCCCCAGATCAGCCCATAAGCTATAGATTGGTGGTTGAAGGACATCTGATCTTGGGATCCCTGCATTCCTCCTAGGGATTTGACAATGTGGGTGAAGAGGACACGCCACATAGGTGTAAAGTACTTAATCTTCATAGGAGACTTCGAGAGGACCTCAGCGGGTGTAAGAGCAGGGTTTACATCATGGAAGGGTTTAAGTGTGGCCAGAGCATCCTTGACAGCCTTTTTATCTACCACCTTTAGGCATTCATCACCATGTTTTAACCCAGCCACACTAGAGAAATATTTGCGTGAGAAGGCAAATGGGTGTTCGTTGCATGAGAGGCTAAAGGTTATTGTGTCATCAACTACTTCAGCAGAGTACCAGAATTCCTTAAGGTATTCTTGGTAGAAGGTGGTTGGGGATTTTGTGAATGCATCACTTACATCACAATTTAGCATGAAGTTAACCAGATCTGAGTAGGAGTCATTTGGAGCCTTGATCCATCCAATGGAGTTGTTTGATGCAAGGATGCTTTCGTTGAGTTCAAAGTTAACGTTTGCTGCCTTGGGAACGGGAAAAGCCATGGATTCAAGGTCGAAGAAGAATGAAAATGGAGGATGGTTTTAGAGAGAGAAGAACTTAGAGAGAGAAATAGATTTGTGAAATGAGAATAGTGGTGGGTGAGGAGAGACGAGAGACAATATATATATTCAAATATGTAAACAGTTATTCAACCGCATTTAATGCTAAGTGGGAAAATGACTGCTCATGTGGGTCCCTTGACCTTTCAAAACTTATTTGTCTCATCGTTATTCGAAAAATAAATGATTAAATATTGAGAATGTTTTTGCATTTACTTGGAAAGTAACTACCTAGTTTCTTTTGAAAAACATTTAATATAGAATCAGTCATTTAATGAACACATTTATTATCAAGCCACAGGCTTTGAGATATTGAGCATCCCTAGCTCAGCAACTAGCCTGTTGGACGAAGGTTCAGCCAAAGGCTTTGTGAAAATATCATCTAGTTGCAGCTCTGTGGGAACAAAGTGCAGCTCAATATCTCCCTTCATTATGTGATCCCTGATAAAATGATACCTGATATCAATGTGTTTGGTACGAGAGTGAAGAACAGGGTTGTTGGAGATGGCAATGGCGCTGGTGTTGTCACAAAAGATTGGAACTTTGTCATATAAAATTTCATAGTCAGCCAATTGACTTTTCATCTAGAGCACCTGAGCACAACAGCTGGCTGCAGCGACATATTCTGCTTCAGCTGAAGACATAGCCACAGAGTTTTGCTTCTTAGCACTCCATCCAACCAATTTTCCTCCTAGGATTTGACAGCTGCCTGAGGTGCTTTTCCTGTCAATACAGCATCCAGCATAGTCTGAATCTGAATAGGCCTTGAGATCAAAGCCTGATTCCTTGGGATACCATAGACCTAGGGATGGTGTTCCTTTGAGATACCTGAAAGTTTTCTTAACAGCCACTAGATGGGATTCTTTTGGGTTAGCTTGGTACCTTGCACAGAGACATGTGGAGAATTGGATATCAGGACGACTAGTTGTCAGATACATGAGTGACCCAATCATGCCTCTATATAAAGTCTCATTAACAGAGACCCCTGACTCATCTGGACCCAAGTTGTTGGGTGGAAGCATGGGGCATTTCACTGATGCACAATCAGCTAAGTCATATTTTTTAAGTAAATCTTTAACATACTTTTCTTGACAAATTGAAATTCCCTTAGGACATTGTTTAATTTGAAAACCCAAAAAGTAAGTTAATTCACCCATCATACTCATCTCATATTTCTTGGTCAATAATTTAGAAAATCGTTTACTAAGATTAACATTTGTTGACCCAAAGATGATATCATCCACATAAATCTGCACAATGATGAAATCACTCTTATCCTTGAAGGTAAAGAGTGTCTTATCAATAGAACCCCTGAAAAATTTGTTTTCAGTTAAGAAATTAGAAAGAGTTTCATACCATTCTCTTGGAGCTTGTTTCAGCCCATACATGGATTTGTGTAATCTGTACACATGATTGGGAAACTCGCTGTTCTCAAATCCTTCAGGTTGTTCAACATACACTTCCTCAGCGAAATCTCTATTGAGGAATGCACTCTTAACATCCATCGGATACACAGTGAAGTTCATATAAGCAGCATAAGCCAGGAAGATTCTGATGGCTTCAAGTCTTGCAACAGGAGCAAATGTTTCATCATAATCAATTCCTTCAATCTGAGTATACCCCTGTGCCACCAGCCTGGCCTTATTTCTGATGATGTTTCCAATTTCATCCATCTTATTTCTATACATCCATCTAGTGCCTGTGATATTCTTTCCAGGTGGAGCTGTCACTAGTGTCCATACTTTGTTCCTTTTGAACTGATTGATTTCTTCCTGCATAGCAGCTACCCACCCATCTTCTACAAGAGCCTCATCTACTCTCTTAGGTTCAATTTGAGAGACAAATTCAGCAAAGAGACATTCATTGGCTGATGCAGATTCTGAGTCATGAATTCACTGTCTAGTGGTAACCCCTATATTAGGTTCCCCAATTATGTTGACAAGAAGAATGTGTTGATCTCTTGACCACTTATTTTGAGGAGCTGAGGACTCAATGATAGGAACACTTGTGGGGACAGCTGGTATTATTTGAGTTTCATCCTGCTAACTAGGAGGGCTTTCTTCAAAGACTACTTTAGTGTCAGAGTCTACTTCAGCCATATCAAGAGGTACAAGTTCATTATCAGTAGGAGATTCTTCAGGGATTTGAAGAATTGGTGAGTAATCAATAGCAGTAGAAGAAGAAGGACTACAAGAGGTCTGTGGTTCTTCTTCATCGAGCTCCTGAGAGGTAGGAACTTCTATGTTGTGAGTAGACAGAGGGTCAAAAGCAGGTACATAAGGAGTGAGAGTGTTGAAGTGATGATGGAGATAACTGGCAGGTCTAGGTTCGGTGAATTCATCACTTGGGAAAGACACATTTTCATTAAAATCAATTTCATCACCCTCTGTTCCAGTTCTCTGTATGACATCATCATCTTCATTGAATCTGACATGAACGGTTTCTTCTACTTCTTGTCTTCTGATGTTGAATACTCTGAAGGCTTTGCCTGTTGGAGAGTATCCTAAGAAGAAACCATCATCAGCTTTTTCATCACATTTTCCAAGTTTATCCCTGTAGTTGTAAATGAACACAAGGCATCCAAAAACATGAAAATAGCTGACATCTGGAGATCTTTTTCTGAAAACTTCATAGGAAGTTTTACCATGTCTTTTGACAATGATTGATTTGTTTTGTGTGTAGTAGGCGGTGTGAACAGCTTCTCCCCAAAATTGCTTTGGTAAGGCTGCACCATTCAACATGGTTCTGCCTGCTTCAATCAAAGTCATGTTTCTTCTTTCAGCGGCACCATTTTGTTCAGGGGTGCCAGCTGAAGAGAAGTTTTGTGAAATACCTTTTTCATCACAAAACGATTCAAGTTGATGATTCTTGAATTCCGTACCATTATCACTTCTTAGAGCTTTGACTCTAACATCATTCATATTTTCAACCTGTCTGATGAAGGACATGATGGTATTAGCTGCATCACTTTTCCTTCTAAGGAAGAACACCTATGTGTATCTTGAAAACTCATCAACTATGACCAAGGTGTATTTGTTGTGATTAATGGTCTGAGGTTTGACAGGCCCAAACGAATCCATGTGAAGGAGATGTAAGCACTTGTCAATAGAAAATGATTGCCTAGTCTTGAATGAAGACCTGTGATGCTTTCCTTTGACACAGGCAGAACAAGTCTTGTCTTTAGAAAACATCACTGAAGGTAGACCAGCAACCAGGTTTTGTGTGGCTATCTTGTTGATGTT
This sequence comes from Glebionis coronaria, assembly GCA_025667525.1. Taxonomy (NCBI): domain Eukaryota; kingdom Viridiplantae; phylum Streptophyta; class Magnoliopsida; order Asterales; family Asteraceae; genus Glebionis; species Glebionis coronaria. The sequence goes on along the minus strand of CM046874.1, from coordinate 111,112,619 downwards.
CTTGAAGTTGAGATGAGACAGTCTTTTGTGCCACAGCCAGTTGACACTTTCAGAGGCTTTAGCAATAAAACAATTTGAGCTGTCTTCAGAGCAAACAGCCATGTTGATGACATAAACATCTCTCCTTCTAGGTGCAATAAGCACAACATCATTGTTTTTGTTAAATATGGTTCCCTGAGTCTTAGTAAACAAAACCTTGTAGTCAGCATCACACAATTGGCTGATGCTAATAAGATTGTGTTTAAGACCATTCACATATGCAACCCTGGTAAACGTTATCCCATTGCAGTTCACTAAGTCGTATCCCTCTGTGTCACCTGAAGAATTATCTCCAAACACCACTTTAGGACCAGGCTCCCTTGAGTATCTGTGCAGGTATTGTTGAATCCCTGTCATGTGTCTAGAGCAGCCAATGTCTAGATACCATACCGATTCCTTGAGATGTTTCTGCACAGATACATAGAAACAGATTAGTTCATATGGTGAACCCACTTTCTAGTGGGTTCCCTGAATTGCTAATTAGCAATTCTTTTGTTCCTGTAGAACTTTTGGCGATAGGAGGGACAATTAGCTGTCTCATGGGTAAAACTTCCACAGATATCACAACCTGGGAAGTTACCACACTCGTCTGAGTGATGGTCTGTGAATCCACAGAATTTACAGGGAGGATAAGGTCTGTAGTTTCCTTGTTGTCTTTTTGAACCCTGTTGTCTATCCCTAGAGGGTGTATGTGCTCTCTTAACTGCCATGTGTCTATCATGATCTAAGGTCATGTGGTGAGAGTTCTTACAGATATTGCAATAAGGTTTGACTAACCTTTCCCCTTTGGGTTCACCTAGGACAGACTTAGGTTCACGAGAGGTAGAGCATTCAGCGGAAGGCTTAATGTGTTGTTTTAAGAGTTCTACTTCTTTCATTAGAGACAACAGGCGTTCTTCAGTGGAAGGATCAACCTTGTTCACAGCTTTAGTTGAGACAGGCTTAAAAGCAACTTGCTTACCAGATTGTTTAATAGGTACATTAAATACTTTAGCTGGTGTTTTCTCAACATTTGTTCTAAGTTCACCCTTAGCAGCTCGTGAGGAACTGCTAGGTTCAACTCCAGAGAGTTTGGGCAAGGGTGGTAATTCAGCCATATCTTCAGAGACAGGGTCGTTAGTCAAAATGGGATCTGACATATGAATAGTCTCTGTAGATTTGAAAACAATGTCTTTGGGTTTGGTGAGAATTCTCAACTTATTTTTCTTAGCAGATATATCCCTTTTAATGTCAGCATGCAGCTCATCATTAAGCAATTGATCTATAGTGAACCTACTACACAGCCATTTTTCAATAACCTTGTTTAATTCAGAAACTTGATCATTTAAGGCAATGTTTTTCAAGGTTAACCTAGTGACTTCATTTTGAAGGGATATTTTCTCTAAATTAACCCATCTGAGAGTTTCACATTCAGATTTAGCATTTAGCAGTTCAGTTTTAACAAAGTGAAACTTATCAAGTAGGTTCTTTCTTTGTTCCTCAACAAAGTGTAAATCAACAATGGTGTAGTCAAGGACATGTTTGCGTTCATCACTATCAGACATAGATAAAAGCCTGTGTACCTTTTTCATTGTGATGTCAACCTATTTTCCTGATCTTGCATCACCTTTTCCAACAGCTGGTTCATCCTCAGCTATAGCCATGAAAGCCCTGACTCTAGTAGTATCTTCATCATCTGAAGTCAGTGGCTCATCATTCCAATCATAAGCTTCAGCTACCAACCCTTTCTCTGTCTTTTTATCACCTCCCTTCTTCTTAGACAGAGCTTCAAGCTTGAAATTCATCTATTCTAACTCAGCTTTAAGTGCCTTGTACTTGTTTTTGTAATCCTTCTTCTCATTGTCTGATGAGTTGGATTGGTGAGATGAGTTATTGTGTTGTTGTTTGAACTTATAAGGTTTGGTGGAAGATGATGGATAGGAAGGTGAGGATATCTTGGTGGAAGGACAGTCTTTTTGGAAGTGTCCAAGCTTTCCACAGGCAAAGCAAGTTTCTTTTGATCTGTCAGTTTGTTTACTAGCTGATCCTATTCTCCCTGATCTTTTGAAGAATCTTCTTTGGTTGGCTAGCAAGGCTCTTTCATGAAACTCTGCATTAAGGTCTGTTAAGAACTCTTGGCTGCTGCGGGTGTCTTCTTCAACATCAGAGTCGCTGTCATGAGGATGTGGTGCAAAGATCAAGGCTTTGGAAGATGCTCCTTGAACTACAAATCTTTCAGTCTCTGACTTGTATATAGTATCAATCAGCCCTTCTTCATAATTATACTTTCCATAAAGTTGAGCTAAGGTGTCATTCTTGATTGAGTTATTTGCTCTCTGAGTTTGATTCATACTCAGCCACTTTCTTGGAAGGTTGTTGACAAATGTGGCATTAATCTCAGCTTGACCAATGGTGACATCATTCATAGCTAGGTCATTGAGAAGAATCTTCAGCCTTGTATAGGTTTGTTGAACCTTTTCACCTTCAAGTGACTTGAAAGCATTGAACTGAAGTCTAAGTTCCTGAATCTTTGTTTCTCTGGTTTCAGAGGGTCCTTCATGGCCAAGGATGAGGTCTGTCCACATTTGCTTGGCTGTGGGACACTGAATGACAGACTTCATGATGTGTTTGGGAATACAGGATATGATGATGCTTTTGAGACGTTTATCTTCGTTTGCCAATTTTCTATCAGCTGGAGTCCATTGTTTGAGAGGTTTGGGAAGAGGGTTTTCTTCAGTGGAGGTAAGCGTCATGTGAACATAAGGACCATTTTCTAAAATTTCTAGAAGAAATGGTTCAAGTCCATCGAGATACACAAGAAATTGACTCTTCCAACTAGCAAAATCTTCTTCATCAAAGACTAGTACACTTGTGACATGTGATCCACCTCTTGAGTCAAGAAGTTGGGTTAGATCATCGTCATTAGGAGGAGGGGTGAGTCATGGTGAAGATGGTGTTGCATTGTTATTGTTACCAGAAGGTGAATGTGGTGGGTTAGAAGTTTTTGGCATGGTGGATCTTGATTATAAAACTGAGAACGATGTTTCTTGAAGGTTTTAATATCAAACAGCACTCTGATACCAATTGATAGTCCCTACTCAATGCTAGAAACACTAAACTTAACTAATCAACACAAGTTATTACTTTTCAAACGTAATCTTATTATTGTAAAAATAAAGAATTACAAGTGTTATGGATAACACCGTTTGATGACAATGTGTTGTGCACACTTTGAACAACTATAAACCCTAACTTATGAATACAGTCGCAGCTGTTTGATTCAATAAGTTCTAAGCATTAATGTTATGAATATTCTCAAAGTGTTAAACATTAATGCTGGGATACACATCCTATTTATAATGATACGAGGTTGACCTAAATAGTACTTGATGGTGACTACACAAGACATTCACTTTTCAGACAACAGTCACATGATGCTCTTCTATTCTTGGTAGTCTGCCATTATGCTTTAAGGAAACAGATCTTGAAACAGTTTCCTTTTTCATCATTGTCTCGATCACACAAATGGCATGTCCAAAGTGTGTTGAGTGATAACAGGGTATTGCCACCCCTGTTAACCCTCAACCCCTCAGAGTCCCTGATACATCTTGGCTGTTATCCATCATAGCCAATGAGTATGTCTTCAAGTAATCTTTGACTTCCTTGACAATGTTTCTGACATAGACTCCTCTGAGGTTGCTCACAGAGACTTGGATCTCCGTGAGTCTTGCGATACTTGCCTGCCTCCTAGGCACAGGCAAGGGACTATCTAACAGCTTAATTATGTTTAAATCTATGATCAGGGAATCTAACAAACTTAGATTCCCAACAAATTGGATGAATTACGAGATAATGCTTATGAAAATTCATTAATTTTTTAGGAAAAGACTAAAAAGTTTCATGATTCAAAGATTAAAAACCGGGTTCTTAATCAAGTGTTACTTTTTAACTCTCGTTTGAAGATATTTTCTGGAAAATTGAAATCTCGTTGGTCGGGTCCGTTCACCATAACACAAGTGTTTCCTTATGGGACCATTGAGCTAGCTCAAAATGATGGTCCTAATTTCAAGGTGAATGGACATAGGCTTAAGCACTACTTCGGCGGGGAAGTCCCTTCTTTGGACAACCTCGACCAACTCACCTTCCCCAATGATAATTAACCTTGAGGGGATCGAGTCGAGCTCATGACTCGGTAATAAAAAATGAGGTGCCTCGTGGGGAGATCCCATGCTTATCCATGTATATATTATCGCTTTCTAATGTAGTTAATGTGAGGGGATTTCTGCCCTTCCAACTCGTTGTCTCGTGGTTGTTTGTGAATGTGTTATCTAGATCATCATCATCGCTACGATTGAAGACTCTCATGTTCGTGAGCCTCGATCTTTTGCTTGAAGAGTTTTTCACGAATCCATGACATATCCTTTATTGTTCTAACAATTATCTTTTAGCATAATTCATAAACGGCTTTAGATATATTATTGATCACCCTTTCCATGCTAGATCTTGAGCATTCGACTCTTCGTATCTAGTATGGGGGTGCTCCACCTTTAGACTTGAAACATTGAGGACAATGTTTAATTTTAGTATGGGGGTGAATAGATACTTGCCTTGCTACGCCCTCACGTTTTCCAACTTTCGTTTTGTTTTGTTTTATTGCAAATAAGGCTAAAAATGGCCAAATTTTAAAAATTTCTTAGTTTTCATAAGTGTTTTTAAGACACGAATGTATATTTTCTGATGGGTAGAATAAGAGTTAATTTTTTACTTGATGGTCATTTGGAGCCCTTTACATTCCTTAACCCGCTTGAATCAAGTTTTGCTAGACTTTTATATAGGAAACTTTAAAACGCGAAAGTCTTAACTCATACGGGTTAAGAACAACAACTTTACGCAAATTCCTATAATTGATCCTAGAAAGTCACTTATCAAGAGAACTTTAAAATGCATTCTCTAAACTTGAAAAAGTCTATGAAAGTGCAAGATCCTATAGGTGACTTGAAAACCCAAAATTTCGATTCAATATAGTCTTAATGAAACTAATCCAAATTTGGCTTAATTTTGACTTGCATGGCTAAGTATTCACGAGTCTCTTTAATTAGAGGTCTTTAAATAGTGAAGAATGAGAAGTGATAGAGTTAGACAAGTGATCATGCTAAACGTAAAACATGAAAATCTTCTTTCAAAAACTCATATGTTTTTAATTATGGCTTTTTCTCCCATAAGATCAATGCATTAGGAATAAGTAAATTGCAATAAGTAAGGTCGTACGATTTGAAAGGTTACTTAGCTTCTAACCCAAGATCGTTTAAAAGTTGTTCGTGGTTGAATAGAGTTCATAGCCAAGTCATAACTTATTGAAGCGGGACGTGAAGATTGGTGAAGATCCAAAAAGGCCCTAACAAGGCATGAGGACTCTATTTTGTTGCTAAAAATCCAAGATGATGTGAAGAATCTGTTGTCCCATAATATTATGATGATTAATGATAGAAAATAGATGAAAAGAGATGGATTCCTAGAGAGAGAAAGTAGTGAGAGAACGTAGAGAGAAGGAGATGTTTAACTAGATGAATATTAGATTAGAAAAAAATTAGAGTTACAAATGATTATCCACCCTTCCTAACATGCTAGGAAGGGCCTTATATAGCCGGGCTTACATGTAACCATAATGGGCTATATTGTTTGGACCGGGCTTGTCTTTTGGGCTTTAAGTAGCTTAAATCCAAGCCTGTGAACCACCACTATTTAACTATCTATTACAACGTTCTAATAAATATTACAATAGAAACCTATGACCCAACATTCTTGTTTGACTCAATATTTTGAAGCTAACAATCTCCCCCAATGTGAGGTCATTCCTCTTCGATATTTAGATTCCAATGGAGATTTATGAATTTCGTCATAAATGAGTCTTGAACGTGTAACAGTAGTTTTGTTCCTTCATGTTGTGATCTTTGAGCCTTTGTCATTGTCTTTCGACTTAGTCTTTTATCTTGAGATCTTCAAATCATTCTTGACTTGTCTTTGCCATCTTGCGATCTTGTGTGTTTATCCACATGCTCACACTATTAATTGTTGAATTAGTCTTTGGGCATGAATATGTGGTTTTGAATCTTTGACTTTGCTGAGTACACCGTGACGGCACCTTCTCGAGACAAAACATAGACATGGACTGAATGGCTTTGACATTCGTCCTAAATCGGTAGCGTTTTACCTCCGGTCGGTGAAGACCGTTATACGATATTAGATACCGTACCTGTGATAGGGTTTCGTAGTTGTACTAGCCGTTCTCTTTACTCGACCGTCTCAAAGCAAGACTGTGAACATAAAGAGTGAATCAATTGGATAAATATCCGCTTGATTAAAGTCGTCAATTTAAATTCCTGGAACAAGTTTGATTCATTAATAATCTTACCATTGTTGCTTTCCAGTTGACACAAGTTTGATTCATAAGAATCTCACAAGTCACCTACCGTAGCGCTGTTTGATGTTGACGCTAGAAGGATTTCCATTCGTCACTGTGAATTTTAATGAATATCACTCTGAATGTTCTGGCAAGACCATAAAGATATTGCGTAGAAACCTGAAACGAGTTTGAATCAATTCAGAATCAAACCACTGTTGCTTTTCAGTTTTACATATGTTCAATTCATAAACAATCTTGCATATGACCTACCGCATGGCTGTTTGATGTTAACACTGGAAGTATTTCCACTCATCATTGTGAATACTAAGTAGTATCACTCTGAGTGTTCTAGAAATATCACAAGGATATAGCGTAGGACTCTCTTTATCTTCATCCGTGTGTCCTAACGAGATTTGATTGATCTCTTGGCTCTAGACTCGCACTTTTAGTGGTCGGAGACTAGAGCAGATGCCACCTATTCAATATCAACTATCTCGGAGTGAGAAAGTCAATAGAGTTCGTGTTGATCTACGTGACAATAAAACAAGCTTCTTTTGAGAGAAGCCTGAGTAGCTAGGAAAGGGTTGTGCTTCACATCACTGGGTCCATGATGAGTTTGTCTTCATGATGAGTTGACCCGGTTTCTGCCTAAGTTGTATGGAGGGCTTCTTTCTTTAGACCCTTTATCCTTACATTCTTTTTCATTCTTTAACCCCTTCAATGCTTACCAAGACATCATTACTAGCACCTTGTTGTGATTGTTCCAGTGCTAGCATCAGTACTTAGTCGGCATTCAGCTACGTTCACATTCTACTCCATCTTTCCTAAGGACTTCTAATAATCTATTGGATTGTCCCTGGGAAGATCCCTCCGGTTCTGGTTGGATCATAGGACTTAAACCTAACCACCCTTTTGACACCAATAACGTCTTGAATTAAAGATGTTGTGGGTATTTGATCGTAACCATGAAAATCACTTCAAATGTCTAACAAGATGTTTGAAAAACATTAAACACCTTGATAGTTTTGTCGTTTCAGAAATGCTCCCCCTTCACATGTGCATCGATAATCGAAAGTGTTTCGCACAGGTAGGTAAGAGTTAAAGTGATTGAGTCTTATATAAGATCACATTTTAATCACGTTTTCTCCCCCTGTCTCTAATATATAAAATCTTTTGATATTAGAGATACCAAATTTGATTAAAATATATTTTGAAAAATAGTCTTGAAATCCTTCAGGAGAAAGATGTGTCAAACTTAGCATGAATTTTGGAACGCTCCCCCTCAAAAATTGATCCAATTGAATTGTCATTGCGAGGATTTGATCCACATTGAACTTTTGAGGATAGGAGTTGTTGAACACACAATTTTTGAAAGATTTTGAATATCATTGAGAAATTCTTGAAAACATTGTGTTCAACGCTTTTTGAAAAATCAATTCTTTTTAGAGAAAAGGTTTTCTAAAGCATAAACTTGAGTTCATAGAATTTGAATGTCTTGACAAATCCACTCAAGTGTAAGAAGATTTAACTTCTTTTGGTAAGGTTAAGAGCACGAAATCGTACACTCCCCCGTGAATATAGTTTCGGGTTGCAATTTGAAAGTGATTACAAGCCATAGTGTTGAGCTCAAAACATTGAATGTTTTGTGACAAGCTCAACCCGAGATAGATTACTCTACCCGTTGTTTAAGATAATTTATCTTTAAAGATACACTTTCCTTTATTTGAATTCGAGTTACAATCTGACATTTAACTGTAAGTCGTTTACTGATAGGTGTAAAAACACCCATCCTTTTACCACTTAAATCGGGCTCAAACGAGACCAAAACACGTATTTAATATCATTTGTTTGGAATTATGCGTGGTTTTTGTGTTTATTGTGTTTTCAGAGTCGACCGGATGAATATTAAAGAAAACATGGGATTGCACGGGTTTTATCGAAGAAAAGGGCTCAAGACGAAGTCTATTGTCCAAAAGGTGCAAAAGATTTGAAGTCATTGTGCCTATTTGAAGATTTATCGAAGAATAGAGCCAAAAATGGAAGATTCATTTATGTCGAAGAACTCGAGTCTATTGAATAAAAGATTATAAGACGAGTTGGAATTATTCACCGACACTTCTCAAATCCAAGTCGGAAACGTTTATTTAAAGACGCATGAAGACTTAAGAAGAAAGAAGAAAAAGAAGCCCAAATCAAAAGCCCATCAACACCATACACACGCCTATATAAAGCCTTCACCTCACAAAATTTTCACACACTTAGTTTTAGCTAGTCGTTAGTTTTCATTTTCTTCTCTAGTTTTCTAGAGAGAGAAAGTTCCATACTTTCTCTCACTAAACTTTTTCTTTGTTTTTCATCTTTTAATTCAAGCTTCTTTTAATCCTTGTATTGGAGATTTCATCTATCTTATTCAAGTTAAGCTTTTTAAGTTCTTTAATCTTTTTCTACTTTTCTTAGTCTATCCAAAACCTTTGATCCGACTACATCATTCCATACGGTTTGTATTTTGTGGATGAGCTCGTGTTAAAAGGTTGATCTTTCTTGTTTCTTCTTAAGCTCTACGTGAATAAGCCATAAGCTCTCCATGCTTTTTGGCTTATTGTTTGTTAAAGTTTATTGTTTTCGGATTTCTTCAAGTTTTAATCATTCAAAAGTTTTGTTTATTAAGTCTTAAAGTTTCTTGTTTTCAAAAGTTATCAAATTTAATCGTTTTGAAGTGTTAAAGTTTCGGTTCCCTTGGCTTATTGCTTTTGCTTATTGAAGTTTTTAGCTTTCCACCAATTTCGGAACGGCATTCATCTCATCGCAATAAGAGGGTTTTAACACATTCTGACGGATCTTCATTACTTGGTATCGCAATAACCCAAAAGGGGTTTTACTTTGCGATAGGGTGTAAGTTTCCCTATTCCGATCTGGGATTGCGATCGCATATTGCGATCGCACATTCCGACGGGTTTAGGTCCCTTTTCTAGTCGAAACTCTGGCCAATTTTTATTTGCAACATTCCGATCGTCTTCATTCCGACAGCATCATTGCGACAGTTTGGATTTTGAACATTCCGATGGTGGTTAACAAATACATTCCGATGGACCATTTTTTGTGCATTCCGATGCTTTTGACTTTTAGGTATTCCGATAGTAATAATTTTCAACATTCCGATAGAACAAGTTTTTAAGCATTTATTCAATTAAGTTTTCAAAGTAATTTTCTAATCTTTCCTTTACATTTTCAAGCACTCAATTTTAACTTGTCAATTTAGTTAATCTTCCAAAGTTTTAAAATTACTCAACGTCATTTACATTTAATTGTTATTAGTTTAAAAATAGATAAACAAACCAACTCCTTTTTAGTAACCAAGAACAAATCATTCCACTTGAGACCGAGATCAATTCGAGAGGATATCGAGAGAACTTTAATTAGAACCTATACAAAATCTGTATATCAAATGGCGCCGCTGCCGGCTCTTCTCGTTAAGATCAAAAGTTTTTTGTGAGAACTTGGATTTTGGGATCCGTTCCCCGTGAACGTTACTTTTTCATAAAAATTTTCAAAAACAACTAAAAAATATAAAATTTTCAAAAATCCTAAAAAGTAGAAAACAATAAAAACCAAAAATATTTTTGCTTTGTTTTTCTTTGTTCGTTCTTTTGCAGGTGTATGCGCACTCGATCCACGTCTTATCAAGAGCCCGAGCCTCTCGATAACTTAGACATGGCTGGTGTACAAAACAACAATAACATACCACCTCCGAACAACAATAATAACAACAACAATCCGCCTTTCAACAACATGCACAATAACAACAACAACGAGCCCTTCCGGATAATCGCCCAATGATTGAATTGCTGCAAGCTCATGTCGATGGCAACACGGATCCAATTGTTATACCACCAATTGCCGCCAACAATTTCGAGCTAAAGTCAGGCTTTATCCAGATGGTCTCAGCTCAACCATTCTTGGGACGAACCATTGATGACCCACACGACCATATCAAGAGATTTCTACAACTCACCAACACGGTCAAGTTCAATGGCGTTCCACAAGAAGTGATAAGGTTACAACTTTTTCCCTTTTCTTTAGAGGGACAAGCCCGGCATTGGCTTGCTAAGGAACCGCCACAGAGTATTCTCTCGTGGACGGATTTGGAAACAAAGTTTATCAACTACTTTTTTCCACCCTCTCGTACTACCGCTTTGCGGAATGAGATTATAAACTTTGAACAAAAGTACGATGAGTCATTCAGTGAATCTTGGGATCGCTTTAAAGATCTTTTAAGAAAATGCCCACAACATGGTTTTACCAAAGTTCATCAAATAAATACTTTTTACAATGGTTTAAGCATGAATGACCAAGATTCACTGAATAGTGCCTCGGGGGGTAATCTATTGGCTAAGACTTCCAATGCTGCTTGGGACATCATTGAGAATAAATCTCGTGTGCAAACCAAGAGTGTTAGGACCAATCTTGCTAGTGCTAGCACTAATGACAGCGACAAGCGATTAGACAAAATCACCACGCTTCTTGAATCGCTTGTCACCCACACCGTCAGCAACAACAACAGCAATAACGCCAAAAACGCACAAGTGAACGCTGTCAGCCAACCTTGTGAGATATGCGGTGGTCCCCACTCTTACACAACTTGTACCGCCACCCAAGATTACCCTGCTGAGAATGTGAATGCAGCATATGGCACCTATACTCAACCTGCTTATCAAGCAAAACCTCAAGGTGACCGCAACCTGCTTAGCTACCGTTCCAACAACTATCTCTCACCACCTGGTTTTAATCCTAACAACCAAAACCAACAACAAAACCTCAACCGCCCTCCTCAACAACAACCAACTCGTACACCATACATCCCTCCTCACAAGCAGCAACAACCACCGCAACGAAACACCCAAGTTTACCAGCAACCTGCTTATCAACCACCCGCATACACTGCTCCTTCCAACCAAACCCCCGCATCACATCAAGACATTGGAACCTACATGAGAACTAACGATGTGATCGTGGATAATCTCCAACAGGAAGTGCGCAACTTGAAAGCAGATCTGATGAAACAAGGGAATGATCTAAGAGCTGATATGAAGAACACTATGGATAGTCAAACGAATGACTTGAGGAACATGATGGCTAGTTTCTTCAACAATAATCAACCCTCTTCTTCGGGTACTCTTCCGAGTAATACCGTTGCGAATCCAAGAGGGGAGATGAAAGCAATCACCACTCGCAGTGGTAAAGGTACCAAGGAACCCGAGCTTCCTATACCTCCACAGGTGGTTGTGACTAAGGAGAACGAGTCACCTGCTCCTATTCCTCACCCTTCTCCTTCCCCAATTTCTCCACCTCTTCCTTCTACCCCTCCTCCACCCAAGGATGTGAGTGATCCTATCATCCCAAAGCCTTCCTCTTCTTCCAATATACCTTATCCATCTAGGTTGAGGAAAGAGAAGCTCAAAAGCAAGGACGATATTCAGGTTTCTAACTTTCTTAAAATGTTTAAACAACTGAATTTCAATATCTCCTTCGCTGAGGCTCTCGCTCACATGCCTAAATATGCTAAAATGTTTAAGGATCTTCTGAGCGACAAGGAAAAGCTCCTCGATCTCGCCAACACCCAACTTAATGAGAACTGCTCTGCAGTGCTCTTAAGGAAATTGCCAATCAAGCTTGGTGATCCGGGTCGTTTTCTTATCCCTTGCAATTTCCCGGGAGTAGAGAATTGCATGGCTCTAGCCGATCTAGGTGCCAGTATTAATCTCATGCCTCTAAGTGTTTGGAAGCAATTATCTCTCCCAGAGCTAGTCCCCACCAAAATGACTTTGGAATTAGCTAACCGTACGGTTGCTTATCCAGTGGGGATAGCCGAAGACGTCATTGTAGGAGTCGACAAATTCACCTTCCCTGCCGATTTTGTTGTCGTCGACTACGAGATGGACCCCCGTGTGCCACTCATTGTTGGTCGTCCATTCTTGAGGACCGGTCGCACTCTCATTGATGTTGAAGCCGGTGAGCTTATCATGCGAGTGGGTGACGATAAAGTAGTCTTCAACATGGGAAAGTTATCTAAACAGCCTTATTCTTACGAGAATGTTAATTGTATTGACGTTCTTGATGAGGCTTGTGAAGAACACTTCAAGGATGCTTGTAAAAACATTCATACCTCTCTTCCCAATGTTGAGACCGTTTCCTCTATCGACTCATCACTATCTCTATTTGGAGAAAGTGATTTCCTTTGGAAAGATTTGGAAGCCACCTTGGGAGATGTGAAGCAAGACAATGACGATTCTACTGCCACTTGGGATGAAGACCTTAGTTTCATTGCAAACCTCCTTAGAGAAGACAATCCTTCCCCTCCATCTCCCACTATTATTGCTATCGAGACTCCGACTTCGAATACGCCTCCCGTCGAAAATCCTCCGGATTTAGAACTTAAGGAATTGCCACCCCATCTCGAGTATGCGTTCCTTGAAGCAGAGAAGAAGTTACCCGTCATCATCGCTAAGGACTTGCAAGAAGAAGAGAAAACTCGTCTCATCGCTGTGCTTAAAGCTCATAAGAAGGCAATTGCTTGGAAAATTTCCGATATCCGCGGAATTGATCCGAACTTTTGTACTCACAAGATTCTCATGGAAGATGACTTCAAACCCACAATCCAGAACCAAAGAAGGGTTAATCCTAAAATTCATGACGTCATCAAACAAGAGGTTATCAAACTTCTAGATGCCGGCTTGATCTACCCTATTTCGGATTCGTCATGGGTGAGTCCCGTCCATTGTGTGCCCAAGAAGGGCGGAATAATCGTTGTCCCCAATGAACACAACGAGTTGATTCCCACTCGTCTCGTTACTGGGTGGAGAGTTTGTATTGATTATCGCAAGCTCAATGATGCCACGAGAAAAGACCACTTTCCTCTTCCCTTCATGGATCAAATGCTCGAGCGTCTAGCTGGTAATGACTATTACTGCTTCTTAGACGGTTTCTCCGGGTATTTTCAAATTCCCATCGATCCCAAGGACCAAGAAAAGACCACATTCACTTGTCCCTATGGAACATTTGCTTACAAACGCATGCCTTTTGGTTTATGTAATGCTCCTGGGACATTCCAAAGGTGTATGATGGCTATCTTCCATGACATGGTGGAAGACACTATGGAAGTATTCATGGATGATTTCTCAGTCTATGGCGATTCATTCTCTGCGTGCCTTGCCAATTTAGAACGTATGCTTCAGCGGTGTGAAGACACTCGCCTTGTTCTTAATTGGGAAAAATGCCATTTTATGGTAAAAGAGGGCATCGTGCTAGGACACAAAATCTCCAAAGCCGGTCTTGAAGTAGACCGTGCTAAAGTCGATGTTATCGCCAAGTTGCCTCCACCTTCTACCGTGAAGGGTGTGAGAAGTTTTCTGGGTCATGCGGGCTTCTACCGTCGATTCATCAAAGATTTTTCTCACATCGCTCGCCCGATGACCCACCTCTTGGAAAAAGATACTCCTTTTATCTTTTCCAAAGAGTGTCTTGAAGCCTTTGACTCACTTAAGGATAAGCTTACTAAGGCACCCGTCTTGGTTACCCCTAATTGGGAGTTGCCCTTTGAGTTGATGTGCGATGCTAGCGATTTTGCTATTGGAGCGGTTCTTGGACAAAGAGTGAACAAACACTTCCAACCAATCCATTACGCTAGCAAGACAATGACTGGGGCACAATTGCATTATACGACAACCGAAAAAGAACTTTTAGCTGTTGTCTATGCTTTTGAAAAATTCTGCCCCTATCTTGTCCTTTCCACCACCATCGTGTATACCGATCATTCCGCGCTGAAGTACTTGTTGACAAAGCAAGATTCCAAACCAAGACTTCTTCGCTGGGTTTTGCTGCTCCAGGAATTTAAAATTGAAATTCGTGATAAGAAAGGAGCAGAAAACTTGGCCGCGGACCATCTTAGTAGACTTGAGGATCCTTACCAGGGGGATCATCCGAACAAAGAAATCAACGATTCTTTTCCCCTGGAGACCTTAATGTCTATAAACTCGACTGCTGACGAAACCCCGTGGTTTGCAGACATTGCAAACTACTTGGCGGGTGGAATCCTCGTTGACGGGTTAACATCCCAGCAAAAGAAGAAGTTCTTCAAAGACATAAAGACTTACTTCTGGGATGACCCGTATCTTTTCAAACAATGTGCTGACTTGATTATTCGCCGATGTGTTGATGGACCGGCAGCCTTCGAAATCCTTGATGCTTGCCACAAAGGACCCACGGGTGGTCACTTTGGTCCCAACTACACCGCCAAAAAAGTGTTTGATTCAGGATTTTATTGGCCCTCCATTTATCGCGACGCTCACGATATGGTTAAAAAATGTGATGCTTGCCAGAAAGAAGGCACGATCACACATAAAGATGAGATGCCTCAGAATTTTATTCAAGAGTGTGAAATCTTTGATGTTTGGGGTATCGACTTTATGGGGCCATTTCCTTCATCTAAAGGAAACAAATACATCCTTGTTGTCGTTGACTACGTTTCCAAGTGGGTTGAAGCCAAAGCTTTACCTACTAATGATGCAAGGGTGGTTTGTAACTTTTTGAAATCGTTGTTCGCTCGATTCGGCGTTCCTCGTGCTATTATCAGTGACCGCGGGACTCATTTTTGCAACGATCAATTTGTAAGAGTCATGGCCAAGTATGGTGTCAATCACCGTCTTTCCACCGCTTATCATCCCCAAACCAATGGGCAAGCCGAGATATCCAATCGTGGATTGAAGCGAATTTTGGAGCGTACTGTGGGAGAGCATCGTGCCGCGTGGGCCGATAAGTTAGATGATGCTCTGTGGGCTTTCCGTACTGCTTACAAGACCCCGATCGGTTGTACACCTTATCGTCTTGTGTACGGGAAAGCATGCCACCTTCCCATCGAGCTGGAGCATAAGGCGCACTGGGCCTTAAAGTGGGCTAACTTCGACATCAACAAAGCCGGTGATCATCGTAAGATTCAACTTAACGAGCTCAATGAACTGAGGAATGACGCTTATGAGAACTCGCTGATCTACAAAGAGAAGACGAAGATCCTCCATGACGCAAAAATCAAGAACCGAGAGTTCCACGTTGGTGATCAAGTCTTACTTTTTAACTCTCGGTTGAAGATCTTCTCTGGCAAGTTGAAGAGCCGCTGGTCTGGTCCATTCACCGTCGCCAACGTCTTTCCATATGGGACCATTGAGCTTTCTCAGCCAAATGGGCCCAATTTCAAGGTGAATGGCCAGCGTCTGAAGCTATACTTTGGTGAGGACATCTCTCAGGAGATGATTCCATCCCTCACCACGTTCCCCATGAACTAAATTTGGGTCGAGTCAGGCTCGTGACTCGATTATCAAAAACAAGCGCTCCTCGGGAGGCAGCCTGAGTATCTATCCTTTAATGTTTTATCCTCCTAAGTGTAGGGGGGCCTGCATAGGTGTTTGTTTTTGTGTGGTGATGTGATTACAGGGATAAGTGCACTCTTGGAACCTTTGAAGAACCGTGCTCCCGTGTTATCCGAAATCCGGTTCTATCTCTCAACTATCGTGATTCAATTTTCTTCATACTCACATTTGAAATTGATCACTTTAGTCGTCTCTTCCTTAACTTGAGTTAACCAACGTGCACAATGTCATAAGTGTAGGGGAGACTTTTCCCACATGCTTAAACATTGAGGACAATGTTTATCTTAAGTGTAGGGGGGGACTTCTATCGATGTTTTAAGTGGACTTTTTCATGAAAATGCCTTCATTTAACCGGAAAATCATCTTTTTCAACATTTTTCAAATTTTTAATTAACTTTGGCCATTTACTTGTAATTTTTAAATTTTTATCGTTGCTTTCATATGTATATATCCCGCAATAAAGTCAAAAATATTAATAAAGTGGTGTAGCTAGTTTAGGAATCTTTGACATATTAGGCCCGTTGCGTTTATTTTGACTCAACCCGAATAGACTTATCCAAGTTTATTCTAGCTAGTATCCTTAACCATATAGACCTTAATTGGTTTATTAGGCTAAGTGTCCACGAGTCTCATTACTTGAGATTTTAAATTGTGGAGGACGAGAAATGATAGAGTCAATTATAAGTCGGTGTTCTTGCGCAAGCTCACTTGGTGTAATTATTTGCCTATTCTCCCATCACTTGCTAATAATTTATCTGCAATAAGTAAGGTCGTACGATTTGAAAAGTTACTTAGCTTCTAGCCCAAGATCGTTTAAAAGTTGCTCGGTAATGATAAGAGTTCATAGCCAAGGCATAACTTATGAAGCGGGGCGCGAAGATTGGCGAGTCCGAAAAGGCCCTAACAAGGCATGAGGATTCAATTTTATTGCTGAAGATCCAAAGTGATGTGAAAAGCATTATTCCCTAAATCAATATGAAGGATCAAGGCTCGCGACGAAAAGCAATCAACTCCCATAAAGATCATGGAGAAGTCTATCCGAAAAGACCCTAACAAGGTATGAGGATAAATAGATCCAAGTCCGAAAAGGAGGCGGATCGTTGTATCTCAAAATCCCAATTAGAGATTGAAGAAATAATCATGAAGTCATGGTCAACAAAGTTGGAGTACCCCTCAAAAGTCTCCAAGTGAAGAAACTCTATTACGATGAGAAGACCATTATCTCAAGAACGTCTCTCAAGATATGAAGTATGAAGTACATGCCAAATATCGGCCCGAGAAAGGTCTCAAATCGCGAACCGAGTTATGCCAAGATATGAACTTTTTGATATCCCGAGAAGCAGTTTTAAGAGATTTTGTCCTTTAGCTAACTATTGATCAAATCATCCCACCTTGCTTTCAGCCCTAATAAACTATCGAAATAAGTCCAAAAATGCATCTTCATGATCATTCTAAGACAAAAATAAAATATAAGAGATACACCTAGGAATAAGGGAGTTTAAGCATTTAAGTAAGCCATGTGTGTGAGTGTTTGAATTACTAACTTATAATAACAATGATCTCGTTTTTAAGCTTAGTTTGGGGAACGTGAAACTTGAGGGTGATAAATCTTCGCAGCACCGAAGCCCTAATGTAAGTCCTCGATCTCTTTACAAGTTATTACCACATAAGTTATTTTCTATTCTCTTGTTTACATTAAAATTTTAATTTCTCTTAGTACTTTAAATTTTTGTTTAGAAGTATTTTAATAAGGCCAAGGTTAATTGATAATGAGAAAAGTGTAATTGTGCTTTGTCACTAAGCATTGCATGAGGGCATGGCAATGGTTAAGTGTAGGGGATTTGATAGGTGTAAAAACACCCATCCTTTTACCACTTAAATCGGGCTCAAACGAGACCAAAACACGTATTTAATATCATTTGTTTGGAATTATGCGTGGTTTTTGTGTTTATTGTGTTTTCAGAGTCGACCGGATGAATATTAAAGAAAACATGGGATTGCACGGGTTTTATCGAAGAAAAGGGCTCAAGACGAAGTCTATTGTCCAAAAGGTGCAAAAGATTTGAAGTCATTGTGCCTATTTGAAGATTTATCGAAGAATAGAGCCAAAAATGGAAGATTCATTTATGTCGAAGAACTCGAGTCTATTGAATAAAAGATTATAAGACGAGTTGGAATTATTCACCGACACTTCTCAAATCCAAGTCGGAAACGTTTATTTAAAGACGCATGAAGACTTAAGAAGAAAGAAGAAAAAGAAGCCCAAATCAAAAGCCCATCAACACCATACACACGCCTATATAAAGCCTTCACCTCACAAAATTTTCACACACTTAGTTTTAGCTAGTCGTTAGTTTTCATTTTCTTCTCTAGTTTTCTAGAGAGAGAAAGTTCCATACTTTCTCTCACTAAACTTTTTCTTTGTTTTTCATCTTTTAATTCAAGCTTCTTTTAATCCTTGTATTGGAGATTTCATCTATCTTATTCAAGTTAAGCTTTTTAAGTTCTTTAATCTTTTTCTACTTTTCTTAGTCTATCCAAAACCTTTGATCCGACTACATCATTCCATACGGTTTGTATTTTGTGGATGAGCTCGTGTTAAAAGGTTGATCTTTCTTGTTTCTTCTTAAGCTCTACGTGAATAAGCCATAAGCTCTCCATGCTTTTTGGCTTATTGTTTGTTAAAGTTTATTGTTTTCGGATTTCTTCAAGTTTTAATCATTCAAAAGTTTTGTTTATTAAGTCTTAAAGTTTCTTGTTTTCAAAAGTTATCAAATTTAATCGTTTTGAAGTGTTAAAGTTTCGGTTCCCTTGGCTTATTGCTTTTGCTTATTGAAGTTTTTAGCTTTCCACCAATTTCGGAACTGCATTCATCTCATCGCAATAAGAGGGTTTTAACACATTCCGACGGATCTTCATTACTTGGTATCGCAATAACCCAAAAGGGGTTTTACTTTGCGATAGGGTGTAAGTTCCCCTATTCCGATCTGGGATTGCGATCGCATATTGCGATCGCACATTCCGACGGGTTTAGGTCCCTTTTCTAGTCGAAACTCTGGCCAATTTTTATTTGCAACATTCCGATCGTCTTCATTCCGACAGCATCATTGCGACAGTTTGGATTTTGAACATTCCGATGGTGGTTAACAAATACATTCCGATGGACCATTTTTTGTGCATTCCGATGCTTTTGACTTTTAGGTATTCCGATAGTAATAATTTTCAACATTCCGATAGAACAAGTTTTTAAGCATTTATTCAATTAAGTTTTCAAAGTAATTTTCTAATCTTTCCTTTACATTTTCAAGCACTCAATTTTAACTTGTCAATTTAGTTAATCTTCCAAAGTTTTAAAATTACTCAACGTCATTTACATTTAATTGTTATTAGTTTAAAAATAGATAAACAAACCAACTCCTTTTTAGTAACCAAGAACAAATCATTCCACTTGAGACCGAGATCAATTCGAGAGGATATCGAGAGAACTTTAATTAGAACCTATACAAAATCTGTATATCATTTACATGACCTTAAAAACTTGGAATGTTTTTAATGAGAGCTCATGTCCGAGAAAATTTATTTTCCCGTTATGAAGGATAAGTTATCATCCGTGATCAACTTTCCTTTCTTTGAAGCACGAGTCACAATCTGTAAGTAATTGTAAATCATTTTACATGAGCTTAAAAACTTTGAATGTTTTTAATATAGCTCATGACCGAGAAATTTTTAGTTTCCCGTTCAGAGGATAAGTTATCATCGGGATGAACTTTCCTGTCTTGTGAGCCCGGGTTACAGTCTATGAGTTGACTATAAGCCATAGTGTTGAGCTTACTTGTGAAACCCCTGAGACACATATTTCTCTGATATTTGTTTCTTCAGCAACCAAACTCTGAGAGTGTCTTTTGTTGAACGGTATGAATAAGGAAAACCTTTATGTTCTTGTTGAACCGTTACTTTATTACCTGCACTTTCATCAGTAGTTTGTATGCTTGCATGTGGGTTAGCGATATCTTGATGAGAACCATGTGGGGGTTCACTTTGAACCTTTTTCGTGCTAGAGTGAAATATCTTTCCAGTAGGAACCCATTTAAGACCAGTTGTTTTGAAGATTCTACCCGTTGGTATCCACTTTAGACAAGGTCTTAGAAACGTAGTTTTCTCATGCACAGCGGAAGACTTAATTGGAGAAAATCTATTTCCTATCGGGTTCCGTCCTTGAGATGCTCTAGCGTTTTGGTTCACCTTGTTCAGGACTTTTGTGATACAATCATCATGAATGGCATTAAACACGCATTTGTTACATTTCGTGCAAACAAAGTGCTTAGCATCTGAGAAGGATCTAGTGTTCCTAGGATAGGCTAATTTGGGCACATCATAGAAGGGTCTAGAATTCCTAGATGTGTGATTAGCGCTCCTAGGTTTCGGTTGGGTCTTATCTCTTGCTTGTGTCTTAATCTTAGCATCCTCTAGATAGCTTTTATGACCTGTGTCATTTGAACTACTTTGAGGCATGTTCTTGGAGCTATTTCTAGAGTTGCTTGAAGCATTCATGTGATTGGGTTTTGCATAGGCAAAATGTGTTAAGGGGGATCTAGATAGTTGAGTGACTGTTTTTGGCAAATTGCTACGTACGTCAACTTGGGATGCAAACCTCGAGTTCGATGTTTTGGGTTGTTCAGATTTAAACGCATTCGGTTGTCTAGTAACTGAGCAGTTTCGGAATGGTTGAGTAGGAGGTTTCCCCAAGATTGATTGATTTGCTATCTTAGTATCCACACTATTTCCTTTTAGCTTCCTTAATTCATTTTTCACCGCTGTTAATGCAAAAACCTTTTCCTGAATCTGAGCTTTCAATTGCTCATTTTGTAGAAGTAATTGAGTGACACGTTGTTCTAACTTAATGTTCATATTATCAAATATGTCGTTATCAGCATTCACGTCATTACTATCTACAGTGTCGATAGGGTGCACAGATATTTCACTTAATGAAGCAAGCGGAGGACTTGGATTTTGAGAAGCCAACTTTGATTCTTACAAATTTATTTGTCTCACAAAATGTTCTTTTTCCGTATTAAAATCTTGATTCTTACGATCTAGTTTTTGTTCAAGAACAACGTTTGCTTTTTCAAGTTTTTCAAAAATAGGCCTCAAATTTGTCATTTTTCTTTGAAAAATCGAGTTTGGCATCCTCAAAATCTTTTGTCTTTTGAGCTAACATACTTTCAAGGTCATGAATCTGAGAATCATACACAGTAGTTAATTGTACCTTAGCCATTGGCTCTTCATCATAAGTGGGTCTGATATCTGCATCATCGGCTGCTGGATCATTCCCTGAGTTGTGGATGGTATGTTGTTGTTCTGATTCTATCACGCTGCTTTCTTTGATAATCGAACAATCATCCAATGTTTGACCATCATCGACATTGATCTCGTTCGTCTACATCAGTCTTTCATTCACCCGTCTTTCAACTGGTAGTTTATGACGTGTTCTTTCGGCAATTAACTTCCTTACATCTGTCATGTGTTGAAGAAACGTCTCCTTGAATTCTTGAACTTCTAACCGAGTATATTCAAAGAAGTATTTTTTTATGAATTCTCGATCATAGTGTACAGACACCTGTGTACCAATGAATTGCTGAAACTGATTTTCGAGAACCAAAACGTCATCTATGGATTCACCCTCTTGAAATTCATCGTTGGCAAGTTGTTGTTCAAGGTGAGCTGCATTGAGTAACATTGTTCTTGTGAATGTCTCAACATCTTGACCAGTTAGTGACATGAATACCCGTTTGATTCCAAGTTCGACGCGAGTGCCTTTTAAATCGTCATTTGAAATAACTTGAAGGTGTGACTGGAGTGATTTAAAGTGTGTCATGCATCGTTCTTTTGCAACCGACATCTTGGATTTGAGTGCATGCACATCTTGTGTTACGGAATCGATAATGGGTGACACAGTTGATGAATTGAATTTGGATCTTAAGTAGATATGGTGTGATTGGGTTGTGGTTTAAATTCTGAAAATTGCGATTTTTCTTCAGTCCGACAATAAATTCTCAGTCCGATAAAACGGTAAACCGAAAAATTATGAATCACCAAATTTTGACAATGAGTTAGAAATAGCCAATAACTAGTAGGGAAAATTTTGAAAAATGAAAATTTTAATGAAAAATAAAACCTAAAAAATTTGAAATGTGTCCTAAAAATTTGAATTTTGGTCCGAAAATTTGAAATTTAAAATGGTTTCCCGCCAAAAAACTCTTTTTTTTTGAAACGATGTTCCGAACCTAGTCTAGATAGTGGCTAAGTCTAAAAATGCTTCAGCCAAAAATACCATCAGACATTTTCAGAATAACTGACATTTTCAGAATAACTGACATTTTCAGAGAAGTTGGGGTTTTTCGGAATAATGAATGTTTTCAGAGAAGTTGGGGTTTTTCGGAATAATGGATGTTTTCAGAGATTTGAACTTTCTTCGGAATAATTGATGTTTTCAGAGAAACGAACTCTCTTCGGAATAATTGATGTTTTCAGAGAAACGAACTCTCTTCGGAATAATGGATGTTTTCAGAGAAGTGGACATTCTTCGGAATAATGGATGTTTTCATAGAAATGGACTTTCTTCGGAATACTGGATGTTTTCAGAGAAGTGGACATTCTGTGGAATAATGGATGTTTTCAGAGAAATTTTCGGATAAACCACTTTTTCAGAGAAACAGACCTTCTTCGGAATAAGTCACTTTTTCGGATAAATCACTTCTTCGGAATAATCACTTCTTCGGAATAATCACTTCTTCGGAATAGAAAACCCTTATCCGAAAATCAGTATTTCGGAATAATTAACCCTTATCCGAAAAAAAATTTTGGAATGTTCTTGAAGCAGTTAACTAACCGTAACTTAAAAACAATCCAACCACCTCAAAAGCTTGCGCTTTTTACCACAAAAACCAAACCAAATCCCTACCAAATCGATATAAATGATTTATATCAAGATTTATAGCCCGACTACTAAAAATAAATTTAATTCAGGATGATTTAGATAGAAAAAAATCAACCGAATCAAGCTAAAACCAAACAACCAAACACAATCTATCCCGTGGTGATTGATACCAAATGTTGTCCCATAATATTATGATGATTAATGATAGAAAATAGATGAAAAGAGATGGATTCCTAGAGAGAGAAAGTATTGAGAGAAAGTAGAGGGAAGGAGATGATTAACTAGATGAATATTAGATTAGAAAAAAAATAGAGTTACAAAGGATTATCCACCTTTCCTAACATGCTAGGAAGGGCCTTATATAGCCGAGCTTACATGTAACCATAATGGGCAATATTTTTTGGACCGGGCTTGTCTTTTAGGCTTTAAGTAGCTTAAATCCAAGCCCGTGAACCATGCCACACCCCCAATTTATCAGAGTAAGGCAACACAATGGGGTGCGACGGTCATGACTATCACAAGACATAGATACAAAGAACGACTATTTAAAAGCCGTTTTCTTTTAATTAAAGGCATAAACTTGTTTGGAAGCGAATTACACAAGATCATAATAAAACATCGTTTCAAAAGACTTTAACATTGATCCAAATATCCATACACTAGTCACGACCATTTTCATTTAAAAATCTCCCATGCATAACCATGTCACTCCTCCGTCATGATACCTGAGAAAAACATTGCTAAAGCGTCAACACAAAGGTTGGTGAGTTCATAGGTTTAGTTACAAAATTAACGTGATGAACCATAAGATTTGATCAGGCAACCGGCATATAACCAAAACATGGCTATAATGAAAATAGTATACGTTTGTATTCCTACGCCTAAGCTCGTGACACCGAAGCGTTAACCAACCAACAAGATATAATGAGAGCCCGAGCAAATTCCTATCCCAAAGCATTCGTAACGACTCAAATGTAAGTGTATCTAAATTGGTCACACAACCAACATTATATAGGGAGGTCAATCCCAATAGATCTATCCATAACATTCGCGCTTACACAAAGTAATTAACGGTTCACGATAGTGGGCTAAAGCATCTAGGGATATCGCTACTTAGACATCATGTAGGCAAACGTATCAAGTTTTAGCACTTATTTTCATCCGTTTAAAACAAGCAATGTTCTCACCCCAAAATAGTTAAAACAATTAAAAGTGGGGCTATGAAACTCACCTAGATGAAGTAGGCAAATATGATCAACAAGGATAGCACGGAATATCAAGGCACGCAAAACAATGCGCAAACGATCTACTCGTAACCTAAGTAAAATATTCGTGCTTAGGCTAAATACAAGAAATGATAATGTACAATGCACTTGGTTGATATTTCATACTTGCTCTTGATTTATAAAAATGTTTTCATACATTTTTCATGTTCTATCATTTTAGTCACGTGGTCGACTTTGGGCTTTAATAACTCGTTATTTATTAGTCCGAAAAATAATCGGGTTCTTGTTATAAAAACTAGACAGCGAGATCTTCGATATTTAATAAATATAGCATTTTATTGAGGTCTCTAAGTATTTCAAACAATTAGACAAAGTGGTGCACTCGCAACCAAAAATAAATAAGTAAGGTTCAATTATTCATAAGTGTCAATCGAGCAACTTTGGAATCTAATTGCGAGTTTGTTACTTGATTTCAAGAAAAACGGAAAGTTGTTGTAAAATCTAGACCGTGTCAAGTTTAGTATGGTACTTTTATTTTCTTGGGGCATGGCCATATGGTCGGTTAAAAATGGGTGCAAAGTGAGGTGATCTACCAACTTTTGCGTTCACTATATCAACTTTTTCTTTAACACTTGCACTTGTTTTAATTTAGGTAAATAGCAAGTTGGGTCTCATGTTGCTCCCTAAGCTACATCACACGCCAGAATCCCATTTGGTTGCATCTTATGAAGGGTACCATGGCTGCCACTTTATTTTATATTTGTACACTTATATGAAACAATACAAATGTTGTGACCCTACACTTTACTTTCTCTTACATATCCCTACTTGCATTGCTTTTACAATTTTACCATACATGTGCATACATAGTGTAACACTCTCAATTTTCGCATTGATACAGCGGAAGGGTCTTTCAGAGTGTTACGGGATAGCACAATAACTCCAATCATAGACAACACATAAAAATGGTTGTACAAGGTTCAACGTACATTCATTCGATAAAAAGTTTTAAAGTATACAACAGGTCCCAAATTATACAGGTCATTAAGTTTACAAAACATAGATCGAATGAACATTTTTAATATTATGTGGGCCATCAGAGTCGATCTCCATCCGGATTACCTTCAAGCACCTGAGATAAAAACATGCAAAAATCATATCAGCGAATGCCGAGTGAATTCATAGAGTTTAATAAAAACCGTTATATAAAACAATCATTTAAAATCAAAACACAAGTATAATATCGGAAGTAAGTCCTCATATTGCTAGTCAGGCAATATATAAATCAAGCATACATCTTAAACCGTCCATGAGACCGTAGTCTCTATATTACCATGATAGGTAATATATTCATCGTTAATAGCGTCGTTATCGTTTTGTATTTAGGTTTTAGGATACATTGTAGGATTATTACTAGCCGCATGACATTGTTACCTTACTATGAAAACAGCGGGCCGCGAACCCGACAAACAATTTGCCCATCTAAGTTAGCGTGTCGTCACAAAAATCACGCTATGGAATCTTCTCATACATAAATTCGCTTACCAATCAATGTGGTACGACGGGGATCAACCGTCAAGGCGCGAACTGGGGTGATCGTCCCCAAATAGTACAATCAAATGCATAAGCGTCTACCAAATCCAGGTAGTTCACAATTCATGATAATGGGACTTTAAGTGACATAACCTAACTACTAATAATCCTTTTAGTCTCGTTTATAGGGTCATAGCATCATTCGGGTCCATATCATTAAGCATACAATCGGGACTACTTGTGTTCTATTTTTATCAAAATCTAGCATGTTATCTCCCTCGCGGGTTTACAAATCATTTTATAAAACATTTAAAAGAGTGCGAGGCTATGAACTCACGTTGTTAATGAAAGGCGGATTATCGGCTACGGGCGTGCTTCGGTCACGGAAACCTATATAAATAATAATCGGTCTTAGACTTTGTCCAATGACTTTTATCAAAATAACAATATACATATGATGATTTTGTACATATGATGATGATCAAGTGGGTTTATACATCCTTGTTTACTCATTTTAGTGTTTACGTTTTGGTAACGTTTTACTAGTTTGCTAGTTTTACCTACTTACCTATTTTAAGTCCAATAAGCCTATTATAAGTACTTTAACTTGTTTTAATCCCTTGTATACCTTTATTATCAGTATATATACTTTCCATGTTGGGCCCAAATGGGTTAAGCCCAATAAGTTCTTTTTACAAGTATTTATCTTATTTAGTCCAATTATTAGTCCAATATGTTTAGTTAGCTCGTTAATGTGCGTATTTCTTATAGTTCGGGTTTTATCGGTTTTTACTTGTATTAGTTACTTATATATCATTATATGACTTTTATAAACTTTACATTAGACGGGTTTGATCGCCTAAGTTTTATTTGGCGAAAAACGTTAATTTTACGGCGATAGCCGAAAAAGTCGTAAAAATCAAGTTTATAGTTTTTATTACTTATAAATATTATTTCATTACCATTTATATAATTTATCCATTTAATTAACCTTTTATATATTTATATAAATAAGTTTTATAAGTTAGTGGGTTTTTATTTTTATATTTTATACATTAAAATGTGAGAGCTTATATAATAATAATAAACATTAATTCTTAAAATCTGATTTTTATCTTCATGTTCACCATTTTTGCCATATCTAGAGTTCTATACTGAATTAGAAGCTCATTTTTGGGTGACATGTTCTTCATATTATGTGCTACATTTAACTTAGTTATAGCTACTGCCCGTTTTAAGTTTATCATGCCTTAACAGTCCCTACAAAACTGCTTATTCAGATTAGACCACCTAACTTGTTTTGATCATATCTCACTCATTATTTTGATTCCATTGCATGGCCAACTCTCACATGTGTATAACATCTTGTACTTACTGTAAATGGATCATACCATGCAATTTTATCAGTTCATGTTTTAGTTTTATACTGTTTTTATACAGCCAACTAAATAATCAAGATTTTAGTCTTATTTCTTATAGTTATATCAACCTTTTTAAGCATATTTATCAACACTTGATCCCCACACAACATTTTTATCATCATATATACATCATATACATATACAAAATGAAAGAAAATACATTTGTTCTTTACAAAATAACAAGAGAAAAATAGAGAGGATGATCTTCTTTACCAACCAAGTGGATTTCTTGTTTTTGGAAGACAAGAACTTGATGAATACAACAAGTAACTCCAAGACCATCAAATATCAAGAACATATGTTGGGAAATCAGCCCTAGGACACAAGCAAATCACCTCCAATGATGTTAATATGGCCACCAAATGATCAAGGCTTTAAGATAACTCCTTAATAGAGCTAGTAAACATGTGTTTCATGGCTAGAAGAGATCAAAAGGGGTGTTTGTAGCTTTAAAGTGGACGGCAATGGAGGAGTGTTTGAGAGAGTTTTGTGTTGATTTGCATGTAAGGGAAATGGTGGAAGTGAAACTAGTTGCTAGTTTTGAGATAGTGGAAGTGTAAGCAAGCTTAAGGAGTAAGCTAAGCTTACACATGGAATACGCTAGCTAACATGATGCCACCTCTATGGTGTGGTGTCATGTGTGCCGTCCAACATAGATAGTGGGGTGGGACAATGTATTTTGTCCCATCTCACTAGTTTACGGGTATTTCTCGATTCTAGTTTTCTCGATTTGCGTGCCCTCGGGTCGTTTTACGAAAACCGTTTTTATAAATTATGAATCAACGTCACAAAACGAATCCAATAAAAATTGTCTCATCAAAAACGGAGTTCAAAAACGTAAATACGTAATCCTAAGGTTTCCGGTTTAGTCGTAAAAGACGCCAAATTATGCACGTAAGCCCAAATTTAAATCCGTAAATTGTGAGTTCGTCAACCAACACAAAAATAAGTTTCAAAATATTATACGAGAAAATATTTCACTACCTGAAAATGTTAGATTGTCACAGCTTTTCCTCCTAAAAGGGATCAACGTCCTCGTGATCCATTTCATTTGGATGTCCGTTTCTTATTGAAATCGAAGAGGTGCGGATATTTCTTCCACATTTCATCCTCTCGTTCCCAAGTATACTCCGGTCCATGCTTTGAATTCCATCGGATCTTGACAATAGGTATCCGACTTTGTTTCAGTTGCTTTACCTCACGGTCCATAACTTCTACGGGCTCTTCGATAAAATGCAACTTCCCATCTATTCGAACCTTACCTAACGGAATTTTCTCATCACTCACTGCTAGACATTTCTTCAGATTAGATACATGGAATGTGTTGTGAACACCATGAAGTTCTGGGGGTAACTCTAGTTTGTAAGCCACCGGACCTACTCTAGATAAAATCTTAAAGGGTCCAATATAACGGGGATTCATTTTTCCTCGCTTTCCAAATCTTATAACGCCTTTCCATGGCGATACCTTCAACATTACTCGGTCACCCACTTCAAACTCCATTGGCTTCCGCCGCACATCCGCGTAACTATTCTGTCTACTACGGGCAGTCAACAACCTATTCTTAATCTGAACTATCATCTCCGTAGTCTCCCGGATCAATTCCGGTCCCGTGAGCTGGGTATCCCCAACTTCACTCCAACATACAGGAGATCTACACTTCCTACCATACAAAGCTTCAAACGGTTCAGCCTTAATACTAGAATGGTAACTATTGTTATACGAAAACTCTGCTGACGGCAAATGTTTATCCCAATTCTTACCAAAGTCTAACACACAAGCTCTCAACATATCTTCCAGTGTTTGTATCGTCCTTTCACTCTCCCCATCAGTCTGGGGTGATAAGTAGTGCTCATGTCGAGATTCGTTCCCAAAGATCTTTGGAGGGATTTCCAAAAATTTGATGCGAATCTAGGATCTCGATCTGAAATGATCGATACAGGCACTCCATGTTTGCATACAACATTATCAAGGTATATACGAGTCAGCTTCTCCAGTGAGAACTGCCCTTTAACCGGAATGAAGTGTGCTGATTTGGTCAGTCTGTCAACAATAACCCAAATTGAGTTGTTTCCAGATGATGTTCTAGTAAGCTTGGTGATAAAGTCCATCGTAATTCGCTCCCACTTCCATTCAGGAATCTTTGGTTGTTGAAGTAGTCCTGATGGCTTTTGATGTTCGGATTTAACTCTAGCACAAGTCAAGCATTGAAGAACATACATAGCTATGTCAGCTTTCATATTCGGCCACCAGTACAACTTCTTTAAATCATGGTACATCTTATCTGATCCCGGATGAATGGAATACTTAGATTTATGGGATTCTAACATAATCAAGTCTCTTAAGCCTCCAAACTTAGGTATCCACATACGACCTCTTAAGCATTTCACTCCATCAGCTCTAACCTCTAAAGGATCTCCTTCTCCTCGGAACCCTTCATTAACAAAATTCTCCTTCTTACAAGCTTCTATTTGCGAATTTCTAATTTGCTCAGGCAAATTATTGTGCACGGTCAAGACTAGAGAACGCACCCTGATAGGCTCTCTATCTTTCCTACTTAACGCATCGGCAACAACATTGGCTTTTCCTGGGTGATATTTTATATCACAATCATAATCACTTAACAACTCTATCCATCTTTGTTGCCTCATGTTCAATTCCTTCTGGTCGAGAATATACTGTAGGCTTTTGTGATCGGTGAATACCGTACACTTGGTGCCATACAGATAATGTCTCCACAACCTAAGAGCAAAGACTACAGCTCCTAACTCAAGATCATGAGTAGTATAATTCTCCTCACTCTTCCTTAATTGCCTAGCATAAGCTATCACTTTCTCTCGCTGCATCAAAACAGCTCCATAACCTCTAAGAGATGCATCACAATACACTACAAAATCTTCACTCCCGTCGGGTAATGATAAGATTGGCGCACTACATAATTTTTGCTTCAATGTCTGAAATGCTCCATCTTCATCACTTCCCCAAACGAAAGGTTTATTCTTCTGGGTAAGCTTAGTCAAGGGTTTAGCTATCAAAGAAAATTCTTTAATGAATCGCCTATAATAGCCAGCCAATCCTAAGAACTGTCGCACTTCCGTTGGCGTTGTCGGTGCAGACCAATTCTTAATAGCTTCAACCTTTGCAGGATCAACATGAATTCCATCTTTGTTAATCACATGACCAAGAAATTGCACAGAATTTAACCAGAAATCACATTTCGAAAACTTAGCATACAACCTTTCATCCTTCAACAATTTCAAAACAATCCTCAAATGTTCTCTATGTTCATCTTCATTCTTAGAACAGATTAGAATATCGTCAATAAACACAATCACAAATTTATCCAAGTAGGGCTTGCACACTCGATTCATTAAATCCATGAAAACCGCAGGTGCGTTAGTTAACCCAAATGGCATTACTTGAAATTCATAGTGTCCATAACGAGTTCTAAATGCAGTTATAGGAATATCTTCTTCACGGACGCGAAGTTGGTGATATCCTGACCGCAAATCTATCTTAGAATACACACTAGATCCTTGCAGTTGATCAAACAAATCATCAATCCTAGGTAAAGGATATCGATTTTTAATTGTCAACTTGTTCAGTTCCCTATAATCAATGCACATACGAAAAGATCCATCCTTCTTCTTAACGAACAAGACTGGAGCTCCCCAAGGCGACGAGCTCGGTCGAATAAAACCTTTATCAGACAACTCCTTAAGTTGCTCAGATTACTCCTTTAATTCAGAAGGGGCTAATCGGTAAGGCGCACGTGCCACCGGTGCAGCACCAGGAATTAAATCGATTCGAAACTCTACTTGCCTTATCGGTGGAAGTCCGGGTAAATCTTTAGGAAATACCTCAGGAAATTCACAAATAATAGGTACATCTTCCAATCGTTTCTCCCTAGACTCATTCTCGGTCACTTGAGCTAAGAATAACTCACAACCGTTCATGATGTACTTTTGGACTTTAATACATGAAACGATTTTCAAACGGGATTCACCTTAATTACCATCAATTACTAACGTCCTATTCCTAAGAGGAATCTTAACTTTCTTCTCTCCACATAAAATAGTAGCATTATTCAGCGACAACCAATCCATACCAATAATAATATCAAAACTACCTAATTCTATCAACATCAAATCAATCGGAAAGGAATGGTTTAAGAGATTTAGAGAGCATCCTTCTAATAGCTTATTAGTTTTCACTAATTTACCATCAGCCAATTCCACCTCGTAACTGGCACTTATCTCAACAGGTTCAATATCAATAAGGGCACTAAATTTAGTGGATACAAAGCTCCTATCAGCACCCGAATCGAATAAAGCAACAGCATAATGATTGTTGAGTAAAAACGTACCGGTAACGACATTCGGATCCTCTTTCTTTACCTCAATTGTTCCAAGTTGGTAGATACCACCCTGGGGGTTTCTTCGAGGTACAATCGCTTTCAACTTGGGGCATTCCGATTTCCTATGACCTTCTTCATTACAGTTGAAGCAAATGGTTCCCTTCTTACACCTTTCAACCTTGTGTCCAAGCTTTCCGCAATTTCGGCACTTCCACCAGTCGCCAGCATGCCTCTTGTTGCCATACTTAGGACATCTATCATCGTTGCGCGGTGCATTGTTGGTAAGAGCATTTGCATTCCCCTTTCTCTTGTTCTGACGGCGATTGAAATTCTTCCTATTATCACCTCTATCTACACGATCACCGTCTCCCTTTCTTTTCTCACCAACACGAGCTTCATCTTCCCTATCCTGAATTATCTGTCCAATGAGTTGGTAAGCCATTCGAACAGCATCATCAATGGTCAGTGGTTTCGATGATGTCACGTCCCCCGGATATTCCTGGTCAACCCTTTAACATATTGCTCAATTCGGATCTCTTCGGGTTCAACCAATCGAGGACATAGCAAGGCCAACTCATGGAATCGATTCGTGTAACTATCAATGTCCACACCTTTCATTCGCAAATGAATCAACTCTTGTTCTAACCTAATAATCACACTACGAGGACAAAACTCCAAAGTCATCCACTTCTTAATTTCATCCCAAGGAGTAGCATTAGCAGCATCAAGACCCATGAAAGCAATTTTCCCGTTCCACCAAGTCAACGCACGACCTTTAAGAGTAGCCATAGCAAAAGTCACCTTATCTTCCTCCTTACACTTACTAATCCGAAACACCGATTCAACCTTCTTAATCCACTGGCTTAATCCTACAGCACCTTCAGTTCCATTAAAAGGTAGAGGTTCACACTTCATGAACGTCACATAAGTACAGCCACCAACTTCATGTGCATTCGTTCCAAGTCCTTCTACATTTCCTCCAGCATTAGCATTCACATTATTAGCATTCACATTCACATTAGTACCGCCAATTCCACTACCGCCAGCTCCACTACCGCCAGCTCCACTACCGCCAGCTTCATTTCTAGCATTTGCCATAAATTCAGTCATAGATGCGGTAACTTGCTCCGTAATAATCCTACGTACATCATCCTCAATCACAGCCTTCTTGGGCGGCATAGTTCTATAATTTCACAATTTCAAAGTATTAAGCATTCACCCAACAAGGATTCATATAATATGGATTGAATTCATAATTAAGATACAAATAAGGCACAATATGGAATTCAAGACAAGATACATATTTCATTCGATTGAAACAAAAGTATTGTCTTAGTTACATCCCATATCAAAGTTCTAACACTATACACACTCAAAATTCGTGCCAAGTCTATTACTAACCAGTCGGTTTAGTCAAAGCTACAAAAGTACAAAATATATAAAGGTCACTACTAAATACAGACTGGTCTACTGAGAACCGCTAGATGGTCCATCATCCATCGTCTTCTGAATCTTCGTCGGACGATCACTAGACACATCTTCAGCTGGGCGCTTACGGATTACTCATCTTTCAACCATGTCAGCATAAAATCTACTGTTCCAACCCACTGATATATTCAACTCCTTTTCAGCTTTCTCACGCATCGCACGAGCCACACTCAACTGAATCTCCATAGTATTCACCTTTTTCTTCATTTCAGCAAACTCAGGACTTTCCAACACCGATAACCTCCTAAAAGCCTCATTCAAACCACGCTCAACATCAGTCAAATCCAAACTAAGCAATTCCCGCTCTTTCTCACCAACCTTAGTCTTCAACTCCAAACAAGCAACATGAGTCTGAACAACACCTAATCCGACCTCTGTCATACAACTCTTAACACGGGAAGCATCTAGATCACGTCTCAAGGCCCATGGTGCAAGACCATCAATATGAGTAGCCTCTCGAGAACTAGAAGACTCTCCTATCTCACATCTACGAGTAGCAATACCATCAGTACCGTCAGGTGCATTATCATCCTCATCCTCCTCTGATTTAGAATCAGATTCAGACGATTCAGACATTTCATCCCTAGGTAACTCAACCTCAGAATCAGACAAATCAACTGGTGGGGGAAAAGGCTCGCCCTCTGGAACATCATAAGGGTAAATAAGCTCGGCTTCCTCATCATCATCGACCTCAAAATCTATACCTACATCCTCCTCGACATCCTCGTCGTCAATCTCATCATCTAAATTATCTAACGCAATCTCATCATCATTCTCAATATCAACATTCTCAATCTCATTCTCTACCAAGTCAACCTGAGGGGCAATCTGATCTCCTAGTCCTAACTCGGGCTCAGGATCCTCAAATGGTTCCTCCTCATCATCGATATCATAATCTACTAAGTCTAAATAAGGATCATCATCTACATTAGGTTCGGGAATAGCATGGTTTTCTACAGGAATATTAGGGTCAGCCATGACAATCTGCATTTATATATATATCTCGTATTAGGATAACATACTAGTTAAACAATTACATAATGAAATCATGATATATACATATATATAAATTAAATTATATATATCAAAATATATATCTTCTCAATAGGGCTTGTTGGTAACGTCGGAGATCTCTGGCACCGTTATAGTCAAAAGATTTTTCAAATATTTTCTCAAATGTTCATTGTCAAAAGATTTTGAAAAGTTTTGTTCAAAACCTTGGTTTTTAAAATCTTTTGTTCTCTATAACGAGAGCTCTGGTACCAAACTGTAACACTCTTAATTTTCGTATCGGTACAGCGGAAGGGTCTTTCAGAGTGTTACGGGATAGCACAATAACTCCAATCATAGACAACACATAAAAATGGTTGTACAAGGTTCAACGTACATTCATTCGATAAAAAGTTTTAAAGTGTACAACAGGTCCCAAATTATACAGGTCATTAAGTTTACAAAACATAGATCGAATGAACATTTTTAATATTATGTGGGCCATCAGAGTCGATCTCCATCCGGATTACCTTCAAGCACCTGAGATAAAAACATGCAAAAATCATATCAGCGAATGCCGAGTGAATTCATAGAGTTTAATAAAAACCGTTATATAAAACAATCATTTAAAATCAGAACACAAGTATAATATCGGAAGTAAGTCCTCATATTGCTAGTCAGGCAATATATAAATCAAGCATACATCTTAAACCGTCCATGAGACCGTAGTCTCTATATTACCATGATAAGTAATATATTCATCGTTAATAGCGTCGTTATCGTTTTGTATTTAGGTTTTAGGATACATTGTAGGATTATTACTAGCCGCATGACATTGTTACCTTACTATGAAAACAGCGGGCCGCGAACCCGACAAACAATTTGCCCATCTAAGTTAGCGTGTCGTCACAAAAATCACGCTATGGAATCTTCTCATACATAAATTCGCTTACCAATCAATGTGGTACGACGGGGATCAACCGTCAAGGCGCGAACTGGGGTGATCGTCCCCAAATAGTACTATCAAATGCATAAGCGTCTACCAAATCTCGGTAGTTCACAATTCATGCTAATGGGACTTTAAGTGACATAACCTAACTACTAATAATCCTTTTAGTCTCGTTTATAGGGTCATAGCATCATTCGGGTCCATATCATTAAGCATACAATCGGGACTACTTGTGTTCTATTTTTATCAAAATCTAGCATGTTATCTCCCTCGCGGGTTTACAAATCATTTTATAAAACATTTAAAAGAGTGCGAGGCTATGAACTCACGTTGTTAATGAAAGGCGTATTATCGGCTACGGGCGTGCTTCGGTCACGGAAACCTATATAAATAATAATCGGTCTTAGACTTTGTCCAATGACTTTTATCAAAATAACAATATACATATGATGATTTTGTACATATGATGATGATCAAGTGGGTTTATACATCCTTGTTTACTCATTTTAGTGTTTACGTTTTGGTAACGTTTTACTAGTTTGCTAGTTTTACCTACTTACCTATTTTAAGTCCAATAAGCCTATTATAAGTACTTTAACTTGTTTTAATCCCTTGTATACCTTTATTATCAGTATATATACTTTCCATGTTGGGCCCAAATGGGTTAAGCCCAATAAGTTCTTTTTACAAGTATTTATCTTATTTAGTCCAATTATTAGTCCAATATGTTTAGTTAGCTCGTTAATGTCCGTATTTCTTATAGTTCGGGTTTTATCGGTTTTTACTTGTATTAGTTACTTATATATCAGTATATGACTTTTATAAACTTTACATTAGACGGGTTTTATCATCTAAGTTTTATTTGGCGAAAAACGTTAATTTTACGGCGATAGCCGAAAAAGTCGTAAAAATCAAGTTTATAGTTTTTATTACTTATAAATATTATTTCATTACCATTTATATAATTTATCCATTTAATTAACCTTTTATATATTTATATAAATAATTTTTATAAGTTAGTGGGTTTTTATTTTTACATTTTATACATTAAAATGTGAGTGCTTATATAATAATAATAAACATTAATTCTTAAAATCTGATTTTTATCTTCATGTTCACCATTTTTGCCATATCTAGAGTTCTATAATGAATTAGAAGCTCATTTTTGGGTGACATGTTCTTCATATTATGTGCTATATTTAACTTAGTTATAGCTACTGCCCATTTTAAGTTTATCATGCCTTAACAGTCCCTACAAAACTGCTTATTCAGATTAGACCACCTAACTTGTTTTGATCATATCTCACTCATTATTTTGATTCCATTGCATGGCCAACTCTCACATGTGTATAACATCTTGTACTTACTGTAAATGGATCATACCATGCAATTTTATCAGTTCATGTTTTAGTTTTATACTGTTTTTATACAGCCAACTAAATAATCAAGATTTTAGTCTTATTTCTTATAGTTATCAACCTTTTTAAGCATATTTATCAACACTTGATCCCCACACAATATTTTTATCATCATATATACATCATATACATATACAAAATGAAAGAAAATACATTTGTTCTTTACAAAATAACAAGAGAAAATAGAGAGGATGATCTTCTTTACCAACCAAGTGGATTTCTTGTTTTTGGAAGACAAGAACTTGATGAATACAACAAGTAACTCCAAGACCATCAAATATCAAGAACATATGTTGGGAAATCAGCCCTAGGACACAAGCAAATCACCTCCAATGATGTTAATATGGCCACCAAATGATCAAGGCTTCAAGATAACTCCTTAATAGAGCTAGTAAACATGTGTTTCATGGCTAGAAGAGATCAAAAGGGGTGTTTGTAGCTTTAAAGTGGACGGCAATGGAGGAGTGTTTGAGAGAGTTTTGTGTTGATTTGCATGTAAGGGAAATGGTGGAAGTGAAACTAGTTGCTAGTTTTGAGATAGTGGAAGTGTAAGTAAGCTTAAGGAGTAAGCTAAGCTTACACATGGAATAAGCTAGCTAGCATGATGCCACCTCTATGGTGTGGTGTCATGTGTGCCGTCCAACATAGATAGTGGGGTGGGACAATGTATTTTGTCCCATCTCACTAGTTTACGGGTATTTCTCAATTCTAGTTTTCTCAATTTGCGTGCCCTCGGGTCGTTTTAAGAAAAACGTTTTTATAAATTATGAATCAACGTCACAAAACGAATCCAATAAAAATTGTCTCATCAAAAACGGAGTTCAAAAACGTAAATACGTAATCCTAAGGTTTCCGGTTTAGTCGTAAAAGACGCAAAATTATGCACGTAAGCCCAAATTTAAATCCGTAAATTGTGAGTTCGTCAACCAACACAAAAATAAGTTTCAAAATATTATACGAGAAAATATTTCACTACCTGAAAATGTTAGATTGTCACACATAGCATCACAAACACATCTCACATATCCTACAACCACTCATACAGTAAGTCCAGGAAGGAGTTGCTTTTGCTCGTTGGCAGGGCACCCTAAGACAAAATTAAAGTGGTCCTCAAATGTTTTCCTACTTGTACTATAGTTCATGCATCATAATAACACACATACACGCAACACATATATTTATTTGTTTCACGCTGATTTCTTGTTGATGGAGTATATTCGCAGCACACACACACATACCTCAATTAATCACACTCTCGTACACACATTTAACACATACCACACGCATTGTATTTTGAATATGACCCGTTAGAAAGATGAGAAGGGTTGGCTGTTGCTTGCTTACTGCTCGCAACAGGGTACTCCAGAAAGAAAGAGTGGTAATTTTTATTTGAAATGTCTAGCCTACGTACATACACACACAAGCATACATATATACATGCCTCATGCTCCTTTCCATTTTAACACAGCGGGTACGGTACCCAAATTGTTTTGTTTGCACTATCACACGAAACAGGAAAAGAAGAAAGAAGGGCTACGCTTGTCTAGACATAAATATAACATGTTATCTACTTCTATTGGGTTTCTGGTTCATTGACATAAACACGCAGTAAACCCTTGTTTGGTTTTATTAGGGTATCCTAGTTGCTTAATCATACAAGCATGGTAATTTACAAACACATGACATACCTAGCCCAGCAAGTGGGTTTTTGATCATTCCACTTTCTACTTTTCTTTCTTTGTTCATACAGCATGCACGTACTAGTTATTTTGTCTTACTGTTTTTGAGATATTGTCTTATGCAGGAAACCACACTCCTATTCTAGCTAGGCCCTTTTCACGTGTAAATATGCTTTACCCTTACTTGCTTTGAGTTCTTATTTTATGTACATGAAATCACACCCAATGTCTATGTTTTGTTTGTATGCTACTGTTTTTCTTAGTCATTGTTTATCGCCACACATGTATTTCCACTAGGCATCTAGTTACTTATTTTGCAGCACACACACGAACACACACACGTATATATTTTCTTCATGTTGGTTCCTTTCTGTTGTAGTATTCCCTGGTCATGCTTACACACAGCTCTGACACATATGTAATAACCCACAGGGTGCAACTTACTTCCTGTAACTGGATTCGTGTATATAGCAAATCTTAGCATACTCTCATATATTCCCATATTACAAGTCATACACTCAAGGTTCTAGTTGTTCATGGAAAATTATTTCATACGAGGTACACATAATAATGATCACATACGCAGCACCTACCATGCATGCTTATAAATTCATAAGCTATCTCTTTTGTAACTTAGCATACGCATGTATATTTATCATGAAATATAAGATTAATACAAGATCACCTAGACACACATGTTTGACATAACATATACCAAAACATGGATCACATTGGTCGTGGGTCGTTTCATTTAGTCAAAATGGTTTACGTCTCCAAGTGATCTCCCACCCGTCGTGGTTTCTTGGTATCATGAAAGAACAACGTGGCTTGGCTCATTTATAAACACACCCATCAAAACCATAACCCGTGACTTAGTTATTGTAAGTTTTAGTTTGCAAGAGTTTTGAGCAAGTATAAAAGTATCAACCTTCATAGTTTAGCAAAGAGCATGAAGACTTACAAAAGTTCTAAGATTGTTTGATGGTGATGACACAAGAGCTAGAGGACCTTAACCCGAATACCTAGTTTGCTTAAACAACCCGTCTTCCTAGCTCGTTTTATTTTCCGTCGTGACCTAGCCTCAATGAGGTTTTATGTTTTTATTTGATGACTTCAAGTGTTTGAGTGTGTGACCTTGGGGAAGAGTAAGGGTGGTATTTATAGGCAAAGGAAAGTGTGGGTTTAGGGTTAAGAACTAGTTAGTAATTAGTTAAGGATCTTGTTAGTTTGTGACTAGGTTTTTCCAAGCTAACTAAGCATTGAAACTTGCATTTGCATGGGGAAAGAAGAAAGTTTCTGGGTTGCGTCTTGGGCAGAATGAGTGGGAGAGAAAGGTACGTTGGGTTTGACTATTATGTGAGTGACCATCGGTCTTGGAAGAGAAAGAGAGAACAAGGCACATGGCATTAATTTTGTGGGTGAAGTACCAACTTGCTCGGTCTTGAAATTGTGGAAATGCAAATAAACGTGGCTTGTATCTTTGTAAAAAGGGGGACCGGTCTCATAGTACAATGTAGGAGTAATTTTTGTGATAAAAGTTTTGAAGGATTTAATTTAGTGTAAAGGTAGTAAAATACTTAAATGCGTATGTCTAGTAGTTTCAAATAATTTTGGTAGATGTGTAAGTTCTTAAGTGTGTCTTAAGTAAAATATTTTATTTGTGTAATGAAACTTTTAAAACGGAATTATGTTGACGTAAATAAAA
Source organism: Glebionis coronaria (assembly GCA_025667525.1). Lineage (NCBI taxonomy): Eukaryota > Viridiplantae > Streptophyta > Magnoliopsida > Asterales > Asteraceae > Glebionis > Glebionis coronaria. The sequence continues at coordinate 111,073,076 of CM046874.1, read as the reverse complement.
GTTGATTTCTAAGATGGTGATTCCTAGTACGCAACGTAAACAAAACAATAAGTCACTCAAGTAGAATTTATAGAAGCGTTATTCATAAAAGTTCAATTTCGTACACATAATTCGTGTAATCAATCGGGAACATCAATAGACACACAAGTCTAACCCGAACTATCGCATTTCACATATATTAAATAGATTCAAAATTCGCGTGTGTGACATTCGTAATCCCTTAAATTGAGTTTTGTCCTCTAAACTAGCACGTCGATGTCGTTACCAAAACAAGAGGTCAATTTTTTATTTTTTTCCTTTTCATGGTGTTCAATGCGTTCGTTTTTCTTTAGTTTGGTGCTAAGATTAAAATTACTATAATCTTGTTAGGATTAAAACGAATGAAAATGTTTTTCAATTTTAACATGATCTTATAGCGTTCCTTATTGCTTATAGTAGTAAACCTTTTATTGTATGTCGAATTTTCTCGACGATATTGGTTTTGTTAAGTGAGTTTTCTCATTAATAATTTTTGCGTCATTTCGCGTACTACTTCCATCTTAAACGCTCGCGTGTTGTCATTTTTCGCCTAGGTGACTATATATCGCACGTTTGAAAATCGTTCCACACGGTTTGAATAATCCCGTTCACATTAACCGTCTACTTTCTAGTGATAAGTAGCGTAAGCGTCAAGGTTTCTTGAATCGGTTTTTTTTTCAAAAAGAAAAAAACTAGAATGAACGGTCGTCCTAACACGTGATGGTTAAGATATTCCTTCCTTCTAGGTGACAATTCCTCTTTAGATGATTTCGTAATTCAATTTATTTAGTTCACGTTCTTCCTCGTTTATCTCCTTTTCATGGAGGAAAAAAAATCGGGTGAGTTGTACAAGGTTAAATTAAGTTGTGATCCGTGAGGGTTCGTATTTTGTAGACACAATAGCTTAAATATTTCTTAGTTTTATGAGCACGGTGTTTTGCTCAAATTTAAGTAAAATAGGTTTTTGTCCGAGTCGTCTTGGTATCCATTTTCTTATGTACAAGAGCACGCTTATCACGACCTACTTGTCCCTTAACATTGGTCAACGTACGGCGAGGTCTCGATATATCCGTTAGATTTTAGTTTTTCTTATTTGGGCGTCTCATCGCTTTCACAACTAATTTGTTTTATTGCTCTTCAATTATTACATGGTAATGCTACGATATCTGTTAAATTTGAGTTTTACTAAAATGGCGTCTCGCTTCTTTACATTAGTATTTAAAATTAGTTTTCGATTTTCCAACTCTAATCTATTTGAGTTTAATTGTTGTCAAAAACAAGTGGCGCTCTTAGTATTTGCGTGTCATATACGCTTTTGTATGTAATAGTGGCGAAGAAAATAATTATACTAGTTTTACTCGTATCGCGTACTCGACGCTTTTACTTAAGACGGTATAAAAAAATGTTCGACGTTCATAACACAGAATAAAATTTTCTTTGACGAATAGGGCAACTTGAATATATTTTACTAGTACTAATATATTTACTTTTTTTTAGATGACTACTATGAGCATACTTGCGTTCGACCACGATCATACGTAGTAGATCAGGCTACGTACGTCTCGGGACCAACGGTCACATCCTCCTTTTCATCATAATTCGACTCTTTGAGGTTTTAATTATATATTGGTAGTCCATAGTGTATTTCGTTCATTACCGTTGTTCACTTCCATAACTAACAAGTTAGTCCATAGTGCATTTCATTTGTTACCAATGCTCACTTTTCACAATCGACAAAATAACTCCCATAATTATTTGTACTTGTACTCGTCAAGTTTATCAATAGTTTTTGTTCTCCACCTTGAGTTGGTCGTCAAACCAAGTTCTAAAACTTTACATGGTAGTTCTTACCAAAAAATATTTCGCTATTAGTTACGGCATTTGATTAATTTACTAATCTTCCAACTTACATTAAGAACGATTGCTATCATTCTCACTAATAAGTGTTTCCGGTGGTGATTTCCTTATAGTAATTTTTTTTTTCTAAAGAATATTTTACAAAAAAAAATCTTTTAGTGAAAATTTACTTTATTTATTTCTCTTCGATAGGTAAAGAATATATTGTAGAAGAAAGTTCTTTCTTACGTAAAATTTTCAGTGGATAAATTCTTCTCCGACACATGAAAAATAAATTTATAAAATAAAATTTTCTAGTTGGTTAAACAAAAGAGGTTTTAAAGATAAACAACACAGTTCATTTGAAGACTTGGAGTACGGTTACATAATTAAGTTTGGTGTTGGTAACATCGACAGACGTCGAGTCACTTGATTTACATAAAAGTAAAATAGTTCATAATACATAAATTTCTACACTCTATCCATGACGAAGGTAGAAACCCTTGGGTTGATACTTGAAGATTGTCGACGCATCTTTCTTGAAAGACAACCGGTGTAAAACGTTGGTGCGGTATTGGACGCTCTTTGCCCTCGAGTTTCCTTCTTGGGAAATTTCAAGTATTTCTTGTCTTAAACGGCATTCCTCCATGTAGTGTTCCTTCATATTCATCTCATGGAACTTTACTACTCGGCAATCACCCTCCAAGTGCCCAAAGTCATCACGCATGCAATGGTTCACGCAACTACCTTTGTGGTGGTAGTCACACTTGTGGCAATATGGGAGGTTGCCGAGATACTTTTTGTCCAAGGTTGGAGTGGGTTTGGGAACATCCTCCAGGAAATTTCTCCTTGCACAACAAGTAAAGAGTGGTAAGGTTTTTCCTTGGTGAACATGTGGCGCTTTCCACGAGTGATTCTTTCGTTTATTCATAGAGTGAATTTTAAGTCTTTCAGCACTTTGCTTTATGGTGTTCAACCTTGGGTGGGTTTTCATCATAGAGCACCTCCTCTCATAAGGTCATTTTCTTCCACTAACGGGGGTGGTTCACTTTAGTTTTCGAAAGGGTCTTTCGAGGTCCAAAAGTGTTAACCTGAGTAGCACTTGTTTCATTAGCTTTTTCGTAAACACTAGGATCCATGGTTCGGTCAACCATGCGGATACTAGCTTCAAACGCATCAACGGCCCTAATGGCATTTTGGTATTGACGAGTGTTGACCTCTTTGAGGTCCTTGCAATCTTGTTCCGTCATTTCAATTTTTATGTGTACCATTAACAAACAAACCATGTATATTTTGGTTAGTTCTTTTATTGTTATCAATTCTTTAAGTTGTTCAAATTTGATCGAGCTTTTCTCACATTTATTGTAATACAATTATCAAGGGATCATATCATAAATATTCATACATTTCATTCTTGAATTACGTTCCATACGTAGTTTTGGATCTTAGAGTACAAAATTCCCATTCAACTAATAAATGACTTCTTTTAGTCTTGACAAGACGTCATACATTTATTACAAAACACCATACTTTTATTAGAAAGGCGAGAAAATCCTAAAGACCTGGATGGTGTAGGATTTCTTGAATTTGAGCATGATCCGCAGCTTGCCTAGCCTCGGCATCATTGTTCCTCATTTGTAAAATTGCAATCTCGGACTCAGCAGCCTCAAGAGACTCTCGTAACTCGGCTATCACTAAGTCCTTGTCCTCATCTTGCTCGATAAGGTGATCCACATCACCCTCTAGATCCTCCAGACGGCCCATCAGGTGTTCTGCATCGAATCCGAGTGCTTCTGAAGTAGGCTCCTCTCTGGGGATTGAGCAACATTAGGTGGTGGTGATGAAGCACGGTTTCTTTTTCTAGAAGTTTCAAGCACTGCTGAAGGCATAGGAGTGGAGATTGGCATAGTAATAGTAGTAGAAATATTTGGGATGATGGAAGGAAATCTCGTAGTGAAATTTGGCATCATGACTGGCGAATCTTGCTCGTCATCCGAATTTATTGTGATTACGCTCCGGATGGGGGTAATTTCCTTGTCGGATTCGGATTGCAAAATGACAAACGGAATGAGAGGCATTTTTCCTTTTCGCCTGTCACCAAATGTAAAACGACGGTTATTTGATAGGTAGAAACGAAGTATTTTTCTAAGGTTCTAAAAATAGAAATGAGTTGTATGATGTCTCGTAAAGAGCTAGAGGACCTTAACCCGAATACCTAGTTTGCTTAAACAACCCGTCTTCCTAGCTCGTTTTATTTTCCGTCATGACCTAGCCTCAATGAGGTTTTATGTTTTTCTTTGATGACTTCAAGTGTTTGAGTGTGTGACTTTGGGGAAGAGTAAGGGTGGTATTTATAGGCAAAGGAAAGTGTGGGTTTAGGGTTAAGAACTAGTTAGTAATTAGTTATTTGTGACTAGGTTTTTCCAAGCTAACTAAGCATTGAAACTTGCATTTGCATGGGGAAAGAAGAAAGTTTCTGGGTTGCGTCTTGGGCAGAATGAGAGGGAGAGAAAGGTACGTTGGGTTTGACTATTATGTGAGTGACCATCGGTTTTGGAATAGAAAGAGAGAACAAGGTACATGGCATTAATTTTGTGGGTGAAGTACCAACTTGCTTGGTCTTGAAATTATGGAAATGTAAATAAACGTGGCTTGTATCTTTGTAAAAAGGGGGGACCGGTCTCATGGTACAATGTAGGAGTAATTTTTGTGATAAAAGTTTTGAAGGATTTAATTTAGTGTAAAGGTAGTAAAATACTTAAATGTGTATGTCTAGTAGTTTCTAATAATTTTGGTAGATGTGTAAGTTATTAAGTGTGTCTTAAGTAAAATATTTTATTTGTGTAATGAAACTTTTAAAACGGAATTATGTTGACGTAAATAAAAGTTGATTTCTAAGATGGTGATTCCTAGTACGTAACGTAAACAAAACAATAAGTCACTCAAGTAGAATTTATAGAAGCGTTATTCATAAAAGTTCATTTTCGTACACATAATTCGCGTAATCAATCGGGAACATCAATAGACACACAAGTCTAACCCGAACTATCGCATTTCACATATATTAAATAGATTCGAAATTCGCGTGTGTGACATTCGTAATCCCTTAAATTGAGTTTTGTCCTCAAAACTAGCACGTCGATGTCGTTACCAAAACAAGAGGTCAATTTTTATTTTTATTTTTCCTTTCATGGTGTTCAATGCGTTCGTTTTTCTTTAGTTTGGTGCTAAGATTAAAATTACTATAATCTTGTTAGGATTAGAACGAATGAAAACGTTTTTCAATTTTAACATGATCTTATAGCGTTCCTTATTGCTTATAGTAGTAAACCTTTTATTGTATGTCGAATTTTCTCGACGATATTGGTTTTGTTAAGTGAGTTTTCTCATTAATAATTTTTGCGTCGTTTCGCGTATTACTTCCATCTTAAACGCTCGTGTGTTGTCATTTTTCGCCTAGGTGACTATATTTCGCACGTTTGAAAATCGTTCCACACGGTTTGAATAATCCCGTTCACATTAACCGTCTACTTTCTAGTGATAAGTAGCGTAAGCGTCAAGGTTTCTTGAATCGGTTTGTTTTTTCAAAAAGAAAAAAAACTAGAATGAACGGTCGTCCTAACACGTGATGGTTAAGATATTCCTTCCTTCTAGGTGACAATTCCTCTTTAGATGATTTCGTAATTCAATTTATTTAGTTCACGTTCTTCCTCGTTTATCTCCTTTTCATGGAGGAAAAAAACCGGGTGAGTTGTACAAGGTTAAATTAAGTTGTGATCCGTGAGGGTTCGTATTTCGTAGACACAATAGCTTAAATCTTTCTTAGTTTTATGAGCACGGTGTTTTGCTCAAATTTAAGTAAAATAGGTTTTTGTCCGAGTCGTCTTGGTATCCATTTTCTTATGTACAAGAGCACGCTTATCACGACCTACTTGTCCCTAAACATTGGTCAACGTACGGCGAGGTCTCGATATATCCGTTAGATTTTAGTTTTTCTTATTTGGGCGTCTCATCGCTTTCACAACTAATTTGTTTTATTGCTCTTCAATTATTATATGGTAATGCTACGATATCTGTTAAATTTGAGTTTTACTCAAATGGCGTCTCGCTTCTTTACATTAGTATTTAAAATTAGTTTTCGATTTTCCAACTCTAATCTATTTGAGTTTAATTGTTGTCAAAAACAAGTGGCGCTCTTAGTATTTGCGTGTCATATACGCTTTTGTATGTAATAGTGGCGAAGAAAATAATTATACTAGTTTTACTCGTATCGCGTACTCGACGCTTTTACTTAAGACGGTATAAAAAAATGTTCGACGTTCATAACACAGAATAAAGTTTTCTTTGACGAATAGGGTAACTTGAATATATTTTACTAGTACTAATATATTTACTTTTTTTAGATGACTACTATGAGCATACTTGCGTTCGACCACGATCATACGTAGTTGATCAGGCTACGTACGTCTCGGGACCAACGGTCACATCCTCCTTTTCATCATAATTCGACTCTTTGAGGTTTTAATTATATATTGGTAGTCCATAGTGTATTTCGTTCATTACCGTTGTTCACTTCCATAACTAACAAGTTAGTCCATAGTGCATTTCATTTGTTACCAATGCTCACTTTTCACAATCGACAAAATAACTCCCATAATTATTTGTACTTGTACTCGTCAAGTTTATCAATAGTTTTTGTTCTCCACATTGAGTTGGTCGTCAAACCAAGTTCTAAAACTTTACATGGTAGTTCTTACCAAAAAATATTTCGCTATTAGTTACGGCATTTGATTAATTTACTAATCTTCCAACTTACATTAAGAACGATTGCTATCATTCTCACTAATAAGTGTTTCCGGTGGTGATTTCCTTATAGTAATTTTTTTTTTCTTTCTAAAGAATATTTTACAAAAAAAAATCTTTTAGTGAAAATTTACTTTATTTATTTCTCTTCGATAGGTAAAGAATATATTGTAGAAGAAAGTTCTTTCTTACGTAAAATTTTCAGTGGATAAATTCTTCTCCGACACATGAAAAATAAATTTATAAAATAAAATTTTCTAGTTGGTTAAACAAAAGAGGCTTTAAATATAAACAACACAGTTCATTTGAAGACTTGGAGTACGGTTACATAATTAAGTTTGTTGGTGGTAACATCGACAGACGTCGAGTCACTTGATTTGCATAAAAGTAAAATAGTTCATAATACATACATTTCAACACTCTATCCATGACGAAGGTAGAAACCCTTGGGTTGATACTTGAAGATTGTCGGCGCATCTTTCTTGAAAGACAACCGGTGTAAAACGGTGGTGGGGTATTGGACGCTCTTTGCCCTCGAGTTTCCTTCTTGGGAAATTTCAAGTATTTCTTGTCTTAAACGGCATTCCTCCATGTAGCGTTCCTTCATATTCATCTCATGAGACTTTACTACTCGGCAATCACCCTCCAAGTGCCCAAAGTCATCACAAAGCATGCAATGGTTCGCGCAACTACCTTTGTGGTGGTAGTCACACTTGTGGCAATATGGGAGGTTGCCGAGATACTTCTTGTCCAAGGTTGGAGTGGGTTTGGGAACATCCTCCAGGAAATTTTTCCTTGCACAACAAGTAAAGAGTGGTAAGGTTTTTCCTTGGTGAACACGTGGCGCTTTCCACGAGTGATTCTTTCGTTTATTCATAGAGTGAATTTTAAGTCTTTTAGCACTTTGCTTTATGGTGTTCAACCTTGGGTGGGTTTTCATCATAGAGCACCTCCTCTCATAAGGTCCTTTTCTTCCACTAACGTAGTGGTTCACTTTAGTTTTCGAAAGGGTCTTTCGAGGTCCAAAAGTGTTAACCGGAGTAGCACTTGTTTCATTAGCTTTTTCGTAAACACTAGGATCCATGGTTCGGTCAACCGTGCGGATACTAGCTTCAAACGCATCAACGGACCTAATGGCATTTTGGTATTGACGAGTGTTGACCTCTTTGAGGTCCTTGCAATCTTGTTCCGTCATTTCAATTTTTATGTGTAACATTAACAAACAAACCATGTATATTTTTGTTAGTTCTTTTATTGTTATCAATTCTTTAAGTTGTTCAAATTTGATCGAGCTTTTCTCACATTTATTGTAATACAATTATCAAGGGATCATATCATAAATATTCGTACATTTCATTCTTGAATTACGTTCCATACGTAGTTTTGGATCTTAGAGTACAAAATTCCCATTCAACTAATAAATGACTTCTTTTAGTCTTGACAAAACGTCATACATTTATTAAAAACACCATACTTTTATTAGAAAGGCGAGAAAATCCTAAAGACCTAGATGGTGTAGGATTTCTTGAATTTGAGCATGATCCGCAGCTTGCCTAGCCTCGGCATCATTGTTCCTCATTTGTAAAATTGCAATCTCGGACTCAGCAGCCTTAAGAGACTCTCGTAACTCGGCTATCACTAAGTCCTTGTCCTCATCTTTCTCGATAAGGTGATCCACATCACCCTCTAGATCCTTCAGACGGCCCATCAGGTGTTCTGCATCGAATCCGAGTGCTTCTGAAGTAGGATCCTCTCTAGGGATTGAGCAACATTAGGTGGTGGTGATGAAGCACGGTTTCTTTTTCTAGAAGTTTCAGGCACTGCTGAAGGCATAGGAGTGGAGATTGGCATAGTAATAGTAGTAGAAATATTTGGGATGATGGAAGGAAATCCCATAGTGACATTTGGCATCATGAGTGGCGAATCTTGCTCGTCATCCGAATTTATTGTGATTACGCTCCGGATGGGGGTAATTTCCTTGTCGGATTCAGATTGCAAAATGACAAACGGAATGAGAGGCATTTTTCCTTTTTGCCTATCACCAAATGTAGAACGACGGTTATTTGATAGGTAGAAACGCAGTATTTTTCTAAGGTTCTAAAAATAGAAATGAGTTGTATGATGTCTCGTAAAGAGCTAGAGGACCTTAACCCGAATACCTAGTTTGCTTAAACAACCCGTCTTCCTAGCTCGTTTTATTTTCCGTCATGACCTAGCCTCAATGAGGTTTTATGTTTTTCTTTGATGACTTCAAGTGTTTGAGTGTGTGACTTTGGGGAAGAGTGGGTGGTATTTATAGGCAAAGGAAAGTGTGGGTTTAGGGTTAAGAACTAGTTAGTAATTAGTTAAGGATCTTGTTAGTTTGTGACTAGGTTTTTCCAAGCTAACTAAGCATTGAAACTTGCATTTGCATGGGGAAAGAAGAAAGTTTCTGGGTTGCGTCTTGGGCAGAATGAGAGGGAGAGAAAGGTACGTTGGGTTTGACTATTATGTGAGTGACCATCGGTTTTGGAAGAGAAAGAGAGAACAAGTTACATGGCATTAATTTTGTGGGTGAAGTACCAACTTGCTTGGTCTTGAAATTGTGGAAATGCAAATAAACGTGGCTTGTATCTTTGTAAAAAGGGGGACCGGTCTCATGGTACAATGTAGGAGTAATTTTTGTGATAAAAGTTTTGAAGGATTTAATTTAGTGTAAAGGTAGTAAAATACTTAAATGTGTATGTCTAGTAGTTTCAAATAATTTTGGTAGATGTGTAAGTTCTTAAGTGTGTCTTAAGTAAAATATTTTATTTGTGTAATGAAACTTTTAAAACGGAATTATGTTGACGTAAATAAAAGTTGATTTCTAAGATGGTGATTCCTAGTACGTAACGTAAACAAAACAATGAGTCACTCAAGTAGAATTTATAGAAGCGTTATTCATAAAAGTTCAATTTCGTACACATAATTCGCGTAATCAATCGGGAACATCAATAGACACACAAGTCTAACCCGAACTATCGCATTTCACATATATTAAATAGATTCAAAATTCGCGTGTGTGACATTCGTAATCCCTTAAATTGAGTTTTGTCCTCAAAACTAGCACGTCGATGTCGTTACCAAAACAAGAGGTCAATTTTTTATTTTTTTTCCTTTCATGGTGTTCAATGAGTTTGTTTTTCTTTAGTTTGGTGCTAAGATTAAAATTACTATAATCTTGTTAGGATTAGAACGAATGAAAACGTTTTTCAATTTTAACATGATCTTATAGCGTTCCTTATTGCTTATAGTAGTAAGCCTTTTATTGTATGTCGAATTTTCTCGACGATATTGGTTTTGTTAAGTGAGTTTTCTCATTAATAATTTTTGCGTCGTTTCGCGTATTACTTCCATCTTAAACGCTCGCGTGTTGTCATTTTTCGCCTAGGTGACTATATATCGCACGTTTGAAAATCGTTCCACACGGTGTGAATAATCCCGTTCACATTAACCGTCTACTTTCTAGTGATAAGTAGCGTAAGCGTCAAGGTTTCTTGAATCGGTTTTTTTTTCAAAAAGAAAAAAAACTAGAATGAACGGTCGTCCTAACACGTGATGGTTAAGATATTCCTTCCTTCTAGGTGACAATTCCTCTTTAGATGATTTCGTAATTCAATTTATTTAGTTCACGTTCTTCCTCGTTTATCTCCTTTTCATGGAGGAAAAAAAATTGAGTGAGTTGTACAAGGTTAAATTAAGTTGTGATCCGTGAGGGTTCATATTTCGTAGACACAATAGCTTAAATCTTTCTTAGTTTTATGAGCACGGTGTTTTGCTCAAATTTAAGTAAAATAGGTTTTTGTCCGAGTCGTCTTGGTATCCATTTTCTTATGTACAAGAGCACGCTTATCACGACCTACTTGTCCCTTAACATTGGTCAACTTACGGCGAGGTCTCGATATATCCGTTAGATTTGAGTTTTTCTTATTTGGGCGTCTCATCGCTTTCACAACTAATTTGTTTTATTGCTCTTCAATTATTACATGGTAATGCTACGATATCTGTTAAATTTGAGTTTTACTCAAATGGCGTCTCGCTTCTTTACATTAGTATTTAAAATTAGTTTTCGATTTTCCAACTCTAATCTATTTGAGTTTAATTGTTGTCAAAAACAAGTGGCGCTCTTAGTATTTGCGTGTCATATACGCTTTTGTATGTAATAGTGGCGAAGAAAATAATTATACTAGTTTTACTCGTATCGCGTACTCGACGCTTTTACTTAAGACGGTATAAAAAATGTTCGCCGTTCATAACACAGAATAAAATTTTCTTTGACGAATAGGGCAACTTGAATATATTTTACTAGTACTAATATATTTACTTTTTTTTAGATGACTGCTATGAGCATACTTGCGTTCGACCATGATCATACGTAGTTGATCAGGCTACGTACGTCTCGGGACCAACGGTCACATCCTCCTTTTCATCATAATTCGACTCTTTGAGGTTTTAATTATATATTGGTAGTCCATAGTGCATTTCGTTCGTTACCGTTGTTCACTTCCATAACTAACAAGTTAGTCCATAGTGCATTTCATTTGTTACCAATGCTCACTTTTCACAATCGACAAAATAACTCCCATAATTATTTGTACTTGTACTCGTCAAGTTTATCAATAGTTTTTGTTCTCCACATTGAGTTGGTCGTCAAACCAAGTTCTAAAACTTTACATGGTAGTTCTTACCAAAAAATATTTCGCTATTAGTTACGGCATTTGATTAATTTACTAATCTTCCAACTTACATTAAGAACGATTGCTATCATTCTCACTAATAAGTGTTTCCGGTGGTGATTTCCTTAGAGTTATTTTTTTTTTCTAAAGAATATTTTACAAAAAAAATCTTTTAGTGAAAATTTACTTTATTTATTTCTCTTCGATAGGTAAAGAATATATTGTAGAAGAAAGTTCTTTCTTATGTAAAATTTTCAGTGGATAAATTCTTCTCCGACACATGAAAAATAAATTTATAAAATAAAATTTTCTAGTTGGTTAAACAAAAGAGGCTTTAAAGATAAACAACACAGTTCATTTGAAGACTTGGAGTACGGTTACATAATTAAGTTTGTTGGTGGTAACATCGACAGACGTCGAGTCACTTGATTTGCATAAAAGTAAAATAGTTCATAATACATAAATTTCAACACTCTATCCATGACGAAGGTAGAAACCCTTGGGTTGATACTTGAAGATTGTCGGCGCATCTTTCTTGAAAGGCAACCGGTGTAAAACGTTGGTGGGGTATTGGACGCTCTTTGCCCTCGAGTTTCCTTCTTGGGCAATTTCAAGTATTTCTTGTCTTAAACTGTTGGAAACTCACTTTATGTGACGACATTTAAGAATTACCATTAGTTATCATAGTCACACACGCTTAGACTAGAATAGGTTCGAGGTATAGTTTAAGGTGCGTTAAAAAAAAGGTATATATAGTCACACACGCACCTTAAACTATACATCGAACCTAGTCTAGTCTAAGCGTGTGTGACTATGATAACTAATGGGAATTCTTAAATGTCGTCACATAAAGTGAGTTTCCAACATAAACGGCATTCCTTCATGTAGAATTCCTTCATATTCATCTCATGGGACTTTACTACTCGGCAATCACCCTCCAAGTGCCCAAAGTCATCACAAAGCATGCAATGGTTCGCAAAACTAAGTCACACTTGTGGCAATATGGGAGGTTGCCGAGATACTTCTTGTCCAAGGTTGGAGTGGGTTTGGGAACATCCTCCAGGAAATTTTTCCTTGCACAACAAGTAAAGAGTGGTAAGGTTTTTCCTTGGTGAACACGTGGCGCTTTCCACGAGTGATTCTTTCGTTTATTCATAGAGTGAATTTTAAGTCTTTCAGCACTTTGCTTTATGGTGTTCAACCTTGGGTGGGTTTTCATCATAGAGCACCTCCTCTCATAAGGTCCTTTTCTTCCACTAACGGAGTGGTTCACTTTAGTTTTCGAAAGGGTCTTTCGAGGTCCAAAAGTGTTAACCGGAGTAGCACTTGTTTCGTTAGCTTTTTTGTAAACACTAGGATCCATGGTTCGGTCAACCGTGCGGATACTAGCTTCAAACGCATCAACGGCCCTAATGGCATTTTGGTATTGACGAGTGTTGACCTCTTTGAGGTCCTTGCAATCTTGTTCCGTCATTTCAATTTTTATGTGTACCATTAACAAACAAACCATGTATATTTTTGTTAGTTCTTTTATTGTTATCAATTCTTTAAGTTGTTCAAATTTGATCGAGCTTTTCTCACATTTATTGTAATACAATTATCAAGGGATCATATCATAAATATTCGTACATTTCATTCTTGAATTACGTTCCATACGTAGTTTTGGATCTTAGAATACAAAATTCCCATTCAACTAATAAATGACTTCTTTTAGTCTTGACAAAACGTCATACATTTATTACAAAACACCATACTTTTATTAGAAAGGCGAGAAAATCCTAAAGACCTAGATGGTGTAGGATTTCTTGAATTTGAGCATGATCCGCAGCTTGCCTAGCCTCGGCATCATTGTTCCTCATTTGTAAAATTGCAATCTCGGACTCAGCAGCCTCAAGAGACTCTCGTAACTCGGCTATCACTAAGTCCTTGTCCTCATCTTGCTCGATAAGGTGATCCACATCACCCTCTAGATCCTCCAGACGGCCCATCAGGTGTTCTGCATCGAATCCGAGTGCTTCTGAAGTAGGCTCCTCTCTGGGGATTGAGCAACATTAGGTGGTGGTGATGAAGCACGGTTTCTTTTTCTAGAAGTTTCAGGCACTGCTGAAGGCATAGGAGTGGAGATTGGCATAGTAATAGTAGTAGAAATATTTGTGATGATGGAAGGAAATCCCGTATTGACATTTGGCATCATGACTGGCGAATCTTGCTCGTCATCCGAATTTATTGTGATTACGCTCCCGATGGGGGTAATTTCCTTGTCGGATTCGGATTGCAAAATGAAAAACGGAATGAGAGGCATTTTCCCTTTTCGCCTGTCTCCAAATGTAAAACGACGGTTATTTGATAGGTAGAAACGAAGTATTTTTCTAAGGTTCTAAAAATAGAAATGAGTTGTATGATGTCTCTTAAATTTTCTTTTATTTAGAGTAAGTTCTCGTACATCGATCCATAAGTCTACTTAAATGTCCAAGTAGTCCTTACACGGAAAACAATAAGTAAATCGTGGAATGTTAAAGTCCTCTAACATGCTCTTCCACATACTTATTATTTGTACTTTCTCTTAGTAGTGATTATGCATGGATGGATAAATACAATTATCCTTAATCAATTATTTCATCAATTTAGGTCTATTACGACGTTCATTTTTGTGCAATTTCCTCTTGTTAAACGTTTATTACTTGCAACTCGGATGAGTAAGTATGTTTTTGAGTTTTAGTCGGCTTACGGCTATTACATAACCCGTACTAGTTCTTGTTCATTCATAAGTCTTTCCTTAACTTAGTATTGCTAGTTCGTACACTTTCGATAATTTTTACACCTTGAAAAATTGTTAATTTGATTTAAACGAGTTGAGTACTAAAATTTTATCACAAAAGTTTCATCACAAGAATTGTTCCATATGTTTTTAATCCGTAATCGTTCAAAATGTTCAATTCGAGCAATTTCTAAATTTTATTATAAGAATTTCTCTGATTGTGGAATATGTTCCGTTATACCTTATATGTTTCGTTTATCTTGCTCTCGTCTAGCGTTTTGCTCGCAATCTTAGATAAACTTTACAATCATTGTTGTATATTTATACCTTGTATTTAAGATCTCAATATACGCCCACATTTCGCACCTGGGGTTCTCAAATATCGTGCAACGCGATAATCCCTTTGATGTAGAAATTGGCATAATTGTTTAACCAAGGGTAAACCCTTTAATTTATATCTATATCGTAACTTCGAAATTTATAATAAAGTCATGATAACTTAGTCGCAACCAATGGACAAATAAAAACTTTGATTCGTCTTTGCGTAATTTATTTCCAATAAAAATTTTCTTCGATAACCATTTGACTTACGCGTCAGCGTATTTATGGATAGTTCATATATCGTGAAATTTATTCGTTCTTTAAATTGTAGTACTCTTTGGAGCATTACAAGAGTAATACTTGTAATAAGTGTTTTATCGTCATATGTCATCTTAAATAGTGACGTCGTCGTCGTTCCTCGGTCGTGCTTAAAATAACAATTTGATATGATAACTTACGCATTCAATTTCAATTTCAAAACCGTTAATTAATGTAGGTCACTTTTCCTCAACCGAGTCTATTATTAATGTTTAGTGGGGTAACAATTTACCGAAGCCAATAAATAGTTGCTCCTCTCGACATTTATAATAGCATTGCTTGAATCAAGTATTACTACAAATTAACATACTACCAAACACATGGTAAGTAAATATACTCGTATAGTTTTCGTTATAGGAATCATGTCGATATTTTTAATTCGGCGTACTGTGATATGAAACACAAAACTTTTCGATAGTCGATAATAGTCTCGTGGACTATCTAAAATATGTTGAGCATAAGTATGCGTACGTTTAATCTCAAAGGAAAATATATATATATATATATATATGGCCCAAACCATTCAAATAAATATGGCACAAACCATTTAAATAAAGATGACACAAACCATTCAAACGAATATGGCACAAACCATTTGCGTATCCTAACAATCCATACAAGGATGTTAGGCATTTTATTTCAACTTAAAAAAAATCGTTTTATTACATGTCCCTATGGGTATTACTCAACATAGGAAAGGAATACCTAATTCTAATAACACGTAGCAATAAAATTCAAAACTTAGCATTGCAAAAATCATAAACTATCTCAAGTCACAACTTACTTGCATCGAAGACGTGGAGTGAAGTGGTTCTTGGGGATTTTTAAGAGACAGTTATAGTCTAGAATTATTTTTCCGATAAATAAATTTTTTACTAACGTTTAAAAAAATCATTTTGCAAAATAACCTAGTTCTCTATACCTACAGCTCTGATACCAATCTGTCACACCCCCAATTTATCAGAGTAAGGCAACACAATGGGGTGCGACGGTCATGACTATCACAAGACATAGATACAAAGAACGACTATTTAAAAGCCGTTTTCTTTTAATTAAAGGCATAAACTTGTTCGGAAGCGAATTACACAAGATCATAATAAAACATCGTTTCAAAAGACTTTAACATTGATCCAAATATCCATACACTAGTCACGACCATTTTCATTTAAAAATCTCCCATGCATAACCACGTCACTCCTCCGTCATGATACCTGAGAAAAACATTGCTAAAGCGTCAACAAAAAGGTTGGTGAGTTCATAGGTTTAGTTACAAAATTAACGTGATGAACCATAAGATTTGATCAGGCAACCGGCATATAACCAAAACATGGCTATAATGAAAATAGTATACGTTTGTATTCCTACGCCTAAGCTCGTGACACCGAAGCGTTAACCAACCAACAAGATATAATGAGAGCCCGAGCAAATTCCTATCCCAAAGCTTTCGTAACGACTCAAATGTAAGTGTATCTAATTTGGTCACACAACCAACATGATATATGGAGGTCAATCCCAATAGATCTATCCATAACATTCGCGCTTACACAAAGTAATTAACGGTTCACGATAGTGGGCTAAAGCATCTAGGGATATCGCTACTTAGACATCATGTAGGCAAACGTATCAAGTTTTAGCACTTATGTTCATCCGTTTAAAACAAGCAATGTTCTCACCCCAAAATAGTTAAAACAATTAAAAGTGGGGCTATGAAACTCACCTAGATGAAGTAGGTAAATATGATCAACAAGGATAGCACGGAATATCAAGGCACGCAAAACAATGCGCAAACGATCTACTCGTAACCTAAGTAAAATATTCGTGCTTAGGCTAAATACAAGAAATGATAATGTACAATGCACTTGGTTGATATTTCATACTTGCTCTTGATTTATAAAAATGTTTTCATACATTTTTCATGTTCAATCATTTTAGTCACGTGGTCGACTTTGGGCTTTAATAACTCGTTACTTATTAGTCCGAAAAATAATCGGGTTCTTGTTATAAAAACTAGACCGCGAGATCTTCGATATTTAATAAATATAGCATTTTATTGAGGTCTCTAAGTATTTCAAACAATTAGACAAAGTGGTGCACTCGCAACCAAAAATAAATAAGTAAGGTTCAATTATTCATAAGTGTCAATCGAGCAACTTTGGAATCTAATTGCGAGTTTGTTACTTAAATTCAAGAAAAACGGAAAGTTGTCGTATAATCTAGACCGTGTCAAGTTTAGTATGATACTTTTATTTTCTCGGGGCATGGCCATATGGTCGGTTAAAAATGGGTGCAAAGTGAGGTGATCTACCAACTTTTGCGTTCACTATATCAACTTTTAATTTAACACTTGCACTTGTTTTAATTTAGGTAAATAGCAAGTTGGGTCTCATGTTGCTCCCTAAGCTACATCACACGCCAGAATCCCATTTGGTTGCATCTTATGAAGGGTACCATGGCTGCCACTTTATTTTATATTTGTACACTTATATGAAACAATACAAATGTTGTGACCCTACACTTTACTTTCTCTTACATATCCCTACTTGCATTGCTTTTACAATTTTACCATACATGTGCATACATAGCATCACAAACACATCTCACATATCCTACAACCACTCATACAGTAAGTCCAGGAAGGAGTTGCTTTTGCTCGTTGGCAGGGTACCCTAAGACAAAATTAAAGTGTTCCTCAAATGTTTTCCTACTTGTACTATAGTTCATGCATCATAATAACACACATACACGCAACACATATATTTATTTGTTTCACGCTGATTTCTTGTTGATGAAGTATATTCGCAGCACACACACACATACCTCAATTAATCACACTCTCGTACACACATTTAACACATACCACACGCATTGTATTTTGAATATGACCCGTTAGAAAGATGAGAAGGGTTGGCTGTTGCTTGCTTACTGCTCGCAACAGGGTACTCCAGAAAGAAAGAGTTGTAATTTTTATTTGAAATGTCTAGCCTACGTACATACAAACACAAGCATACATATATACATGCCCCATGCTCCTTTCCATTTTAACACAGTGGGTACGGTACCCAAGTTGTTTTGTTTGCACTATCACACGAAACAGGAAAAGAAGAAAGAAGGGCTACGCTTGTCTAGACATAAATATAACATGTTATCTACCTCTATTGGGTTTCTGGTTCATTGACACAAACACGCAATAAACCCTTGTTTGGTTTTATTAGGGTATCCTAGTTGCTTAATCATACAAGCATGGTAATTTACAAACACATGACATACCTAGCCCAGCAAGTGGGTTTTTGATCATTCCACTTTCTACTTTTCTTTCTTTGTTCATACAGCATGCACGTACTAGTTATTTTGTCTTACTGTTTTTGAGATATTGCCTTATGCAGGAAACCACACTCCTATTCTAGCTAGGCCCTTTTCACGTGTAAATATGCTTTACCCTTGCTTGCTTTGAGTTCTTATTTTATGTACATGAAATCACACCCAATGTCTATGTTTTGTTTGTATGCTACTGTTTTTCTTAGTCAATGTTTATCACCACACATGTATTTCCACTAGGCATCTAGTTACTTATTTGGCAGCACACACACGAACACACACACGTATATATTTTCTTCATGTTGGTTCCTTTCTGTTGTAGTATTCCCTGGTCATGCTTACACACAGCCCTGACACACATGTAATAACCCACAGGGTGCAACTTACTTCCTGTAACTGGATTCGTGTATATAGCAAATCTTAGCATACTCTCATATATTCCCATATTACAAGTCATACACTCAAGGTTCTAGTTGTTCATGGAAAACTATTTCATACGAGGTACACATAATAATGATAACATACGCAGCACCTACCATGCATGCTTATAAATTCATAAGCTATCTCTTTTGTAACTTAGCATACGCATATAAATTTATCATGAAATATAAGATTCATACAAGATCACCTAGACACACATGTTTGACATAACATATACCAAAACATGGATCACATTGGTTGAGGGGTCGTTTCATTTAGTCAAAATGGTTTACGTCTCCAAGTGAACTCCCACCCGTCGTGGTTTCTTGGTATCATGAAAGAACAACGTGGCTTGGCTCATTTATAAACACACCCATCAAAACCATAACCTGTGACTTAGTTATTGTAAGTTTTAGTTTGCAAGAGTTTTGAGCAAGTGTAAAAGTATCAACCTTCATAGTTTAGCAAAGAGCATGAAGACTTACAAAAGTCCTAAGATTGTTTGATGGTGATGACGCAAGAGCTAGAGGACCTTAACCCGAATACCTAGTTTGCTTAAACAACCCGTCTTCCTAGCTCGTTTTATTTTCCTTCGTGACCTAGCCTCAATGAGGTTTTATGTTTTTCTTTGATGACTTCAAGTGTTTGAGTGTGTGACTTTGGGGAAGAGTAAGGGTGGTATTTATAGGCAAAGGAAAGTGTGGGTTTAGGGTTAAGAACTAGTTAGTAATTAGTTAAGGATCTTGTTAGTTTGTGACTAGGTTTTTCCAAGCTAACTAAGCATTGAAACCTGCATTTGCATGGGGAAAGAAGAAAGTTTCTGGGTTGCGTCTTGGGCAGAATGAGAGGGAGAGAAAGGTACGTTGGGTTTGACTATTATGTGAGTGACCATCGGTTTTGGAAGAGAAAGAGAGAACAAGGTACATGGCATTAATTTTGTGGGTGAAGTACCAACTTGCTTGGTCTTGAAATTGTGGAAATGCAAATAAACGTGGCTTGTATCTTTGTAAAAAGGGGGACCGGTCTCATGGTACAATGTAGGAGTAATTTTTGTGATAAAAGTTTTGAAGGATTTAATTTAGTGTAAAGGTAGTAAAATACTTAAATGTGTATGTCTAGTAGTTTCAAATAATTTTGGTAGATGTGTAAGTTCTTAAGTGTGTCTTAAGTAAAATATTTTATTTGTGTAATGAAACTTTTAAAACGGAATTATGTTGACGTCTTGGTTTAAAAATGCGTTTTCTGATCCAGTGCGCTAAACGTCAAAAAACCCATTGCATGATGCGTGATGCGATTGCGAGCGCAATTTAGACGAGATGCGTTTAGTATAAAAAAGTACAAAAATTATTTAAGTACCAAGAAAATGTAATAAAGTTACAAAATAAGTTACTAGCATATTAAAATTAGGCATATAATCCCTTGTAAAACAAATAAAGCGAAATCAAAGCTTGACAAAAAATACTTAGCAAAATTCAAGATACTATATTTTTGTTATTATGTTTATTTTAGATGTTTTAAAATGAGTCTTATTTTAAAAAGCCATTAAAATATGTAGGTCTCTTTTAAATGATTAAAATTTGACAAAAATGACCTAAGTACTAGATTGCGACAATTGTTGTCGTTGCTAGCATTACACAAATGCGATAAATTATGGTTTAATGCGAACGCATTCTGGGATGACATTGCATTAGGCACCTTGATGCGAAATTTTGAATGCAACGCATTGATGCGTGCAATTTGTGCAATGATGCGCGCATTTTTAAACCAAGGTTGACGTAAATAAAAGTTGATTTCTAAGATGGTGATTCCTAGTACGTAACGTAAACAAAACAATAAGTCACTCAAGTAGAATTTATAGAAGCGTTATTCATAAAAGTTCAATTTCGTACACATAATTCGCGTAATCAATCGGGAACATCAATAGACACACAAGTCTAACCCGAACTATCGCGTTTCACATATATTAAATAGATTCAAAATTCGCGTGTGTGACAAACCACGACTATTTAACTATCTATTACAACGTTCTAATAAATATTACAATAGAAATCTATGACCAAACATTCTTGTTTGACTCAATATTTTGAGGCTAACAGAATCATTATTCCAAAATCAATATGAAGGATCGAGACACACGACGAAAAGCAATATACTCCCCTAAAGATCATGGAGAAGTCTATCCAAAAAGACCCTAACAAGGTATGAGGATACATATATCCAAGTCCAAAAAGGAGGCGGATCGTTGTATATCAAAATCCAAAATAACGATTGAAGAAAAAATGATGAAGTCGTGGTCCAAGTATGAAGAATCTCTCAAAAACGTCAAGTGAAGAAATTCCAAATATGAAGAGAAGACCATTATTTCGAGAACGTCTTCCGAAGATTCGAAGTATGAAGTACATGCCAAATATCGGTCCGTGAAAGGTCTCAAATCGTGAAACGAGTTATGCCAAGATATGAACTTGAGGAGATTACGAGAAGCCGTTTTAAAAGATTTTGTCCTTTAGCTAACTATCGATTAAATCGTGCTAATTTTTTTCGGACTAATAAATACTCAAATAAGTCAATATGAATCACTTGTGATCCATGACAAATAGTTAAAAAATTCTAGATACCTTTTCTTTTCAAAATAACTAGGATTACGGGGAGAAAAAGTATTACACAATTTGGACGTATGAGTAGTGTTAGCATTGTGACTTGTACCAACAATGATCTCGTTTTTGCACTTAGCATGGAATGTATGACAATCAAGGATGACAAACTTTACTCTATGAGACATTCACTTGTTTTTATTCATTGACCCTAAAAGTGACATTCGTGATGAAAATCATACATTATGTCTTTAACACATCATAGTAGGATTGTAGCAAGTTTTACTTTTTAATAAAGGGTAATAAAATTGAACTTTGGAGATGCTTAGATACTTTATTCTAGCATTGCGTAAGGGCACGGCAATGGTATAGTATGGGGGAGTGATGAGATGGCATTTATACATGATCTCGTCGTTCTTTTCGGGCTTTAAATGCATAAAATGTCATAAATATACCATATATATGCTTGTGTTTGTTACTTGTATATTTTAGGTATGGATATCTTGAAAAAGATAAAAGATCACAAGAAACAAGGAAAAATGAACACGAGAAATGAAGCCGCACAATGAACTGGGCCCTAGTTATGATTTTTCAAAGAAAAGACCTTGAAGTATTGAAGATGTTCAAGAATGATCCCTCATCAAAGAATAAATGACACTTAATACCCTTGTATATTAATAATTACAAGTTTGGTACCTTAAGTTTGTCGAAATTACAAAAAGGTCCCACAACTTTGAAGAATTAGCAAGTTTAGTTCATCAAGATTGAAGATTTGTCAATAATGGTCCTCCATAATATAAAACGTACAATGAAGACCTTCAAAGTTCAAGAATGAACAAGATCAGCCCTTGAAATATCAAGAAAAGTTCAAACCAAGTCCTTGTTATCTTTGTTACAAAGTTTTGGGGCAAAAGTGTAGAAACTAAAAGTTTAGTAACAAAGAAAAACGGATTTCAGGGGCTGAAAGACTTTGTTTACATGTTTTGCCAAAGAAAAAGGACCAAAAGTGTATACTAAAACATTCAAAATCATAAACACGCGCCAATCAACTCCTCCCCACCTTTTTCGGATTAAACAAAGTTACTATTCACCTTATGAACCCAATTACCACCTTACTTAAAACAAAGGGTAAAATCAAATTACCCTAACCGACGTTTAATTAACCTTCACACGAATTATTCCCACACTTAACACTCCCCATCACATCACTCAGAGACCCCACCCATTCAACCTTCAGCCAATGAATGAACAACTTAACCTCCAAGCAAAGCAACGTGGCTCAATCAACAGCCCACACCTCATGCTTGCTCCATACGCATAGAAGGAACGATCAAATGGGACAGCTCACAACACCAAATACGTCTAGAAGATTTCAAGGGCATTTCTGAGATTTTGTAGCTAGGGTTTCTACTTTTCACATTGTAAACTCAGCCTTCTAAGGCCTATATAAGGACCCCCAACCTGTGGTGAGGCCTTTGTTCCAGTTTTACTCTTCAAATATTGAAATTCCTTTTTAAAATTTATAAAAGTTTGGTATTTTGTTAAAATTGTAATTCCTTTTTATGTTTTTGAAAGTTGGTGTTGTTTGAGAGTAAGGCTGAGTTCCATTTAGTTTTTTGATCTTTGGATTGAAGCACGTTTGGTTTTGAAAAAGTTTGAAAGTTTGAAAGTTTTCAAAATATAGGATTACTGGTCTGCTATTTTATATGTTCTAACCCTAACCAAAAGCTATAAGCTCTTGCAAACTTGTTGACACCAAGCTTGTGAAGGTTTATCAACCTTTGGTTGGATTATTTGTTGCCTGTGCTGAAGATCACAGCCTTGTGGTTCAGCTGTTGAACAATCAGCCAAGGATGCATATCCCTTTCTCGTCCAAGTACCCTAGGTGTGATCTAGTTGTTGATCTGCACTCTAGGGAGCATTGCTGACCTTCCCTAGGAAGTAAAGGGAAGGAGGTTCATTCTCTTTCACTTTTCTCTCACTTATTTTTTATTATAAGTCTGATATGTGATTTGCCATGTGATTTTGTGATCTTGTGTTTGTGATTTAAGTTTTATTGTTTAAACCTGTTAGTTGTCACCTTATTGAGATATTTGAAGGATAAAATCAGTAGGTTATTTAGAAAAATAAGAAGTTTGTTTGAAAAAGGACTAAAACAAGGTTGTTTGGGATTTTGAGATCAAAAGGCCATGTGGCTTGTGCCCTTGGTTCTTAGGGTTTTTCTACTATAAACAAGTCATTTGTAAGTTGTTTTGGTCATTGGTTAAGTTTCATAAAGTGGGGAAAAGGTTTTGCAGGTTTTTGAAAAATCTGTCATAAGAGGTTTGAAATTGGTCAAACACATCAGAAGCCATAAAATCTTTATTTGTTGGATTCATGGTCTGATTTTTGGTATAGGAAGAGTTTTCGTGGTGTGCTATTTGTGCTATATCTGCTTGTTAACTTTGGTGGCTTATTGAGTGAGATATAGCTTATAGAAGTTGGCTAAAGTGGTCATTTGCATCAGAAAAGTGACCACCTCTATTTTGCTTTGCATTTGATTGTCTGGTGCTTGCCCTGCTATCTATTTGCTTGTTACTTATCATTTTGTTGCTTGTAAACCTATTTTGATTATTGGATTGCTTATTTGAAGGCTGATAAGCTAACTGGCTTATTGGCTAATATTTGCCAAAACTGAAATCAAGTTGGCTAACTGCCCTCTTTGACTCAAAGGATTCAGCCTTGATTCCTTCACCAAAGTTGCTCAAAACAAGCTCATAAACAAGTCCTGACAATTTGTTAACTTTTGGTGCACTTTGACTTTTGGTCAAATAAGCTCAATTTGGCTTATTTTTCAGTTCTGCTTATTGGTACATGCAACAACTTAGTTTTTGTAATATGTGTCATTTTTCTCAGTGTTATTGTCATATCTGGAAGTTTTTAGCTTAATTGGTTAAGGTTTTGCTAGAAAACTAGCTTATTTGGCTTTTTTCACTGTGCTTATTTGCTTCTACAGCTTATTTCACTTGGCTTTTTGGTGTTTTCTTTGTTGATTATTCTTAGTTAAGCTATTTGTGAGCTTTTTCAAAAAGAAACAGCTTTTGAAACCCTCTAGAACTTAAACCCGACTATTTTGTCATTTTGTGAAAAAGTACTTTGCTTATTTCTGGCTTATTTGTTGAGCTTTTTCAAAATTTCTTTTTACAAATTGTTTTATAATCACAAAAGAAGAAGGTGTGTTAAATTGGAGCTTATGGCATCAGCTTATAGCTTATTGGGCTTACTGGCCCAATAAGAATAAGTTGTGTGACATTTAAGCTGTGATAAGCATATTTTTAGCTTTTGGGTCTTTAGAGTTTTTTGTTTAAAATTGAATTTTTAGCTAGTCTGGTGAATTTTAGCTTGATTGCTTAAGTTAGATTTTTATTGGGCTAAAAAGCCTATTAAGGTGACTGATTTAGTTTTTAGCCCATTTGGGAGCTCAATAGGGGTATTTTGGTAATTTAAACTTCATTTTGTGTTTAATTAGGTTAAAATAAACTAGTTTGTAAGTTTTTAGAATTTTTTTGTAATTTTTGAATTTTTAATATTATTTTAATATTTAATTTTAGTTTTTAATCATTTTAAATAGTTTTAATTGGTTTTAAATTTTACAAAAATACTTTTTAGTTTAATTAAGTCATTTTAGAGTTTTACAAATTGAAAAATATTTATTTAGGATTTTTATTAATTTATTTGATTTTTAGGGCTTTAATAAGCATTAAAAAATTAAATATTAATTAAATGAATGGTTTGGAAAAGTTTTGATCATTTGTAAATCCTAACTGGAATTTTAGTTATTTTTGGTAATTTTTTGGGAATTTTTAGAGTAAGTTTTAATTTGTCTATTTTTACGGTTTTACGTTTTGTCGTCGTAGTATAATTTTCTCGTATCCGTCATTCTCTTTTCTCAACTTTTCTTTCAATATTAATCCAAAATCATACAAGTTTTTCACACACAATAAACCTCCTTGGGAAACGAACTTTCACACACCTTTAAGGGTCATTAGTGCTTGATTTTCATTAATCGACAGTTAATACTTACCGCTTATACGTTCTTTTTCCTAAAAGACGTATTTTTACCACAATCATAATGTATGCTTCCAGCTCTTTGGTAAATAAGGCACAGTCTTGGTGGAAAGGATAGGTTCAGACTAGGGCCGTGAAGCGGCGAATGCAATGTCTTGGGAGGAGTTTACAGCATTGATGAAGGAAGAGTTTTGTCTTGAGCATGAAATGGAAAAGTTAGAAGTTGAACTATGGGATCATAAGATGGTAGGAGGTGATATTGCTTCTTATAATGACATATTCCATGAGTTAGCAAGAATGGTTCCTCACATGGTCACATCTGAGTCGAATAGGGTTAAAAGGTACATTCCAGGGTTATCTCTAGTGATAAGGGGTGTAGTTAAGGCGTTTCAGCCAACAAAAGTGTCTAGTGTCATCACAAGAGCAGGAATCCTTACGGAGGAAGCAATCAGGAATGGGACCTTGACTAAGGGCAATGATAACAAAAGGAAAGCTGAGGGTGAAAGTACTAAATCTGGTGGATCTTGGAGGGATAACAAAAGGTCAAAGGGGTGATCAGGATTTGTGGTAGTAGAACCACCTAGGAAAGAATATGTGAACTACCCAAGGTGTACTAGATGCAATGCTTACCATGATGTAGGAGGGGAATGTAAGCTATGCTTCAATTGTCAAAAGCCGGTACATGTAAGGATTGTCAGACACCCAAATATGGCGAGTCAAGAAATCTTTCACTATAAAAACCAAACGCGTCAAATTCAATAGTGAAATTATTATCTTTAGTTAACTGATGAACAGAAATAAGGTTTTTAATAATGTTTGGAGTGACAAGTACATTATTTAGATGTAAAGGGCGATGTGAAGAAGGAATATGCTATGACCGGTGTTAGTGACGGGAATGGAACTACTGTCACCAACATGTATCGATGAGAATAAACGAGTATTAAAAAGAGTGCTTAACTTATGAGCACAAGAATTTAAATGAGAAGTAGCAACTGTTCCATGGTGGGTCTTGTAGAGTCATAGTGCTAAATGCACTCGGAAGAGATGTTGGCTTAGAAGAATACATAACAGGAGCTGCACCTAAAATACATGGGCCGTTAGTGGGCTGGCCAGGGTGTACTTGTTGTTGGGCCATATACACAGCCGGATGGAGGGCCAAGACTGTAGGTTGCGGTTGTTGTTGGTGCAGCGAATGGGCCATAGGACCAGGGTTGTAGTATGTCGAGGTGACATAGGCAGTGGGCTGAGATAACATGGGCCTAGGTGAAAAGATGTGTGGGGTTTGATGTTGAGCAGTACTAAAATTATAGCCCCATGAGATAGGAACAGTAAAGCGATGGTTCTTATTCCTAGTAGTTTATCCCACCTTATTCCCGTGATAATGTATAAACCTACACCAATCCCCAAACTTGCACGTTCCTCGATAAAAGTGGTTGCATAATTGAAGGTTATTGACAGATTATAAGAGGTTTTGTTGTTACCTTTGGTGTCGGATAAATTGGATGCCATAAGAATGGTGAGGGACGAAGAACTGCTTTCAAAAGTGGTTTATGTCGCAGCTTGATCAATGAATGATGATTCCTTCAAACTAAGCATGGTGCGAATGGTTTCAAAGTTAGGTAAGGGGTCACGGTTCCGAATGATTTCGACAAGCGTGGCAAACTTAGAGTCAAGGCCATTGACCGCATAAATAACCAAGTTCCTTTCAGCCACGTGACATTCGAGATTCTATTGGCCATAGACTTGATTTTTGTACAATGTTCATTGACGAACATGTTTCTAAGCTTGAGGAACGACGTTCATTGCGAAGATTAATAGCCCTAACATCATTGTTGTCGTGAAAAAGTGAATTGAGATGATCCCATAGAGCCTTTGCATTGCCAGGGGTGGTAACAACTTGCTCTTAAAGTGAATTACAAAAAGAGCCAAGGCTCCACATCTTGATAAGATCATCAAGTTGTTCCCATTCGGGAGTAGTACTTGCGGTTTTAGATTCCACATGTGCCTTGAGCCCAAGACTACCAAGATGAATGAAGGAGAAGGAACTCCAAGAGTTGTAGTTATGTTTTTCAAGATCTAGTTTAATAGGGACCTTGTTGGGTATGCTAAAAGGAATGATTTTATCGGTTGAAGATGGTGGTGGTGTTGGTGAAGGGTTGTTTTCCATGGCCATAGGAGCTGAATTTTGAGGTGGTTAGGGTTGGAAGATGCGACAGTCAGAGGAGGAAAGGAAGGAAGACGTATGAGAAGAAGAAAAATTAGGAGAGTGTTAGTGGTTGTGATACCATATTGAAGAGTAATTGATTCCTTGATTTATTATGCCAAAATATGATACATTAAATAAGACAGATATCAGCTAGAAACCCTACGTGTTAGGCCTAAACATAGCTGGGCCTTAATACAATCCTACACTGAACCGAAGGTTTAGGAAAATTCCTCGGAACATCGGGTTCTGGAATATGTACATGGTCGACCGTAGGTTGGATGTGAGCGGTAATTCGTGAACTTGAATTTTTACTCCTTAACTTTTGTCACGTCGGGTTCTTGTTCTACTTCCCTCACTTAAGAGGGAATAGATGATGGAATCAACGGACTATCATAATATTTCCCACTACGATTGGTAATTGCTTTCATCTCGCTCTTCGGGTTAGGAATAGTATTACTCGGAAGAGTACCCTAAGCCGAATGTATTCATAAGATAGCTAACAAATTCTCAAGCCTACTTTGATTTTGTTAAGTCTTGTTATTTTGACCTCTCAATGTAGCTTGAAATTCATTTTTCAACTCAGTTTTCATGTTATTCATTTGTGTTTGCATTGCTCTAATATTAGTCTCATTTATTTTCATGTAATTAATAAATTCACTTGAAACCCATATTGAATTTGATTATTAAGAACTTGATTATTTTGAGCTTGAAAACCTTGGTTTGCTTGATTAAAATTATTTTCCCGATTAAAATTATTTCCTTGATTTTGATTATAGCTATTTTGATTACTTTGAACAGAAGGAAATTCGGGTGGTCCCATTTGGTGATTCGAACGCTCATTTTGACGGTTAACTTGACCCTTGGGTTAAAAATTCCCGTAGCCATGTAAGCACTAGGAATGTTGCTACCGGTGGCAATACACTTATAATAAGGATGAGCTCCACCACTAGTAACACATGACTCCTCGACTGCTTTAACCGTAGCGGGACTAAAAACATCAACCAAGTTTGAAATTTAACCAGTAGATTGATCAATTTTAGCATTCGTTTTGGAAGAGGTCTCACTAGAAGTTGTACTCACTTTAGAAATGCCCGCTTTGTTTTGTAAGTAAGGAACTTTTGACTTGTTCTCTATGATTGCCAAAGCATCTCGAGGAGTTATACTCAAAAGATTTCCACCCGCTGCTACATTTAGAAAATCTTGTTCATGAGTGTTTAAACCATTATAAAAAGTATCTATTTGATGTAACTCTCAGAAACCATGATGAAAACATTGTCAAAGAAATTTTTTAAACGTTTGCTTCTCGAGTGGATTCTTCAAATTTTTTAGTAAACTTTGTTACTTCTTTCCTTTTTTTTAAACTAGCCATTTGGGCCAGCGTCTCTATTTTTTTTTCTTTTCTATTTCGTTTAATCAACTCAGAGGACAAACAGGGACGACAAAAAGGAGAGGTCTGTGTGATGATGATAAGAAGCGACGAAGCTCGACAAAGATCTACCTCAGCCTCAGGGAAAGGTATTCGCCATTAGACCCATACGCTAAAAAATGTTCACATCTATTTAAAACACTAGGACTTTAGCCCGCGCTTCTCCGCGAATGTTTTGTTTTTGTGTTAAAAAATACGACCTCAACTAAGACCTGCACAACCAACAAACCAAAGGCAAACACTAACTTTAGTTCATTTTCCCCAGAAGGGTGTTTCATTTAGAAAAACACAGACAAAAATATAAAGACGGGGCTCAGAAACATTGTTACCTGTTAGTGTATTCCTTCCACTATGTGAAACCCAAACAGGGTAAATGCAACTTCCTTGTTAAAGTGCTAGTATTAAAATCAAAAGCTAGAGAGCTATGTATATAAGATGGAGCAACATATACATGACCATCAAGCTCGCTTGACTTGTTCACTGTGTGCTATCACCTTGTTACGCAAACGATAAGCCGACCATTTTTAGGCAACAACCGTGACTCATGCTTGATAGCAACTTAATAGCTTCCAATAGTTGATTTATTTATGATCATCAGGTTTTCGAAAGTTTGTGGGAATGCCTGGATCATCATATAAAATTATCATCAAATGAAGTGTTTTAGTTAACACGCTAATGTACAAACTAAAGGTTGATATTTTGACCCTATATGATTTTCTAAAGTCATGTTATTTTTAGTCGCAGGCCCATCTTATTTAGTTTCTCTGTTATAAAGATGCAACATAATGATTTGTGGTAACCTCAAATGGCAAAGCAAGCTAATTATTAAAATGGCAAGTCAAGAATTCAGTAGTTAATTCAAGTAAGAAGAACATCCACTTGAAAATGCCATCAATGACCGGACAACCCAAATCTTTATCAAACCCATCATTGTTATTTTGTTTTTAAAAACCCGTACTTTATATCATTTTTCTTTATTGTTTGCTCAATAATTCTAATTTTTAACCATATCAATAAGGGCCTTTGTATACATCTTTTGATGGTTTCCAAACACGGATCTTAAAAATATTTACAAAGTTATCTTCTTATTGTTTACTTAAAATAGGTAAGATAAAAATAATGCATAACACTTACAGTTTTTACTCTTGCTGATCGTACTGGATTCATTTGCCCGTCCCTTTTAACCATGTCGGCTTGGTTTAGCTCTTTCTGTAATAGACAAAACCATCATTGGCCATATAGACAAACTGTATTAAAAAAACACTTCAAATTTGTCAACGAACTCATTAGACTAAAGTAGATTTCGGTGCGTACCACGCCAAGGTGACTCTTATCCAGGCTCTAGCGGGTCGACTCGGTCACTCTTATCCAAATCCTTAAACTTTCTTCTAAGACAGGAAACACAATTGTGCTTGACCACCTAAAATAAAAGTTTTAGGCAAAAGCAATGCATTAGTATCATATCTCAAATCTCAGTCCATATAAAAGTCAATGATCCTATGAATAATATATTCAGGTCCTTCGTAAAACCAAAATTTAATTTGAAACATTCGATCTACTTATCTTTATCCCGCACCTTTTATCCACGATGTCATATTATTACTAACAGTTAACACATTTTAAGCTTATAAGGCATAAGCTGAAACGCGCAGATAGCAAACTCAAATATAACCAATATCTAAAATCAAAACCAAAAAAAACATGAATTAATGTGGATAGTTACAAAGTTCGCTTATTTGACTAATATTAGAGATGGCAAGGCGCATAGCCGTCATCAAAATCTAATAATCAGTTTAGCATGAATGAATCCTAAACCATTAAGGGGGTGTTTGTTTCAGAGTATACAGTGGGCTTATACCGTGTTTAGTTTTAGGCTTATGTATCATTAGCTGAATGTTATGGGTTATTTTGAGACTTTCCAGCTTGTATGTTTATTATGTCATAATAAAGTTATAATCTTGAAATTTTCATAATAAGTCAAGCTTACGAAACATAAGCCGAAAAACATATAACGCATACGCGTACTACATAAGGAAAAAAACACCCCTAAGCAATTCGTATCCAACAACGACGGGCAACACATCACCATAACAAAACAAATCAACAATCGATAAAAATACAAAATTAACATGAAAACATACCTTCAATATATAATCTTGTGTTTTTGCTTAAAAAACAGGTAATTAGCGTCATTTGAAACTATATACGCCTGCAAACAACCCAATTCCAATTAAAAAAACAAATCAATACCACGGCCTAAAACTATCTTAACTACATAAGTAAACTGAATACCAATTGTAATGGCTGATCAAGTTGGAACCCTCCCCGGATATCGCCATGGCTCTTTCGAGTTGGTTAGTTACAAAATCAAGATATCTTTGGTTTAACATATGCCCCTTATTTGCCACATTTAGATAGCTTACTCCTTATTCCACCAAGGCACAACACCGATGTTACCCTTTTCTGAAAGGAAAACGGCCCATCGCCTTCTTCAACATCTGACATGTGAATGACCAGATAAGCGTAATATCAGATGAGATGAGAAAAAATACATGCGCAAAGTTGATGTTGAAAAAAGCATCACTTGATACATTCCATCTACTTTTAAAAGTCATGAGATGGCGTCATGATGTTTTCTGTTGTCGCCAATGGCGATCGCCACTTAACAGCCGCCAAATAGAAGGGGTGTTTGGTTCCTGGTTTAACAGCAACCAAACACCCCTAAAACCGTTGTTTGATAACTGATAGTGACAAAAAACATGGTTGTTTTTTTATTTTATTTGACCCATTACACACCCAGGTCAGAATCATATAATCAGACTTTTGAAACGAAATGCTAACCACCCATTTAAGGAATAAACTCATGAACTTAGCCGATACAAAGCTATATGATAGCACACAATTTTTCCGATTCGGCAGTTCAATCTATTATTTATCATTCATGGATGAATAATTAAAGAATACAAATGAAGTCACATACCCTTGTTTGAGAAGGGTCGCACGATCGTCTATATGGAAATTTCTGTCATTCGACCATCTGACGAATTGAGGAGGTGAATCTAGCAGGTGAAAGTGCAGCTCCAAAATCAGCAACACCAAAATCAAAACCAAACGGTGGATTTCATGCAGCTCCAACATTTTCCGATTACAACTATCGCCTACTCAAATATAGTTTCATATTTCAGAAGCTTATAAAAGATTAGGGGCTGAAATTTACGTTGGCAATCAGAGGCGAGGTATAACGTGGTACTGTTATCGCTTCTAAAATTTGCTATGTGAGTACGATTTAATTCGTTTTGCATAAAAATTGTAAGAATATATAAAGCTGTAACATATGCCAGAAAACACGTTCTTGTTTGGACAACCATAAAATCCAGCTAAATATATTGCTATGACAACCATCTCTTGAAGACGACAAGGAAAACAAAGGATCAGTATCAACGACCACACCACTATCCATAATTGTGTGTATATTTTCTAAAAATTGTAAACATCAACAACAAGATATGAAAGGAAAACAAATAGTTTTGTGCATTCATGATGGGATGTAACCCAAATAATCACTTACCACGTGGTACACGTATCATAGCTTACATAAGCGGGAAACTTTCAATATAAGCTGTAAAAATAAGCTTATGAAACATAAGCACGAAGCCTAAAAAGGCATAAGCGGAGTGAGATATACACTCTTTTTCTGCTTGGTTTCGGGTTTATGTTTCATAACCTTGGTTTTTGTGTCTGATTCTTAAATTTTTTACCTTAAGTAATGTGATATAATAAGCGTATATAAACTGAAATGTTTGAAAATAGCCACAAAAAAGTGAACTTACAAAACATAAGCCCAAAACCAAATAAATGATCCTCCTTGCTTGTGTGTTTAGAGTTACTTCAATTAGATGTACCAAGTGGTTCCATGAATGGTAAGCAGGCCCAATTTCTAATGCACAGCTCGTGTCAAAGCATTATTATGACCTGGAGAAAAAGATACGGGTTAATATGCTTTGTAAGGAGTGATTATATAAATTACCATAAAAATTTAACCACTTCCCGTTGTGAGCAGGTATATTGAACCTGTCATAACTGATGTGGCGTGAGATGCAGACATCACCTAGGCACCACTTACAAATATAATCTCATTCTCAAATATGTGTGGACGTGCGCAATTGATGTAATGTTTTTGTACCCTTTAGGAAAAGGATGACAAAATAGTGGTAAGCGTTAAGTGTCGGTTTAGGAAAACCGAGCACTAATGACCAAACAAGTTCGTTTTCCAAGGAGGCACGTGTGTTGTGTAATGAATGATATTAATGCTTGATTTTATTAAGAAGAAGAAAAGAGAAGAGAAAATGACGAAGACGTAAAAAAAAATTAGCAAAAACTACTACTAGAAAGTTAAGACGTAGAAACGTAAAAAACACAAAAATTAAAATTTTAACCTAAAAATTCCTAAAAATTACTAAAAATCCACAATAAAATTCTAAGAGTTTACAAAAAATCCAAACTTGCTAAAACCTTTTAATTAATTAAATAATGACTTTTTAATGCTAATTAAAGCCATAAAAATCACTTATAATTATTAAAAAGCCGTAAACAAGATTTTATAGTTTGTAAACCTCAAAAATGACCTAATTAAGCTAAAAACTATTTTTTAAAATTTTAAAACCAAATTAATCTATTTTTAAACACTTAAAAACTATTAAATTCTATTAAATCTTAAATTAATTCTAAAAATTAAATGAAAAGCCTAAAAAATATTTGGAAAGTGAC
This sequence comes from Glebionis coronaria, assembly GCA_025667525.1. NCBI lineage: Eukaryota > Viridiplantae > Streptophyta > Magnoliopsida > Asterales > Asteraceae > Glebionis > Glebionis coronaria. The sequence continues at coordinate 111,039,553 of CM046874.1, read as the reverse complement.
AAAGTTTCTAATTTAATGTCTATAACCTAGGAAAAATGAAAAAAAAGTTAAAAATTAAACTTTGAATTTTTGCTAATAAAATAATATTAAAATATTCTAAAAAAATAAAAGTTTTTAAATTAATTCAAAAAAATTACAAAAAATCCTAAATATTCTAACTAAGACAAAAATGCAAGTTAAAGTTCCTAAAACCTTTTTATTAATTTTATATTAATTTTTAAAGTTGCTTAAAAACCCTAAAATTAAATAAAATTAAAAATAAGACTTTTTGAAAACTTTATTGAATGTAAACCTCAAAATACTTAAATAAAAACTAGAAACTATTTTTCTGGATTTTTAAAATGATTTTTACTATTTTTAATTGACTTTCTAAAAATAAATCTAAAAATAATCCTAATAAATAAAATAATAATGGGAAAAATCTAATTTTAAAACAGAAAAGTCTAATACCTAGATAAAGTCCTAGGAAAAATAAGCTAGACCAAATAAGCTACTTAAATAAGCTGAAAAGGACCAAATAAGCTACGGCTTATTTAAATAAGCCCTAATGAAAATCACCTTAAGTAACTATTGAAATGAAGTGTAAACATAAAAAGTCATCTAGATCACTGGTAAACACGTACACTCCCCCAACGAGGGGTCCCGTGTTCGAGTCCAGGCAGGGTGAACTTTTTACAAAACTTTTTTTTTTTTTTTTACTTTTAAAACACAAACCAATACTCTCTTTAATCACTAAAACACAAAAACAATTTCAAAACAATCAAGATTAAACAAGATTGATCAAAAAACGTGACCAGTTCAATTTTTGATGAACACAAGCAAAAAGGGTGTTTTCACTTGTGCAGATTGAAGCCAAGAGGGCTTGGCTTGATTTTTGGTGGTGTATTTGTTGGATACAAGGGCACCCTTGTACTCTTTGGAGTACAAGGAGTCAAGAAAAACAGAAAACAAGCAAATAACACACACAATCAAGCCCAAAAATGCACCCTACGGGCAAATGTCAGTTGCTGATATGCTATCTAGGGTCTGGTTTTTGCCACTTTACATGCTCAAAAATAAGATTCAAACGCCAAGATTTTGCACACAATCACACAAACTAGCATAAAACTTGTCTACAATCCTACTTGACCCTTTTGTTTAACAGATTCCTAAGATTGTTGCACCAATTCACTCAAATTAGCAGAAAAATAGGCAGATTCAAGTTTTAGCAAAGTTTTCACTATTTTATCACCCAAACTTGTTCAAATCCTCCTCTAACTGAAATGAAACTAGCATACACCCTAAATGTTACCTAAGAAGTATAATTAACAGGTTTAAAAACAAGTTTTATTGATTTTAACCCCTGCTAGAACCCTGATCCAAACAACCCTTTAAAATCTTGAAATGAAAATTTTCAAAGCAAATCCTTTGCAAACCTATCAAAACTGATTACAATCACTTCTATCATGCACAATAACACAAAGTGAGCAACTTAAACAAACATTTAACAACTTTTCATGCAAATCATGCAAATCACATAATATTTCAGAAACTAAGAAAAATGAAATAGCAACAAGGGACTACCTCAAGGGTCCTACATCCAGGACCCTTTGTGACAGCTAGGTCACCTCCTTTCAGGCTGGGGCCTGAGCTGATCCTTGATCAACAACAATCAACAAAAACCTGCAAAATGAAAACACAAGAAAAATACAACTTTTCTGATTTTTCTTAAAACTTCTTCCAAAAACCTTGAAACCTTAATAACACGTTTTAAAAACAACTTATAAATCACAAATCATAGGATGTTATTCCACTTTCACTTCATAACAACCTATGATTTCTGAAATTTATCAAATTCTTCTCAAAACCTTTTTGAAACTTTTTGAAAATCCAAACACACAAAGTGTGTACAATAATATGGAACTCGGAATATTAGCAATCCAATACCAAACTTTTAAAAAACATAAAAGGAATTACAATTTCAACTAAAAATACCAAACTTTATATTAATTTTAAAAAGGGATTACAAGGACTTTACTAAAATCTGGAACAAGAGTAAAAGGCTAAACTAAGGTGCCTTTTATAGGCGTACAAGAACATTCTAGTATGCATGAACTAATGCTAAACCCTAGTTGTTGAAATTCCAAATAAGCCCTTGGTCTTTTGTCTTCAAGCTTGGTCAAAAATCGTCCATGTGATGCCAGTTGGTGTTGGTGATGTTTGAATGCATCCTAGTCGTTCATTTGAACTTGGGGACCAAGGGGAGTATCTAGATGGTTGGTTTGGTCGGGTTATAGGGTTTGGGGAAAGAGACGTGTGCAGGGGAGGGGTCCACAACCACATGGGGTTATCTAGGGTCACGGTTTTGGTGTGGGATAGGGTGAGGATGACCTCAATTAAGGATCTGGAGTGATTGGGGTAAAAGCCCTTTGTATTTAAGGGTGATTAGGTCTGGGTGGATTAGGGTTTATAGGAGTGATTAGTGAGAGTTTAATCTGAAAATGGAAAGGGTTTATTTAAAAAAGGTGTTTTGGTGGGAAATGGGGGGTGTTGACTGGGGTGTTTGACCTGGTTTAATAAATAAACCTGGGTTATGGGTTTGGGTAGGTGTTGGGTAAATGGGTGGATCATGTGACGTGGCATATTCTGAGTGGGTGAATGGGTTTGGTGGTTTGGCAGACTTGGCCCCCAATGTTTCTCATTCCTTCCACTTTGTAAATAATGTCCATCAACGTTTGTTTTGCACTTGAAAACTTTGGCAAGTTGTCAAATTTGGCACAAAAGCTTTCAAAACTTTATCCAAGGGTTTTAAATGTATATTCTTGATTCTTCAAGGACTGGTCTTGTATAATCTTCAAACAATAAGGACTATTCTTGTACATTTGACATTTGGAGGGTCAATTGTGACAAGTTCTTCAAAGATGAGGGACTAAAGTTGCCAATCTTCAATTCTTCAAGGGTCTTTTGCAAAATTCCAAACTTGGGCCCGGTTCATTGTGCGGCTTCGTTTCCCGTGTTCATTTTTGATTGATTCTCGTGATCTTTTGCTATTTCCTCAATATCCGTACCTAAAAATACACAAGTAACAAACACGAGCATATATTTGGCATATTTTATGATATTTTATGCATTTTAAGCCCGATTTGGACGATGAGACCATGTATAAAAGCAGTCTCATCACTCCCCCATACTAAACCATTGCCGTGCCCTCACGCAATGCTAGAATAAAGTATCATAGCATCTCCAAAATTCATTTTTATTCACTATATTGAAATGATAAACTAGCTACACTACTACTATTACTTCTACTTGCGTTTTAGACATAATGTATGATTTTCATCGCAAAATGGGACGTTTAGGTTCATAGAATAAGAACACGTGAATGCTTCGTTAGAAATAATTTCGTCGTCCTCGATTTTCACCCCAATTCCATGCCAAGCGTGCAACGAGATCATTGTCATTATAAGTTAGTAATGCTAACACTACTCATATGCCCTAATCACGTACTTATTCTCCCATTATTCCTAAGTTGTATCTCTTATATTTTATTATGTCTTAAATGTTTCACGAGGATACATCATTGACTTATGCGATAATAGAGATTTAGATCTAAAAATAGAGTCCTAACGGTGTAACTAAGACCATCAAATCAATAACCCCTCCTAATAGACAACGATCTTAAAAAATTAAGTCAACAAGAAGAATCGATAAACACGGTTTTATAACGGTTTTGAACATGAGACTTATTACCAAGACTTTTATACGCCCCCTAACGGAAGGGCCTTATTATCTTTGGTTTACCTCCATCTTTTATTCAACTTCGCCATGAAGCTTTTATTATGAGTTCGGTCTTGCCTTGCCTTTTATTATCCGCCATCATCGGTGGTTTTATTAGCCAAAGACGTATATCCTCACGCTAAAGCGAATTTTGGATCTTTAAAGCTTCGAAGATTAAGGCTTGATTCACTTTCAATTTTGCATAGATTTTGGGCCTTGTGGGGCTTCAAATTGTTTGCTTGATTTAGGTGAGCACTTGAAATCTTATTATTGGGTGAAGCTTTCGATTATTAGGGTGCCAATACTTCAAAACCGTGACGCTGGCGATACCTTAATGTCTTCCCAATTTAATTACACGGAAGCTACTAGAAAAGACTAGAAACCCAACAATCCTAACTAAACCGCTAAGTCAATATTTATTAAGCAAAAATATTTACAAGCGAAGGGAGAATAAGCAAACAACGAGAACACATGAGTTTTTGAAAGAATACGAGTACTCTACGTTTAGCATAGTAACTTATAATTAACTCTATCATTTCTCGTCCTCATTTAAGAGACTTAGCCTAATGTGTAGTTAAGGAATCAAAGCTAAGTGCTCAACACGCACGGTCGAGTCAAAAATTACTCTTATTCTCGCCATCGGAAAATCTACATTCGTGTCTTCAAACACTTATAAAATATGAGAAAAATTTTAAAATTTGGCCATTTTTAGCCTTATTTTGCAACAAAACGATAAACTTTGGAAAGCGTGAAGGTTTGGCAAGGCAAGTATCTATAATGTTTTTGTACCCTTTAGGAAAAGGATGACAAAATAGTGGTAAGCGTTAAGTGTCGGTTTAGGAAAACCGAGCACTAATGACCAAACAAGTTCGTTTCCCAAGGAGGCACGTGTGTTGTGTAATGAATGATATTAATGTTTGATTTTATTAAGAAGAAGAAAAGAGAAGAGAAAATGACGAAGACGTAAAAAAAAAATTAGCAAAAACTACTACTAGAAATTTAAGACGTAGAAACGTAAAAAACACAAAAATTAAAATTTTAACCTAAAAATTCCTAAACATTACTAAAAATCCACAATAAAATTCTAAGAGTTTACAAAAAATCCAAACTTGCTAAAACCTTTTAATTAATTAAATAATGACTTTTTAATGCTAATTAAAGCCCTAAAAATCACTTATAATTATTAAAAAGCCCTAAACAAGATTTTATAGTTTGTAAACCTCAAAAATGACCTAATTAAGCTAAAAACTATTTTTTAAAAATTTTAAAACCAAATTAATCTATTTTTAAACACTTAAAAACTATTAAATTCTATTAAATCTTAAATTAATTCTAAAAATTAAATGAAAAGCCTAAAAAATATTTGGAAAGTGAAAAAGTTCCTAATTTAATGTCTATAACCTAGGAAAAATGAAAAAAAAGTTAAAAATTAAACTTTGAATTTTTGCTAATAAAATAATATTAAAATATTCTAAAAAAATAAAAGTTTTTAAATTAATTCTAAAAAATTACCAAAAACCCTAAATATTCTAACTAAGACAAAAATGCAAGTTAAAGTTCCTAAAACCTTTTTATTAATTTTATATTAATTTTTAAAGTTGCTTAAAAACCCTAAAATCAAATAAAATTAAAAATAAGACTTTTTGAAAACTTTATTGAATGTAAACCTCAAAATACTTAAATAAAAACTAGAAACTATTTTTCTGGATTTTTAAAATGATTTTTACTATTTTTAATTGACTTTCTAAAAATAAATCTAAAAATAATCCTAATAAATAAAATAATAATGGGAAAAATCTAATTTTAAAACAGAAAAGTCTAATACCTAGATAAAGTCCTAGGAAAAATAAGCTAGACCAAATAAGCTACTTAAATAAGCTGAAAAGGACCAAATAAGCTACGGCTTATTTAAATAAGCCCTAATGAAAATCACCTTAAGTAACTATTGAAATGAAGTGTAAACATAAAAAGTCATCTAGATCACTGGTAAACACGTACACTCCACCAACGAGGGGTCCCGCGTTCGAGTCCAGGCAGGGTGAACTTTTTACAAAACTTTTTTTTTTTTTTTTACTTTTAAAACACAAACCAATACTCTCTTTAATCACTAAAACACAAAAACAATTTCAAAACAATCAAGATTAAACAAGATTGATCAAAAAACGTGACCAGTTCAATTTTTGATGAACACAAGCAAAAAGGGTGTTTTCACTTGTGCAGATTGAAGCCAAGAGGGCTTGGCTTGATTTTTGGTGGTGTATTTGTTGGATACAAGGGCACCCTTGTATTCTTTGGAGTACAAGGAGTCAAGAAAAACAGAAAACAAGCAAATAACACACACAATCAAGCACAAAAATGCACCCTATGGGCAAATGTCAGTTGCTGATATGCTATCTAGGGTCTGGTGGTATTTTTGCCACTTTACATGCTCAAAAATAAGATTCAAACGCCAAGATTTTGCACACGATCACACAAACTAGCATAAAACTGGTCTACAATCCTACTTGACCCTTTTGTTTAACAGATTCCTAAGATTGTTGCACCAATTCACTCAAATTAGCAGAAAAATAGGCAGATTCAAGTTTTAGCAAAGTTTTCACTATTTTATCACCCAAACTTGTTCAAATCCTCCTCTAACTGAAATGAAACTAGCATACACCCTAAATGTTACCTAAGAAGTATAATTAACAGGATTAAAAACAAGTTTTATTGATTTTAACCCCTGCTAGAACCCTGATCCAAACAACCCTTTAAAATCTTGAAATGAAAATTTTCAAAGCAAATCCTTTGCAAACCTATCAAAACTGATTACAATCACTTCTATCATGCACAATAACACAAAGTGAGCAACTTAAACAAACATTTAACAACTTTTCATGCAAATCATGCAAATCACATAATATTTCAGAAACTAAGAAAAATGAAATAGCAACAAGGGACTACCTCAAGGGTCCTACATCCAGGACCCTTTGTGACAGCTAGGTCACCTCCTTTCAGGCTGGGGCCTGAGCTGATCCTTGATCAACAACAATCAACAAAAACCTGCAAAATGAAAACACAAGAAAAATACAACTTTTCTAATTTTTCTTAAAACTTCTTCCAAAAACCTTGAAACCTTAATAACACGTTTTAAAAACAACTTATAAATCACAAATCATAGGATGTTATTCCACTTTCACTTCATAACAACCTATGATTTCTGAAATTTATAAAATTCTTCTCAAAACCTTTTTGAAACTTTTTGAAAATCCAAACACACAAAGTGTGTACAATAATATGGAACTCAGAATATTAGCAATCCAATACCAAACTTTTAAAAAACATAAAAGGAATTACAATTTCAACTAAAAATACCAAACTTTATATTAATTTTAAAAAGGGATTACAAGGACTTTACTAAAATCTGGAACAAGAGTAAAAGGCTAAACTAAGGTGCCTTTTATAGGCGTACAAGAACATTCTAGTATGCATGAACTAATGCTAAACCCTAGTTGTTGAAATTCCAAATAAGCCCTTGGTCTTTTGTCTTCAAGCTTGGTCAAAAATAGTCCATGTGATGCCAGTTGGTGTTGGTGATGTTTGAATGCATCCTAGTCGTTCATTTGAACTTGGGGACCAAGGGGAGTATTTGGATGGTTGGTTTGGTCGGGTTATAGGGTTTGGGGAAAGAGACGTGTGCAGGGGAGGGGTCCACAACCACATGGGGTTGTCTAGGGTCACGGTTTTGGTGTGGGATGGGGTGAGGATGACCTCAATTAAGGATCTGGAGTGATTGGGGTAAAAGCCCTTTGTATTTAAGGGTGATTAGGTCTGGGTGGATTAGGGTTTATAGGAGTGATTAGTGAGAGTTTAATCTGAAAATGGAAAGGGTTTATTTAAAAAAGGTGTTTTGGTGGGAAATGGGGGGTGTTGACTGAGGTGTTTGACCTGGTTTAATAAATAAACCTGGGTTGTGGACGGGTAGGGTTATAGGTTTGGGTAGGTGTTGGGTAAATGGGTGGATCATGTGACGTGGCATATTCTGAGTGGGTGAATGGGTTTGGTGGTTTGGCAGACTTGGCCCCCAATGTTTCTCATTCCTTCCACTTTGTAAATAATGTCCATCAACGTTTGTTTTGCACTTGACAACTTTGGCAAGTTGTCAAATTTGGCACAAAAGCTTTCAAAACTTTATCCAAGGGTTTTAAATGTATATTCTTGATTCTTCAAGGACTGGTCTTGTACAATCTTCAAACAATAAGGACCATTCTTGTACATTTGACATTTGGAGGGTCAATTGTGACAAGTTCTTCAAAGATGAGGGACTAAAGTTGCCAATCTTCAATTCTTCAAGGGTCTTTTTGCAAAATTCCAAACTTGGGCCCGGTTCATTGTGCGGCTTCGTTTCCCGTGTTCGTTTTTTATTGATTCTTGTGATCTTTGGCCATTTCCTCAATATCCGTACCTAAAAATACACAAGTAACAAACACGAGCATATATTTAGCATATTTTATGATATTTTATGCATTTTAAGCCCGATTTGGACGATGAGACCATGTATAAAAGCAATCTCATCAGCATTCTATCTCCTTATGCTTCTTCGATCACTTTCCTAACCTTAAATACTTGCACAAATATTAAAACACACACGTTTTCAGTTTTGAGCATTTGAGTAATCTGAAATGGCTACATGGGTCATATCAGAATGTGGTTTAAGACCACTTCCTAATCTATATCCTAACCCAAGAGCAAGACTTTCCACTCCCACTTTTACAAATTTAGTGGCAGTTAAACCATCACCTCCGCAGGTGAGTTCTTTGGTTTCTAGAGATAAGAATTGGGCACTTAAAGTGAGTGCACCAATTGGTGTGCAAGTTTTTGAGGAAGATGAGAAAAGTGTAAATGGGGTTGAGTTAGAGGATAATGAGTTTAACCCTGGTGCACCTCCACCTTTCTCATTAGCTGATATTCGAGTTGCGATTCCTAAGCATTGTTGGGTGAAGGACCCATGGAAGTTTATGAGCTATGTGTTGAGAGATGTGGTGGTGGTTTTCGGGTTGGTTGCAATTGCGGCTTATTTTAATAATATGATTGTTTGGCCTTTGTATTGGTCTCCAACAAAAGCAATCACATCCACAATGGCTGCAAACCACAATCTAATAGCAAGAAATTTACCTTTCCCACCATAACCTAAAATTAATTCAGCTCAGGCAGCTACATGAGTTTAAAAAACACATGTTAGTGCGCAAACAGTTTAGCTACCCAGATCTCAGGAACTCATAACAGATGCATATCATAAACGTAGAAAAAATAGATAGGCTTCTCAGGAACTGTACACGCAACAAAAACTTGTAAATCGATCAATTCAGGATTTTTATTTTATCTATTATGGGTCAGATAGTTAAATCAATGGTTCGTTTAAAAAGTCCTTTCGTAAATGATTTTCTGTATCGTTTTTAACACTAAAACACATATCCGGTTTCAAACAGTCGCAAAGAATTACATATTTTGATCTGAACCGTTTAGACCCGTTTTATCATATTTTGATATGAACTGTTTTTGAACGAACCATTGATTCAACAGTCCCAAACAGTCCCAAAGCAATATGTGGTGAAAAAATTGGGACTGGTGAAAATTTTATAAAATGGCTGCAATATCAACACATGACTGGTGAAAAAATTTTATATGCTGGCGAGTCACCTAATAATATGAAAATGAAAATTATTAGAAATCAAGAAATCCAAGAAATAAACAGCTTAAGAAATCTATTTACCTTGATTGTGCACATAGCTTGATTCAGGAACTCTATAGTTTACATTTTGAAATGTACATGGTTTCCAGACTCTGACATAGATGAACCATCAAGTATCAGGACATTTATATTGGAACAAATCTACTGAATATTTAGGGGTAAGCATAAGTTTTCCAAAAGCAGTAGACAGTTATATAGTAGGCTCAGACAAGACACCCTTGAGGGGTAACCGAACACACACGGCATGGCTGCATCCTCAAGGGTTGCCCCGCCAAGGTCCGTGGAGTCTCAGGTTTAACCTGGGTTGTTTCAAGGTCATCACAGCCACGTGTACTCATCACATCCCGCAACCACAGGTGTCCCAAAATAGAACAGTTCGCCACGCCAAGTGGCTACGCTCACCATGGTTGCAAACTGAACAGTTTGGCACGCCGAACCACGAATGTTTTTAACGACTTAGTGTTACTCAAACGCTGATGTGATGATTTATTATTCATCACAGCCCCCGATTTTATTGACCCGCGAACCCAATTATTATAGTGAAGGTATAAAGGGGTGTTTGTTTCGCCTTATATGTAGGCTTGTGAGCAAAGCAATATGCCTGTGCTTGAGTAACTATAAATAAACACTCAGATTTTGATTTAACCAAATTGCTTTCCTATTCTTAGTGACCTCAGTTTTCCTTCGAAAGTTGTATCTCAAAAAGACACAAACCATCGAGACACCATTTGTTCCCGACAACCATCTCCTTAATTGCTATCCTATTCTTAGTGATCTGCAAGGTGACTATATACTGCTCAACATTGGCATTTCAGTTGAACCAAATCGAACAAAATAACAAATCGAACAAAATAACAATCACACATAAAGCATTCAACCAAAATCCACCAGCAATTTTTTTTTATAAATAATCATTTCATCCAAAAATATTAACTAACCCAATAAATTCCAAGTTAGGTAAATTCCAATTTCAACACCCACATTTTGATTTAACCAAATTATGGAAAACAATATAAAACGGTATTTATAAATCTCTAATTAGAAAACCCCCAAAAGAGAGCCCAATCTAATTTATGTTGTATTTAAACTTTGATACAAAGAAGTTATACCTACTTATACGTTTATGGACGATTCCAAATTTGAAAAACCATATGAATCAATCAGAAACCCGAAACCACCACATAAATTTGATTATTGATTCGATGGTATAATCAACAACCCTTAGAAACCACCATGGCATAATTTTTTTATCCATAATCAAAGCACCTAATTGACCCACCCAACGTCACCTGCCGATAATCGGCGCCGTGCAACAACAACAACGCAGAAAATCGGCGGCATCGAATGGGTAACTGACCCACCCAACGTCACCTGCCGATCATCAGCGCCGTGCAACAACAACAACGCAGAAAATCGGCGGCATCGAATGGGATGATCCAAATAAGATGAGATCTGTTTTTCTAGAGAGAGAAGTCATATCCGAGATATGTTTTTCTAAAGAGAGAGACACACAATCGATTATGGTTAACTGGTCAAAGGCCAATTAAAAGTAATAAAACCAAAACAGTAAAGGGCAATTAAAGTAACACCAAACCCCCATAGGGTAATGAAATAGTAAAGGGCAAACCGAATTAAATGAACACACAAAACACCAAACCTTGATTAATGATAACGGAGGATCAATTAATGATAATGGAGGATCGAAAACGGAACGGTATGTGAGAGATAAAATAAAGTGTGTGTGATGGGAAAAGACCAAACACTGAACACCAACCCAATCAGCTCAAAAGTTGAGTCGCAAGTGAGACAAGAAAGTCGAATAAGCTACGAACGAGAGAACGAAAGCTAGTCGAAACGGAAGGATAGTAGAGGAGATGTGGATCCGCTTTCGTTGGAGAGCCTATCTCTTACACGCGGTAGTGGATGAGAAGTGGATCCATCCAGTTCAGTCGGATAGCCTAACTAAGATAGCCAATTAAGGTTTTGGGGTGAAAGAGGCGATAGAAATGTGAGGGAGATGCATTTCTGTGAGAGGGAAAATAACTCGTTGTTTATTAGACTGTGATGAAAATCACTGTTCATTGGGAACCGTGATTCCCCTCTTTAATATAAAGGGTAATAATCACTATTTGGTGAAATAAATTTTATCTCTCAACTACTTATTATAAAAAATATTGTATTGTATTGATTGTAACATGTCGTTTAACTATGATTATACATCTATTTTTGTGTATCGATTTCTTTGTTCTTGACTTATTGTCAACTTTAATATCGTCATCTTAATGCTTGACGTATCCATTGTTCTGAAACATATCGAGTACATGTGGCCTAAAACTACGCATCATTATAAAAAAAATAATGTACTAATCGAATTAGACTTTTTTTTACTTTTCCCATATGAAGTGATCCAATTTATACGTGATTGCCGGAAACGGGAATAGCGTCTAAACATAATAAGGTCAAACCATTGACAATTTGCACAACCTGTATTACATAGGCTTATTTTAGCATGGTTTTAAAACCGAACCGAACACAAAACAAGCTTTTACTCGGGGTTTCTGGTTTTTTATCGATTGAACTCGAGTTTTTCGGGTTCAACGTTGAATAAGCCGATTTGATGTGGATTTTAAAAAATTGTTTTGTTGATGAAACAAGTAAAGTATTTTTCTTTTTATGAGAGAATAGAGACTTTTATTAGACTTTTGCTAACATGTGATCAGTAAACATATATAGGCAATACAAATGAGAAAATGATAATTATAAGAAAAAGCAATACATATATTTATTTCAACATTTTCGATATTATTACCATTCACTCAAACTCTTCTTGTTACATAGATGTCATTACTTCGGCCTATTTACCGTCCTTGATTGTCTATGCTTCATTTCCAAAACTCATAATTGATCGACTCTTGGTTCATGTATCTTCTAAACAAATATGTTGTAAATTAATCATCATTTGATCATGGTGTGCTATTTACACAGGATCGAACGTCACATAGCTTGCACAAGTCACAACTTTATAAAGGATGCCACAATGCTACTGATGCATTTGAATCAGTTCATCTGCATCACATTCCCTTACGCCGATTTCCAGCTTTTCATGTTTTGATGAAGGCAATACATCGCAACATTGTCGTCTTGGTGCCTGCATCTGTTTCAACAAAAAAAAATACAAAAAAGACTATAAGAACTTGTATGATGATAGTGATTTATATACTTTAGTAGTAGTTCATAAGTAAAGTCGCTTACTTGTTTAATGCTAAGATCTAATTTATGAGCACGAACTTTTATCATTTCAATTCTCCTTGGAGATCCAAGATCTGCTGTGCAATTCGACTTTTCCATTATTTTGTAAATGCTTATAGTCTCGTCTCCTTCAAGGTACGTCTTGTTCATATGAAACACGACTGGTCTTTTACAAGGATCTCTATTGTGTTCCCTCATGTCAAAACTAAACAATGAGTTCAACAAGTTACCTTTCTTCCACGGTTTAAATGAAGCAGGGACACGAAGCACATCGGGCAAGAGCACATGGCCGTTAAAGACTTCAATTGCATATCCCCACGAGACTGAAATTGTCCAAGAAAACCAACGGTCATAGCAAACCGTTTGTTGTAAGATCCTCTGAGGATCTAACTTTGCAGCATTGTATAAATGGCGCATAGCATTTCTATTCGTCATATTAGGAAAAATCGGGTCCAGGTAATCAGTGTGGTGAAGAGACACCAATGGTGCCAATGGGTGTACTGCCAATACTCCAAATGGATCTCCAGTCATATCCATCTAGTTAAATATTTAACAAATGACAAATAACGTTAACAGAAACTTCAAAAACAAGATTTCAAACATCACATATATCGCACCTAAAGTGTGAAAGGTAAGATTATTGCCAGGAAGCAAGCACAATGACACAAGATGTCTTAAACTTTAAACGTTTAGTTCGATTAGCTACATTGTTTCACAAACTTAATTAATTTTGATTATTAGTTTTGTGTAATCATCAAAATAATTAAATTTTGAGATTTTGAGAAGTGTAGAAGTAACAAAAACTGATTTCTAAACTATCTCTAACTCCATTTATTGATTATTAAATTATGTTAAGACTCAAAATAATCCCTTTTTAAAGCACATATTTAAGCACTCCCTAAGTAAAGTAAAAACATAAATGTAGTCCTTAAGTTACCAAAGAATTTGACTCGGTCATAAATTAGATTAATGTTCCTTAAACTAAAGCTAATACATGTGATCAATGTCAATTGAACAAGTATAACCATGTGCAACCATTGCTATAGTTACAAGATTTGTCAATAAACAGACCCAATATTCTTTTAATACACATGATTAAGAATTTCGATTCTACGAAAGAACACTCCATTTACTAGTTCAATATCTTGAAAAGATTAATCTGTATACTGAAATCAGAATGTTTTTTCGGTAATTGGCTACCCTGGTAAAAATACTAAAATCAGAAGTTGATGTGTCAATACATTGAACTCTATACGGATACTCTTAAAAAGCTTAAATAAAAGCTTACTTCAACATCGTAAGGTCGTCTATTTATCAAACTTATTTCAACTATGTCAATTTTGATTGTGATATGCGTTAGCAATCTATAACGTGATAAAAAAAAATAGAGGATATGAATATGGATGAATGAATTTTACCTGATGAAAACCGGCTTCTCTAGTAATGCCAACACCAAGTTCAGCCAAACACGACGATATCCTTCCATCACTTCCATACAAATGTGGATATCTTTCCAAACACGAATCCAATACCTTCGCTAATGTTTGCGCCAATGGATAACTAATTGCAAATCCAGCTCCTCCATAAGCCATTGAAAACGAGAAGAATCTGTTTTGTGCGAAGCTCTCTGAGCTTGATCCCACAAAATATAGAAGATCATGATCATATTTCGAGAGTGTCTTCACTAGATTTTCTGGAAAGAACACCGTATCATCGTCCCCAAACACAAACCATCTGAATCGTAACAGATATTACGCAATCAGTTATGACTTATGATATTAGCTTTTATAAAATAACAGAAGGATTAGTCTTACAAAAATGTTATACTCCTCTAAATCATTTTGTCACTTTTACTTTATTATTCTTCAGTAATTTTTACATACTACATTTTTATGTGATCACACATATACTCAAGCTACATCAATTAAATCAATAATTGCATTTTAGCACACCTGTTTTTTTTATATACAAGTGCATCAAAATATAAGTATCAAATCCAACAAGCAAAACAAAGTACGACAAAAATATATTCATTTCGAAAACTGGCCGGACTATCGACCGGCTCATGATGCTTGGTTAAACCACAAATCGTCAAAAACAAACTATTAATTACTTAAAAAAAACTTGATTCCTATATTATAGTAGTATTTTATAGTGAAAAAAGTATCTTTGTAACGGACGATTTACTTCCAAAATCAGATTTTTAAAATATTAACATAAGTTTTGTTTTCATAAAAAAATTATGACATGTTCCAATTTTGGAACCTTTTCAAAATTGGAAATGAAAATCATGTTACACTTTAAGTAGAAAATAAATAAAGTGTTTTAAATAGACTACTAAAATTAAATAAGTTTTTCTATAACTCACCTGACGTTTGAATGGTTTAATGCAACAGTTTCCGACACAACTCTAGCAACACGAATAGCTGATCGTAAACCACCGCGCCACGTATATCGAAACCTCGACGTATCATCAGATATATAAACCGGTGGCAAAAGCGCTACGTCGGACGACACACTCTTATTATGATCATCTAATGGAACATCAAGAAAAACACAACCTCTCATTTCATCAGGTTTCCACCACATCTTAACGTACTCTTTTCTTTCAGGCCACGACTTTGCGTTCGACGCGATGCCAAAAACAATGTGGTCTAACGTAGTCGGGTTAGAAAACTTGTCCTGGACAGATGATAACAAGATGGTTGTTTTTGGTAAAAGAGAAAACGACGTAAATAACAGATAAACGATCAGACATATAGCAGATGATAACAAAACGAGGTTTATTATTCGAGATGTGAGTTGGGATTTTGAGAATTTGTGAGACATTTTCATGGTTGATGGATATTGATATGTGACAATAGTAGTGGTTTTTTATATAAGATGTTTATGAGAAGTAGATATGAAGGTATAAGTTTTGGAAAATTTGGAAGGAAAATGAGAAAATGTTGGCAACCAAAAGTGGAATTTTAAAGAGTTATTTGGGACAGGTGTTGAATGTTGATGACCAAAACTTAAAAAAAGTCAACTTTAGTGGTGACTGTTGACTAAGAATCAAGGAACAAGAAAAATAATTTAAGTGGATTAATTAATGGAGTTTATACTGGTGCAATTTTTTGCCAACGAAGGTGTGGTTTTATAGTAGTAATCTTTTTTATTGCTGTTAACGCGTTAAATTTAATGACTGTTTTGTAACATATAAGTATTATATTAGGAAATTATTATGATTTAGATGAATGAGTAGACATGGCCAAAAATATGTGAGGTTAACAAGCATACTATTGGATATTACTCTGTTTTTATGTGTTTTATTTATTTTATTTTTAAAATAATTCGGATATCAAACTTTATTAGAATAGTAAGGATAAATCCTTAAATTTTATATCTAATTTAATCCAATAAATAAGATTAAATACAAAATTTATTTTCGATTTTCTTTTTTTCAAACATTAATCACTTAAACCGTTAATTGTTATACGGAAAAAAAAATAGAAAAAATTTCATGTTTGGTCCCTATCGTTTACTCCAAATATCAAGTTTGGTCCTTATCTCAAACTAAGTGCACAAATCGTCCCTATCGTTTACACTTTGGATCAAAAATGGTCTCTATCTTGGATGGGAGTTAGTTTTCTCCGTTAAGTGGTATGAGGGGAGGGGTAGTTTGGTCATTTACTCTCTTTTTTTCTTTTAATCCTTTTCTCTCACATAATCTCTCACTTTCTTTCTTTATCACAAAAACACTAATCTATTATCACCATTAGATCTTGGCTACGATCATTCAAGATCCGGCCGCCGCCACCATCCACCTCTGTCCTCCTCCACCATCCACAACTGACGTCCATAATCGCCAGCCTAACACGCACCCAACAACCACCAACCACATATCTTGTTGGATCTTTCATAGATCTAATCGGGATCCCAAACCCATTGACTTTCCCCACCAGCTCATCAACAGTAATAATCATCTTCGGTTTGGAATCAGCAACTTGATGAGCAAGCTCAGTCACCCCATAAACTGGGTTCGCAGTAGTCACAACCCCACCGTCACCCTCCTTACCCAACCCACCAGGTTGTTTTATTATTTATTTGGTTAGTTGGGTAAGGAGGAGTTTCTGGTGCTGGCAAAGCCTTTATTTCATTCATATCGGGAACTGGTTCTTCCTCAAATCCATCAAAAACCAACCCAGATCTCTCTATCTTTCAAATCAAAATTCCACCAGCCATAATCATCAGCCGCTTTCTTATCCCTCCCAATCTAAATACGCAGCCACCATGAAAAATCAATCTCATCTCATCTCATCTACACAAAGTAACCCACGAATCTCGATCATAATCTTTTCCCATCTTGAATCTATCTCTCTCTCTCTCTCTCTCTCTCTCTCTCTCTCTCTCTCTCTCTCTCTCTCTCTCTCTCTCTCTTAAATCCATCAAACCTAGATCTATTCCAAAAACAAAAAAAAAATCCTTTTTTTTCACTGATAATTCGTATCAGTTTAGCACACATCAATCGTGACTGAATTTCAGATGTGGGGTTTTATTGTTCTAGGCTATATAGATCGGATTTGGATCTTGGTTTTTTTTTTGTTACCACAGGTGCACCGAAACACGTGTTGAGTTAATTACCAAAACACGACCCATCATCAATTCGGTTTGGGTGGTGATATTGGTGTGTAGCGGCGGCTGCTGGTGATACAGTGGTGGCGGCAGCATGGGTGATGATGGTGGTGGAGGACAACAGCTAGATGTTGGATGTGGTCACACTTGGGTGGCGTCAGCTTGGTGGCCGGCGGCCAGAGATTGTGGACGGCGACAAATCGAGTGGTGGGTTGCAAATGTGATGGTGGTGGCTGGTATGGCGGGTAATGGTGTAGGAAGATCTACAATGAATCTAGTTCAATGACAACTCATGTTCGTTGGCACAAGACTAGTAAGACAAAAGTTATCCTTAAGAATGAAGTTCACTTAGGATTTAAAAAGATCATGGTTTTTTATGGAACTTCTGTTGGGGGTTCCAAACCTTGTAAAATAAATTGGATTATGCATCAGTTCCATCTAAGAACCAATAAAGAAGAAAAGGATGGACAATATGTAGCTGCGAAGATATTTTTTAGGCACAAAAGATGATTGATAATACTGGTTCCTGTGCTAAAGAATCAGACTCTTAATTTGTATGAGAGAGAGGATAAAAAAAGTAATTGGACCGAAATACCCCTTTAATTTCAAAAGTTAACTAGCAAAATTAACTCCCATCCAAGATAGGGACAATTTTTGATCCAAAGTATAAACGATAGGGACGATCTGTGCACTTAGTTTGAGATAGGGACTATACTTGATTTTCAGTGTAAACGATAGGGACGAATCTTGAAATTTTTTCAAAAAAATATGCCGTTACGAAAAGCATTTAATTATCTTTCTATAGATATGTTATATGATACACTTTCAGCAAAAAAAAATCACGTTTTTTTTATTATCAAAAATTATCATATATGATACTAATATCATATATGATAATAATATCATATATGATGTAACACCTTATCATATCTGACATAAACCAATATCATACATGATTTAATAATAATTTATGAGTTAACACTAGTATCATATATGATAAAACACTATTATCATATATGATATAACTTATCATATATGATATATAAACCAATATCATATATGATTAACAATAATTTATGATTTAACACTGTTATTATATATGATGAAACACTATTATGATATATGATATTTTACGTAAATTTTAACAAGAAAAAACGAAAAAAAAAATCTCAAAAGTATATCATAGTAAATATTCGTAAAAAGATAATTAAATGCTCGTCGCGATGATATTTTTTTTTTCGTTTAACACTTAACGGTTTAAGAGATATTTAAATTATAAAAATAGGTGAGGATGGATCCTTTATTATCTAAGATAAATATAATATAGTATATAAAATAACTATCTGATATTAATATATTTTTAAAATATTTTTTATTTTTTTATTTTTTTAATTTTTATCATGTATTATATAAATCATCAAAATTATTTAAAAAGAGTTATTTTGGATATTATACTTTTCATTGGATATAGAGGACTTATCCTATCATCCATCTTATTTTCATATAATGGATGGATGAGTGATAGGTGTGAAAACACCCATCCTTTGACCACTTAATTATAATAATAACCAAGCCAAAACGTGTATTTTATGTCGTAAATGTCGGATTATGCGTGTATTTTATGTCGTAAATGTCGGAATTATGCGTCGAAGAAAAAGACAAAAGACGAAGTCAAGAGATCAAGAGTGCAAAAAGAACGGAAGTCTAAGACCTATTCTAAAGATTTATCAAAGAAAAAGTCTAAAGACGGAAGTTTAATAAAAGCCGAAGAACTCAAGTCTAATTTATGAAGAAATTACAAGAGGAGTTTAAATAATCCCGAGACAAAGTCGAGAAAGTCGAAGAACTTAAAAAGACGAAAGACGATAAAGAAAGAAAGAAAGAAGCAACACATGCTTAACCTTCCCTAATCACTATAAATACCCTTCATTTCACCACATTTAGTTTTGTTAGCTAATTTGACAAATTAGACTTTCCACCATTTTCATTACATGCAAATTTATTTTCATGTCATTTTGATTTCATGTATTAAATTTCTTGTCATTTAATTCCAAGTAAGTTAATTTTATTGTTGAATCTTTATTTACCTTTAATCAAGCTTTTCGTTATCTTTCTCATCCTACTTTTCTTGTTTTGATTTGATTTTGGTTCGGATTAAGCATTGATTTTGCTTAATCATATTGCTTATTTGATTAAAAAGTTCATCTTTTTATTTCCATCTAGGCTTTTATACGAAATAAGCTATAAGTTTGACAATCTTATTGGCTTATTTTATGTTTAGCTTATTTGTTTTAGAGTTTTCTTAAAAGTCTCATCTTTTTAAAAGTTTGCTTATTTTGTTTGCGTATTTTATGTTATGAAATGTCTTTAAATTTAAGCTTATTTTGTTTTGCTTATTCTTGTTTTAATTAAGTTTTTTTTATTATTTGCTTATTTTCAAAAGTGTTTCTTTGGTATTTGCTTATTTGTCTAAGTGCTTATTTGATTTGCTTATTTTTTCTTATTCCCATCGTAACTGCTATTTACCCCATCCGATCGAGTAAGTGTGATCGCATAAACCTTAGGGTTTCTACTTGTGATCCATTACTGCGATCAAGGACTAGGATCGGACTACGATCACACTCTATAATCCACACCACGATCACTTGTTGCGATCGTGGGTACGATCATAGAGTGCGATCCGTGGGTACGATCACTTGGTCACGATCACCCACTGCGATCCACTTGTTGCGATCGTGGTGGAGTACGATACAAGAGTACGATCGTTGGCTGCGATCTAGACTTAGTTATAGAGTGCGATCGCTTGGATGCGATCCAGAGTACGATCAGGGTACGATCCAACCACGTTCATTGGTTGCGATCGTATTGCGATCTGACTTCTCTTTGACTTTATTTCTTGTTTTTATTTTAAGTTTTCAAATTTAATCTTTCCCGCCATTTTACTTTAGTGCTATTTTAATCATTTTTCTTTATTTTAAATTTCAAGTTTACATTTTTATTACATTGTCAAATTTAATTTTCGTCAATCATTAATTTTGTCATCTAGTTAAATTACCTTTTAAAGTTTTTATTATTGCACCATTTACGTTTTAATTAGTTTTAGTTTTAAATTACCTGCCATTTACTTTAACGTTTCGCAATTTAATTTCACTACAACGACCATTATATTTGTTTTCCACCAAAAGGTGACTGAGTCGCACTTAAACCAATAGTCAATTCGAAGAGACCGATTTCAACGAACAATTTTTCTAAATAAAAGCGAGTTAATTAAATGGCGCCGCTGCCGGCTCTTTTCGTAAAGATTAACGGTTTTCTATGAGAGACGCGTTGAATTTTGGGATCCGTTCACTCGTGAACGTTATTTTTCTTGCTTAAAAATTTCCAAAAATCCATAAAAATTAAAAATTGTTAAAAATCCATAAAAATTAAAAATTTTCAAAAATCCAAAAAGATTTTATTTTTATTTTTATAGTGTATATATATTGTCTATTGCTTTGGTATCTTTTTCTTTTGCTTTCGCAGGTGTATGCGTACTAGATCTTCAACTTATCCAGAGTTCGAGACTCGTGAAGATTTAGCTATGGCAGGTGTGAACAACAACAATAACCCACCTCACTTCAACAATAACAACAACAATGTTCCCCCACCCGATCTTCGGACAATGGAGGAGCTTTGTCAACCTACAATGAATGGACGAGGAGGACCGATTGCGCCGATGCAAATCACGGCTCCGGAGTTTTCGTTGAAGCATCACATGATCCAACAAGTGCAGAACACTTGTCCATTTCGCGGATTGCCGGGTGATGATGCCAACAAACACCTCGACAAATTCATTACCGTTACTCAAAGCATGAAGTTGCCCGGTGTTACTATGGATTTTCTTCGCCTTCACCTATTTCCACACACCTTATCCCACCATGCCGAAAAATGGTTTGATCGTCTTCCAAAGAATTCATTTCATACTTGGGATGAGATGACTCAACGCTTTTTGCCGCGCTACTTTCCACCATCCATGGTCACGAGCCTTCGAAATCAAATTAGTGGATTTACTCAAGAACCTGATGAATCACTTTTTGATGCTTAGGGAACGATATAAAGTTTTGATCGATCGATGTCCAAACCACAACATGCTCCCCGTTACTTTGATTGATACTTTCTACAACGGTTTAACTTTTCGTGATCGTGATACGATTAATGCAGCCGCTGGTGGCACATTTATGAAAAGAAGACCCGAGGAGTGTAGAGAGCTTATAGAGAACATGACTACTTGATGGAGGAGCATAACAATAAACTTGTTATTTAGTTTTATTTTGTCGTATCTTCTATTTAGTTTTCTTATTTTGTGTTTCCTAAGAATAATATTGTTATCTTTTTCCTCAAGTTTAGTTTTCTTACAAAAACTACAACTTGGGTTTATTGTATGATGATTGAAGTTATGAATAAAAAAAATACAGACTTTTAGTCTTTGTTAATCAACTTAAATCCAGGTTAGGGTTTATTGTTTGATTTCATCCTAATAATCGGGTATTCGTTGAATCAACGATTGTTGGAGTTTACCTAATTATCGGTATTCTTTTTGAATCAACGATAGTTGGAAGGATTGTGTCTGGCATTCTTTGGAATCAACAGATTAATTTATTTATCCTAGTTTTCCGCTACATCAGTTGGTATCAAGAGCCAAAGTTCCTGATTAAGATGTTAGAATATCCAGTTTTTGATGGTGATGGTTCACGTTCTACTGAATGGACAGATCATGGCATGGAGGGTGACGATTATGAAGGACCTCCAATATTTGATGAATATGAAGAAGAATCAATGGCAGTTTATGATACTGATCTTGAAGATGTCATTGCGGAGAAAGAAGGATTTTTTGGGGAAGGAAGATTTGTTGGCGAAGAAGACAACATCGAGTACGTTGTAGTTGTGACTAATGATCTTTGTTCTTCCATTATCCAAACTAGATTAAGTGTTGATTATTCAAAAACCATAGTTTCAAACCCTCATGAGTTAATTTGGTTGCAAGAAGGTAAATGGGTGGATGTTAGTATCATGACTGAAAAAATATATATCAAGAAGCCGCACCTATGGTCGGTAAGTATGGTTTTAGGACGATCAAGGTTTGAGGTCGATTCCTTAGAAATAAAGGGAATTTGATGCAAGGGATACAAATTTTGATGCTACGAGTACAAGGGGCGAGTGAGACAAACTCGAGGACGAATTTTTTGAAGTGAGGGAGAATGATGGAGGAGCATAACAATAAACTTGTTATTTAGTTTTATTTTGTCGTATCTTCTATTTAGTTTTCTTATTTTGTGTTTCCTAAGAATAATATTGTTATCTTTTTCCTCAAGTTTAGTTTTCTTATTTAAACTACAACTTGGTTTTATTGTATGATGATTGAAGTTATGAATAAAAAAAATACAGACTTTTAGTCTTTGTTAATCAACTTAAATCCAGGTTAGGGTTTATTGTTTGATTTCATCCTAATTATCGGGTATTCGTTGAATCAACGATTGTTGGAGTTTACCTGATTATTGGTATTCTTTTTGAATCAACGATAGTTGGAAGGATTGTGTCTGGCATTCTTTGGAATCAACAAATTCAATTATTTATCCTAGTTTTCCGCTACATCACTACTCATCACAAAAATTGGGATTCATCCGCATCTTCAAGATCAAACCCGAGAGTCAATGTTTCTTCTACTTCTTCAAACCCTGATATCACCGAATTGACCCGCGCAATGGTTGAAATGAGCAAGAACATGCAACTCTTGGCTACAAATCATCAACAACAAGTTAAATCTGTAGCAATTTCTTGTGAGACTTGCGACGGTCCTCATTCATACACTGATTGTCCTTCTACTCAAGACAATCCGGAAAACGTGTATGCGGCTTATGGTAACTACTCAACAGAAAACCATCAAGCTCGACCTCAAGGTGATCGTAACTTGCTAAGTTACCGTTCTAACAACTTTCTTTCACCGGGTTTTTCTCCTCAACACCACAACCCCAACAACTACAATCGAAGCAACCAAATCCCACCTCGAGCTTCTAATCCTTATCACCCACCCGCTCAACAAGCCCCACCCATTAATCAAGATGTTGAAGCCTTAGAGAACCCAAGGAGAGCAAATTAAGAATCTGCAAAGCCAAATTATCAATTTGAAAGGGGATATCACTAAGCAAGGTAATGACATAAGATCCGAGCTTCGACATGATATACAAACCTCTTTTAGCACTCAAACGAATGACTTAAAGAATATGCTGGCTAGTTTCTTACCAACCACTCAACCCTCTACTTTGGGCTCTCTACCTTTAAACACCGTCACCAACCCAAGAGCGAATGTGAGTGCTATTACTACACGCAGTGGAGCTACCTTAGTATGACCATCTATCCCTCCCTCAGTTACTCCATCCACACCTCCTCCACAACCGTTTATCCCTCCTACTCCCACGCCTAGTATTAGTTCTCCATTACCGTCTCCACCTCTTACTGAAGTACCCAAGAAGAACCCTTCACCAACCCCACCTTCCACCTTTAAACCTTCAACATCTCAACCTTTACCTGCTACACCTACACCTTCCACCTATAAACCCAATATTCCTTATCCATCTCGCTTAGACAAGGCCAAACTGCAAACCAAGGATGACACTCAAGTGTCAAACTATTTGAAGAAAGTTTCGGAAATGACCATCACTTTTAGCCTTGTTGAAGCTCTAGCACAAATGCCTAAATTTGTAAAAATGTTTAAGGAATTGCTTAGCAAAAAGGAGAAGATGGTCGAGTTTGTTAATACTCGATTGAATGAAAATTGTTTTGCCGTCCTTCTTAAAGAACTTCCGGAAAAACTTGGAGATCCCGGTCGTTTTGTGCTACCATGTACTTTTCACCAAACCGAAGAATTTACTGCCTTAGCCGATCTCGGGGCAAGTATAAATCTGATGCCTTTAAGTGTTTGGAAAAAGTTATCATTACCCGATCTTACACCAACAAATATGACTCTTGAGCTTGCAAATCGCACTCTCGCTTACCCCGTTGGTATTGTCGAAGATGTGTTCATTTAAGTTGGCACCTTCACTTTTCCGGTCGACTTTGTTGTTGTTGATTATGAAATGGACCCTCGTATTCCTTTAATACTTGGTCGGCCATTCTTGAGAACCGTAAAAGCTTTAGTTGATGTTGTCGAAGGTGAGTTAATCTTAAGGGTCGGGAATGATGCACAAGTGTTCAAAATGGGGAAGATCACAACCAAATATAATGGAAGAGAATCAGCGAATATGATTAATGTGCTTGATGATTTTGTCGTCTACAACAATCCTCTATTCGATTCTTGCTATGATAATCCACTGTTCCAAGATGATGTGGATGATTCTCTATCCAATTCTGGTCCTCCACCAATTTATGATTCTCCACCGATCTTTAATGCTTATGATGACGATTCTAGTTCCAATGGAGATGATTATGATGATTTTACTTCTGAGTATCCAGACATGCCCACTTACGATGATTTTGATGAGGCTGATACTCTCTCGAGTGATTCTTCACATGATGAAGATCCTCCACCAACCATACTTGATCCTACTTTAGATGACTACTCATTTGAGGAAGACTTTGCTACTTTTCTCAACACATACTTCCCAAATGAGAGTGATGCTCCCCCTTTGGACTTTGATGATTATGATCTTTATCATACTTTGGATATGAAGAAACCCATTGCAAAGGAGGAAAAGCCGGCCGACACCGATATCCACAACACTTATGTCTTGACACCTCTATATCCACCTTCTGAGGATGAGATTGCGAGATTTATGATCGGATCGTCTTCAAGATCTGCTGAGCCTGAGTGTTATTTTCCCTAAAGGAAAAGGTGTTCGACCTCGGCATTGCACTTTTTAAGCCATCTCAGTATCCATCTGATGAAATAAAAGGAAAATCTTTGGAACTTATGGAGATATGCTTGCACTTCACCCTTGCTACCACCGTGCTCCATCTTTGCTTAAGGGAACCCTGCCTACTCTTCTTTGGCTTGCCTTGTTCGCCTTATCCTGTGCTATTTGATGGATGAAAACCATGTATTTGATCCCGGTGGATGTGTTTCAAGCTTCTTCCTATGCTAATCAAGGTCGAGTCAGGCTCACGACTCGGTTAACAAAAACAAGCGCTTCTCGGGAGGCAACCCGCAGCATCTATCCTTTTTCTTTGTTTTTATAATAAGTGTAGGGGGAGACCCTAGTATGTGTTTGTTGTTTTCTTTCTTATCATGTGCAGGGATTCGAGTTTTCAAAGATCCATTCTTGATGACTTTTGACGACCCGTGATCCCTTGTTCCCGTCTTCCCGGTTCTATCCTAAACTCTTTTGCTTCTCTATTTTATATTATTCAATATTAAAATAGTAATCACTTTAGTTGTCCTTTCCTTAGCAAGATTTAAACAAAGTGCACAATGTCCTAAGTATAGGGGAGTTTACTTCCACATGCTTAAACATTGAGGACAATGTTTATATTAAGTGTAGGGGGACCTCTATCGAAGTTAAGTGGGCTTTTCCTTGTTTTTGTCCTGATTTTAATCGGAAAATTGATTTTTCGACATTTTTCAAAAATTTTGATCTATTTTGGCCTAGTAGTATAGTTTTATTTTCCTTTATTTTAGTTATTTTATTTCGTTGCTAGAATAAATTTTTAATAAAGTGGTTTTAATTTTCAAACGTTGTGAATCTTTTGACTCAACCCGAGTTTACTTATCTAAGTTTACTCTAGCTAGTATCCTTAACGCGTTTAAGTCAAGTTTTGCTAGGCTTTTATATAGGGAACTTTAAAACGCGAAAGTCTTAACTCTCACGGGTTAAGAACAAGAACTTTTCGCAAGTTCCTATAATTGATCCTAGAGAGTCGTTTATCAAGGGAACTTTAAAATGCGAATACTAAACTTGAAAGAGTCTAAGAGTTTGCAAGATCATATAGATGAATCGAAAACCCAAAACTTTGATTTAATTGGCTAAGCATCCACGAGTCTTATTCCTTGAGATTTTAAATTGTGGAGAACGAGAGATGAGAGAGTCAATTATAAGTTTGGTATTCTTTCATGAATTTATGTGAGTTCATTATGAGCTTTTTCTCCCATCGTTTGTTAATAAATTTATTTGCAATAAGTAAGGTCGTACGATTTGAAAAGTTACTTAGCTTCTAGCACAAGATCGTTTAAAAGTTGATCGGTATTAATTAGAGTTCATAGCCAAGGCATAACTTATTGAAGCGGGATGCGAAGATTGGCGAGTCCGAAAAGGCCCTAACAAGGCATGAGGGCTACATTTTGTTGCTAAAGATCCCAAGTGATGTGAAGAATCATTTATCAAAAATCAATATGAAGGATCGAGACACACGACGAAAAGCAAATACTCCCGTTACGAAAAGCATTTAATTATCTTTCTATAGATATGTTATATGATACACTTTCAGCAAAAAAAAATCACGTTTTTTTATTATCAAAAATTATCATATATGATACTAATATCATATATGATAATAATATCATATATGATGTAACACCTAATCATATCTGACATAAACCAATATCATACATGATTTAATAATAATTTATGAGTTAACACTAGTATCATATATGATAAAACACTATTATCATATATGATATAACTTATCATATATGATATAAACCAATATCATATATGATTAACAATAATTTATGATTTAACACTGTTATCGTATATGATGAAACACTATTATGATATATGATATTTTACGTAAATTTTAACAAGAAAAAAACGAAAAAAAATTCTCATAAGTATATCATAGTAAATATTCGTAAAAAGATAATTAAATGCTCGTCGCGATGATATTTTTTTTCGTTTAACACTTAACGGTTTAAGAGATATTTAAATTATAAAAATAGGTGACGATGGATCCTTTATTATCTAAGATAAATATAATATAGTATATAAAATAACTATCTGATATTAATATATTTTTAAAATATTTGTTATTTTTTTAATTTTTATCATGTATTATATAAATCATCAAAATTATTTAAAAAGAGTTATTTTGGATATTATACTTTTCATTAGATATAGAGGACTTATCCTATCATCCATCTTATTTTCATCTAATGGATGGATGAGTGATAGATGTGAAAACACTCATCCTTTGGCCACTTAATTATAATGATAACCAATCCAAAACGTGTATTTTATGTCGTAAATGTTGGAATTATGTGTGGTTTGTGTTTTTGTTGTGATTTAGGATCAAAATATGAAAAGGGAAGAAAACACGGGCTTTCACGGGCTTTTATCGACGAAAAAGACAAAAGACGAAGTCAAGAGATCAAGAGTGCAAAAAGAACGGAAGTCCAAGACCTATTCTAAAGATTTATCGAAGAAAAAGTCTAAAGACGGAAGTTTAATAAAAGCCGAAGAACTCAAGTCTAATTTATGAAGAAATTACAAGACGAGTTTAAATAATCCGAGACAAAGTCGAGAAAGTCGAAGAACTTAAAAAGACGAAAGACGATAAAGAAAGAAAGAAAGAAGCAACACATGCTTAACCTTCCCTAATCACTATAAATACCCTTCATTTCACCACATTTAGTTTTGTTAGCTAATTTGACAAATTAGACTTTCCACCATTTTCATTACTTGCAAATTTATTTTCATGTCATTTTGATTTCATGTATTAAATTTCTTGCCATTTAATTCCAAGTAAGTTAATTTTATTGTTGAATCTTGGGAAAATCACTTAAAAATGTAGTAAACTTACCAATTTTTATAGTTGTGTGTACTAAACTATTTTTTTTCTCATTGTGTGTATTAAAGTTTTTAATTTCGATCATTGCGTGTATTTTGAGACGCTTTTGCTTTGTAAAATGACCATTTTGCCCTTCAAATTTTGAAAAAAGTAGGGGTAAAATGGTCGTAAAATACATACAATGATATGAATTTAAAAGTTTAATACACATAATGAGAAAAAAATAGTTTAGTACACACAACCATAAAAAATGGTAAGTTTACTACATTTTTAAGTGATTTTCCCTTGAATCTTTATTTACCTTTAATCAAGCTTTTCGTTATCTTTCTCATCCTACTTTTCTTGTTTTGATTTGATTTTGGTTCGGATTAAGCATTGATTTTGCTTAATCATATTGCTTATTTGATTAAAAAGTTCATCTTTTTATTTCCATCTAGGCTTTTATACGAAATAAGCTATAAGTTTAACAATCTTATTGGCTTATTTTGTGTTTAGCTTATTTGTTTTAAAGTTTTCTTAAAAGTCTCATCTTTTTAAAAGTTTGCTTATTTTGTTTGCTTATTTTGTGTTATGAAAAGTCTTTAAATTTAAGCTTATTTTGTTTTGCTTATTCTTGTTTTAATTAAGTTTTTTTTTTGTTATTTGCTTATTTTCAAAAGTGTTTCTTTGGTATTTGCTTATTTGTCTAAGTGCTTATTTGATTTGCTTATTTTTTCTTATTCCCATCGTAACTGCTATTTACCCCATCCGATCGAGTAAGTGTGATCGCATAAACCCTAGGGTTTCTACATGCGATCCATTACTGCGATCAAGGAATAAGATCGGACTACGATCACACTCTATAATCCACACCACGATCACTTGTTGCGATCGTGGGTACGATCATAGAGTGCGATCCGTGGGTACGATCACTTGGTCACGATCACCCACTGCGATCCACTTGTTGCGATCGTGGTGGAGTATGATACAATAGTACGATCGCTGGCTGTGATCTAGACTTAGTTATAGAGTGCGATCGCTTGGATGCGATCCAGAGTACGATCAGGGTACGATCCAACCACGTTCATTGGTTGCGATCGTATTGCGATCTAACCTCTCTTTGACTTTATTTCCTGTTTTTATTTTAAGTTTTCAAATTTAATCTTTCCCGCCATTTTACTTTAGTGCTATTTTAATCATTTTTCTTTATTTTAAATTTCAAGTTTACATTTTTATTACATTGTCAAATTTAATTTTCGTCAATCATTAATTTTGTCATCTAGTTAAATTACCTTTTAAAGTTTTTATTATTGCACCATTTACGTTTTAATTAGTTTTAGTTTTAAATTACCTGCCATTTACTTTAACGTTTCGCAATTTAATTTCAGTACAACGACCATTATATTTGTTTTCCACCAAAAGACGACTGAGTCGCACTTAAACCAATAGTCAATTCGAAGAGACCGATTTCAACGAACAAGTTTTCTAAATAAAAGCGAGTTAATTAATGAGATTAAATATATTATATTTTTTATAATTTAAATATGTTATAAACCGTTAAGTGTTAAACGAAAATAATTATACCATCGCGACGAGCGTTTAATTATCTTTCTACCAATATGCATTACGATATACTTTTGAAAAAAAAATTCGTTTTTTTTCTTCTTGTTAAAATTTACGTGAAATATCATATATAATAGTATTGTTTCATCATATATGATAACAGTGTTAAATCATATATGATATTTGTTTCTATCATATATGATAGGTTATATCATGTAGTATGATATTGTTGTTACATCATATATGATATTAGTATCATATATGATAATTTTCGAAAACGTAAAAAAAATGAAAAAATAAAATTTGTCGAAAGTATATCATGTAGCATATTTATAAAAAGATAATTAAATGCTTTCCATAACGGTATGTTTTTTTTTTGTATAACGATTAACGGTTTAAGTGATATTAATATTTGAAAAAAGAGGTTGAAAATATATTTTGTGTTTAATCTTATTCATTGGATTAAACTGGATATGAAATTTGAAGATTATTCTTTTAGTATTCAAATAAAATTTAACATCTAAATGAATTTAAATCTAATTATTTAAACAAAACATTTATTTTGGGAGAAAGTAAGTACGGAGTATTATGTTTCCCAAAGATGTGTGTTAGATGATGACGTATGGCATGGTGAGTGGGCTTGGATAAAATAACCTAGTGATCGTGAGAAGTCGACTTGTTCTTTGTTATCAAGTCTTACTCGAGTATCGATAATGGTAAAAATTGTGAAAGACTTTTTATTATGTTAGAAAGTTTTTTTTAATGATTTTTAGCATCTTAAAGTTTTTTGGAAACATTTTTACCAAAACTTAATAAACCTTAAATCTTTTATAAAAGTTTTAGCTATTAAATGTGTTTTACATTAACGATATTAAGGGATGCTTGTTTTAGTTTATATAACGTAAGCTCATTTTGATTTAATTAAGATAATCCTCAATTGTGTGGCTTATTTGGAGACTTATGCTTTATATAAGTCTATTATATCATGATAAACTTATATAAGTTCCTAAGTCTTAAAATAAACCATAAAATTAAAACATATGTTATATAAGTAAAAAAAATAAAGCATATTTTAACTTATATTTCATAAACTTGATTTTTTAAACTTATTTGAAGACTTATGGGTTTATATAAGTTTATTATAATATAATAAACTTATATAAGCCCATAAGCCTACAAATAAGCTACAAAATTGGGGCTTACTTTGTATAAGCCGAAATCGGCTTATGTTACATAAGTTAAAACAAACAGCCCCTAAATGCATCAAGTTATTAAAATTATAATGCATTATAGATACTCTTAACATGATTGTTCACGCCATACCATTTTTTCATCTATTTATTTTTTTTCTTTTTTTTGATTTGGATAACAGTAGAGAGCTTGTTTGGTGTAGTTTTTGTATACTAAATTCTTATTTATTTTAAAATCTTACATTTTAAAAATAGTATAAATACTCTATTAGTTTTTCATTTCGTATACACGAGTTGAGATCCCTAAAGATCATAGAATTGTCATAGATCTAGTGGATAAATCCACACCATCCTTCTATTTTTCATCTAATGGTCCAAATCTTACATAACTTTAAAAATGGAGGGTAAATTTGTCATATGTATAAACTTCACACCTTACTTTATATACCTAAAAAAACACCGCCTCCACCCACCCACCTTTTTCCACCGACGACTCATCCCCAACAACTTCCGACGGCCTCCACGACTAGCAACCTTCTTACGGAGACCTCTACGACAGTCACCTTCTTCCAGCGATCTCAACGACCAGCCGCCTTCTTCCGTGACCTCAACGGCCATCGAACTTATTATGTCGACCTCCATGGATAGGTCTTGTACTATGGATGATACTAATTTAGATGAAAAAGATTTGGTTATTGTTTTGGTTGTTGGAGAATAAAATCTTCTTATAGAGGATGAACTCGGAGAGTTTGATGATGTTACTATGAATGAAGATGTAGAATAAAATATCGTTCTAGAACAGGTAAATCATATATATCTCTATGTAAAATAATGTGTTTGTTTGAATGTGATGTGTTTTGTTAGATGATTCTACATATTCTGTTTGTTAAATGATTATGAATATTCTGAATATTAGAGATAATCATATTATGATTTACCAGGAATCATATATTATTCATGTAAATCATATATATGATTCATGTGAATCATATATGATTCACCAAGAATCATATATAATTCATGCATCTACTTGAAACATATCATCGATAGTTACTATACTTAACACAAAATCGTATATGATTCTGCCTAAATATTATGTTATGTTTGTATATATAATCATAAATGAATCTAATATGTTTTGTATTACAACCGATACTGAATAATAGTTGTATATGATTCTATAACAATCAAAAACAACACACCAAGACTAAGGTAATTTTAAAGTAAAACTTTGCAACTGCTATATTTTGTTGTAAGAGTAATCTATGATTCAATATGATTCTTATGTGAACTATATATGATTCATGGTGGACCTTATATGATTTTTAAATGAATCATATAAGATTCATGGTGTATATTATTGTAGAATCATATTTCTAAAAACTTGTTTCTTTTCTTATGTTGAATATTAAGGTTGTGCGTAATCCTAAACATGGTTCGATGGAATGTACCTGTAGGCATTTTCTTCGTTATGGGTTTCCATGCCGAGATTTATTTTGTGTTTTGAAGAACTTTGATATTGAAGTGATTTTGAGAAGGTACATTTTGAGGCGTTAGAGAAGGGATTAAATACCACCTACATTGAGAAGAAATACAAACATATATGGAGAGAGAAACAAAGTAATTAAAAAATTAACAAATTAGGCAAATTTTATGGTAGACGAAATTTTTTTTGTTAAGAAAAGGTGAAGAAAAGTTGGGCCAATTTTCAGAAAAGTTGGAGAATGTAAAGAAAGAGATTCAGCTTCAAGTTCTTAAGCCTCCTTCTTAAAAATGAGTGACGTGATTGAAGATATTTATGTAGTTGCGAAACCGGAGAAGAATCTGATAAATAATCCCCAAAAGGCTAGCAACAAAGGTGGTAGGAATGGAGAATGTAGAAAAAGTATAAAGGAAATAGTAATGAAAGTTAAGACTAAACCGAGTCGGAAATGTGGATACTATGGAGAGAAGACAATCAAGCACACAAACGCTACATGCCCGTTAAATCCAAAATATATTACAAAACTAGCGAGAATTGAAGCGAACAAGAAAGGAAAACTGCTACTAGTGCTACCGAACAAGAAGCAAGAAACACTGCTGCTACAAACACTGCTGACAAGGAACAATCAAATACAACTTCTTGAACATTTATTCATTTTTCTAAAAAAAATACTGCATCTACATTTTTTTCCTTTATTTTTTTCTAATAATGTTGAAAAAATGTTTCAAAGATTTAAATTGAATTACTTTATGTTTAATGGGTTGTTGTACCTTTTGATTATGGTATGGTATTCTTATATTCGAACATATGGCTACGTTCTAGTAGATTTGGTAGTTTAAAGTGTTTATAAAATTCATATTCAGTATAAACTTTTATGATTCATCTGAATCATGTTATTTTTGTTGAGTGTTAATCATATGGTATTTAGCATGAATAATGTGTTATTTGTGTTACAGTATTTATAAAGTTGTTTCAAGAAAATCATATACAAAGTTGTGAAATCATGTAACATGATTTTCTATGTCTTATATAATTTATAGAAAATCATACATGATTCATGGTGAATCATATATGATTTTCTTAATCAAAGTAGCAAGTAAATATCAAATTTCATACCATCAGCTTCTGCATACAACTAATAACTTGTTTCAAACCAGCAACAGTTCTACCGTAAACAACTACCATCAATTCTACCACCTAAAAGTTACCAAAGTAGAATCAGTACATATTAACCGTCAGTTCTACCATCAACAACTACCATTAGTTTTATAAAAAAATCTAAATTCAGAATCAGCCACAAACAACCAATCTGTAACCCCTCAATTTCACAACATAGCGAAATACAACTTTGGGGCGCTACTTGATAATCACAAGCACATGTAAAAAGATAACGACTCAAAAAGAGGCGTTTGAAAGCTTTAATCCATTCGATTAATAAAACATCAGAGTTTACAAAGAGGTCCCAACAATAATTTAATAATAAACAATTTCAAAAAGTTTATTGAATGATAATAAATATTTTATTGCCTTTAAATATCATGTGCGACTCCATGCTTCAGCTGCTGTTAAAACTGAGTACCTGAGAAATACATGATAAAAACATCAACACAACGGTTGACTGAATTCATAGGTTTGCAAGTAAAAGCAGTGGACCACAAGATTTCAAGTATCCAGTTTCCTAAAGTCAGATAGCATCAGTTATCGCATTTAGCTCATGAAACCGAACATTAACATTCGTTATTCCGTTCAAGTTCCAAATACATTGCGTCCAGTCGGTTTTTTGTTAAATCCGGACGGGGAGGTCAATCCCACTAGATCTATTCACAGCATTCATGTTTACTCGACCAGTACAGTCGGTCCAAGTAATTAACGGTTCATGACTAAAAGTATAAAATAAGCATACAGTTCAAGCATTTGCGTCCATTCGTAAAAAGTAGCATGTATCACCTCGTGGGTTTAATAAAATAATTAAATATGTAAAAGCGAGGCTATGAACTCACATTAATGATGTGCATACATAAAAAGTAGGCACAATGTATATTACTAAAATCAACTCTTGAACGCAAATCCTTCTAAAAGCCTCCTTTTACTCCTACCGAAACATGCAAGTGTCGTGTTATCTAAATATTGCGCTTACTGCTACATCACTTCGCAAAACGAAGCTTTAGTTATAATTGGTTGAGGATAAATTTTGTATCAATTTATAATTTGATTTTCTTTCTATACGTGTAGTATGAATGAATGCTAATATACATCTATACCAAAATTCAATATTATTTAAATTAGATATACATTCAACATTTTAACGTAGACATATTAAGTGTAACATTATAACATCATGCCATTTAGCTAATAGGCACCTCATGCTTAATACAATTAACTCATCAAAAAAATTTAACATGGCCTCACCTAGAATAGCAAGTCACTTAGTTTTTTTTTGAACGGCAATTTTATTAAGGCTAGCTAAAAGCTAGAAAACCATAAAAAGGGAGAAAAATAATCTAAAGGCTTACGCAGCCAACAATCCCACCTAAACTTACAATTATGATTTCGAGAAGAAATCCAAAGATAAGAAAACGAAAGAATCAAGTCCCATACACAGGACTTCTTCATCGGAGTATGCGAAAAGAGATGATCATTCCTAAACTTCCAAATGCACCATAAAATCGTACCTCCCAATGCTTCAATTACAACCTTAGACCCCCGCGAGATGTGTAAAGAGTCAATCCCCCCGTACCAATCATCAATAGAAGAGAAAACTGGAGGATCAATCTCCCACCAAGAAGCGAACTTGCCCCACAGGACAGACGCCAATTCACAAGAGAAAAAAATGTGATTGACAGTTTCTACATCTTCCAAACACAAAGGGCAAAGGGTCGAGTCCAAGTCAATGCCCCTCCTATCCGAATTAACCCTCGTGGGAAGCTTATTTAATCCAACCTCCAAATGAAAACATTGATCTTGATGGGCATAAGTTTATTCCATCTCGTAGCAGTAGGAGAAGAGTCCAAAAGATTCGAATCCACAAGAGAACGCACAAACGCGACTGAGAACCCTTTTGAAGCATTTAAGGACCAAGTCTAAGAATCATGCGAATCTGATAAAATAACATTTTGAAGCAGAGCCCGAAGGTCATTAAATTACGAATGCTCGACACCGCCTCTAGGCTGCCGTCTTAGCAAAGGCGCCCAACCATTATTCGAGAAACGATCAGCAACCACGCAGCTTCTATCCACGTCCAAATAATAAACACGCGAGAAAATACTTTTGAGAGGAGACAAACCAATCCAGACATCCTCCCAAAACCTGTACTTCTTACCGTCACCTAGATTGCGAGTACATAAAGCGAAAATATCTATACCTTTCTGGTTGAGCTTGCGAATGGCAAAAAGTATACCACCCCAAGTCGACTGGTTTCGAGGATACAAACCATCAGAAATGGCACCACGATCCCCATAGATATTCTTGATGACCTTGACCCACAGCTAAGAAGAACTACACAAAAACCTCCAAGCCCATTTGAAAAGAACGCCGATGTTGAGACCATATATACTACCAATATCGAGCCCCCCCCCCCCCCCCCCCAATCCTTAGATGCGAGCCACTTCTTCCATTTAACCCAAGTCATTTTTCGAACATCAATGTCACCACCATTGAAAAAATTTCTTCTTAAAGAATCCAATTCTTTTTGGACAGAAGCGGGCATCATATAAATCGACATATAATATATAGGGAGACTACTAAGAACCGATTTAATAAGAGACAACCTACCTCCAGCCGAAAGAATACGCACCTTCCATGGAGCCAAAGTAGATCGGAATTTATTAATAACATCCTCCCAACTGGAACGTCGGCTCATACTACCACCAACAAGCACCCCGAGGTACTTAAAAGGAGCTTTGGCAGGCACACAACCAAGAGAGAGAGCCATAGCAGAAACCTCTCCCTCCGTCTTACCTACTCCAAACATACTGCTTTTGTTGACATTAATTTTAAGACCCGATATGAGATAAAAACAACGCAACATACACAGTAAATTAGAAGCACCCTCATTGGACCATTCCCCTAAAACGATGACATCATCCACAAACATAAGATGTGAGATTGATAAGTTTTCCCCAAGAGAGACCCCTTTAAAAATACCACGCGATTCCGCTTTGCAAGAGAGCACATGAAGACCTTCCATAGCCAAAATGAAAAGAAAAGGCGATAACGGATCACCTTGACGAAGCCCCTTTTGAAGATCAAATTCCTGAGTTGGGGAGCCATTCACTAAGACCGAAGATCTAGCATTCTTGAAGCATCCAAGAATCCAGCTACACCATTTAGAACCAAAACCAAGCTTCATCATGATCAAGTCCAAATAATCCCATCACACGGAATCAAAAGCTTTTTCAAAATCGACTTTAAACACCATAAGATCCCTTTTACGCTTCCTATGACAAGCAATAACTTCATTTAATATAAGCGGACCATCAAGAATATTTCTTCCTTTGATGAAGCCAGTTTGCTCTCGACTAACACAATGATCTATGACTAGACTAAGCCTATTAGCAAGGATTTTACCAATAATCTTATATTGACATCCAATAAGACTAATGGGCCAAAAGTCTGAGACAAACCTTGCATTTTGAGTTTCGGAATCAAAGCGATAAAGGAGGAGTTACAACCCTTTGGAAAAGCACCATATCGAAAGAAATCATGCACAAACCGATATACGTCATCCTCTATGATGTCCCAAAAAGTAGTAAAGAATTTAAATGAATACCCATCAGGCCCAGGAGCACGATCACCTCCACAGTCCCAAACAGCCCGTTTGATTTCATCATTGGAAACAGGCCTCTCAACAAAATCCCTAAGATCACTTGGAAGAACATTGGGCATATCACCTTCAAGAAGGACCGACATGTTAGAATCCTGACTAAACCGTTTACCAAAATGAGAGTAGAATTCCTCCTTCACTCGATTAGGGTCTTCAACCCAGTCACCGTTAATGAAACCCCTTTAATAGCTTGCTGACGTCTCTTTTTCTTCAACATGCTATGAAAAAAATTTGAGTTCTCATCACCTTCAACAACCCACTTGACCTTTGCTTTTTGAACAATGTCTTTGGACTCAATACGATTAATATCATACAACATCTTGCAGGATTCTCGTCGCTGAATAAAGTCCGCATCATAAGCAATCCCTTGATCAATCTTAATATCAATATCCGAGAGCTTAGATTGATGATCCTTCTTAACAATCAAGGACATCGCTTTGTAATTAGCTATCCATTCTCGGATAACACTTTTAAGATGCTGAAGCTTCCTCTTAAACAAAATAATCCCATTATTCTCCACTATGCCAGAATTACTCCACGTATTAGAAACTAAATCACGAAAACCTTCAATCTCAAGTCAAGAATGAAAGAATCTAAAAGGAATTGGACCATAATCAACCTCAAAAACTTTAAGGAGAATGGGACGATGATCAGGGATCCCTTTCTCCAGAACGACACTACTGATGTTAGGAAAAGATTCAAGAAAACCATCAGAAACCAAGAATCTATCAAGCTTACTCATCTTAGTCCCCCTCTTATCAGACCAAGTAAAGTTATAACCCCCTAGAGGAATTTCGGTGAGAAGGGAGTTACTAATAAAATCATTGAAGACATCAGTTTGTCTGCTACTAAAAACCGAGCCAAACCTCTCAGCTGCTTCACGTACTTCATTAAAATCGCCCATAATCATAATGCTCCCAACCCAGCCGGATATAAGGTTAGAGAGAGAGGACCATAGAGAAGTTTTTTGAGCAAGATCTTGAGGAGCATATACAACAATCTACATGAGACGTACATCAGTTTGAGCCCAAAGGCCTTACGACTGTAACTTGGTATCCATGTATCATTCTAGGTAATATGGGATTTACGTATCATCATATAATGTTAGTCATTAGTTTTAAAACTAATAATATTACATATTTGATCTATAGTATACTTAGTCATGAAGTTATCATTTTGTTTTAATACATGTATTATAAATGTTGGCATCACCAATTTATGTGTGTGGCGTGGGTAACAGTAAGTGGGGTGAGATTATATATTATTTTTTTTCACAATTTGCAAAAACGGGTATTATTGAAGTCCGATATTTTAAACGTTACGCGATTTGAAAGATACGCGTAAAACACGAAAAATAAACACTCAATATAAAATAAAAATGTTGATATTCGGAGAACATTTATATTTTGATATAAAAATTGAGGCTTGAGTTATATAAAATGTTAACAAGTTATATAAATGAAGAAAGTTTAAAGATTTATCGTAGATTACGAAAAATGAACGTAAACCAAATATTTAAAACGACGACAATAAAAATATTTTTACGCCATGAGAAGAATATTTACGATCGGTTTCTAACCTAGACATTGTCGGTAAATTATAAAAGACACGTATTCGACACATTAAAGCCATAACCTTGTCGGTTAACCAAGAATTCAATATTTTTTTATAAAAACAAACATGATAAATATAAGTCGGGTTATAAATAATGATCTGATAATTACGAGTTGCTACACAATCACTTCTTCCGACACCCATTTCCTTCACTTCATTAATTGCTTTATTCATAACAACTACAATAGCTGGATCAGACTCATCAACTTCCTTTGGTTGATCATGCTTGTCCCTATTGTTAATGGAATCTACAATGATAGAGACCCTCGTTTGCTCACTATTCTTTGTCTCAAACTTGTA
Source organism: Glebionis coronaria (assembly GCA_025667525.1). Taxonomy (NCBI): domain Eukaryota; kingdom Viridiplantae; phylum Streptophyta; class Magnoliopsida; order Asterales; family Asteraceae; genus Glebionis; species Glebionis coronaria. Next base: position 111,000,497 of record CM046874.1, on the reverse strand, counting down.
ACCCAAATAAAAATTATCATCTGAAGAACATTGAACATTGAACTGGTGCAACAGAATCTAGGGAGAAATCTTATACCTAATGAGCTTTAGCAACAAAAGTTGCTTATTTGATTATTCACCTAGACTGAAATCCCAATATTTAGTAGAATCAGTGAATCACCAAAGTAATTCTCCATATGAAGCATTGCAAATACCCCAGAATCTGCATGATTCTATGTAGTTCGCTACTTCAACTTTGGGATGAATGATCTCGTTATAGAAACATCGTCATGATTTTAATGATTATGTTCTTTTACATACGGGGAAACTTCTTCTATAATACAAAAAGGAGAAAAGAAAAGTATAAAAATTGTACATATATCAAAATGTAAAAACATAGCAAATAAGAAAAATTAAAAATAAATAACCCTAAAAATGATACTATATGATTCTCAATTAACGAATTAAACACATAATTATGTTTGATTCTCCAAAAAACAATAAAACAATCAAAACCACTACTCATTCAATACAAAACGTTCTTTAAACTGATAAAAAGTACTCACTCATAGAATAATAAGCATATTAAGCACAAAAATAAACAAAAACTAACCATAATAAGAATAAAAACAAGAATAATCAGAAAACTTATCATTGCCGACATGTACTGACGAATTATAGGATGATTAGACATTCGATTTCGCCGAAGAATAATAGATACCACCACTCTAGGCAAAGTTAGTGAGTCGTGTAACAAGCGACCATTTCGATCGGTTCGAGGGGCATGCCTTGCTAGCAGCAGAATCATCACAAATATCCACCAATCGAGATGTTTTGAGAGTAAAATTAGGGCTAGGATTCGATTTATCCTTGTGTGTGTTGATATATACTATAGATCTATATAAGAATGGAGGGCCAAGATGGGTTCACTAGATTTATAGTAAAAAAGATGTCTATCTTAAAGTTTTGGCTCGTAAACTACATAATAGTTTTCTACTTCTCTTACGATGGCGTGGCACGAATACGTTAAGGACGGTACAACGTCTTACGTTGAGTCGGCACGTTTTCCAGGACCATCTCGACTAGTTACTTAGTTAGTACGTCTTGACACACGAAACGCATGCCACAATATGAGTGCGACGTGTTCATGCATGTTGCCTCTTAGGAAAAATACAACCCACACCAGCTACCATACTGAGTACTCGTAGGCACATATGAAAATGATTTATTTTCACTAATGATTGCTCTCATACAACATTTTTTTTGCACGTCTTAGATACCTTAAAAGCATTCCTTAAAACTTTATGTTAGATGAATAATAGGCCCAAGCCCGTCTGTGGGTTTATGTCTCAAGGGTTATGTACCTATAAATATTGAATGAATGAATGATAAAGGGAATCGAGTTTTCAATGTAGTCCTACACCAGTTTTACCATTCTACATGGTATCAGAGCCATGGTATATCAACAATAAAACCCTAACCTCACCAAACTTCCGTTATTTTCTTCTCTTCCATATTCATAATGAATTTGGCCTACCCTAAATCAATCGTTTAAAAAACTCATACTCGAACACAACCTGCAGTTTTTAATATTATTTCCTCATCAATAAGTAATTCTTGTTGGATCTGAATAACAAAAAAAAGGTTTTATATTTGTTTTTTGGCCATTGTTTGTAGTGCTTTTTCGATCTGATAACCTTAAAGGTTTTTATCTTTCGCTCAACCCTACAAATAACTAAACTCACCTGCTTGATCTTCTTGGTGATTTTTGCTAAGGTCACAAATCCACATAGTTGTCTATGTGGTTGGATGTTTGTGCAAAGGTCACAATCCACAATTAAAGTTTATGAAGAAGAATCGAATGTTGTACAGGGTTTTGTACATGTTGTGTCAGCATGGTTAGAGTTTAGGAATAGGAATAAGATGTTCTGCAATGCTTTATGTTAATGCTCTATTTTATCTGTTTTATTTTGGTTTAATGTTTTATTTCGTATTTAGTGTTATCCTCCAGTTTGAGCTTTCATGATTTCTGACGAGATTCTAATTATACATAGTCTCATCGCCTAAATCGGGCTTAAAATACGGAAAAATATAATAAAACCTTGCAAAAACCCTTTGTTTTCTCATTTGTGTAATTGTAGGTTCGTATATCGTGAAATTGCCAAAAGATCACAAGAAACAAGCAAAAACGAACATAGGATACGAAGCCGCGCAAAAGATCCGGACCCGAGTGTTGAATTTCCATAAAAGTCCTTGAAGAATTGAAAATGTACAAGTTTAGTGCCTAAAGTTTGAAGAAATGACCTTTATACCCTTGTAAATCTCAAAAGTACAAGAATGGTCCCTAAAGTTTCATTATTGTCCAAGTTTGGCCCTTGGAGTAATCAGTAAGTACAATACTAGTCCATAAATTTAAATTGTTAACAAAAAGACTATGATTGCAATTACAAAAGGACTAATGGTGAAAGGCTACACAGGATTGTTGTTAAGTTGAGGGGTCATTTATGCCACATTCCCAAAGTATTCATATAACTACCCATTAACCCAACAGCCTAACCCGTCTACCCAACAAGCCCGATCAACCCATCACCAAAACCCACCCACGTAGCCCAAGAAACCAACACAGTTATTTAATTAACCCAGTTTTAAAATAAGTTAATATAATTAACTGGCATTAAACAACCCCCATTAACCCCAAGGAGATCAAAACATCCATTTTCCATATAAACCCTAATTCCACAATTACTTTAACCCAAGGGCTTAGTGTTTGTACTCTTCCAGATATTTAATTACATGTTTTCTAAACATAACCCTGGCCTTAAGACTGCTTCTACGTCACCCACATGCTCTACCCGTGACTCCCCTGCCCCATCACTATCTACATTTCCCAAAAGTAGAGACAAAACCAATCGTTGGATTGTAACAACCCAATTTGACAAGGTGGCCGTCATGTCATAATCATGGCGTGTCATCAAAGCATAATAAAGGCATAACGTCATAAGACGTACAAGACCAACTGGAAAGCCGGAATCAAACATCGGCTTCCAACATAAGCTCAACATAAATGCAAATAATGGAAAACTAAAGGACAAAACGTATTTCCAACCCAAGCATAAGTATTAAAATGCATAAAGAGAATAAGTCTAAGGTATCCTCCATCCTATGCACGTACTCTCAAATGCTCAAGTCTGTCCTCGGGTACCTGTCGTATGTGACATGGAAAGAAAATACGGTTGAGCAATACGCTCAGTGAACGAATATAATGACATGATAAGAATAACTGAAACATAAGTAAAAGATATGAAATGCAACGGAATAGGTGTATGTCCTGGAAAACCTAGAACATGTTTTATAAACTGGTTTATAACTGAAAAGTCTTAAGTTTTATGCATGCAATTTAATTTAAATGCCAAAGAGCTCATATAGGTCATAACATATATCAACGTGCATGAATACATAGAGGGGTGACCTCGTCATGCAATTAGAGGGGTGGCCTTTAATAATATAAGTCTGGGTGGAGGGATCAACTCCAATGTGATGGATGTAGAGCACACACCACATTCACCTTGTAAACCTGTAAAAACATGTCTTAGGATGCACCCATACGCCCTACATGATAATAATAATAATGGCCAGTGTAAACTGAAGGGACGCCGGGAGAAATCACTCTTATTGCGAAAGAGTCATGACACCGGTGCCTCAAGTGTCATGGTTATGGTACCTCCATAACTAGGTGGTCATGGTCATGCATGTATATAGCTCAGGAAATCTAAAATGATAGCATGGAAAACAATGAAAAGTTTTGTCATATGAAAACTAGGGAAAACAGATGGCAGCAAACGGGGAATCCTAATCATGCATAGAAAGAGAATGTCCTTACTGAAGGATGGAATATCTGTACCTTATGTCCAGTAAACGAATGAAGATGAAAGGCGAAAAGTACTACTCCTACTTCACGAGTGCTACATAATAAAGGACGTGTATGAGTTGTATGTTCATGTATAACTTACTGATTCGTAGTTTAATTTACTTGTTCTTGACTTGTTTTACTCGTTCTTGACTTGTTTTACTCATTCATGTTTTATCGTGTCCTTCTTAATATTATATGTTTTATGTGTTCTTGATTACATGTTTCATGTGTTATTATACTTGATATTTCTATAATTAGTCACTTTCTAAAAATAACAGGTTTCTATGTATAGTAACTTTCCAAAAATAACAGGTTTCCATATATAGCAACTTTCCAAAAATAGTAAGTTTCCATAAATAGTAATAAGCTTGTTTAATAAGCATATAATATAAGTCGAGGCTTAATGAACATATTTTATAAGTCATGATTAATTAAATGACATAATAGTAAAGTTTATTAATAAATACTTTTACATGTTATAATCTTATAATTAATTATTAATTAATAATGTAGCATGGTTTTAAAATGATTATTAGTTAATAATAAAGCATGATTTTATATTAATAAGACTTTACCATAAACTTGATATTTGTATAATTAAATTAAAAGTAATAATTAATTTAGTTAGACCATGATTAAAATATAATTAATTAAATAGGATAAGTCCATTTAATGATAAACTTCCATATACTAAAGTTTATAAATAATTATTTATTAATAATATATCATGTTATATACTTTGATTATTAATTAAGGGTAAAAGCTATAAAATACCCTCTTACTTATTGATTTGTGCCGACTTTAAACATTTACTATTTTATCTTGTGACTTTACCAATATACTTGTTTGTTTTGTGACAATGTTACCAATATGACCGGTTAAAATTACATGTCATTAAATTCATTATTAAAAAATCAAAAATAAATTATTATATCCTACATGGAAAGCTTTTGACCAATCCACTTATCCATGGGCTATTTAAAATTCACAGCCAACATAGATTAGAGATATGTGGTATCGACACCCTTGACAACACTTCCTAAAAATTCGTGTATCCAAAGCAAAAGGCGTCAGAATTTTTCAGAAAATAAAACTTTTATTTTTGTACTAGTAAAAAATACTTATTTTCTTTCTCACACACACATTCACTTTTTCTTTCATTTTCTTTGCATCTTTCTAGCCACCATTTATATATATATGCCCACCAACCTCCGGCCAAACACCATTACTACAAACGCCATTATACTTCATATCTTATTGTTAATAATATTGCTATATACTTGCCATATGTTATTCAAATCTGAAATATACAACATTGCGGTTAGAAAGAAAAGTACTTCCCTCCCTCATTTGTTAATTTTACCAACTTTTTTACTTTCGCATTATAGAATATGAATCAAGAACAGTAGCTTCACTAATACTCCCTAGCAAAAGAGAATCCACACAAAAGTCGATCTGTTATAGACTTTTGTTAGCCTATAAGTGTGTGAGAGTAGGGTATCGTTGTAGGGTACTATTCTACCGCTAGACCACTGGTACAGGTTGACTGAGAATGCCAAGATGGATCAAGTCAAGGCGGCCATGGAATACGGGGTGTTGACCATAACTGTAGTGATGTGTTCTTGGTGGTTTGTATTAAGGAAAAAAGATTGATGAAATGAATGTGTATTTTTTAGTCTCAACAATAAGTCAACTATCTAAGTCATTATGTATATATAGTGGAAATCAGACGTGGATGTATTAAAACGAAATTAAATAATGATGTGGATATTATGTTGCCAGCGTGTCGGTAAAAAGTTACCAAATTGGTAACTTCGAAACGATTTTGAAAGTAGAATGGTAAAGTCACGAGATAAATTAGTAAGTGTTTAAATTCGGCACAAATCAATAAGTAAGATGGTATTTTATAGCTTTTACCCATTAATTAATAATATACCATGGATTTAATTAAATTATTATATAGTATTATACCATGAATCATAATTAACTATGAGTAATAATATTTCATGCATCATAATTAATTATGTCTTAAGCCTCAAATCTTCATAAATAATTCCCATATAACTAAAATAATTAAGCCCATGTCGATTTAGTTTAATTTATAAGTTGTCAATAAGCCGGTTAAATAAGCCGTGATCAATTTCCCCAATAATTAAATTAGTTAATTATTTTTATAAGCCCAAAATAGATCAGAATTATTAACCAAATACCCCGCTTTGGTGTGACCCTCGGTTTAACCCGAGCCCTGAACACGAGCCTACCACCGAGACCATGAGGTCTCGGTTGTTCGAGCCTACGCAACAAACACCACAGCCACCCTGTGGCTTTTGCCATTGTGGATCCGAAATCCCACCGGCCGTCCATGGTTCCCACCGAGACCATTGGTTAGGTATCCCCTGTTCGAACAAAGTACCCACCGCACCCTTAGGGGTTGCGGCTGGTAAAAGGACCCAGTCACCATGGCTTGCGGCCGGTTCAATAGCAAACCGAGAGCCACCCCCCCCCCCCCCCCCCTCCCCCAATGGGTTCTCGGTTTCCGTGCAATCCAAAACAACCAGCCCGATTAAATATCTTGGTTTTAATTATGATTTACATGTGTTCATTACCATTCGATCCATATAATTCATGATTCAATATAACAATTAAGAAAATAGGATTTAAGGCTTACGGAACAAAGCAAAGATCGAGAGATGAACACACACGAAACCTCGAATAATCAAAGATCAAAAAGGTTTTTCTCCCTTATTTTCTCTTGTAAAAACCGGTGGCTATTAATCCCAATGTAGGGTTTCTTTTTGTTTTACTGTGTCTTGGTAAATGAGAAGTAACAAAAGGGTTTTTACTAGTGTTAGCCTCAAAATATTGAGTCAAACAAGAATGTTCGGTCATAGGTTTCTATTGTAATATTTATTAGAACGTTGTAATAAGTAGTTATTTAGTCGTGGTTCACGGGCTTGGATTTAAACTAATTAAAGCCCAAAAGACAAGCCCGGCCCAATATATAGTCCATTAAAGCCCGCATGTGGGTGGACTATATATACTACCCTCCTAGCATGTTAGGAGGGTGGATGGTCATTAGTAACAAACTCTTTTCTCTAATCTAATCTCACCAAGTTAATCATCTCCTCTCTACTTTCTCTCACTACTTTCTCTCTCTAGGAATTCATCTCTTCTTCATCTATTTTCTTTCTTTCTTCATTGCTTAATCAATCACAAATATATGGGACAACATTTGGTATCAATCGCCATGGGGTAGTTTTGTGATTCGTTGTTGATTTTACTTGGTTCGTGTGATTTTCTCTTATAATCATCTCGAATTCAAGTTTCTTTTTGTGTTTCTATGCTCTAAATCTTGATACAAATCTTCTACATAGCTGTGGTAGGGATTTGGTCGCATTTGGTTGGTTAAAATCGCAAATTTCTTGTCGAAAAATTCATTTTTTTACCCCAAAATCTCGTAACAGCACTATTATTCCGATTGGTGTAATCGGAAAAGGGTTTATAGATTCCGATTGGGATTCCGATCAGTAGCATCGGAAAAGGGTTTCAACATTCCGACCAACTTTCCGATCTCATTCCGACTGGACTTCAAATATTCAGATTGGCATTCCGATTAGGTTATTCCGACAAGCTTATTCCGATCAGATCATTCCGACAAGGATTCCGATTAGTACATTCCGATAACATTCCGATTTGGTTATTCCGATTAGGACATTCCGATTAGGACATTCCGAGACATTCCGATTAGACATTCCGATAAGACATTCCGATTGGACATTCCGATTGGACATTCCGACGAAGTGATTCCGATGATGTGTTTTTGCTAAATTTTTGTTTGAGTATTTTTAGACTTAGCCACTATCTAGACTAGTTTCGGAATATCGTTTCCACGAAGATCAAAAAAAAAAAAAAAAAAGAGTTAAAATTTTTCTGTCAAGTAAATTCAAATTTTTTCCATACTAGTTTTAGGACATTTCTAGCTCAATTTCAAAATTTGGCGATACAAAATTTTTTGGTCTACCATTTTTGTCGGACTGGAGAATTTATTGTCGGACTGGAGAAAAATTGCAATTTTCGGAATTTAAACCACAACAACAATCACAACAAATCTACTTAAGATCCATATTCACATCATCATTTCAGAGAATATTGAGATGGATTCTACTGCCAAATATCGTGTGACGAACAACAACATAATGGTGGCGGGTAACAAAGAGAGACCACCAATGCTTGTATCTGGTCGGTATACTCAATGGCAATCACGTTTCATACGATACCTTGACACAAGACCTAATGGTGATGCCTTGAGGAAATGTATTACTCATGGACCATATATATTCAAGAAGATCTCAATTCCTCCAAGAGCAGCCACAGATACTACTGATCCAATACCTGCAAGTGAACGTGATGAAACAAGAGCTGATCTCACACCTGAAAATTGTGCTTGGCATGATGCGGAGAAGGAAGCCATCTATATGGTTCTAAGTGGGATTGGAGATGACATTTATTCCACGGTTGATGCATGCCCTACAGCACATGAAATGTGGACTACTATTGAACGCTTGCAACAAGGAGAATCACTCAACAAACAAGATGTCAAAACAAACTTGTTTTGGAAATTTGGCAAGTTTACTTCAAGGGATGGAGAATCTATTGACTCTTACTACTCCAGGTTTTATAAGATGATGAATGACATGACAAGAAATAATCTGCAAGTCTCCACCATGCAAGTCAATGTCCAATTTCTTCAACAACTTCAACCCGAGTGGACACGGTTCGTCACTTTAGTGAAACAACAAGAAAAGTTAGACGAGGTCTCATATCATCGACTCTTTGACATCTTGAAGCAATTTCAGAATGAAGCAAATGAGATTCGAGCTGAACGTGTTGCCAAGACGGCTAATCCACTTGCTTTAGTGACTACCACTCAACATGTTCAAGATCCTCACTATCGTGCTCCTAAGCCATACTCCAATACATCATCTTCACCACGATATTCCACATCATCTAAGTCTTCATCTTCCACAAAATCTCGAGGTAAAGCGCCAAGAGCACCATCACCACCATCTGAGTCATCATCTGAAGAAGATAGTGATGAAGACCAAGCTCAAAAGAACCGAGAGATGAAACAACAAATTGCTTACATAATGAAGACTTACAAGAAAATCTACAAACCCACCAACAACAATCTTTGCACATCATCTAACACAAAGAACCGATATGTTGAGAGTCCTCCAAGGTATGACACACGTCGACGTGGTGAAAGTCCTTCTAGGTATGATCGACATAATCCAACGCATGTTGAGGGTTCTGCAAGATATGATCGACAAACTGCAAAGTATGATACTCAGAGGATTGCTGCTGCTACTGGGAATAGGGAAACGGTTGGAAGTCATGTGGTTCAGCAGAGTGGGATTCAATGTTTTAATTGCCAAGGTTTTGGGCATATGGCAAAGGAATGCAGGAAGCCAAAACGGGTTAGAGACTCTGGTTATCATAAGGAAAAGATGCTGCTATGCAAGAAAATGGAAGCAGGGGTTAAATTGTCAGCTGAGGAAGGAGCAATGCTTGATGATACTGATGATGAAGATTCTGATCAAGAGCTCGATGCACATTACTCGTACATGGCAAAGGTTGAAGAAGTTCTCAAAGTCACTGAAGATGACAATGGCTCTATCTTTAACACTGAGCCAATCGATAAGGTACACACTACTGATGAATATAATGTGTTTGGTGATATTCCTGAGCATAGTGATCTACCCAATGCCATTAATGACACGTGTATGATGGAAACGGTTGATAGCAATACCACACCCGATTCATCAGACATGTGCAATAATGAGTCTGAGGATGATCAACATGCAAATGAATATGATGAAGAGGAACGTATTGCGCTTGCTAATTTAATTACTACTTTACAAAAAGATGTCACTGAAAATAAAAAGAGTCAAAAGCAATTAAAGAAGGCAAACGCTACGCTCACTCAAAGTTTTGAAGAATGTAAAGCTGCTCTTATCAAATCTACTGAGATGACTGAAAGCTATAGAGATGAGCTCCTTCAGAAAACCAAAGAGCTTGAGGGGTACAATGGAAGTGCGTTAAAAAGTCAAAAGGACGATTTTGAAAACAAATATAATACCACTCTTGAGTTATTAGCCAAAGAGAAGCGTCAATATAATGTTTTCTTAATGGATGAACGTCAAAAAACGTACCTTGCCAATACCAAAGTTAATGAACTTGAACAAAAGCTCTCTATGACCACTACAGATTCTGCTAAAATTCTTGAGGATAAGAACCAAGAGGTAGATGCGTTAAAACAAGACTTCAAAAGTAGATATGATAAAGAAACTGAAAAGGTAACAAAATTAGAAGCACAAGTCGAATTTTTGAAGAACGTTGTTTATAAAACGCATGATTCTATACAATCTGTGAGAATGCTGGCACCTCCTTCGATGTTTAAGGGTCAAGCTAGCTTTGCAAGTCCTGAGTACCTTGCCAAAGCTGAAGCTGCGAACCCGCATCTTTATCTTGATGAGACTGAAAGGACAGATCTTGATTGCATGCCTGTCAGTGCCAATAGTGAAGAGACCGCCCTTTGGGATGCTGATAGTCAACCACTTGTCAATAAGGAGTTTGTGAAACCATATAATTATGCTTATGAGAATAGTCTTTATGGTCTTTTCAACAAACAAACTCAGAAAACTCGTGAGGAAGTGTTTCTAGAATGCAAACAAAAGAGAATTCAATGGAAGAAAGCATTTGCCCCTAAGAAATCTAATGTTTACAAATACATCAACTACCTCCCTCTAGATGAATCTAAAAGCAAGAGTAGGAAAACATTAGGTATTCTTAAACACCACATAGATAATGTTAAATCTATTGTTGAAAGAGCCTGGGCAAAACGTGAAAATGATGAATGGACACGTCTGATTCCTCAAGATATTACCTTGCTTGTGAAAGAATTCTTAATTCCTAACACGGCGTTGATTAAAGAAACTGTTCTTCAACTTGAGGAGTTCATTCGGACTGAAATGTTTGATGATTTAAAATATGTTGAATCTATTGAGAAACACATTGATGATCTTCAAATGGAGAAGTATGATTTCTCAGATGAATATGATTTACTCTTGCAAAAATGCGTTTCTAAAGATGTTATGTGTGCTTATTTTACATCTTGTGCTGATATTGATGAATATTCTGAAGTTGCATGCCAATATCTTGATAAGATCAAAGAATGCGAACGTCTTGAAATTGAGCTTTCGAAACGTAAAGAAAATGTTGACAAAAAGGCTTTTGAGTTACTTCAACACAAAAATAATTTCCTTCAAAAACATTGTCATTCACTTGAACTTGCTTTGCAAAAAGACGTTGGTAGTTTTCCACACGATAATAAATTGCAAGAAAAACTTTCCCAAACATTTCGAGAAATGAATGAACAGAATTTGGAAATTAAAGGGTTGAAAGCTCAGTTACAAGACAGGGACAGAGCGATAGCAGAGTTGTAGAAACTCATTGCTAAAATGGGTGGGAAAATTGTGGAACCTAGCATTAAGAAAAATGTTGTTAGACAACCCAATGCCTCTAAAGAGAATAGATCCTCTATCTTGGGAAAACCATCTGCTTTATCTAATTCCTCGTTTGCAAAACCTGTGTTTGCCCCCAAGATGGATGGAAAGGAAAGGTTACCACAAGCTCAACCCATAAGGAATCCTATAGCACCAAGCGTTAAGCACAATAATGTGATTAAACCAGGGATGTATAGAATGTCCACTAAGCCCACAAACAAAGATACTCACTCGCCTCAAACTTCTAGAAACACTAATATTCGTTTGTCTTCTACTACAGGAATAGTTTCCACTACTAGTGTTAGCCGGCCTCAGCTTAAGCGCACTCAAGTGAATGATAAGGTCTGGAAACACAAGAATCAAGGGGAGATGCAGGAAGTAGAAGAACACCCTAGGAATTTGAACGTTTTTAAGAATAAAAAGTCTGTAATCGCATGTAATGACAATTTGAATGCTGTGAATGATTTGAATGCTATGAATGTGAAATTTGTTTGTGTCAAATGTGGAAAGTGTGCTAATGCTAATCATTCTATGTGTGTTATAAATAAAGTCAAAGGCGTAGATACTAGAACTAAGAAGCAAGTTGCAATGCCTATTAGAGCTAGTAAACCCAAACTCAAAGTGAACCATTCTGGTGCAACCCCCACTAACAAAAGTAACGCATCAGGCTCCACCACTAGGAATCCTAGAAGAAAAATTAAGGAATTATATGAGTCTGCCAGTAAGTCTTGGAAATGGTGGTTTGCTAATCAATGTCCTCCCGGATATAAATGGATGCCTAAAGTTAGGACAGAAAATGTGAAAACGAGTGTTAGTTTGCCTTTAAATGTTGATAAGGACACTAATGATTCTACTATCACAACTACTGTGGTATCCAATTTAGCAAATGCTCCATCGTGTTCTAACTCTTCTGCAGGTGATACAAATAATTCTCTTCATACTGGACTCCGGATGCACGAAGCACATGACGGGGAATCTCAAGCTTCTAATTAACTTCGTGGAGAAGTTCTTGGGTACGGTCTGATTCGGAAATGATCAATTTGCACCGATCCTAGGATATGGAGATTTGGTTCAAGGGAATATCACGATTAAAAGGGTATACTACGTCGAAGGGCTCAATCACAATCTTTTCTCGGTTGGTCAATTCTGTGATGCGGATTTGGAAGTTGCTTTCAGAAAGAAGACATGTTTTGTTCGTGATTATGATGGGAATGACTTACTTACCGGTACACGGGGTACTGATCTTTACACAATTTCACTTCAAGACACAACTTCATCAACTCCAATTTGCTTCATGGCTAAAGATTCATCGACTCAGGCATGGTTATGGCATCAACGTCTTTCTCATCTCAACTTTGATACCATTAACTTGCTTTCCAAGAAAGATATTGTGAGAGGCCTTCCAAGTTTGAAATTCATCAAAGATCATCTTTGTTCTTCTTGTGAGCTTTGTAAAGCTAAACGAAGTAGCTTCAAAACAAAGACCACACCAAGCTCTAAAGGACGATTAGATCTTCTTCATATGGATCTATGTGGTCCCATGCGTGTTCAGAGTATCAATGGAAAGAAATATATTCTGGTAATTGTCGATGATTACTCAAGGTACACATGGACTCACTTCTTGGCGTCCAAGGATGAAACACCTGAAGTTCTCATCAGCTTCCTTAAATTGATACAACGTGGTCTTCAGGCTCAAGTTAAAGTGGTTCGTACTGACAGAGGTACAGAACTTTTGAATTCAAATCTGAGAAAGTATTTTGAAGCCGAAGGGATTGAACATGAAACATCTATTGCTCGAACACCCGAACAAAACGGCGTTGTTGAAAGACGAAACCGTACTTTGGTTGAAGTTGCTCGAACATTATTATCCGCTTCAAAACTTCCACTATATTTTTGGGCCGAAGCCGTGTCAACCGCATGCTACACACAAAACCGATCCTTAATTATCCCAAGACACGAAAAGACACCATATCACATAATTCATGATCGAAAACCTTCACTCAAACACCTTCATGTTTTTGGATGTACTTGTTACATCATTCGAGATGGTGAAAACTTGGATAAGATGAAAGAAAAAGGTGATGCATGTATTCTTGTGGGATATGCAACTCAGTCTAAGGGATATAGAGTGTACAACAAGAGAACAAAATTGATAGTCGATACTATTCACATCCGATTTGATGAATTACAAGAAATGGCACTTGAACAAAACAGTTTAAGTCCCAACCCACAACGACAAACGACTTCCGTTCACAACCGCACGGAACTCGAAGCTCAAGACCACAGCAATGAACCGTCAAGTTCAACGCTGGTTCCAGAAAATGTTCCTAGAGCTGATATGACAGTCGACACGACAATTGAAGAGTTGGAAATTTTGTATGGACCAATGTATGATGAATATTTCACGGGAGAGAAACAAGTTGTATCGAAGTCTTCCGCTGTCACTCATGATATGAATTATGATACCGATCATCGTCAACAAATGGATACAACCTCATCTACTTCAACACGGGTTGCTGCAGATTTACCTCCTCAGAATATCACTTCAACAATTGATCCTACAACATCCACAACTACTGTCATTGCTCCAGAGAACACAAATCAAGCAGACAATGCATTATCTGACGAAGACGAATTCATCAACCCATTCGGTACACCGGTACACGAAACTGGAGAGTCTTCCACTCGCCATGTTGATCCGTCAAATATGCATACTTTCTATCAACGACATCCTTCAACACATCATTGGACCCGAGATCATCCTTTGGTTCATGTCATTGGAAACCCTTCACAGCCCGTTCGCACAAGACGACAGCTTAACACCGATGCTGATGTTTGTATGTTCGCACTCGCCGTGAGTTCAGCTGAACCGAAAAACATCAAAGAAGCATTAGCTGATCATGCTTGGATTGAATCGATGACGGATGAACTTCAACAATTTGAAAGACTTAAAGTCTGGGAACTTGTTGACAGACCATACGATGTAACACCATTAAATCTTCGATGGATCTGGAAAAACAAGATGGATGAAGAGAACACGATCATCAAAAATAAATCTAGGCTAGTGGCTAAAGGGTATGGACAGAAAGAGGGTATTGATTTCGAAGAATCATTTGCACCAGTAGCTCGAATGGAAGCGGTCAGGATTTTCCTTGCTTATGCTGCACATAAGGGATTCATCGTTTATCAAATGGACGTAAAGACGGCGTTTCTTAACGGACCTTTGAAGGAAGAAGTTTATGTCACGCAGCCGGAAGGATTCGTCAATCCTCATTATCCTGACAAGGTGTATCGTCTCCACAAAGCACTTTATGGACTCAAGCAAGCTCCAAGGGCGTGGTACGACGAACTCTCGAAATTTTTGGTCTCCAAAGGTTTCTCAAAAGGTTCCATTGATTTAACTTTGTTCACTTATAAATATGGGGATGACATTTTGCTTGTGCAAATTTATGTTGATGACATTATTTTCGGGTCTACAAACCCAAAACTTTCAAAATGGTTTGAAAAAGTAATGCACAGCAGATTTGAAATGTCTATGATGGGCGAACTAAAATTTCTTTCTAGGAATTCAAGTTCACCAATCCCCAAGTGGTATCTTCATTAACCAAGCTAAGTATTGTCAAGAGATAATCAAAAAGCATGGTATGACATCATGTGACCCCGTTGGGACACCATTATCAACCACATCCCTAGATGCTGATTTGGAGGGATTACCCATAGATCAAACGAGATATCGTTCCATGATTGGGTCCCTCATGTACTTGACAGCGAGCAGACCTGATATACATCATGCTACATGTTATTGTGCACGATATCAAGCACGACCCACTGAAAAGCACCTTAAAGAGGTTAAACGGATCTTTCGGTACCTTAAGAATACCATTCACATGGGACTCTGGTATCCGAGGGAAACCGGTTTCTTTCTAACGGCCTATTCAGATTCTGATCATGCAGGGTGTCTTGATACACGTAAAAGTACTTTTGGTGGTGCACAATTTTTAGGTCAAGACAAGCTTGTGGGATGGTCTTCCAAGAAGCAGGATTGCACGTCACTTTCATCAGCCGAAGCGGAGTATGTGTCTCTATCTGCGTGTTGTGCTCAAGTTCTTTGGATGAGAACACAACTCACGGATTATGGCTTCCACTTTGATAAAGTACCTATGTACTGTGACTCAAAGTCAGCTATAGCCATCTCCTGCAATCCGGTTTAGCATTCCCGCACGAAGCACATTGATGTCAGATATCACTTCATTAAGGAACAAGTTGAAAGAGGTATTGTTGAATTATACTTTGTTGGAACTGATTACCAATTAGCTGACTTGTTTACAAAAGCTCTTTCGAAAGAGAGGGTTGCGTATCTAGTTAGGCAAATTGGTATGAGATGTTTGACTCCAGCAGAACTGGAGGTTCTGGCAAAGAAGCCTGCTTGATTCATCTATCAAACATCTATCTTGTAAATATTAATGAAAAATAAAAATACAAAACTATAAAACATATAAAAAACAAAACACAAAATTAAAAAATCTTTCAAAATCCAAAAATATTCTTCTCGACATGTCTTTCAGTATCGATAATATGGACGTACCTAGAAATGTCGCTCAATAACGACACGGGTGTGTACATAAAGCTCGAATGAAAGTTGTAAATATTTTTCAAAACATGTCATTTCTATCTTTTCAAAAGGAAATTGTCTATTTTGGATAATATTTCCAACAACGGGTAGAGCAATCTATCACGGGTTGAGCTTGTCACAAAACATTCAACGTTTTGAGCTCAACACAATGGCTTGTAATCACTTTCAGATTGCAACCCGGATCTAAATTCACGGGGGAGTGTACGCTTTTGTACTCTTACCCTTAGCAAAAGAAGTTAAATCTTCTTACACTTGAGTGGATTCGTCAAGACATTCAAAGTCTATGAACTCAAGTTTATGCTTTAGAAAAACCTTTTCGTCAAAAAGAATTGATTTTTCAAAAAGCGTTGAACACAATTTTTTCAAGAATTTCTCAAAGATATTCAAAATCTTTCAAAAATTGTGTGTTCAACAACTCCTATCCTCAAAAGTTTAATGTGGATCAAATCCTCGTCATGACAATTCCATTGGATCAATTTTTGAGGGGGAGCAATTCAACTTCATGCAAAAGATTAACACATCTTTCTCCCGAAGATTTTTAAGACTATTTTTCAAAATATATTTTAATCAAATTTGGTATCTCTAATATCAAAAGATTTTATATATTAGAGATAGGGGGAGAAAATGTGATTAAAATGTGATCATATATAAGACTCAAGCACTTTAACTCTTACCTACATGTGCGAAACACTTTCGATTATCGATGCACATGTGAAGGGGGAGCTTTTCTGAAACGACAAAACTAGCAAGGTGTTAAATGTTTTTCAAACACTCTGTTAGAATTTAAAGTTGTTTTCATGGTTACGATCAAATACCCACAACATCTTTAATTCACGACGTTATTGGTGTCAAAAGGGTGGTTAGGTTTAAGTCCTATGATCCAACCAGAACCGGAGGGATCTTCCCAGGGACAATCCAATAGATTATTAGAAGTCCTTAGGAAAGATAGAGTAGAATGTGAACGTAGCTGAATGCCGACTAAGTACTGATGATAGCACTGGAACAATCACAACAAGGTGCTATTAATAATGTCTTGGTAAGCATTGAAGGGGTTGAAGAATGAAAAAGAAATGTAAGGATAAAGGGTGTAAAGAAAGAAGCCCTCCATACAACTTAGGCAAAAACCGGGTCAACACATCATGAAGACATCTCATCATGGACCCAGTGATGTGAAGCACAACCCTTTCCTAGCTACTCAGGCTTCTCTCAAAAGAAGTTTGTTTTATTGTCACGGAGATCAACATGACTTCTATTGACTTTCTCACTCCGAGATAGTTGATATTGAATAGGTAGCATCTGCTCTAGCCTCCGACCACTAAAAGTGCACAAATCGAGTCTAGAGCCAAGAGATCAATCAAATCTCGTTAGGACACACGGATGAAGATCAAGAGAGTCCTACGCTATATCCTTGCGATATTGCTAGAACACTCAGAGTGATACTACTTAGTATTCACAATGATGAGTGGAAATCCTTCCAGTGTTAACATCAAAAGCACTGCGGTAGGTCATATGCAAGATTCTTTATGAATTGAACATATGTAAAACTGAAAAGCAACAGTGGTTTGATTCTGAATTGATTCAAACTCGTTTCAGGTTTCTACGCAATATCTTTATGGTCTTGCCAGAACATTCAGAGTGATATTCATTAATATTCACGGTGACGAATGGAAATCCTTCTAGCGTCAACATCAACAGCGCTACGGTAGGTGACTTGTGAGATTATTATGAATCAAACTTGTGTCAACTGGAAAGCAACAATGGTAAGATTCTTAATGAATCAAACTTGTTCTAGGAATTTGAATTGACGACTTTAATCAAGCGGAAATTTATCCAATTGATTCACTCTTTACGTTCGCAGTCTTGCTTTGAGACGGTCGAGTAAAGAGAACGGCTAGTACTGCCGCGAGACCCTGTCAAGGAGATTCTTAATTGAATCTACCTGATCACAGGTACGATATTTAATATCGTATAACGGTCTTCACCGACCGGAGGTAAAACGCTACCGATTTAGGACGAATGTCAAAGCCATTTAGTCCGTGTCTATGTTTTGTCTCGAGAAGGTGGCGTCACGGTGTACTCAGCAAAGTCAAAGATTCACAACCACATATTCATGCCCAAAGACTTATCCAACAATTAATAGTGTAAGCATGTGGATAAAGACACAAGATCGCAAGATGGCAATGACAAGTCAAGGATGATTTGAAGATCTCAAGACTAAAAGACAACGTCGAAATACAACGACACAGGCTCAAAGATCATAGCATGAAGGAACAAAACTACTGTTACACGTTCAAGACTCATTTATGACGAAATTCATAAATCTCCATTGGAATCCAGATATCAAAGGGGAATGACCTCACATTGGGGGAGATTGTTAGCCTCAAAATATTGAGTCAAACGACAATGTTCGGTCATAGGTTTCTATTGTAATATTTATTAGAACGTTGTAATAAGTAGTTATTTAGTCGTGGTTCACGGGCTTGGATTTAAACTAATTAAAGCCCAAAAGACAAGCCCGGCCCAATATATAGTCCATTAAAGCCCGCATGTGGGTGGACTATATATACTACCCTCCTAGCATGTTAGGAGGGTGGATGGTCATTAGTAACAAACTCTTTTCTCTAATCTAATCTCACCAAGTTAATCATCTCCTCTCTACTTTCTCTCTCTAGGAATTCATCTCTTCTTCATCTATTTTCTTTCTTTCTTCATTGCTTAATCAATCACAAATATATGGGACAACAACTAGTTATTTGCTTAACGGGCCGGGCTTTGTGCCCCTTTGATTCTTTCTTTAAAAGTCGGCCAAACAACACCCTTAGTATATGTTTCGTGTTTTATTTAATTCTCGTGTGTCAATATTCATGACTTACGTTCGTGTTTTATCGTGTCGTGATTTATTTAATATACTTAAATACTTGGCGTAATTACATATACGTAATACTTGTCGTCCATTAATTAAATACTTTCGTGTAGAAAATAAGATATACGGTATTACTTGTCGTGTATTTATGATTTTTAATTCCATGTCGTATCTTGTCGTGTCGTATTAAATATACGTAGTTACTTGTCAGGATTATATTAATAATAAAAGTTTTAATTTAATGGTATTTTTAAGCGGGTTTTACATGGATATTTTTGTTTGTGCTTCACAACAAAATTAATGGCAGAGATCATCCCACACAGCTGGATTCGTCACATGGCAGCAAAGATCACATGGGCTCAACTTTTGACCAAAATTCAAATTCAAGCATCAAGGCAATTCAGGGAATTAAGCAATTAGGGTTTAGAGATCTCCTTGTATTCTAGAATCCTTTTATCAGTAGTATAAATAGATTGTAATAGCATAGCAGTTTTTTTTTGTTCCAGAATATTTGTAAACTTTTATTAATGGATATACATCGTATTTTTAAAACCTTGCAATTGTTCTGAGTTCCAATTTTACCTTTGTCTCTTTAATTTATTGTCCATTTAATTTTTCTATAAATCTTACTTACTTGTTTATCAAACTTTTTTTTCAAAAAATTAGAAGTATCTTTCGAGACCCATTAGGTTATAAGCTCTCATATAAGCTGGTTTGACACCATAACTTATATGAGCTCATAACTTAATGTTCTTTTTCTGTTAAAACTTTTCATTTATTGCAACTTAAAACTTTTTGTTTGTCAAAAGTTTTTACTCAAAACTCAGTTTTTGGTTTTCTGTTGGTACTCACTGTTCTATAGGCTCACTATAATCCACTTTACAAGTGTGTTTATAGTGCGATTATTTGAACTTGTACTTTGTTTGGTTGTGATTTATGCAGGTCTCCGGGAGATT
Organism: Glebionis coronaria; assembly: GCA_025667525.1. Classification (NCBI taxonomy): domain Eukaryota; kingdom Viridiplantae; phylum Streptophyta; class Magnoliopsida; order Asterales; family Asteraceae; genus Glebionis; species Glebionis coronaria. Next base: position 110,980,591 of record CM046874.1, on the reverse strand, counting down.
TGTAGATTTTTAGTTGATAAATAGTTGATCTTGTTGATTTTTTACCACTACAAGAAGTCACACACCATATCATTCATAAGCTTTGCCTAAATTAAGACTGGTTGCATCAGTCTTGCACTTGGCCTGGATTGTAGGTCAAGACTTGTAAGCACTTAGAACTCCATCTTGGTTTAAACTGATTTTTGTTTGAAATTATATGTAATTTGCTTGTTTGTTGCTGAATTGTGGTGTTCATGCTTAAGTTAATTGAATTTATGTTTATGTTAGATGAGTAGGTCATTTATTGATCTGTTCTATTGTTAAAATCTTGTCTTGTTTGTTAATTTTTGTTTCTGCCATGATATAGGGTGTTTAGGCTTATAGGTTTAAGTGTAATTGACAACTACTATTGACCTTATTTCTGATTGTGCACCCTTATTAGGCTAGTGGTAGCTAAAATCAGTTGATAGATTGGGTATTCTAGTTTTAAGATTTGAGTTTGCAAGTTTTTTTTGTAAGTTTATGATTTTATGTCTTATGCCCATAGGTTAGTGTCTTGTCTAATAAGAGTTTGAGTACTGTCTGATGTATTCTTGTTGTCTGGTAAGCTGTTGATATGATGGTTAATCTTTGATTATGATTTGAACAAAGTTTATGCAAGATTGTGCCTAAACAAACACATCAGATCTGTGTATTTGTTCATTTTTTATTTTAGCTTTTCAAACCTAGGAAGTAGTTAGATAACATCATCATCTTGATCTGTTTTTGTTTAGAATTGTAATTAATCAGCTTATTTGATAGTTTTTGTGGAACCAAAATTCGTTTATTTGCATTAAGGTAAAACAAGTTGCGTTGTTAGCCTAACAGTGGTAAACTAGTTACCACTGTTAGTGTTAAAGTGGTACCCACTGTTAGTTCACTAGCACCTTAGCTTAATTTGCTTATTTTTTGTGCTTAATTTGAGCTTTTTGTGCTTATTATTGTTATTTATTACTTATTTTCACCCTAATAAGCCAACTGTTTATTGGGGGTTGTCTGTCCAAAAAAAGAAATTAAAAAAATCGTGCAAAAAGCTAATAGCTTGGCTTGAACCTGTACCCTATCGTGTAAGGGTTAAGGGTTGTACCAGTGTGCTATGCTTTCTATTTGGTTATAGTTTGGTTTCTATTTTATTTAAACACTTCATTTTCTCTTTAGTATAATATAAGTCGTAGCTTAATTGTCCATTTCTGGCTTATTTTGATAAGCTAGTGAACCAAGTTTATTTTTCCTTTAAAGTAGAAGTAATTTAGGACTTAATTTAATTTTTCCATATTTTTCCTTTTTTATTTAATATTTTAAATCATTATTTCTTTTCTGTTTTTGTTTAATTAGTTTAAAAATACGAAATTAATTTTTAAAATTTCAAAAAGATATTTTTAGGTTTGATTAAATTAGCTTGATTTTTACAAACATAAAAATCAGATTTTGGACTTTTTCTTATTTGTTTTTATTTTTAAGTCTTTAAATAGATTTTAAAAATTAATAAATAATTAATTAAAAGGTTTTAAAAATTGTTTTTTGATTTTTTTATATTTTATTAAACATTTAGAAAATAGTTTACAAGTTTTTAAAATTATTTTTATTTTTTGTATCTTTTTAATATTTTTCATCTTGATTTGCGTGAAAACACGATTCGTCGTAGTTTAGTTCGTCGTAGTGTAATCTCGTATTTACTTTTCAAATATTTTCCTTCCAAACAACGATATTTGGCCCAATACTATCACTCCTCGAAGAACGAACTCGTTGGTTTTTAAATTCAATCCGATTTTCGTAAATCGTGATCCGTGAAATTTATATACACGACCCTAAATTTATAACTTATCAATTTTGTCGCTCGAATTACGAGAAAGTATTATATTAATAATAGACCCAAGCCCGTTTGTAGATTTAGATCTCTAGAGATATGTACCTATACCAGTTTTACCATTCTACACTTTAATGACTTAGGATACGAAAAAAGCAAATTGAGATTACCAAGGTCGGCAAAGGTGCGAGGCATAACTTTCAAGTTAAAATGACGAGTATACATAGATGTTCATAGATTTTGGATACAAACATCATATAAAACGGAAAAACTTGTTAAAATATATGTTATTGTATTATTACGTCACTTGCACTTTAAAAATAATTGAAAACCATAATCTTCATCAGATTCGTGACTTTACTTGTTAGAAGGAGATCAAATTTGAACCAAAATGTAAAACCAAAGGGTTGAGAGTTAAACGAATTTCAGAAAGCTTATGACTCAAAAGATCAAAATACGTTCTTTGATTGATAATCAAGTAATTTAACATGTCATTTAATAATATTCCCTCCGTTTCTAATTAAATGTCCACGTTTAATTTTCGGAGTCATTTTTTTGTAAACTTTGACCTTAAATTATTTTGCTTGTGTTATATAATACTTGGTGAAAGTTATACTAATGAAAATATATTTAAAACCCAATCTATTCGTATGATTTGTCTCAAGTATTATATAACACAAACATAATAATTTAAGGTAAAAATTGAAAACAATTAACTTCGAAAATCAACAATTGACATTTATTTAAAGAGAGCCAAACTTAAAGCAGACGGGTCAAAAGTCAATGTCAAATGTTATGTAACTCATACACTATGGGCTTAACTCTTTTCTTTTCTTGCAAACTTATCACTTAGCATGACAAAACTAAGAATTACGTGTTAATAGATTGAGATATAATATGTGTTATTTTGCAAAAAAATATTTACTTAAAGAAAGATTAATCTTAGCTATTCATTTCTTAAGATTAAATCTTATGAAAAAACATAGAATGATTATTTTTGCTAAAATATCAAAAAAAAAAATGTAAAAAATCTACGGAATAACTAAAATTGTAAATTTTCCGAACTGACTTTTATCAACGGTGATATTTCACTTGTGAAAAAAAACAATGAAATATCACCGGTGATAAAATGAAATATCACCAGTGATAAAATTATTTTATCAATGGTAATATTTCATTGTATTTTTACTAGTTAAATATCACAATCACTACAACAAATGCTAAACATTTGGACACTTATTTTAGCATACCTGGACGCTTTTTTTTGTGTTAAACTTAAAAGTGGACGCTTTCTTTGGCGTCCACAATATTGGCGTCACAAAAATCTGGGCACAAAAAGCGTGGAGAAAGTTGATGATATGACATATGAAAGCGTCCAGATTCTGGATAAAAAGTGGACACTTTTAGAAGTCAACTTAAAAGTGGACACTTTAAAGTGGACACTTTAAAGTGTCAACTTTTTGATAATTTTACATTTTTAAAAAATAAAATTACATAATACTAATATCTACTAAATCAGAAATTCCATATATTCAGATTCCAAAATAAACTGAATTCAGGTACTGAAATTTTAAAATCTTTAGGTACTGAAAGTTAGCTTCGACTTCAACAATTACGATCTTTCTTCTTCAACAATTATGCATCTTCAATCGCCGGTCTTATCTTCTTCAGCAAGCTCCTACATAATGAGAAGAGATGTTTTATTTAATCGAATATAACAGGGCTTGGCTAATGTATACAAAATTGAGTACCTCTAAAAACAGAAATTACGGTTATTAGATTATCATACCTATAAGCATTGTTTGAGAAAACTAAACGAGTAAGCAATAATAGAAAAGTTGGTTTCATATCGAAAGTAGACTGTTATCTAGAATTGTTATCGTTTAGAGCATATACCAAACTTATGATTTAAACTTAATGTCGTTAACATGAAAATTTTATGGTAAGATATTCTAAATATCAGCCATCATTATTATCTAGTATAACCAAGGGTATAGATGAGCCCGCAGAAGCATGTGAGCAGGTTTTCAATTCCATTATGTCACTCTCTCTAAGTCCCCTCTTAAAGATAATACAGGTCCTAAATCCTAGTGAAAGCTATTAGGGTGCAATTCTTTAGGACTTGACGGGTTGCACACCGTGTAACCAAGACCCGCTGCAACTGCAGCCGACCCGCTGCAATTGCAGATGGCCCACTACAACTGCAGCCACCCCACTGCAACCACCCCACTGCAACAGCAGTCGACCAAATGTATCGGGTCGGGTTATGTTGGATCTCATTGTTATCTAGTACAACAAGAGGTATAGATGAGCCCACATAAACATGTGAGCAGGGTTATGTTGGATCTCATTGTTATCTAGTATAACCAGGGTTATGTTGGATCTCATTGTCATTAGATTATCATACCTATAAGCATTGTTTGAGAAAACTAAACGAGTAAGCATTAATAGAAAAGGTGGTTTCATATCGAAAGTAGACTGTTATCTAGAACTGTTATCGTTTAGAGCATATACCAAACTTATGATTTAAACTTAATGTCGTTAACATGAAAATTTTATGGTAAGAAATTCTAAATATCAGCTGTCATTATTATCTAGTATAACCAGGGGAATAGATGAGCCCACAGAAACATGTGAGCAGGTTTTCAATTCCATCATGTATGAGATCGTTGGATGCAGATTTGAGCATGAGAAGTTAAGATACTTATTGGTTTTATTAAGTTAACTACAAACAAGTCTAACTATTAAGGCCGTAAGTAACATTCATTGATATATTAGCATAAGGACTATAATAGTAGAGAAGCAAACCATAATCTGGGTAATCACCCCCTGGCCTGTCCACTTGTATATTAGTTCCATTGTCTGGGTAATCACCCCCACGACCTGACCCGTCTACTTGTGCAAATGTTTCATTACCTGAATCATAAGATCAAGATCAAGATATCAGTTTGTAAAAGTTTACACCAGTATAAGATCAAGATCAAGATATCAGTTTCATTACCTGAATCATAAAATAAAAAATATTACTTTGATGGGCATGCATCCAGTGAGACCACTAGAGCCTAAAGGGTATTATGTACTTGATGTTTATATTACCTTGTTAACTTTACAATGTTTGGAGTTTGGACCGAGTCAATCCACAATGCTTATTGTAATCATCTTATGTCATTGACCGTATCGACTTAATTCCTGTAAAACAAAAACACACATACATGATTATTATTGTTACTTAAAGACACTGACAGCAATGATAATGTACTCCATAGACTGCAGGCCAAGATTATGATATGGTCAATTAACTCGGAGCTAATATAATAGTTAAGCGTACACAATGGATCACCATACAAATCGAAATCATATTGTTACAACATACAAGTAAACAAAGATTGCAGCTGAACATGTGTCCTGTATGTTGACTGATATTGAACATGATGTGAATAACACTACTGTAGCTCTATCTGAATGTACCTCCATTATACGCTATGTTTTTTAGAGTTTTATCAAAGTCTACTAACCCAAATATTGAAGTCCCAAGTTTAGCTTCGATTCATTCGGTTTGGTTCTTACACAACCGGAATATACCGGGCATACCGAAATATTGAAGACATGTACAGATAATACTCATATGTGTCTGTACACAGAGATAGGACTAGTAGTGATGCATACAAATGTTGACTCACATTGATAGTAGCATGTATTAGCTTCTGCTCTAAATCAACCAATTGTTTCTTCAAGTTCTCCTTATCAACAGAAGTATCATCAACAGAATGTATCCAGCTGTCAAAAATAAAGTAATCAAATTATAGTCGCTCTGCTATTGAATTAATATTACAATGAACGCATTGCCACATCCGAAAAGAGATGAAAACAATTCGAAAGATATGTAGGTTACAGAAATTTTGGTTCTTAAATTAAAGGTCAAATAATCGTAAATTTCTTCAGCAGAATTACAATCTATAGAAACTGCCACGGTTTCGACAAAATAGCATGTGCACATATACACATGATATAAAAAGATGTAACCGCTTAACGGTGTTTGAAACTTAACTAGAAAATTTCAGAGAAATGGAAAAACGTATATTTTATAGTTACCATTGGTATTTCCTTAAGCTCTGGAACGAGTGTCAATGGTTGATGTCATATATGAACCATTAGTTCTAATCAAGCATGTCGTCACAGATAAACAAATTCAGAAAGAGAATGGCAACTAACTAATGATGTATGACAACTCGAATAGTAGCATATGTCAAATGCCCTAAAGACAAATAACGAATACTCTCCCTGTCACATGATAAAATTTTATCTCTGCATGCTTACTAAACAACCTAAAGTACTGGTCATGTGCAGGTCGGTAAAAGGCTTGTTTACAGTATATATGGAAAACTTAAACTGTCAAGTGATCACTAATTCAACATATCCACAAGGATCCCAACTTAGAAAAGCAGAAATTACTGAAGTTTCTCATATAACAACATTATTGATCGACTTACTCTAAGCTCGTACAAGTACATGACCATTGTTGACTAAAATGAGCTAGAGCATGAGCTTACCTATTAATCTACATAAGAGTGATATTCATACACAGAAAACAGTGTGATGTCTGAATTTGCAATTATGACTACATACGGTCTCAGTATCAGCAAGTGACCATATTCGTAACACATGTTGTTTACTTGCTGATAATTACTTGCTGATATTTACAGCATTTACTTCTAGAAACAAACCAATCTACGTTTTGTTACTAATTGACCAAAATAAATGGTCGTATAACTTTGAAAATGCTTTGTATAGATCAATGCAATCAGTGACAAGTATAGCTTGCGAATGAAACTCATTATCATATCTATCCTAAATAGCTTTATTTGCATATTAGATCGGTTTCTCATTGCTTAATCTACTTATTGTAGTTTTGCTTAACCTTTTTTCACAGAATAACACCTCTGAAAAGCATTAATATTACGAATATGGTATTTATCTAATAAATTGTTTAAGTAAGCAGAATTGCCAAATAAACACTCAAACAGTTGATTGATCAATTATTTCGTTCTATATCATAAGCAATCCCAAATCATATAGCTGAAAGTTTTACTAGTATACTACTTGATACTTGATATATAACTTTTTTTTGTTAAGAGCAAAATCGTTATAAGGAATACTTGAACTAGAACATCATAGTTGGGTCATAATCGTTAAGAGCAAAATCGTTATCAAATAAACAATTAAATCGAGTAATATTCCTACTACAGCAGTAAGCAGTAGAACAGTAGTATACCTCACAGAAGCAAACCTTATAATCAGTAATTTCAAGGTTTCATCAAATCCATACTAAATTTAAGCGAAAACGGAAACTTACAAAAACTTTTTCCGAGCAACCGTAAACCTTCGATCCGTAAACCTTCAACCGTAATCCTTCAATCCGTAAACCTTCAAACTAAAAAACCTTCATCGAAATAACTGAATATAACGGACTCAAACGGATTAAAACGGATTCAAATCAATCGTTTCATCTAAATAACTGATTCAAACGGATTCAAACTGATTAAAAGTGATTAAAACTAATTAAATCATATTTGTAACAGGTAAGCTCGAATTACCTGATTAAAACGGATTTAAATCAATCGATTAAAACTGATTAAATAATTAGTTAATAATTAGTTCTAAATAATCGGATGTGTAAAAGTTCTTACCGTTAATGATTTGAAGCCATTGTGGCACCGTTTGTGATTTGAAGCTGGAGATATGAAGCTCGGTTTGATATGAAGTTGTGTGAAAAATAATTAGTTAATATAATATAATGATTTGGGGGTAATATTAGAATGAGAATGACACGTGTATGTATAGAAAGTGGACGCTTATGTGCGTGTTTTTTTTTACACGCTTTAAACTGTATTATTCTTATAAGATTTTTTAGACGGTTTTGTAAGCGTCCAAAAAAAAGCGTCCACATACCTATCTTTTTTTGTAGTGTTTGCAGCTTGCTCATACAAGCTCATTTTTAACCTATGCTTTAAACAACTAACTATTAATTCACCTCAACTAATCTAACAAGTTAGTAAATTAACTACCAATCTAAAGGATGCACAAGCACAATAACCTAAGTTTGTAACAGATCACAAGTCACAACTAACTAAAAATTCACCTCATATACACTACTCCATTAATTACTCATCAAAGTTAGCGTTTCAAAAGTTCATTAATCTAGCTGAACTCCGGTATCCATGATCCGGAAACACCACTGAAATCATAACTAACTAATTCAGCCAGTGCAATTTGGACAATAAGTTAATGTCGTAATAGATAACAACTAACTTAACAAACTACACTAATTTACCTCAAATTATACTATTTCAAAACATTATTTAGTGCACATTAACTTAATATCGTAACAGATCATAACTGACTTAACTACCTACCAATTCACCTCAAATTGCAATATTTCATCAAAGTAACGCCTTATTTTGAGTTTATGTCATAAGTCGTAATCTCAAGTTGACAAGTCCATAAGTCGTAAAAAATGAGCTTATCAGCTAAGACACAAATCAATTCTGATCCAAACAATTTCTAACGGATACATCAAATATATATACAAAAAATAGAGTTATACCGCCAATCGAGTGCCACAACTATCACGCATCAATCCGCGCGTCATAAATCATTCAATCGTTCCGTCGTATCAGCAACCTCATTAATCAGTCAAACTGTTCAAAATTAGTGTAAAATCATGACGTCATTGCAATAACTGAAAAGAGTATATAAATCAGTTAAAACGCATATAACAACTTCAATTTCCCAAATCTAACCGCTAAATCAAACAATTAACATATAGAGAAATTGACTAAAGTAAATCCATTAACAAACCAAATCCTTTAGTATAGAGTGATTTATACCAAAAAAATCGATTAATCGAGCATAAAATTAAATTACGTACCGATTAGGATATGTAGATGTGAAACCCTAACAAAAAATTGGATTAGTCGAGCAATTTATACCAAAAAAATTGAAACCCTAGCCATTCGAGTAGATAAGGATTTGATGATGTGAAAAATGATTAGGATTTGAATGAATTTTATAAGAATTATATGATTTGAATGACCTATACATACATTTTGGGTGTATGTGGATCTAGTAAATTGATAAAGTGTTTTTTCCTTTTTTTTTTTTTTTGTGTGTGTGTGTTTGGGAGGGGGTGTTTGGGGGGTGGGTTATGATGGGAATGACACGTATGAAAAAGCTCGACGCTATTTTAGGTGTCAATTTTTTGGTCACGCTCTTAAGCGCATTTCATAACATATTTTTTACACGCAAGTTTTTATACGATTATATACGTGCACAATAAAACATAAAAGTAGACGCTTTCAGAACTGTCCAAAAATAAGCGTCTAGATATTCACTTTTTTTTGCAGTGAATTGATATAATCAGTCCGAAAAATCTATAACTTCCCTCCGCCCGATTTTTAAATTTTTTTAACTTTTTGGCAAAAATAGTCTTTCCATGTTTTTTTAAAATCTTAGGTTAATCTCCACTTTTAAATCAAACTAAAATAGACAATAAGGATTTGTCCCTACTTATGAGAAAAAAATAAAATTACATGTAAACTTTCGTCTATCTAATTAGCATATTTTGATCAAAATCCAACAAATCGATACCCGTATATTCTACAAACCAAAGATGATTCGAACCATGGGTAGAATCTATAATACATTTGATACAACTTTAGATACTTGACATGTTAATATGCTTTTGGCATTTAGAAGGAAGCTAATATTACGTAAATATACAATATTTGTAAAGTATAACGGATCTTACTTAAAAAGGAAACACACTTTACAAGAAGAGCTAGAGACATATTGCCTTTGTGTAGATCTAAAAATATTACTAGTACACATGAAGAGAAGTATAGAACTTTAATATACTTCCAAGTCATAAGTAATAGAAACGAGTAGAAAATTAGGGCTGGGGTTTAGGGTAAAACGATTAAGAGAAAAATTGAACTACAAATATGTAAATTGCTACCTTATAATTTACTAATAGTTATTCTGTTAATGATCCTCTAACCATACAATTTGATGTAGTTAATATCAAAGGAGCGGTTAGAGTGTCTTCTACCTGACTCGATTAACGCCTCTGCTTGAGTCATTTAGTTTAATAACTTGAAATCAATTTTTTAAGGATAAATATGAGGATAAGTGTTAAGAATAAATAAACGTAAGACAATTTGTATTGTATAGAATTGTAGATTACAAATAACAGATTGAGGCATGCAATAATATGCAGTGTCTTTAAACATAAATTTGTCCTTAATACGAACTGTTTAGAGAATACAACAATCAAATTAAGATAAATTTAAATCTGACGAATCTGAGATGTTCTTCTTGATGTATTCTGATGTGGTATATATGCTTCAGGAAACAACACCAATGAATCATCATGACTTCTCAAAAAGCAGTTATAACCGTTATATGGATAACTGTAAAACAAAAACGTTGTGTTGGTTACGTTGTTTACTGTTATGAACAGATAAAAGAAACCTAATCTGGATAACTAAAAATTAAGTTCTAGATTTTCTTAATTGAGCCCAAGAGCCCCAAGGCCCATCTTTTGATCTTCTAATATATACATAGTAATTATACATATATTAAGCCCCCAATCAAGCATAATAAGACCTTCCATTCACTAGGATGTCCATTAGTATGGACTTTAAGTATTTAGTAGGAATGGATTCAAAGTACTTATAAACATGATTTGGTTTCATTTTTCTGGCGATGTGGGATATAAACTTTACATGTTCCAACAATACCTCATATTTTCTATTCAAACTCCAATAATACCTCACATTTGAATAGAAAATAAGATAATGTAAAGTTACTTATTTTTCTATTTCCATCAAACTAAACATGGCATGCATCAGAATAGGTGTCGAACCTATCTTAGTCATATTTATCAGATCTACTTTGTGGATAGTGAACATAAGTCTTGAACTAGCCACGTTTTGTAGTATATCGAGACAATAAGTATCACACATGTCATATTTATGCAATAACAGGTTCTTGCCGTTGTGTTCATTTCGGTTTTGAACATATCCTTATTCATGAAAACTTTAGAGAACTTTAGTCATCTGGTTCCCAAAGATGCAACCACATATCAATCTCATATAGGGAACGGCAATCAAGAATATTTCGTAGTATTCTACTGTAAAAACCATTAGCATTATAAGAATTAAAATTCAATCTTCAATCATCAACGGAAAACACACAAAATTTCATCATAGGAATGGGTATACCTATGTGTTAGTACTTTGAGTGTTACTCAACTAGTTTGCCTATTGAACCTAGACCATGGGATCTTCAATTTCGCTAGGTTAGGTTTTCACGGAGTATTTACTCATTGTATTGGCTTTAAACCCACACCCCTCGATGAGAAAATGACTTGTTCTCTACAAAGGCCTTTTGTCAAAGGATCAGAAATATTTTCCTTTGACTTTGCGTAGTCTATGGAAATGACTCCATTTCTCAACAAGTCTTTTGTTGTATTGTGGCGACGTCTTATCTGTCTTGACTTTCCGTTATAGATGTGATTCCTTGCTCTAGTAATAACAACCATACTATCACAATGTATCCATACAACAGTCACAGATTTTGGCCACAAAGGAATACCCTCTAGAAAGCCTTTTAGCCATTTTACTTCTTCAGCAGCTTTGTCTAAGGCTACAAATTCTGCTTCTATAGTTGATTTGGTATTCACTGTTTGTTTGGATTACTTCCATGAAACAACAACCCCTCCAAGTGTAAATACATATCCACTTGTGGACTTTCCTTCATTATGGTTGGAAATCTAATATGCATCACAAAATCCTTCTAAAACAGGAGGATACTTAGTGCAATGTAACCCATAAGCCATTGTATGCTTTAGATATTGAGGCACTCCAACCAGTGCATCCCAATGATCTCTACTAGGGTTATGCGAGTATCAACTAAGTTTACTTACACTATATGTTAAATATGGATGTGTGCAATTCATTATATACATCAAGCTTCCAAGTACTTGTGTATATTGTAATTGTGCAACACTTTGTCCATTGTTCTTCTTCAATTGAACCTTGGGATCATTCGGGGTTACAACTTGTATAGCTTACTTATCTTATTCGCCAATGGGTGAGACCACGTAAACACATAACCTTCCATATTCACATCAACAAGGCCTGATGAGGAAATGAACCGATCAAAAAATCTCACACTTACTTGATTAAAACAAGACCCTCTTCTTTCATCACTAGTTCAAACCTCATTAAAATCTCCCATAAGAATCGCCTCACCATTCCATTGACCTAACAAAACCGAAATATAATCCCATAAAATCCTCTTATATGAAGCTTGTTGCAGAGCATAAATGGCTATGGGAAGAATCTTAGTATTACTTGGAGGCCACGTCCCATAAATAACAACGAAACTATCCGAAATCGTGACATTGACTCTCTTGAAAACCGTCGACTCCCGTATGCATAAAATACCACTAGCACTCCCTAATGCTCACTGTAGACAAAATCATAATTCGAATTTCTCCACATACACTTCACATCCATATGAGAAACTTTCCCAAGCTTCGTCTCTTGAATCGCTATAAAGTTAAGTTTATTCTTGATCGCTAACTCCTTTATCTACTCCTTTTTTTGTCTTGTTACCAAGACCTTGAATGTTAATAGAGAGCACGTTCATCGAAAGACCGTATCAACTCCTTGTTTCCCTATTATATCCTTGATATCCTTCTCGCATCCTTTCATCGAATACCCCGAAGTGTGTGCAACTCGCATTACCTCTTCTAATATTCCCAACACAGACCCACCATTCGTGCCAAAACTTTGTTCAACATGGTTGCTCAGAGCCTCCTTGTGAATAGAATGTGACGAAACCATACCTTATTGGCCTCATTGTGAACAAAACATGGCGAATACATAACCTTCTCATTGACCTTATTACCACCATCGCCTCCTCTGTCTTGATCATTCTCGTTTAATGTTTCAGATTCCACTGGTGTATAGCTAGGGGTGAGACAGTCAGGGGCTCGGTACTCGTATCTCCACATCAGACTTTCTTTTATTCAATAAGTCAAAAATCTCAAACGGTTTTTCCGAATGTTGCTCGCCCATCTCCCCTACATTATTCTTTGGCAAAACAGAATTATCATCAAAATTAGGTTCACTAACATCTTCATCATCACTCACATTATTATCACCTACCTCATCTTTACTCAAGCCAGACTGCACCACATCTAACTTCTCACCATGTACAGATTCATCGTCCAAAGAGTAAACCGTCTCCTTAGGGGACAAGAAACTAGGATTCCAAGCGAATAATTCTTTCGCACGAACCACGAACACCTTACATTTAACTATGATTTTGAAAGACTCAAGTATAAAAAAAGGTGTTTGGTAACAATGCAAACACGTTTTCGACCAAATGAAGAATCATTATTGTCTTCAATATTCAGTGTCTCTCCCCATCTCTTGCCAATTCGTGAAAAGGTTGCACTTGACCAGGCATATAACGACACTCCTTCTATATCCACCCATACTATGCGCTCGTCACTAACAAAGTCTTGAGAAACGCCTTGAATAACATTAAACCAAGATTTAACCCCACTATATTCTCCTTAGTCGCCACATTATCAAATTCAAACATCACCCACATTCCCGCGAGATACACTAGTTTAACATCCACAAAACCTTCATCTAGGAATAAAATCGGTAAATTAGAAATAGAGTTAAAGTCTTTAACCCTTCCCATAGCACACTTAGAGAAGTCCCGCTGTAACATGCAATCATCGTCAAGCACCAAAGCAAGCGAAGGTGAAATCAACGACACCAACTTAGCCATAGAAGGAGCACCATTGACAGCAGTTGCATAAGAACCAGAAAAACCATGAGGCTGTCCTAGCCCCTGAGATGTTTGCGAAACATCAGGTACCTTAGACGCACCATTATTGTGAGGAAAATTAGGTAGCCGGGGCCTCTCAAATCGGACCTGATTCGCGTATAAATGATGACGTCAAATCCATATAGTAAAAAGGTTCTTCACTAATCGATCAAGATTAAACACCTTTATGAACCAAACAAAGGCGAACCTTTTATCTGCCTCAGATTTCTTGAATGGAATAAACACATCATAAACACTACACTCCTTCCACAGATCAGTGAATTCACAGATTCAAGAAAATTGGTAACGAAAACGGAATGAGAAATTTTCTGTGTCTGATCTTCGTATGAATTAAACGGACGCCTAATACGGCCACTCATCATGAATTTAAATAATTAAAAAATTGACAGAAACCCTTAAAAAAATAAAACCCTAGCTGGAAGTTGCAAGCCCTAAAAAACTGGATCACTAATCAACCTTTAAATCTCGTCGATCGTTGATAAGAATAAATCAGAAGATGAAAACAAAGATCCATAATAAAAAAACAATGTAGAATTAATGAATATCTTGCCAGTTCGAGAGAATCCAAGATTAACCTCGGCCTCCTAAACTACGTCGAATCAATTCCACATGAAGAATAATGACAGATCCATGATCAATCCTCAATGATCGATTATTATAAAGTGAATGGAGATTACACAAGGCTCATAACGAGACCGGGAACTTTAGATTATTGATAGGTGTGTAAACACCCATCCTTTTACCACTTAATTCTGGCTAAAACAAGACCATAACACGTATTTAATATCATTTGTTTGGAATTATGCGTGGTTTTTGTGTTTATTGTGTTTTCAGAGTCAACCGGATGAATATTGAAGAAAACATGGGATTGCACGGGTTTTATCGAAGAAAAAGACTCAAGACGAAGTCTGTTGTCCAAGAGATGCAAAAGATTTGAAGTCATTGTGCCTATTTAAAGATTTATCGAAGAATAGAGCCAAAGATGGAAGATTCATATATGTCGAAGAACTCGAGTCTATTAAACAAAAGATTATAAGACGAGTTGGAATTATTCACCGACACTTCTAAAAATCCAAAGTCGGAAACGTTTATTTAAAGAAGCGTGAAGACTAAAGAAGAAAGAAGAAAAGAAGCCCGATACCAAAGCCCATTCACAAGCCCATACCACACGCCTATATATAGGACCTTACTTCAAAAAAATTAGACACTTAGTTAGTCTTAGTTTTAGTTTTCATTTTTTTTAGTTTTAGAGAGAGAAAGTTCCAAACTTTCTCTCACTAAACTTTTTCTTTGTTTTCATCTTTAAAATTTAAGCTTTCTTTAATCTTTGTACTTTGGATTTCATTAATCTTATTCAAGTTAAGCTTTTAAGTTCTTTAATCTTCTTCTTCATTTCTTGGTTCCACTTTGCTTTTGATCCGAAAACCATAATCCATACGGATTAATTTCGTTTGGTGTTTAAAGATTGAAAGGGTAGTCTTTTTACTCCTTGTTAAGCTCTCACACGTATAAGCTATAGGCCTTTTATGCTTATTGGCTTATTGCTTGTTTCAGCTTATTGGTTTTCGGATTTCATATATGTTTTAGTCATTCAAAAGTTTCATTTATAAAGTTTATGATTTTACGTTTTCAAAAGTTGTCAAATTTAAGCTTTTTGAGTCGTTTAAGTTTTGGATTAGTTAGCTTATTGATTTTGCTTATTGAGATTT